>OU383775.1:21154871-21772371 GCA_910950805.1 Acrocephalus scirpaceus scirpaceus | reverse complement strand
TCTTTCTTGGTTGTTTCCCCCTCTTCTGGGCTGGCAGAGTTTCCTGGAAGGATGGTTGCATGGAAGGGGCAGATGAAGCAAGAGGAAGAAAGAGGATGTTCCTCAAAGGTTTTGACATTCATAGTGAATATTGGTAACATCTAGACTGGTTTTGGTGTGCCATGGCCCCCCAGAAACTACCAAGGGCTCTGGCCCTCCTCAGAGCTCAAGCAGGCACAAAACAGGAGACTCCCACTCTTGGGATGTAGGTTTGCCCTGATGCCAGGCCACAATCGCTAAATACAGGAACAGAAAAGGAAATACACCAGGAGATAAGTGTGACCAACTTTTTCCTTGTGCTTAGATTCCCTCAAGTTCTTTTCTTACTAACATTTTTCTGTTTGTAGAACATAGGTTGAAATTTTCCTTGCGCTCAAAAGTTTCCATACTCTTGATGATTTCAGACACTTATTATTCATTTTCAAAGCGTTAGTGCCAGTGTTAATGTAAGTGGATTACTCCAGTGAAGAATTGTGGGGAGTGTATGTGTGTTTTCAACTAGATAAGATAACATAAATCTCGTATGTTTAGTATTGCTTGTGATTGCAGTCTCCTCAGCCAAGGGTCCTGCAGTGGGTTGGAAAGGAGCCCCTTAGTTTGTTTTACTCCATCATTGAGGGAAAGAGATATTATAAATGGTGATTGCAAATTCATTCATTTAGTCTTCCTTGTGTTATGTACTATAATGAGAATTTCCTAGAGTTCAGGTCTTGGTTTTGCTAAGGATCCAGCAGTTATGAGAACATTAAGCTGTGTGGTGCAGCGTTTAATGTAGACAATGTAACTTTTCCTGATGAATGCCCATCCCCTCCCCCACAAGCTGGAGAGCAAAAATGACAAGTACTGTAATGTTGAAATTGGATCCAAAAGGATTTAGCAAATTGAGCATTTGCCATATTTAGCATCATCAAAGTTCCTTCCTCTCATACTTCAATGATGCTTTGCTGATCTTCTGATTAGTGTGATACGCTGTTTCTCTTAAATCACCTAGACTATCATTCCTAAACCCTTCCGTTTGTCTATTCTTGGGTCACTTTCATGCACATACTTCATGCATATAGGCCTGAACTGACTATTAGGAAAAAAATTCTAAAGTTAGAAGGTGTGTTTGGTCTGTATCAGGTTGTGCCATTGATTTGTTCAAGAATTTGTGATTCTTTTCCTTTCCTTGGCATTGCCACTGACAGCTTGTAGCAAAGTCAAATAAGATGTTTAACAAACCACATGTCCTATTGTTTTTAGCTTTGCCATTGTACCCTTGTGGCTATGAGCCAGAGACAGATCCAAGGCTTCCTCCCATGTGGTGCAACTTTGCCTGCGTTTTGTGTGTACACGTGTGTAGCCAGTTCCATTTTTTTCTCTCTTGCAGTAGGGTTAGCTGGAGAAACATGCTGAGCAGAGCAATTAGGGACTGAGTTTTGAAAGGGAACAAAAAAAACCAGTTTGGGATTTTTTTTGTGGAAGGTGAAGGTGCTTCTTTATTCTGGGGCTGTTCCTCCAGGGAGGAAGAAGGTGGGCTGTCCTGGTGAATGAAGGCCACAAATGTCAGTGTCCCAGCTTAAGTTGGTCAGAAAGAGAGGACAGCTTGCTGTGCCACTTGATATCTGTCTCATCTGCAATGTTGCCATAGGCTTCTGAATGCCAGCTGCAATAATTAAGGTCAGGTATTGTTACTGTGTATTAAAGGAAAAAGAAAGGAAAATAAAAATTAAAGAATTTCATAACTGTCTTTCAGAATCTGCCCTAACACAGGTCATCAGAGCTCACAGTTGTGACTCTGGCAGGATGACTGAAAACCAGGAGGATACTGTGCTTTTAGTTAAAACAGAAATATGGAAAAACAGGAGTTGAAACAAAGATTAGTTTAACGTGAGTGAAAAAACATAAACAGAGAGTTTATTTTCAGATTTATGTACTTAAAACAACCAAAAGAAACTGACCTGAGGACAATACCTGAATTTTAGCCTTGCTTTGTCTCCCACTATTTCTCAATCATCCTTGTTCCCTGGCATTTTTTAGCAGTTACCGTCATTCTCCATGTATTGACGCCCCTGTGCACAGTGCCCATTCCCTTTCCTAGCAGGCATTTAACAACTCAGCCTTAGTTCTGAAGTGTCAGGGTGTCTCTGTGGTGGCAGCTATGCTCTGTGGCCTCCGCCTGCTCCTCCCGCCTGCCCTGCTGCTCTGTGGGGCGGGCAAACCAAATCAAGCCCTGCATGCGTCACCTTCCTGAGCTCAACCTGCCCACTGCTTCACGGGAACTTGCCTGATTCTGCAGATGTAGTTATTGAGATGGATCACAATAGTGAGGCGCCTGCCAAGCTGCGTTATTTGCACAAATACACTGTCTGCAGTTTTGGTACAGTGGGGCTCGACACAAGGATTGCCTCGTTTCACAGCGCTAGTTACAGCACATGTCGTTTCCAAGGGGGGAGAAAACCATTTTTAAGGAATTTGCCCTTCTTTTGGCAGAGGAAAACCATACTAGTGGGAAAAACCTAATTAAGACCAGTTGTACTCAGGTCTTAGCAGAATGTTTAACTTAAGGCACTCTGAGTTAGTCCCATAAAAATCAATGGGATGATGTAAAACAAGTCAAACAACACCACCTATAAAATCTAAGTAATAACCCAGTCACGTAAGTGGCCTACAAGCCCTTGAGAGGAACGTAGCCTGCCAGCATTTTCAGAAGTGATGATGATTTTAGGTCGATTTCATTTTGGGATGCTCAATAAGAGTCACTTTGTCAGGAGGTCCTCAGCAGTCCATTCCCTGAAAATGAAGTGTGCCCAGCACTGCATCCAAAAATTAAGACATCCTAAATTATAAAAAATGCTGGCCACTCATATGCTTATTTTAGGAACCTGCATTCTTCCCCAGTTTCATCTGCAGGATTTATCTTGAACTGAATTTGTATTCGTCAAAAGGAGAATCAAAGTCCTCAAACCTGATTCTCATTTAAACTACAGCCACTTTTGAGTGGTTTTGAGCACATAGGCACTGTAAAGTATAGTTTACAACCACCCTAATACTCTGGAGCAGTGCAAAGTGGCCTCAAGAGAAGTGAAAATCAAGTCTGTAACCTGCTAACCTGCATCCCGAACGTTGCTCTTTCTGTGCAAACTGTCCTGCTGTTGCAGGCTCCACGCTTCTGGTGGTACCAGCAGTGAGCACAGCCCAACGGGACAGTTGTTGTTTCAGTATTCCACTCCTCACATTTCTCCCTCAGCTGTATATTTGCTCCTTCAAGGGCTTTATTGTTGTAGTGTTTCAACATTGTTCTCAGCATTCTTAAAGACAGAGTTGGAAGGCTGCTGTTGCTGATCTGCAGCAAGGGGAGTAAGGCTGCTCTGGCCATTTAAGAATAACAAATGTAACTGTCCCGAGTCTTCTGAAGGAAAACTGAAACATAGGTGGCCAGATGGTATTTCTTTTTCACTTAAAAATCTTGGTTTCAGGAAACTTAATTGATGCCCTCTGGCCTTTTTCCTTTTCTTTTTTTTCCCTCCTAATTTTGAAGAGGCTCCCTTGTGAAACAACAGAGCTTTCCTTGAAACTGCACAGGACATGAATCTAGTTTTTAATCAAGTAACAAAATCCACGGCTTGCAATAGAAGGTCTGTGCATTGCATGTATCAATTAATGCTTATTAATCAGTTTTTGCCGTTAGTTGAACTGCAGACTGTAGTTGGAAGCTTTAGGGAGAGAGTTGCGAGAGGAATACTATTGCAGCACTACGCCCGGGTGTGCTGTTTGTGTCCTTTGGAATCAAGGTGTTTGTATAATGAAGTTGGCATGTTGATATATGATCTATTTTTTAATGTCATTACAATTTTAGTTCCCTCTGCCTTTTTGTCATTGGGTTGCATTTAAGCACAGCAAGCCCAACTTTAAACTTCCTTACTCAACAGCTTTATTAGTTATAACGTACCATGACCTTTCTCAACATTCTTAAAGAAAAAGATACAGTGTAATGTCACTTTACTTTGCTTATTGTTCTTTGTTGTGGTGAACAAAGCATTTTCTACAGTGGCTATAGGACATAATTATACAGCTTTCAATAGCGGTGTCTTGGCACATATCAAAGTTCAGAAGAGCCTTTAGAAAAAAAAAGATGTTTTGTGGCAGCCTAGGGAGGGTCTCATCTTTCCTTCAGAAAATAGTTCAAGGCTCTTCTGTCAAGCTTCCCTACTTAGAGCTTTTTCTCCTCCTGCTTCATAAAGTTTAAAGGGGATTCAGTGGAGTTCTATGATCTGTTTCCTTTGAAAGATTGTTCCTTTGCACAGAGAAGTCCTTTGACTTCAAGAGTTCACAGATTCATGTCTTTAGGTATCATATGTCTGACCTTATCAGTTACTCTATTTAATGTAGGAGAAAAAGTCTCAACTCTTTGTGTTTGTCTGTTTTGCCTCTGTGAAATGATTTGGTGAAAAGACCATCCTTTTTAACACACCACTGAGAGGCCGTTTCTGACTGTAACCTACCCTGTGGTTCTTCTTCTAAAAAAAAAAATTGTCCTTGTGTTTTGTGTATGGATGATTTCACAGTGAGAATAGAATTATACAAGGACAGACACACATAAAAAAAATCTTTTGCTCTTTTTTCCTAAATGATCTATTGGCTATTTTGGTGGCTGCTACTCTGGTTCCCCAACAGGCACAACCATTTAACAAACACAGAGATAGCGGCTGGAGTGCTGGGCCAGCAGTAGGTTTTCCCTTGCTTCGACCTACCCCAAAGGCCTTCATAATTAATTGTCCTTCAGAGATGAGGAAAGTTCAGAGACAGTGTGTGTAGCGATGTCTATTGTCTGACATTCAGTTCTCCTTCCCTCAGCTCTTTTTCTTCATTCCACAAAGGGTTATCAATAGGAGCAGGGAGCAAGCTCTCTTCTAACAGCTGCTGGTGGTGGCTGTAGCTTTCTGTGGAAGGTATCATTGTGTTCAGCCATCTATGGATTAAATGGCTGGAAAAGTTCTAACAACCCTTTCAAACAGGCATGTTTATTTCATCTAGATTACACAGACCTATTTAGCTAATTAAAAACTTTCTCAGAACCCCTTCTCTCCTATTCAAGGGAAGGAAAAAAATTAAAACACTGCTGTAATTATGAAGAATGGCTGCAATGAAACTTCGTTAAATAAATGAAAAATTCGATCTGTCAGCTTTGATCCAAACGCACCCAAATAAGCACAGGCTTGTTTGTTGAGTTCTGTGGTTTGGTTTGTGGTTTGTTGTTTTTCTTTTTTTTTTCCTTAGAGTGAAACAAGGTGTGCAGTAGAAAAAGCATAAAAGAAAACATTGATATAAGCTGAAAAAGAAACAAACAGTCGCCCAATTTAAAAAACTGCCACAGTTCGTACTGTCTCTGCTCCTAACATCAAAGTGCAAAGACACTAGGGTTTGCTAAAGAGATTATTAATATTGTTGTGCCTTCTGTGATTAATTTAGAATCCACTGTGGCATAATTATTAAACTTCATATACAACAGAACAAAATTATATACATGCTTCCTTGTTTTCCCTGATGATATGCTAAACAAAGATATGGTGGGGTTAGCAGATAGGCAAGAAGTACAGTTAAATTAGAGCTGTTTATTAACAATTGCTATGTTACTGCTCCAATTAATTGGGCGAAGCCAAAAAGGACAAATACAATCATTCTTCCACTGAGCAGTTTAACTAGCAAGTGGGGGGGGGGGGGGGGGGGGGGTGTGTTAATTTTTTTTTCTCAAAAAAAACCCCAAAAAACCAGCCCACCCAAAAAACCCTTCCACTATGGACCTTCACCTGCATTCTTCACAAATACATCACTTTGCAATGGGAAGAAATAATCTTATAAAACATTTTCTGGGCTCTATCTCACTTCCTGACTGTTAAGAAGGACTGCACAACAATCAAGATCAATTATTGTACTGATTAAGTTATTATGTCTGGCATTTTGAAGCAGGTTTTCTGTATTTAAGAAGAAATTGCATACAAAGCAGATGCAGCTAATACAGTAATGCAAAAAAAGATCATAAAAAATTAAAGTTATTCTTATGAATCTTTCATTAGAAGCAATGAAAAGGGACATTGGTGAAGCCAAGTGCTTTGTTCTTCTGAGCTCGTCTTGTAGGTCCAGATCCTGCAAACAATTACGTACTTGAATGTTCCTTCTGCGAGAGTTCTGTTGGCACCTTCAGCCTATCTCCTGCTCTTTCACAGTTTGCCCACTTTGGCCTTGGATTACTAGCTGTGTTGTTCTACTTTATCAAACAGATGTTCCCTTTAAAAATTGACAGATTTCTGTAAAAAAAAAAAAATCACAAAATCACACAGCTGTACGGAGGGAAACACTTGCTTTTATGGGGGAAGAGCTGTTGTGAAATGATTTAAGGCTACTCAGAGCTTTTCAGATTACTCCCCACCACAAATAACATGTTAAGTACTAAATTACCCTAAGCGGTGTTTTATTACTGATCAATAAAATAGTAATCTTGTCTTTTAGCATAGAAAAAATATTTTAGTGGGTTTTTTTCTGATTTAGTTCAGGGATAGTTGTAAACCAGAAGGCAAAATCCTCGCTGGTCTACCTGCAAAAAAACCCCAACCAAACAAAACAAACCCCATCCTCATTTGTTTCCAGCTTTGCTTTGAGGGAATCCTAGGATTGTTCCAGCTGAATGGTGTTGGATTTCTGTTCCTCTGTGTGTGTATGCATGTAGTGATGATGTGCTGTGATTTTTGGGGGTATTTGGTTTTTTTTTTTGGTTTTGTTTCTTTTACAATTATTTACTCATACTCATCTTTATTGCCCCCTCCTCTTCCCAAACAAAAAAAAGAGATAAAAACCATTCTCTTTCACCCCTTTGAAAAAAAGGAAAAAGAAAAGGAACCAACAGAAACAAAACAAAACTTGGCAAACTCTTCTGACTCCTAGTGCCATTTCATTTTGCATTCAACAAGGGGTACTGGGAATTGAAACGTCAACTGGAGATCGAGAAAAGCACCAATTTATAGTGTGTTAGCCTTGCACAATTCAAGATTTCTTTTGCTAGCTGCACGCATTATACCCAACATCTCGCCACTCTCTTGTGGCAGTTGTGAGGAATGGCTATTCCTTCCCGTGTGTGTACTACAGGCCTCTAAAGACCCCTATTTATTCTCTCCCATGTCACCTTGTGTACAGTCTGGTCTGTGACACTGATGGTGATTATGTCATTATTTTGCTCTGGGGGCTTTGGCACATCTGCAGAGCTGATGCACATCTTCTTTGTTACGCTGGCATACGTCCCATATCGCAAATGCTTCATTAGCCTTACTGCCTGCCTCCTTGCCAGACAAGAATACCCAAATCCAAGCTTCTTTTTCCTCTGGTCTTTTGTGTCTGTGATGAGCCTTTATTCATCTTCCGAGCTCTTCCCTGTTTTCTGTTTTTCTGTGTAAAACCGATTTCCAGATGTCCGTTGTTCTCCAAAACCCCATCGTGGATAAGGAGTGAGAAGCAAGGTGAATTTTAACCCATGTCATCTCTCACTTGCTTAAAGTCTTATCCCTTACAAGGTGAAATACTTTTTCTTTCATTCTTTATCTAGCAGGAATTCGTTAGGCAATTTTAAAACCTGGTGTTAAAAAAAAAAAAAGGAAAGAAAAAAAAAGAAAAAGGAAAATAAATTGATGATAACTCTTACCATTTTATAAGTCCTAGTTGTGGTAATGGGTAACACGTGAGTTGCACATGTTTTTTCCAGACTTTCTTCATTTCTTTTAGACAAGATAGCTAAATTTCTCACTCAGAACTTTTGGAGGAGCAGCACTGTCTAGTGAAGGCAGAGGGTGTTCATGAGACCTGATCAGCTGAGATTTCTTATATCCTGTTTTAATGTGTCACATTAGAAGGTCATAGAACATTTTGTACTGCAAAAATTGATGAAAATGTTTGGTCTTCTAAACTTTATCTAAGCTGTTCTATATAAATGTCATACCAGAGAGATGTGAAATAGTGGGTTAGCTTACTTGCTTTGTAAGATTTTTCTCTCTATTTCCCATCCACCCCATGCTTTTTCCTCATGACACTGAACTAAATTCTGCGCTGGATTCTCAGTGTCTGGTGTAAATCAGCTCCAGCAATCATTGCGGCTAATTAATATATGTCAGCTGAAGAGCTGTCTTTTGTTGTGTTACTATACAGTCAAGTGTGTGAATATATTTTAAATGTTAATTGGAAGAAAGTTTCATTTAATTTTTTTAAACTAAACATTAAATGCAGCACTGGATTTGGAGTCACAGAGCCATCATGTTCATGGATGTGGGGTGGAGCAGGGGGGTGTTTTTATTTTTGTGAGGCACGCTTGCCAAAAGGGGAGGTCCCAGCCGATGCTGTCTCACAGTGCAGGGTCAGGGCTGTGTGACTGACTTTAACAGAAGTCTTATAGATAGGATTGCCCATTCTATAGGACTTTGAATAGGTCACCTTCGTGCAGAACACTATTTCCTTGATATATTCAATGTGTTTTAAAATGGACGAGAGTCAGGCTCTCGTGATGTCAGTTAGCAAACTATACTTTGGAAACTGTGGGAGAGGTTTAGCAGCGCTGTGACCCGTGCTGGTTTCTGGGCCAGCTTTCTGGGGTCCTGCCCTTTCTCAGAGCAGATATCCCTGGCCTGAGAGAGCAGTGGCAGCACAGGTCTACTTGCAGGCAGACCTTGCAGCATTGGTGAGGAGCGCAATGGGGATGCTGTTTTCAAACATACCTAGATGTGTAAGGGCAAATATTGAGGTTGTGCAGAAGTGGCAGCAGGGTATTGCAAGGGTCCAGGAGGACTCTATGTCCTTCACTTTCATGAGACAAAGCAAACCTGGAAGCAGAAGGAGACACAGTTTGTAGCAGCTGTAGCATTAATAGCACAAAACTGAAGAAATACCGTTCAGTCCAAGCAGGAGTCAGTCTTTGGAGCACTGATCACTTCCTTACACAAAGCCCATCACCTGCAGCAGTAGAATATAGCTGCATTTTGTGTACAGAGAGAGTCTTCCTGATAGGTAAGTGTGGGTGGGTGAGAGATAGAAGGACAGCCAGAAGGTAATCAGTGTTTTGGAGATGATTTCTCCCTTTAGATCTGGAAGGGGCAAGGTTCAGCTTTCTTATCTACAGAGGGGAAGGTACACCGGCGGGCTCTGACTCGTTTTGTGTGCCCTCTGTGGGGGGGCTGTTTCAAGGCTCTGGTGGAAATGTGCTGTCAGAAGAAGCCCTGTCCAGGTGGTGATCTAGAGTGCTTAAAGAGGTGGCCTTGAACTTGTTCCTCTAGTTAGTGGAGAGGCTTTGTAGAGAGCAGCAAACCAGGGTGGCATGATCTCTGTTGCTAAGCAGACAGACTGCTGCGATTGGGATTTAGGTAGAACTGTGGCATAGACATATAAATGCATTTAAAGCAGTAGTCCGCAACTTCAGAAAGTTTTTAGAGGAGAGAGGGGAAAATAAGGATTGCAAATGAAGTCTTTAAAAGGTCTTTAAGTGCCAAATATCAATGTTCGGCAGGGTGGGGGGAGCAGGAGCTGGAGCAGCTTATCTCTTACAATTGCACAGAGGGCTGGCTCCATCAGATGAGGCCCAGCCTCGAGGTTATCTAATCCCATGCTGTCTGGAGTCGCACCATTTCCTTCCACAGGGGATAAAGGGGAGTTGAATGAGAGGGAGCTCAGTCCATTAGGATGTGAGATTTTGTCTTTTGGCCTCATAGGCTTGTGAGCCTCACCGGTCCCTAGCAGGTCCTGCACTGGATCTTGTAACAGGGTGTTTGTAGCTCAGTTTGACCAGCTGCATGGCTCAGGATAGCATAGATGGAGCAGTTTATCCCATCATGATAGGCTCTGGATGCTCATAAAGGCATGTTTGCACTGGGATGAGATTTTTCAGAATTGTTCCGTGGGAGCCTAAGCTGGTGGAGACAGCTTTATTTGCAGCACCCCTCAACATGCACAATTTCCTTCCCCTGCCCCTACCGTCTGCCAATGGAAAGAAGAAAGGAGGTACCCTCTGCTAGAGGGCATGCTTGCCACCTTCATGACACCCCCAAAAGGATTACAGGTGACAGCCTGCTTCCCTGCCAGACTGATTAAACACCACCTGCTTCCCATCCTTCTCCCCTACCTCCCTCCGCACTCGCCTCAGCCCAACCCATGGAAACTGAGGAGGAAGAGGGCACAGTTGGAGTTTGTCAGGGCTAGACACAGAAGATAAAGGCAATTGCAATGCAGAGAGATGGGAAGAGTGTGCAAGGGTAAGCAACACCAATTATAGATGTTACTGTACTGTTGAAACATTTATATATATATATATATTAAAAAATGTATTCTAGATGCATAATCATTTTAATTATCGCTTCTACTATTAGTGGTTCACCTATGGAGCCAAATTCTACTGAACATAAAAAAATCCTTGCAAAGTAGAAGTTCTGTGAACTACTTTACATCTATATCTGTGGTCTAACTATTTCTGCATGCCTGGATCTTTCACACATGAAAATGCACCATGAAAGCAGAGGACTTGCTGCTGGTGCAAGACATAACCTGCTTATCTTGGTCCAGGCTGTGCCTCCTGGTCCTTCTGAGTAACACACCACATTTCCATCTGCCTGATGTGTCCAGGAGAGTATGCAATAACCTCTCTGCTGAGCCAGAATTGGGTGGTCATCCCTGTACTCACTTTTCTGGACAGGTTTTTTGTGGGTGCCTGTACGTGGTACCTGCCAGGATTTGGCAGCAGGGTACAGAATATGCTGCTTGGCATTGTAGGCAGCCTCTTGTAGCAGATTGCATTTCACCACAATGGACTGAGTTAAAGTTAGACTATTATTGTGTGTGAGAGTTTTATTTCTCCTTCAGTTTTTGTATGAGACAGCTTCTGGGGTATGACAGTAACCCCTCCAGTGGTTCTTTCTTACATTTCCCAACACATACTAAATGCCCAGCTAGCATAAGCTGTAGAAGCTTTAGTGATTTTTCCATTCTGTGGCACTGCCACTGGCAATGCAGCAAGTTAAGGGCAATCAGAGTTTCCATTAGAAGCCTCTACATCTCATGCAGTTCTAATTCATCAGTATGGCAGAAGAAGTTTAATAATCTTCCCAGTAAAATGCTGTTGATGATTTTTGAGGACAGAGAAGGGAAGAACTGAATTTCAAGGTGCAAAAAGGCTAAACAAATTGGAAATGCTAAGTCCTTGTTATTTTGTCTTATCCTGCTCTACTTCCAAATCTTACCAAGTTTTGTGTTTGGAAACTACCACGTTAAAGTCGCGGTGTCTGCGTGCCAGAGTAGCTCTGTTTCCGTGATGGAATGGCTCATCCCCTGTACCGTTCTGGGACAAGGATCCCACAGGGTGCAGTGCTGTGTGTGGGTTAGGATGGGGAGATGTGAAGATGGGTCCCACCAGGGAGCACCCTAGGAGGCAGCAGGGGTGTGAGCCTGAGCAAACTGCGGCAGCGCTGTTTGTGCTCCAGCCGCGTGGGGAGCCTGCAGAGTACTTCCCAGTCTTTATTTGTGGAAAAGCTTAATTGAAATGCAAGTGATTAAATCTAATGTATCATGCAGTATCCATTTTCACTGCACTACCACTTTCACTTCCCTGATATTATCAGGCATCTCAGCAGCCCCACTGTCTTTTCCCTTGTAAGAGCCATGCCCATTCTCTCTCCTCTTTGTGAGCTTGGCGGAGGAGATAACAATAAGCCAGCAGTAGATTACTAGTGCCCCAAACTCTCCTCGTGGGATAGGGGATCTTAGCTTTATTTTAAACAAACACTTTTAAAATACATCCTTAAATAATTTCCCAGCTTTTTAAAAAGAGTAAAGAAACCTACTCTTCAACAGTAAATGCAACAAGCAACCTCTGTTGTTTTGCCTAATTTTTCTCTTTTGAGTCAGACTTGGACAAATGCTTTTCCCTTCCCAATATTAGTGCTGTCCCAAAAGAGTGGCCTTCTCTTTGTGTGGCACAGTGGGAGAACAGACTTTCCTAGAGAGTCACCCTGTTTCTTGTCCATTTTTTTCTCTTTCCAAAAAAATCTATTTCTTAAGAGATTTGTAGAGCGAGAGTTGTGAAATGAAACTTGAAGGCAAAAGCGAAGACTGTGGTGGCACCAGAGCGCTGCTGCTCTAGCCAGGGGGATTGGGACACATGTAGAGGTAGGCAAAATGACACCCTGCATTCTGGAGAGGTGCTGGTTGGGAGAAAAGTGTGTTTACTAGAGCATCCAATAGTTGAGGTTTTTTTCGTATGTGTTTTTAAAATAAAAGCATCCTTTCCAACTATTTCCATCTCCTCATAAGTGATAATGGAAGAGGCATTAGCCTTTCCATTGCCTGAGCCAACTTGCTTTTTTCTAAGAGGTGTCCGGGATGTTCAGCCAATTGAGTGATCTAATTAGCTGAAAATTGTTAATTTCCTTTACCTTATAAAGCACCTAACACAGAAACTGTTAAATAATGTTAAGTGTCAGACTTAAACTGAGAACATTGGGCCATATGCTGCCGTGGCTTTCGCGCCAAAAAGTGTAGCAACTTACTCCAAAACCTGCCTCCAATTCTTGTGTAGAAGCCAAAGCCTCCTGCTTTATATGCTGCCACACCAACTCACAGCGCTAAGATGGTCCCACACAGCAGCTCATTGCGCTCAGGGAACAAGGAATGTGCGTGAGGGGAGGGGACAGTCTGGATGAAGGTGGCAGGAGCCAGGACATAGGCGAGGTGTTGCAGATGCTGCCCTTGCAAGCCCGGGAAGGGCGATGGTGGGGCAGTGCTGCTCAGGGCAGCATTAGCCTGGAAAAGACACCAGGTCTGTGCCTGCAGCTCCTGATTGCACAAGTCCCTGCTCTGCAGGGGGCCAGGTGGTTAGGTGAGCTGCCTGGAAGCTCCTTCTTAACGCAGGAGGGTCCCTGGATTGGTGGAGTGCATGCAAGAGAGGGGCTGGTCTGAGTGTCACTAGCCTCTCTGATCCCTCAGAGAAGTGGTTCCAGAGATAGTGTGATGTCTTACTGCTAGGGAGGTATGCAGGAGGCCTTCTCCTTGATAAGTTTCCTATAGGATATAGGCTGTGGATATGGGAATATGCTTTTAGGAGTCAACTTTCCCCAAAACCCACAGGCTTAAATCTTTCCTGTGAGAAGAGGCTATGTGTGGGTGACCCAAGCAAAGTTTCTCAATCATCTCCTTTAAGAAGGTTTCTTTTTGCCCCCAAAGCTCACTTTACCCTGACTTTGGGAGTGAGGGGTGCCTATGCCAATCTAGTTTGTGCTTTGTATGAGCTTTTCTTGGCAGAAGCATTTCTCCTGAATCTCTTCTGCTGTCCCTGTACCTGTGTTGGTGTGGATCACTGTGCACACACAGTAAAGCTGTCTGATCTGCAGCTACCCATGGTGCTTCCCCAGCAGTGGACTCATCATCCTGGAGAGGTTCTCCAGCACCTGTCTAATAGGTGCTATTTATGCCTTAGCCTTGGGTTCCCTACAAAATTCCTCTGTATAGCCACTATCTAGATTATCCAGCAAGAAGAGTGATGTGGCCTTGCCCCTCCCATCCCCTCCAACCTGTTTATTCCCATCACCACGACCTTGTGCTTTGCAACATGAGCAGCCTTCACCAGCTGAAGACCTCTGATCCTAAGTCCATGAGAGATTTTGGCTTTCCTGTTTGGCAAGGTGACTTGTTGCCCACCAGGTCAACATGAATAAAGACTTTTAAAATCCATAATATCCTGCAATCAGAAAAAAAATGGAAAAAAACATCTTGAGCTGTCTATGCTGCATTTCTTTGTTTCTGCTCTTAGTTAGGATCAAAAAATCCAAACTCACAGGCACAAAGAATTCTATTTTATATAAAATTTGAAAGTAAAATCAATCCTGGTTCAATCTTATCATTTTTAAAGTATGTTTATCCAGCTTTGTAGTAGGAGCAAGCAGGCTGTTTGAAGGCCACATAGTTTTCAAACCTTGGTTGCAACACGTTACCCCATTTTGAAACCGTCTTTATCTAGCCGAGAAAACTAAAATCTGTTTGACAAAGTAGCACTCCAGCCAGTTTATCTTGCAATATGGCTTTAGCTCACAGAGCCTATTGATTTCCTTAAATTAATGTTTACAGAATGCTACTGAATTTCACTCAACGGGACATTGTTCTTTTGAAGCTTTGTAAAATATGATACAGAGTGTTACTGCCATTTGTTCCTTTGCTAAGACTGATGAAACATTTATTTTTTTAAAGCTCAGCCTTGAACTATAGTTGTTTCCTACAAGTGTGTTTACTCTTGGAACATTAGTAATACAACACACTATCAGACTCCAGCACAATACCACAGGCAAAGTCTGTAGGTACCCTCTGGCCAGCCTAATTGTAGAAATGGAGCTGAAGTTTAACACAGATTAGACATCATATGAGAAAAGGTTTCAAGCTTAGCCCAGCTGTCCCTGTCTGAAGGATCTTCAGATTTGTGTGCTACAGCCAAGCAGTTGTCTGACGCTGTTACAATATTAGAATGATTGCGTTGGTCTTGGAACTTCTAAACATGGGACCCGGGACTGAAAATTACCATGTGATCCTTTCCCTTTGTCCTCCTAGACAAGGTGAATGGCTTTATGGCCACCTTGCTCCTGGGTTGGAGGCTTCTGATTCAGTCTCTGAGGACTGCTTTCAAATCTCCTCCAAGAAGCATTTGCATTACTTATGTCCACCCAAACCTGGTAGCTTTCTAAGATGAGGTTGCAGTTATGTACTGCAGAAATTTTACAAGAAATCACAGCCACCAATGGCTTGACAATTTTGCTACTGCTTTCTGCACACTTCATTCTAATAAATCTTCACTCTTTGCTTATGGCCCTAAACTGGGCGCTCTTACCTGTGTAAGGGTATGTATTTTATCCCACAGGCATTAAAATTAACTGCTCACTTGGAATATGAGTAGGAAAAATGTGCTCCTGAGGATAATGAGTCCCCCAGCCCAGCACAACGAGAGGTGGACCATCCACAGGCAACGTAAACTCTCTGTTGAAACCAGTGACCCTTGGTAGCATGCCACATGTGCTCAAAGAGAGGGCTTTAAACTCCCCAGTTATTACATGCAATATTAATGTGTCAGCTGGCAAGAGAGAAAAATATAAGTCATTTTAGCACCTAAGATGTGAACATCTTGCTTTGTAAGACTGTGTCTGGGAGCAGATGACTTTTCTTTCTATCATGGAGGTTTCATGTAACCAAGTCCCAGCTCCCTGCAGAGGGGAAAGGAAAGCCAGTTCTGACTTCTTGCCTCTTTATCTAGTAATCTCTGTGTGGCCTTCCTAAAGCATCTGAGTTTATCCATTTAAGTCCACTCTGTCTGCAGTACAAGCCCCCAGCTTGTGCTACTGCTGTCAGGAGATATGTCTCTCCTTGATCAATATTTACTTAACAAACAGCAGGGATGGGAGAGTTTGTTTAGAGGAATCATGTGTGCACAAGGGTGAATGAATGCTCGGTAAAGTACTTCACCTGTTTGTCTCCTTTCCCAGGGTATCTTTCCTGCTCCAGACCTCGTGCTGGGCTTTGCTACCATTGCCCCTGTGAACATGCTCAAAGCCACCCTGCCTTAGGACAGTTTAGCAATCGGCTGCAGAAAATGAACTACTGAGTAAATATTTTATTCCCTGTTCTGGGAAAGTTGGAGGGAAGAGTTTAGGAACTTTGTAAAATTATTTGTATGGTCAAAAATACTTGATGCTTAAGTAAAAAAAAAAATAAACTAACTTCCCAGACTCTTGCACTTATTCAAGAAAATATTTCAAAGATGTTTTAAGCATTTTGTTTGGACAAAATATTTCTAAATTGCTGCTGCCAAAAATCTGAAGTCTTCTAAAGAAAAAAAAATTCTTGTGCAGGTAAAATTGCAAGGAATGAAGTATGTTTAGTATTTTTGAAGAATAACTTTAGAACGGTCTGTTTTTCATTTATCCAACTAAAACAGTTGTTTCTGATGCCTGAGGTCATTGCATGCAATTAGCTTTGAGGCATCTGAGTCTAGTTTGAGGGGGGGTGTATTTTATTTTGTGAATCAGAGTTGTAAAAGCCATCTGAAATATTCACGGAGAATTGTCTGAGAAGCAGTTTCTGTTTTATTTACTGCACAGTAGAACAGCCACAGTGGATTAGCTCTACAATACCCGTAACAAAAGCTCAACAGCTGATGCATGTGATGTTAGGAGGTGACAAAACAGTTAAAGTATGCTGCTGGCTACAGGCAAGCAGTCAGCAGATGCAGACAAAAGGGTTTGTGACAAGAATAACTCTCTCTCCAAGGCGAGCAGTCAAGAGTATCCAAAATACCAATACCCTTTTCTCCTTGACATTGTCTTCTTACACTCAGCATTTTATTGCCCTTTTATAGTAAAAAAACAAAACACAATTCTCTGGAATATTTGTTTTAACTTGACTTTCACAATTCTGTGATCTTTCCATCTGTATTGCTTTTCCTATCATCTAGATTTACCACTTGAGCAAGAATTTTTGAAAGTTTAAAAGATTATCTGTATCGAAACCCACCCTTAATAGGATTAACAACATGAAATACACATATAAATCTTAGAGCAGACTGGTGATTTGTTCTGTCATTTGGTTTTGGTTGTTTTCCCCTTTTCTATTAAGAGAGAATTTAAGCATCTTATTTTGCTAATGAAGAAATAATGCTTGGGTAGAAATTAAAGGTTTGCTCAACAATGGGAGAGATTTAAGAGCTGGAAAAGAACTGTGAATGAGCTGATGTTTATTTCAGAAGTGTGAAAAATCAGCTTATATATCTCCAGGAAAAGAAAGAGAGAGAGAGAGAGGGAGAGACTGTCTTCTTTCTAACCTTTGTAATTCCCCTTCTATTCTCTGTGACATTCATTCAGCTGCCAAGCATGTTTGGCAAGGCTTGAGCCAGCGAGCGCACTTCCAGTGACCGCTAACCTTGGTATGTCCTGACACTTATGATGAGTATCTGCAGGACACAGAAGGCAGGCAGGCTGCTATGTCAGGCTTTTATTATGTACTGCAGAGGCTGGGGACAGTCAGTTTAATAAAACAAATCATCCTTGAAGGTAAAGCAACTGGGAAGAGGAGGAGGGCTCAGGAAGGGGAGGAGATGAGAGGAACGGGAGGAAAGGGAGAAAAAAGTCTTTGCTGCACAACTCAAAGAAAAAAAAATTAACTAATAAAAGATAGAAAACACAAGACAACCTAATAATGAGAAAAACAGTGCAGGATCACTGGCCACCAATTTAAGACACACAGCTACTTTTAGTGTACCCTCCTTCACAATGATGGTTTTTAAGGTCCATCAGAAAGAGAAGCCTAATTGTCTGTTGGCTTAAAATCAGAGTTGCTTCACTGATTTTCCTCAGGCAATGCTAACTTAGACCTGCTGAGGAACTGCCCTCACCTTCTCAATCCTCAGTTCCTTTTGGGTAACACTTTCCTTGAAAACAAATTCAACAAGTATTTATAAAGCTTTCTTCAACTGTGTGTGTTTCTGTGTGAAAGAAGAGTTAGTTAGATCTGACTTGACTGCAACTTTTGAGCCATTGGAATTATACTCTTGCTCCCATAGAAGTAGTATGTGCTGAGTATTTTTAACAAAGCACTCCCCCACAGTGCTAAGCCAAATGGTTCATCATGATATTGCACATGCAAACCCAAGAGTGAAATAGTTCAGGTTTGTTGTTCAAGCCAAGGAAAATGCCAGTAGTTAAAACAGCACAAATAGACAAGAGCAGATGAGAGCTTTAATTCCCTCCCAGTTTTCATAGACAAAGGGGATGTGTTAACATGGCTAAGGCTTAAGAAGGGGTACCATGGAGGTTGTTGGACTGCATTAGAAAGTACAGGACTGACGTGTACTAGGTGTAAATTAGCGTAACTGCACTGAGGCTGGAAGAGCCCTGCTGATTTACACTGGCCCAAAGCATGGCCTGTGACTTTTCCGCTTGGCAGTGAAGTTACACTGACAAAACATGCAGCAAAGTGTAATTTCTTTCTAAATCAGACTGATGTGGAGGCTTCAGTCTGAGACCCACCTAGACTACCCCGACCAGACCTCATTGTCTTTCCTCCTGGTGAATGCACAGTGTGATTCTTTGATTGACTGCTGCCACCTGATGCTAAGAAAATGCCCTGGGTTCATACTAGGGATTGTTGATTCTATTAAAAGCAATGTAGATAGAGCTTATTTGTCACTGAAGCATTTTATGCAGATGTTCCTACTTCAGAGATGTTCAGTCAGTTAGGTGTAAAGATGTGCTGAATAGGTCGCCATCACTTAGGGTAAGGGAAATGCCACCCCCAGACACATAATTAACATGGCTCACTGATTAATTGCCCATTGAAAAATATAACTACCCATGCATTTAAATATTTATTTTCAGGCTCTAGACTTCACTAGTATTCTCTTATCTAAAAAAACCCCAAACAATAAAAACCACTGCAGATACTCTTTCTAGAAAGGAAAAGTGTTGGCTGATATACCATCCTGTGGGATTAATCACAATGGCATTCACGTTACAACATGCAAAATAACATGTGTAATCCAGTCTGACATGAGAAATTGCTAATAACATCCCAGAAGGAAAGAGTTATGAATGGTTCTAATGCCTTAGGAGTAGGGGCAATCTTTAGGAACTGAGCATTACAAGGTGAAGCCTCCAGAGGAAGAAAAAGCTGGAAAGTTGGGTCTCTTCAAACCTCCATAGGGATTTGTTCATTATTGGGTTTGTTCTGTTATGTTTGTGGGCTGCTCTCTGCAGCCTGTTGTACCAGGTTTAAAGAGGCCTGACCCTGCAGATGTGATTCAGGTACCATAAAGTTGGACCTTAAAAGATAACTCCCAGTCTAAAAAAAAGCCTGTGTGTCACTGCTGCAGTGGAAGGCATGGAAGCTATGGGGTCAGGGGTTTCACACTATCTACTCCATGGAAAAACAGCATCCTCTACCTGGAAAACTTTCAAATGCACAGGTAGAAATTGAATGGCAAAGGCCCAACTTAAAACCCAGGTTGTCATTTCCATGCTTAAAGTTGTCATGAGTGTAACCATGGAAGGAGAGGTAGGACTTCAGGTAGGACTTTATGCATTTAGACTTCATGCTTCTCATGTAGGTGGTTATAATTGCCTCTTTCTCATCTCCTGCATCTTGGGAGGGAAGAAAGACATCTAGTGTTGGTCCTCTGGAGTGGATACCAAAATCAAAAGGCTTTGCTTTCATTAGCTAACTTCATTGTCTACTCCATAAATTGGGTTATCTATTCCTTTTCCTGATTTCTAGTATCATGTAGTCAGAAAATCCTTCCCTTTGGTTAGTGCCCAGCAATACCAAGGGTGATGAATAGTGTGTGAGCATTGAACTGCATGAACAGAAAAGCATGTCAATTTTTTATAGCAAGGCAAGAATGAGAAAAGAGTGGTATTCTCTGTAGACATGTTACCAAATTCCTGAACAGCTGAGTGATTATGGGGAGTTTTAAGTCATTTCTTTGAGCTGGAGTTAGTGAAACATAATAGTTAATTTCTTCTCTCTTAATTATTGCTGGAAGAGACCATCTGAAAGATGTGTCTTTCTGTGCACCCTGTTGAATGAAAAATTTCCACAGATGCTTTTGGGAGCAAAAAAAACCCACCAAAAACATGTGAGGGCTGGATTTCACTCTCAGAGGTAGACAGAGGACTTCTCTGGGGCTTCTGGAAGCAGAATTTGTCAGCTGGTGTCAGGGCGAGCTGATCTCATGCTTATTCGATGGCAGAACGTGGCTATCAAACTGTTGGTGTTTCCCTAACAATGATAGTTGAGTGAGGCTTCAGAGCTCTGCTATACCAGATTGATCACACACATTTCCAGACAAGTTTTTTGAAAGTGGCTTCCAAAGGGACGAGAAGAAAAGCCTGAAGAGAATAAGGGGCTGGCCTTGATGTGGCAGTGTGACATGAATTCAGTAAATCTGTGAGAGCTGCCCTAGTGTCTGTTTGCCACGGAAATGGTTCAAGCGGCTCCTAGTGCAGGTCGGAGAACTCCTCTTGCTGGAGGGGACAAAGACTAGCAGTGAGGGAATACTTGCTTTTATAAGCATGCTGGCTACTGGCCGGCCGTGTATTAGCAGTTCTGGAGCTGTGAAGCCATATTTCCGTGATAAAAGTGGAAAATAATACCTTTATGGAGATTACCTCAACCTTGCAACTGCCCTGCAGTTCATTAGAGTGATTGCTTTTGAATCATTTAAGGCAAAGGGTGAGAAGGTGGTTCTGGTACCTGAGACAACTACTTAGAATGAATTACTAAAGTTTGGAGGTAGCTGTGGTTTTTAACATTCACCCCTTGTTCGGAGGCTTCTCAGAGTGGCACATTCCTTCTAGATGGATGTTTGACTGTGAAGTGACAGTGACATTTAGAAACTACAAATGAGTTTAAAGCATCCCAGCTCAGAAGCCACTTGGAGCACAATGCACCCGTTAAAGAGGTTAGGGAGGTATTTGTGTGCTCCTGGAAAAGAAGGAGAGACCATAGTGTCTCCTGAGAAAGATGTTTTATGGGGTTTTGGTGCATAGCAGTCACAGAAGCAAGCCACTACCTGAAGGCTTTCCTGCCTGATTGGTTTTAAACTACAAACATTCAGAGATACTCCATTTCTTTGACTGCTTTCAGCGCTGGTTGTGACCAAAGTCAAGTGCAAAGGTACAAAGGGCTTTCTGTGCCTGCGTAACTTTCATATTAGTTCTCACATGGAGAGGGGAACATGGCCATAAATGCATGGGTAAAATATCAAGCAGAGATTTCTTTCCTTAAAGATAATTGTGCTTATTTCCCCTCCTGCTAATTATATCCTATAAATCCCCTACTCTCCCAACTCAGACAGTAACATTTTGTTACCTACATTCTGTCAGTAGACTTTTCAAAGATCTCTAACACATGTTATAAAAGTTATTGCTATAGTACTATATATAACAACTTTGCATAAGAGAATAGAGGGCTGCCGCATTTAGAAAATGCAGGTGCTATGTAAGCCTCTTTCTGAAAGAAAGAACTTAGCTCAGTTTCCTTTGAAGAACCAGAGACTTGAAATTGAAAACTGTATTAATGCCATTGTCTCCTTGTATCAGCAGGTTCCAGAGAGATTCCTGGAAGTGGCTCAGATCACGTTACGGGAGTTTTTCAATGCCATTATCGCAGGCAAAGATGTTGATCCTTCCTGGAAGAAGGCCATATACAAGGTCATCTGTAAGCTGGACAGTGAGGTCCCTGAGATTTTCAAATCCCCAAACTGCCTACAAGAGCTTCTTCATGAGTAGAGAGTTCAGCAGCTATTTATGAATGTATGAAAGTAGCAGTCCCCTTCTGATGCCCAAGTCATGTGTGTCTCTATTTTAATTTCATATATATGTGTATCACATACATATATATATGTATATGAAATTAGACTGATCCCTCCTGGATACAAGTTTTCGTTCAGTTCCAAGGGGATGGTTATTTTACTTCAGCCTTTGGTTTACTTTTGCCCGAGACCCTTAACATTTGAAGAATCAATGGGGTTAATTTTCAGGGAGAAGAGTTTGAAAGCGTGTAAAAGCCTGTCTTAGCAAGTTAGGGCATTATGTTTAAAAATGCTTTGTCAGATTTATTGCTTGCTGCAAAGTGGCATTTTGTCTTGATGAGACTAATGTCATGGCACAATACTACAGACAATGAACTTTATATTGTGTTTATACTGCTAAAGGTCTGAACTCTGTGGAGTCACTTCATAAGCTTCGAGCTTTTTTATTTGTATTTATATACTTTTTAATCAATAACTAGATTTTGTTTCATAATTCAAAAAAATACAGCTGTTTTAGGTACTCACTCCAAGAAGTGACACCCAAAAAAGCAAACCCTATGCTTTATGTTTTCCTTACAGAAATGACAGATACCCTGCATCAGTAACCAACATGCCAGGTTCTTTTTTGTCTAAATTTCATCAAGGAATGTTTGCACAAATCAAATACTGTTCTTGCAGGGTTAGGCCAGTAATTCATGCACAATATTGTAACAACCACACTAATTTTGGATTATGGTCAGCTTACTAAAGTGGAAGCATTTCACTCTCCATAGAGTAAAAATGAAACCTTCAGCATTGTATATTGCCATGTCTCGGTCTTACTTTAAGTGGCATTAGTCCCTAAATTTATTCTTTTCTTAGTCCATTTTGCCCTACAAGATCCCCTTTCTAGCAAATGAGGTTTCCTGTCCATATTTGACATCTGTCCTGAAAAGCACTTTTTGAATGATCTTAGATATAGTAGAAGAGTCTTCACCTCACAGCGCTGAGGCAAAGGAAAGAAAGGAAAAAAAAAAAAAAGAAAAATGAAAAAAAAGGCTTGTTTGTAGCTATAAAATATAATTAGTCTTTTCCTAATCAGGAGAATAAAAATTTCATTTTCATAAAAATCTAATCAAGCATTATACAAAAATCACAGTGTCCTCCTGGCTATGCAGGGTTCAGATAGCCAAACTGGATTTTTAAAATTGCTGTAAGTGCAGCTTTAAAAAAAAGAAAAAAAATCTATTTGAGCAATGTGGCTGCACTTGTCTTCTGAAGCTGGAGCTAGTGGTGACCAAAACCTGAGCTACGGTGTAAAGTACCTGATGGACCTGGGTTTGCCTGAATGCTACACAACAATATGACAGAAAGAAAGAAAGCTAGCTGCTAGTTCTCGTGCTTTCTTCAGTGACTCTCCTTTTCTCATGTTTTCAGAAAGAAATCATCTCCAGAAGTTTGGGGGAAGGTTGAATATGCTATGGCACACTGTATTTGTCATTTTCTTTGTTGTCTTTTGTACAGATGCAGTAAGAATTTATTGTTATCATCAGTAGTGTTTTCCCCTACATAATTCAATCTAAATCTAGAGGAAGTTCCTAATTAGCCATGAATTATATTTAGACCATTGAGGATATTGGTATCTTCTTTATTTTAAAATTACATTTTGACTTTGGAGAGTGAAAGTTTACCCATGTGACTAAAGAGCTGACCTGATCATTGCAATTTCACTTCATTTACAAATACTGCTGATAGACAGAAATGTATGAAAGCAATTATTGTTAGCAGAAAGCCTTAAAAACCTGCTGACTTCAAATTAAACAGCACAATCCTCCGATCCCCTGTCATTCTTTTCAAGCACTGGCAGTATCTGTGGAGTATAGACAATGCAGACAATAGCATGGGATGAAGTGCCAACATTTTCACTATGCATTAAAAGCAAAACAAATCTTGATCTTAGACTCCCTGAGAGTACCTAATACTGTATGTATCCTTACAGTAGACAGGATTTTTTTTCTTTTTTTTATTTTCTTACATTTTGTTTCATTTTATTTTGTTTTCTTTATTTCATTTCTTTTTCCTCTGTGTGTGCATGATTTGGTAAACATTACATTTCATAAAGATGTTACTCCAATGAATTCTGAGTAAGAAAGGATGAAAATTGTGTTCATGCACTTTTTTTGATTTATGGGAAGAAGTGGCATAAAATGCTCAAGTTTTAATACAATAAGTTCATCATTGACATACCATCAGATGCAAAATATTACTTTGCATTGTCACCTTTGACATAAGAAAGCAAAGCCATACTTTAATCATACTATGTGGACATACTACTAGCTACCATCTCAACCTGTGATTTTACCGTTGCTTTATATTATTATTATTATTCTATTATTATTCTATTAATATTATTAATAATAATATTATTATTATTATTTGGCTGCAATGGGATTCACATAATCTAAGTAAGTGAAATTGTGTACTCAACACTTGATGTTGTTGCAGTTATTTATTTATTTATGAGTAGTATAATCTCAATAGTAAATGAGGCATAGGAATTAGGAATAGAAATTTCATCTTAAAATCAAAATAAAAACCTCCTTGGTCTGAAAAAGGAATAAATGATAATTTGATCGTTTCAGTTATGTGATTTTTCTGCATTTTTTAGCCATATTGCCTTTGTGCCTCCCAATTCACCTAAAATCACAAATACATGGCATAGCTTGTACTAAATTCTATGTAGAATCCAATCCAGTTTCTTTTAAATTATCTCAATATTATTTCACTAAAAATGGCTTAAAGGCAGGAGGCTACTTTTATTGTAATGAAAGGTTTACATAGGAAAAGAATTTCAAAATCCATGTAGAAACCCCATCTTATCATTCATTTACTGCTAATTCAGATTTATTTCTGCATATTAACTTGAGGTTATAGTCTGTGCCTAGACCTTAAATACACCAGCGGAAGGATAAAAAAAATCCTTCAAAATACCAGTTTTTCCCCCACAAGTACAATTGTTCTTGTGCCTTCTGTGGCTTACAATTTTCATCTTTTAAACTTTATTTTTCACTTACTACAGCTGCAATAAACACTGACTTTTTTTTTTTTCTTTTTTTTTTCTTTTTTTTTTTCCCCGGCTGTTTGACATAATGTTGATAGCTATGCATATTTTGTGTCTTTTTAAAAATTAAAAAAATAAAAAAAAACAAAGCAGGAGAATACGTTTTTGAAGAAGAGAATTTTTAGAACAGTTTGATAATGCAAATTATTTTTTCTCAATTGTTTGAGCAGCATTCGAGTTTTGAAAATTCTTGTAGAAGCCAATTTTTTGTAACTGTGGTGCAAATCTTGTGTTTTCTTAGCCTGATGAAAAGTAGTATAGAAGCAATATTTCATACGTGACATGTGCATATACAGATACATATGTGGTCACACACACAGGACAACATGTGTGGGCATATGTATGTATATTTACACAAAAACACACACACACAAAAGATGCGTATGAAGTGAAAAGCTTACCTTTTTCCTATCTAGATTAAGAACCTATTTTAGACATTTGTTATGTTTTGTGAAAAGAATGTTCTATTTGAAACTACAAAACATTTAATTCTTACTGTATCTCTGGTTGTTTAATGGGAACGTTTCACATTTAATGGTAAACACGTGGAAGATGTTAGAATGTAGTAATTATTTAAGGAAGTGTTCACCCATGTATTCCTGAGGTTTGCTTTGTGCCTCTGAGTATTATTTAATTAAAGTGTTTTAAGTTTGCAGAATCTTTGTTACTGTACCAGGTATGTGGGTGAACATTGAAAATCGAGGGGAACTTTTATAAAGCAATGTAAATATTCAACCTTATAGCTGTTCTTGCATAAAGACATAAGATTTTAATAACTACATTCTGAAAACATCTGTTGAATTTATAAGAAACACTACAGTAACTGTGTAGATAGTTGAAAGCATTCTTGAAAATCCAGCTCTCTACTTTTAAAAGTTAAGTCTCTTTCATCAGATGTCAAGGGAATGGGTAATACAGTTTCTGTAAAATTGCAGAGTTTTTTTCTATGTATATGAAGTCAGTTAATAGAAAAATGTTTTTTTCCACAGGTTAATATTAATTAAGAGATAAAGGTGAAGATTTTGTGGCTTTAAAGATAGGATTTTCACCAGCAGCATTGAAAGATTATACATATATATATATACAGAAAGATATATATATATATATATATTAGAAATGGAAAGTGGTTTACAAAACCCCCAAAATGAGCACTGTACATGAGAAGTGAAAGCAAAAACTATATTTGACATGTGTATTATATAGCAATCATTGGTGTTAATAGTGCAAATGTTTCCTTCTGGTACCAACTCTGTGTTTGAAAATTTCAATACGCATTGTTTTCAAAAAGCTCCCCTTAAGGAATGTAACTGGTTTATATGAGTAAGCAGTTACTGTATTGCACTTAAATGTCCTGTTGAAGGAAATGCAACTTTGTTTTCTGTAGAACTGTTGGTTGTAAACCATCTATAAACTGAAGCTAAAAATGCTCATATTTAGAGCTGGGATGAAAACTGGTATTTAACCTTTGTATCTTCTTAGGAATATCCTTTTTAGTGTATGAAAGGTGGTGGCACTATGACTTTATTCAGTCTTTTCATCTGAGCCACAGTCACCTCTCTCCCAAAGCAGCCACCTTCCAAATGCACAAATACTGGGATATGTAGAAACAAATCTAGAAGAAACAGTGAGCTTACATTTTTCTCTAAAATCCATACCTTCTGCATTAATTGTACCACTCAAGTGAGAGACAAACACAATAACCATCTCATTACCATATAACATGTAAGAGTCAGAAACTAAATAAGGAGGGGGGAAAAAAGCCTCTTTAGGTTGGTTTTAATGCTGCCCAGAAGAGTCAAAGGTTAAGGTTTAAATTGATATTGTCCCAGCCATTACTCATATGTATATAGTAACAAAAGTGACAAAACACTGCCTTTATATTATTTAGCAATATGTTGTAAATAGCATTATTAAGCTCTTTTTTTTGTAATAAAGACCCTTTAATTTGAAGATAGTACAATAACTGAACTGATAAAGTCAATTTTTGATTTTTTTTAATTTTATTTTTTAGCTAGAGGCAATTTCAACTGTGGATTTTTTTGTTGTCGTCTGTTGTTCTGAAGACTTTGCATAATTTATTGGTTTAATTTATCCTAATTTATTTGATGAAGGTGTACAATTTTGTATTACCAAGGATGTACTGTAATATTAATTGATGACAAGATAAAACAATAAGACTCCCCTGTCTGTTTGGAAAAAAAAGGTGCAGTAGACAATTGATTGAAAAAAAGTTACAATTCTAGCTTGGCAGCTACTAAATTTAAGATAAACACAGGAAAAATGTTTGGGGGGGTGGATTTTATTTTGTGTGTTTAAAGCTTTTGTATACTCTCCAGACTTTTACCTTTTTGCTTTGTACCACTTAAAGGATACAGTAGTTCAATTGCCTTGTGTGCCTTCCATCTTCTCTAAACTGAATGTATGTGCAGTATATATGCAAGCTTGTGCAAAATAAAATATAAATTACAAGCTCATTGCCATTGTTTACATTTATTTCCAAAAGTTTATGTTGCTCTGTGTCAAGAGGTGAACTCGTGAACTGCTTGGCTGTGGCCAGGCTGTGCCTAACACTGCAGTCCTCTGAAGGTTTTCTTTTCCCCTTAGTTCAAATTATTTATTAATGAAACTACCAGCCCTCTTGCAAAATGGATATAATGATTTATGGCCTCAGTGCCCTACATCCAGCACAGTGCTGGTTAAGATAATGAATGTTATTTTGCAATAGTCTATCTGACAAGGAATAACTCCCTGGAAGAGATCTGTTATGTCTGAGGCACAGATAGCCCTTTAAATTAAATGTAGCCAATGTGAACTAGAAGGTACTTTTGTTTATACTGTTAAATCATTTCCTGGGTATACCTGCCGTGCTGGTGTCCTGCAACAGGGAGTTCTCAAGCTGGATGAATGCAGGAATAGTGCTTGTTGAGCTGTGGTGGTTCACATTTGTTACTCTTACCAGTTTGGCCTTGGTAATGGTAGTGACCAGATACCATCCTCTGTTCTTTTTGTTACAATCTGTCACTCATGGATCTCTTCTATTTCAAGCTGTGTATTCATCAGCATCATATATAACTACTCTGCTCCTACACAATTCCTCAAAATGTGTTTGTTCATGGTTTTTCTTTGCTCTTTCCTGTCTCCTGTTTCATATGTATCTTAGAATTTTGGGGTTGAGTGGACCTTTGATTTACATGATTGTGTTTCAGATATGAAAGTTCTGGTTTTGGCTTAGAATTGGTGCAGATGGCAGTAAGACTGTAGTTTATTTAGATTACGAAATCCTGCAAGACTCTTCCGATTTTGAAGGAGAAGCATGTTAAAAATATATTTTGATCTGAGGTCATTTATTTTAAGTATCTTCCCTGATTCAGCCTCAGGACGCTAGAGATGAGCTGAAGCCTGAATCCAGCTCTAGCTTCATAGTAACAGCCGAATAAATACTTCATATCTGCAACAGCAGTTAAAACTCCATGTATTTTTATACAACTGGAGTGGCATTTGTTGAGCCGCCTCAACATGAGGTGTACAGGAGGTCTGTGGAAGGTCATGAATTTACATCTACATAACTAATAGCCATTTAAATGTGATATCATCTCTGGTTTTACTGCAAATTGCCTCTCCTATCCACATTACCAAACCAACATACTAAAATAATTTTTTTCTTAGTTATGAGGACTTAACTAGATGAGGGAGAGGGAGATCATCCTCAGGTATCCAGTTAATGGACCAAAGGATCTGAGCTGTGTGAGTAATTGCCAACTCACTCTGTGCCTCTGTCAGTTTTTCTCTCAAATATACTGGTTCTGTGAACTGCGGGACACTATTTGCCATTTTACCCTGCAGTGGAAAGCACACAGATCTCTAAATAAGAAATCCTAGTTATTGGCATCTCAGAATACTGCAGGAGTTCAGAGCTAGACTAGAACTTGGCAAGTAGTCCCTGTCATTGCAGAGGGCCAAATCAACTTTCCCAGGCTTCAAGCACCCTGAAATGATCCAAGTTCTGCAGATCTGGCCATCTGTGCTTGGAAATCCTCAGTTCCCCTAATACCTGGAATTTTTACAATAAGAAAGATACTATGTTCTAGCTTAAAAATCATAAGGAAGACATGAATATCCCTAAACAAGGCAAATAATTGAACAATTTTATGTCACTGAAACTATCACTAATAACCGGGGTCTTTTACATATCACATTACTGAGCAGCTGAATGTGGAATACTGCATTTTGCCATTTGAGAGCCTGAAAGGGTTAATTGCTCTCATTTTCTTGGTCTGTACCCTTATTTATGCCCAGTCTAGGTCGTGCCAACACAATTTCTATGGAGATGATCCCTTCTGATCCAGTCTTCCCTCTTTGTTAGGAGGGAAAGGGAGAGTGGCAGCATACGACTGACTGCGTTTGGGAAATAACGGCAAATATATCCCTCACTCTTTGCAACGGGTTCCAGTGCCCCCCCAACTCATCTTAGTGACTTTTAAAATATGGCATTGCCTTTGTTTTAAGAACACAATATGCAAAATTAAATATTTTCTAAATTCTATTGCTGAATGGGGATGGAGGGCTCCCAGGGTGAATGAAGGCAGAGCTGCTAGATAAGGGCTGGGGGATAGGAGGGTTATTTCCCTGCGTGGTCCAAGTGTTTGACCCTCTGGGCACATTTCAGGGCCTGCCTGTTCTCCCAGCTTTTCCATGGGCAGGGGCATTTGGAGAAGCTGCCTGTTAAAGCTTGGTAGATTGGTGGGTGCAGAAAATCCATCAGTTGCTACAATGGCCATTTTTGTGTACAGTTTATTAGGACCACAACCATACATGTACCTCAAAGAGATGAAAGAGGTATCTTTTATTTAAATATTGAAATTTTTTAGACACCCAAATGAATGCTTATTGGTTTTGGTTAGCCTGACTCTTTCCAGAGCTGCAAAGCAGAGTGAGCCACTGACTCTCCTTCAGAGAAAAGATCCCCACACCTCACTCTGCTCAGAGTCTGGGAGGCTGTGATTGCATTTTCGTGAATAAATCCTGGGCAAGTGAATAGTAGTACTTTCCCATTTATTTGGGAATCAGTGTGGAAAAAACAAACAAACAAACGGGCAAGCTATTCGCTTCACAACAAAACACATGAAAATGAACTGCTGTTCATACCCAAATGCAGTTGATTGCATGCACAGTTTAATTTTATTCTTTAAAATTAGGTTTGAGGTTGAGTCTCTATCTAGGCAAAGGAGAATAAAAACCGAGAAAGATGGCACAGATAGCTAAGGAAATACTACTGGCTCCAATGTAAATATGTTTGTGGCTTGCAAGAGACCTGCCAGTCAAGCAGCTGTGGGAGGTAACAGGGGAGAACGCATGAGAGGAAAAAGTCTTGTGGCAACAGTGGCCAGTTTCATTATGGCCACTGCCAGACTGTGAAACAACTCTGGGGGCTTGAAATCCTATTGCCTATTAAAACTGGGCATGACAGCTCTTTTTTATGCTTCACCAACCAGAGATGGAACAGTGTCCTAGGGGAAATAAGGAAAAATATTTATTACAAGTGTTTAACACCTTTTAGTACAAAACAACCCTAATATGCAGCACTCAAGGATAATTCATGCCAGCACATGTAAAACCAAGGGAAATCGTTTATCAGCTCAATAATTTGGTCAGAGCTTGTAAAGGAAGAGATGGTGCTCCAGTCAAAACCATAAGGCCAGATTTCTCTGAAGTGGAGGCACTTTATGGGTTTTTTAATATTATTTTTACAATTTCTCAGTAATCCACACAACACACCCACCCCAGGGACTGCATGGCTGCCTGATTCAGGCTGAAGTCTGGCCATTCAGACTGGGGGTTTACCTGCCCCTCATGCATGGCAGTAGTTGCTGGCATATATAAGAAAGCCACAGGACAGTCAAGATCTTGAACAACAAACAAGGCAGAGGTTTAAACAGTTTCAAAGGCTTATCTGCAAACAGTCTGGAAGCATAAGGACACTGGGGTCAAGGGGTGTATTTCAAATCTTGCCTGATAAAATGTGTGTGTTTGGAAGCGCTATAATATGAAATGAGCTTCACTGCTTTCTTAACACGAACATATGCATTGTGACTTCCCAGCTTTGGGAGAAACCTAGAACTCAAGCAGGGGGAGCTCCACCACTCACTGAGCGCCACAGGGAAAAATCTCGAGCACTTTCAAAAGGCTGTGCTCAAATCTATTCCTGCTCTGTGTCTCCATTTTATAGGGAGTGAAATGGAGATGCGGGATGGTGGCAGCATCTCCCAGGACCCCCAGCTGCCCACTGCAGAGCCAGGAACAGCTCCTGCTCCTGTGGTCCGGGCGGGCACACACGTTACTCATTAACACCCGGTTACTCGTTAACAGCCCGCACACGGGGGTCCTGCACAGCCCTACCAAAGACCCCGGGCTACATTGCACAATCTACTCACTGCTGCCCTGCCAGTTTTATCTCCTAGCTGAAACCTTGCTTCCTGGCATGCTTTTGCATCTTTGCGGGTGGCCAAATCTTGGCCAGAGCAAATATGTTAAAATACTGTTTATCCGGCCATTGGCTTTCCCAGAACCTGGGGGGAGCCGTGGAGGAATTGGAGAAGCCCATCCATGGTGAAGATGTCCCCCTGCCCGTGAGACAGGTTCTTCCCTCCCATCAGGAAGAGCCTGCTGCTCAAATGGTGTTTCTGCCCTTCCCGAAATTTCCGGAGTGTTCAGCAGCCTTTAACTGGGGCTGGCTGCTGGTGGCAGCACAGGGTGGCTGACCCAGTGATGGCAGGGAAAGAAAAGGTCAAGGTGTGCTGTGGTGGGGCAAGGGGGAAACCCAGCTCTGCCAGAGAATGACCCTGTGCAAAGGCCAGGCGGATGGGCGCAGCCTGAGGCCACAGAAGCTGCTCCCTGCTCAGGGCAAAGGGGCCCAAAGCCGGTGGCCAAAAGGCACCCAGGGAGTGCTGGAGGACAGCAGTGGCAGGAGGGGTCTGGACCCCGCACCACAGTGGTGGGGTGAAGCTGGTGCCCAGTGTCAGGCACTCTTGCCCTTCACGGAGCTCTCTCTCTGTATTTCCCAATTGCAGTACTCTTCTCACATCTCTTTGGAGGAGGGAAGTGAACGGGGGTGACAGTGGTTTTGACAAGATGAACGTGGCAGCAACCCCAGCAGACAGGCATGTGTGTTGTCCCCGGCAAAAGACAGCAACCCAGTGATTCTGGATGTAATGTTACATCACTTGCAAAATTCAGGATTTGCCCAAAACATAGTACTCTTTTTATATAGATAATATCGGTAATATATATTAACTATTATTGTTGTTGTTAACCTTAAGGAACTTCGTTATTCCATAAATATAAATAAAATGTAGTTATCCTTAATCTGATTTCAAATGACCTGAAATAGGATCAAAAAAGTGCAAGAGAGCTGTACAACAGGGGAGAAAATGGCGAATGGGGGAAGGGGGGTGAGGGTGATGACTGTAAAAGAAAGGAAATTATCCCAATTCTAGCACTGCTGGAAAAACGTGAAAGTTATTGCCACACAAAGAACCTCTTGAACTGCTCTGCCTTCCAAAATTTCTACTGCACTCTCTGCAGTTACTTGTGTATGGCAGAAGCAGCATCTTTGTATTATATGAACAGTCTGCTTCATAATCAAATACCATCTGTCGCTACATCTGAACTTGTTTTCAACATCTGTGCGTTCTGGTCTTAACAAAGCTTTAAAAACTAATTCAAAAACTTTCACAGATCACTGACTAAATATGTACATTTACCATCTTTCATATTGGTTTAAAATATTTCTTCTATAGCTGCATCCCCTTGGCTGGGAATAGTTAAGATGTATACACTGAGTTGCTTTATTAAGCTTATTTTCTAATGGCCTTGGGTAGCCAAGTGCAAAAGAGGGACACTTGCTCAGGCACCGAGAGGACCCATCATATTCTTTCTTGGTGCCAATACAGTCCCTTTCTGCCAATGAGAAACCTGAAAGTTGATCAGCTACCATACCCCAATTACTCAAAATGACACTACAGATAAAACTGCAACCAAGGGGAGAATCAACTGTATGGCTTATATGCTGCTAAAGTGTGTCTGAACAAATGGTGAAGTAAAATCATGAGAGCCCTCAGGAGGATAAGTACGTTGTTACTTTGCACATGCTTCAGAAATGTGAAGTACATCTTTACAGAACTTTTGGCCAACCCCCTGGCAGATGTTGACCAGTTTTGCTTATGTATACATCAGTTGCAGAACACTAAAACAGAGATTGGAAATTTTAATTTAGTCAAGGCAGTTGGGCTAAAATGATGGCTTTTGTTGAAACCATTAAATAGAGCTGCCTAATGAAGTACAGTACAGCACTGGCAAACCGAGCCCTGATGAGATGCAGCAGCTTCCAAACTGCAGCCCTGCAAAAGGGAAGAAGGAAGCTTGCAAGTCTTTAACTAAAGTGGAATGGCGACAGCCCTTGTAAAGCTGTGTTTGATTTTGTGTTTGAGGGCAGATGCACTTGTATATTATTGCCCTGACATTTTAACCATTAGTTGGAAATGTGCCGTTGCAGTTCCTGCCATATATTTCTCAATCCTATTTATTAGAAAGTGAGCTAATAGACAGTGTGATGAAGTGATCATAAATTCACTTTCAAAGGGCATTTGGGTTCAGAGCCTAAAGATTGAATATGGCAAATTCTTAGGCATGGGGAAGAAGGTGGGGGCCAGGAGGGTCATTCTCACTGATGGGTTCAGTGATTGATTCCACTACAGAACTATATTTGCCCTTTACTTGGCTGTTTAACACAGAATAGCTATAATAGGTTCCCTATCCATTATTCCTCTTCTTCCTAGGGTCACTATGAAGTGAACGAAAATATAACCTTGGCTGTGATAAAATAAACTTTAGCATTATCAGGTGTTTGGAAATTGGAAGGTGTCTGATTGCTTTATATAGGATAGACACAAAAACACACACACACACGCACAAAGGGTTATGATATAATCCTCCGTGCTGCCTCTGACAAATGGTTATTACCATGCAATATTGGTTTTTTGCTCATGCGATAATATGGTGTCATGCAAGTCCACACAGCCTTGAAATTCTTCTTATTATACACAGCCTTCCAAAAATCACATGCAGAATGCTGCTCTTTTAATGGTGGTTAGCAGCATTTTTTTAAAAGCTTAGAACAAAATTTGATTTGAGAGAGGAAAAATTATCTGAAAGGCAAGATGAAAATGAGCGGTTTAGTGCAAGGCGGCCCCAAAATATTTTTAATAATTAGAAGAGACTTATGTTCCATTTCACTGTTTTATATGTTATATAGTATAGAGCAAGTGCCACTGTAGTTAAGTGTTTGTCAGCATTTCCCTTGTAAATCCTGGTTTTCCAGAGGGTTGCTATAACTTGCCAATTTCAAATCGCACTGGGCTAACACTCACTATCCACATTGTCAGCCCAGATGCAAATTTCTGTTGTTGTTATTACCAAAAATGAAATCAAGCGAAGCTGCTGGTTTTTAGTTCATGGTAAAAGATGATGGTTGGGAAGGGGGGGATGGTGGTGGTTTGTGTGCTTTTTTTCCCCTGTTGCTCCTAGCTGGGATTTTGTTGCTGCAATAGCCTCATTCAAATGGGTTTGTTTTGAAAGGGATATGAAAGATTTTTTTTGTACACCCCAAAAAATAAGTGACACATAGAGGGCTCAGGGAGAGAGGAGGGCAGCGTTCTTACCTGGTACAACTTACTCCCAGCCAGGCAGTTGGTATCCAGGGGTACCTGCTGATGCCATTCCAGGCTTGGGTTCTGCATCATAAAAGCCTTAACATGCTAATGAATGTCCATTAAGCTGCTGAATCCTGCAAGAAAGCACAAAATTAGTTGACTCAGCTGGAGCAACTCCTATAGAGCACAGGAGCAAACCCATGTCTCCTCCTGCCAGCCTTTGGGGCCAACCTCTGGGGTCCCTACAGGACCTTACAAACAGAACCACGAAGAAGGGACCAATTCTTCTTCAACATCCCCCAAACCTACATGATCCCACAATGGGCACAGGAGAGCATAGGACTTCAGGGCTGCAGCCCCTAATGTTCTCTGCATGGCAGTGGAGCAGAGGAGTGCCTCCTCCACTTCAAATTAATTAAAATTAATTTTCAGACTTAAAAAAGAATTCTGAAGAATATTTGTCCTTTTATTGATTGAGTCTTTTGCTATTTAACACCTGCTTGGTTTTGTTATACCAAAGAAGGCTGTGCTGAGATGTTCTTGGCTGCTTTCCTCTGTGGGTGTAGCCCTCCACCCCTATAAGGCATAAGCATGTGGATCCAGACTAAAATCTGATTTACACCAGTGGAGGAGTACACTTTAAGTGGAGAAATGGGCCTGAGGTTAAAGGTTTGCATTGAGGAGGAGTGCATTTGTAGATGTTTACAAATCTAGATGTTTCTTGCAAATAAAGAAATGGGGAGTCACTGGGTGAGCAGTTGTTACCAGCTCTAGGGAGGCTAAAAACTGGTAATACCACACTCCAGCTGCCTGGAGAAAGACAAATTAGAGAATACATTCATATCACTTGGAAGATACTCACAAATCTTGTATACTTTTAAATCAGCCGATGTGACTTGCAGAGCTGGCAGTTGGGGAGTTCATTTCACTGGGCGGGTTGGGGTATGGCTTGTGATATTTTTGGTGTTCCGGACTGAGAGACCAAGGTCAGCAGAAGAGACTTTGACATTAGTAGTGTTACATCAGCTTATATCAGGTGAGATTTCAGTCTGTGCACAGTAGCAGCAGGTTATCTTTATAAGCCATTGCTCGGTACCTCCTCCAAGATCTGCACTAATCAGAACTATCCCACACACCACTTCAGCATAGAAAACAAGGTCTGTATTAGTCATACACTGTTTTCCCCACCTGGAAAAATTCTTAGGTAGATTCCACTTGAAAACAAAGGGCAATTCCCTTCCTATTTAGTGTTAAGTAAGAATGCAAATTTATTCCATATCAAAGCCCCAAATTTCCATATATTGATGCATTCCACCACAAAATTCAAGCTTCAAGATCAGAGGACCCCAGCAAATGTCAAGATATTTCCACAAAAAGGAAAAACTGGATTTGCCCTCTATGTAAGGCACACAGCAGATAAAACCAATAATACCTTATCTCATCCCATGACTTCCTGGCCAGAAGCAGCAGTAATATATATTAAGATATCAATTGACTGTTTATAGGATTAAGTAAGGAATAACTGAAATCAGTCCTTGCTTTTATTTGAGTTTAATTCATCCAGTCAGAGATCTGTGTGGTAACCACCTATAATAAAGTAAGAATAGCAATAATAATAGAGCTTTGCTCTTTCACAGCATCTTCCACAGAAAGCTATCTGTGTGCTTCATAAACATTATTCTTGCATCCATTCCTTCAATTCCTCCACTTTCTCCTCACCTTTATCTGTAGAATCTGGAGTAATATGATAGCATGGATGGCCTTACAAATAAACTAAGGCGAGCTGTTACTTCAGTGAAATACAGAAAGAGCAAGGTAAAGTTATGTGAAAAATATGAGGGAAATTCAGTAGGCTGGAGACGGTATATATTAATTTTGCTAACATGTTATGTGCTCAGTTAAGGATAAAAGAAAATCCATACATTTTGCTAGGTTCACTGATATTCTTGCATTAAAAGAATATAAATCAACGTGAACCACTCAGCATGTTGAGTTCCTGAGACATAAAACAAAGAGGAAGAAAAATATCAGTGAAGAAAGTTTGGAAAGACAGGGGTTTTGTTTCTTTAGAACAGATAATATTTTCTAAAATCTCAGTCTTATAAACACATATTTCACATGTGAGTAAGTCACAGCATTGAAAGGTGGCAGGAGATATAGGCATGGGGTTGCAATTTGAAACTCCTCAGAACAGCAGGGCTCCCTTCGTCTGGGGTTATAGGGCAACTAGCTCACTAAGCACAAAGTTATGAGACGAATAAGAAATACTAACAAATACTGACACAGGTATTGTATTCAGTGTCTTGAACTGACTTCAGAAGAAGGAAAGAAGATGTTATTTTCTCCTGGAAATTCATTCCTGGAATCTTAGCCTGTCTCCAGTGGAAAACTTCCCAGAGTGAACTTCTCTCCAAGTGGATAGCAGCACAAAACCCATATAGCATTCAGCTTGTGGTAATGGCTTCTTCTATTTCAGTGCTTTAATGTAAAGTGAAAGGTAAACAAAATTTAAAAGTTGAGGACAACACCTGAGAATGCATAAAATTATACAAGCAGACAAATTTGAGGAAAAAAAATGCACAGTAAAAAATAGTTTTGTAAATGGAAAGGGCTTCTAAGCAGGAAATCCCACTGTTCCACCAGTATCAGAGTCTTTCTCCTCTTGCGTTAGGTTTGAAGATCCACTCCACAAAGAAGCTCATCCCTTTATGACTACATGGCCATTTCCTTTGCTGGGCAAATCCAGGTTTTAATTGAGCATGGTGAAATACTGGGAAAGGCATGGATAGCAGAGGGAAAGGGAACAGGCAGTGGACTCCAATGGAGGACCAGGACAGATAAGAGAACTGTGGCCTGTGCCTCAACTTCTCCATCCATAAAATGCCAGCAGTAGAAAGTATCTTCCTGTGCTAAGTGTATTGAGAGGGGCTCTGTGTGTAAACATCAAAGCTACTTCCAGCTATTACCCCCTCAGTAATTTCATTCTGCCCTCCCCCTTTCCTCTGTATGACAGTGACTGTAGCACTAGCCCAGTAATTGGATGTTTTCGTGCCTCAAACTCACTGGTATTTAATTTTTATATCGTTCTCAGAACCTATCACATATTTGTTTTGATTTATTCAATATTGATCCTTTCTCTGACTTTCGAGCAGCTATCACCTTCCCCGCCCATTCCCAGGGAAGCTGCCAAGCCAGCAGTTTGTGATTTTGTCATAATACATGTGTTTTATTTGCCGAGTGGCTGTCACAAGCATCTCACAAATGTTACATCCCCTTTTTTTATTCACACGTTCTGTATATTCCGTGTTCCCAGAGATGGGCTTTTCTTGTGTGGAGAAGCAAGCCTTTTTGTATCAGTTTGCAGGATACAAATCTAAACCAGTTTTAGCAGAGAAAGAGGAGCTTTATTTTTTGCTGGATTTGAATAAATGCTCTTATCTGGCTTTCCACAATACACTATGCACACGAGAGCAGAAAAAAGACAGCTGACTGAGGCAAACCCAGGGCGACATTTTCTGAAGTGTTGAGGTGGCTTCAGCTGGTTTCACTTTTTTAGCAGTCACTTGCATTTTGCTTGCTTATGTTCCACAAGCACATCCCTATTCCAGAAAATCAGTGTAAAATATTCTAAACTGCCTTCCCCAAATCTGTTCTTTGTTAGTTCTGTGTCTCACTGCTGGGAGTCTTCCACAGCATGGCCATGAGAAGAAGGCCAAATATCACCAGTCTAAAGATTTTATTTTTAGGAGTTACCTTCTTCCAAGGAAACATGATGCAAAGCCCATACCAAGCTACGTTAAGAACACAGCCAGCAGACCAAGGGAAGTTTTCATCCCCTTCTATTTAGGCCCATCTATTTAGTATCACCTCTCTCCACTCTGGAAGTCAAAGAGGATATTGAGAATCTGGAAAGGTCCCAGTAGAAGGAGACCAGAATCATCAGCATATGAGTGTTGAAGAAAGATTGAAGCAACCGGTCTTATTTAAGAAGATGAAGAGGAGGCTGGGAAGGGAGGTCTCTAGTCAATATTTGAAGGGTAGTCACAAAGTCAGTGTTTGAAGGGTAGCCACAAGGGCAACTGAGCTGCTCTTGTTGGGAGTGGCAGTAAAACAAGGAGCAATAACTGATGCCTAGAAATTTCTTGCTTTTTATATATTTTTATACATTTGTAGCTTTGTAGATTTTTAACATATAGATGTATAGTTTCTAGCATTTACTTACACTTTAGGGGAGTAGATTACCCTTTCTAACACATTATGTCACATTCTTGAAATTCTATTTAGTCTTATTTCCAAGAAAGGAATTTCTAACAAGGACATCTTGTTTTACACCAGCACTTGGGAGACATAACAAAATATAGGGCGAAGAACCCCTTGGAGTCTCTCCAATAGGACAGGTCCCAGGGTGGGTTCCTAGGACAACTGGTCTCCTACTAGACGTACTTGCTAGATATACTAATTAATTAAACCTATAAAATGGTGATAATCTGATGCCACGAGTGCACATAGCTATATTTTGTGCACCTGGAAGATTCATTGAAGAGCTGCTCTTCATATCAACCACATTACTGTTGTTTGGAAAGTTTTTTCTTTTGATTCCAGGCAACATAACCACGAGCTGTGGCTCAGAAGATTTAGAATAGACAATAAGGAACACTTACTTACTAGAGGAGTAAGCTCCTAGAGCAGGAATAAGCTACCCAAGAGCTGGTATCTCAGTCCATGGAGGCTTTCAAGACTCATCAAGAAAAAAACAATGAAAATCAGATGTGACATTATCTGGCCAGTTAGTAATAGCTGTGCACTGAGCCGGAGGCTGAACAAGATGACCTCCAGGAGGTCCCTTACATTTCTTATTTCTGTGGTCAAAAAGAGTTATGAAAGTTCAAAGGAACTTTTCAAGGAGTCCTCTGAGAGCATACACGTATACACACTAACAGAGGGAGAAATCAAACAGGGCTTCCAATACAAACAGCTTCTCAAGCTATTCTGCCGTCAAGGTTAAGCCCCTGTGATCTCCACAGGCATTTGAGACATGAAGAAGGGTGGAATATAGAAGTCTGAGAAAATAGTCCCTGTGTTGTTTACATTCACGTTTTTAGTTTTATCGCCCTATAAAATTCTTGTACCACTTGGGAAACCCCCAGCTTCCTGCAGAAGCAACTACCAGCTTCCTCCTAATTCTTCCTAAACCATTTATTTTCTTTAAACTGTTTTCCCTTCTTGTGAGCTTGCATTCTTTCTAATTCCACATCCTGATATTATTTGGGTTTTGTGTCTATTCTCTCAGGAACATGCCATCTTGTGTAAACCCAAGATCTGGCTCCTTATCTCCAGTAATTTCCACTCTCAGCAGCCTCAGAAATAGCTGGTTAATTAGAGGCGTATGCTTGGGGGCTGTGTCCATTTCCACAGTTTATGCTGTATCACTCAGGGGAAGCAATGGTGGAAAAAAATCTATTTTTTTCTATGGAGAAATACCTTTTGTTTGTCTTACCACCCCAGGAAGCTTACAAAGTAAAAGATGGTTTTGCACAGGGAAATTCAGAGATGGGACAGATTTTTACATGGATTCTTTTCAGTAAGCATTTTGCTGCATTACCATTTCTGCTATCGCGTCCAGTGTCACCAGGGAATGGTTCAGCATAAACACCTCCTGAGGAACCGTTCCAGAGCCTAATGCCAACCTGAGACAGCTGCTGATGCTGAACAACATCATCAAGGGCCCACTGTCCCTTCCTGCCACTCCTCCTCCTTCACTACCAGTGAAAGAACTATGAAAAGACCAAGAGCTGGTGTACAGCCAACAAGAACTAAAGATCTTGCAGCTGGTTGTACCACCTGTGCCTTGTGAAATTCCAGCCAAAACAACGTCCCCTCCCTCCCCTCAGATAACCCCTTTATTAGAGAGAAGGGCATCTCATTTGATAACTTCATAAGCAGGAGGGGCACATGCACAGCAGCAGGTATGGAAGGCAGTGGCTCCTGCTGTTGCCACTGGCTGTGGCCGAGTGCTTGCCTCTCTTTCTGGGCCTCTCGGGGCGAGCTGCCACGTACATTCACATCCACACGCAGCGTGCAAGCCACATTGTGCCAGATATATATAGCTGCTCAATGCCACCCTGCTGAGCCAGTGCCAGGACAGATCACATGGTGCCAGCTTTATTTGGGCTGGTTTGAGGGACATGTACAGAATCCATGAGTGAAAGCGCTGACACATGTGGCTCTGACACAAAAGGAAGAATCCTTCACTTAGGGCCATAGAGCAAATCCAGTGTTCTGGATTCCCCCATTAATATCAAAGGGCATTATACATGTGTAGTCAGAGCACACTGTCTCAGGGCACGTTCTGCCACACAGCTCTGAGGGGAAAATTTTGCTTGAGGCATGTTAGAAATGGGTCTATAGCCATTAGTTGTTAACGTTCTTCAAGCATCAAAACACTAGACTTATTTGGTTTTATCTTTTAATAGTGACAAACGTTTTGATTAATAATATTTATTTTAACAGGACTAGAAATGGCAGAGGAACAGTTAAGATGGAAATTATGCCTCTTCAGTCCATCTCAGTCACATATCTATTTCGTTTTGCATGCTTTCACATGTGGCCTGAGCTTACACCCTTGTCCTGCTTGTGTCCATGTCCTTGTTTAGATTCAATACTGATGGATGCTAGAAAGAAAAAGACCCTAAATAAGCATGTCTGGATACAACCACAGGATTAGTTGCTGTGATTATAGTTTGCACTCTGGTGACTAATGAGAGAGGTGAGACCTTACTTTTTGTGAGTGCTTGGTCTAAAGGGAGGCTCCTGATGCCAGCAGTAGCCCTGCCTTCAAACACATAACTGACCAGCTTTGACTCTATTCAGTGAGGGGCAGCAGCATTCATATATAGTGGCTCATTAGAAAATATCAGCATTTCAGCTTTTTTATCCAATTAAAAACATCTGGCACCAACGTGATCCAGCTGGCAGTCCATGGCCCCATATCTAAATTGTGGAATGGCTGCACCCATGGTTGCCTCAGCAGAGACCAAGAGCAGCTGCTAGAGCATTGTTGGAGGCTGAGCACCTCTGCTGCATCCCTGCATCCCTGCCCAGCTGAGGGTTTCTAGACACCCCCTGGAGGCAGGACTGCTGCCCTGGGCACAGCTGGAGGCTCAGAGGGTGGACATCTCTTCCTCCTGACTTAGAGCAGGGAAACGTGGGCTAGGGGTAGGAGCACCAGCTCCTCTACCCAGAAGTTTGGGGTTTGTCCTCTGTGGAGTAGCTAGAAATCTATTGTTTATTTGATGCTGATCTCCTATTGAGGGTCACCCAACATTGTACAGGAAACACTGGGAACATTTTAAAACAATCTTTCAGGACAGAAGCTGCTTGGAAGGAAGATTCCATTTTGCACACTTAGTTCTCTCTAGCAATTTCTGCCACAGAATTTGTACTCTTCCCTATTGACTCCTCAGAGTAGTACTGAGAGGAAATACAACATGACCTTCATCAAAATAAGATGTCCTATTCTTTCTCTGCTTTCCTCACAGAGTTAAGCGAGGCATAGGAATCATCAAATTAAATGGCTGGGTCAGCTTAATGTAATAAATCTATTAGTTCATATCATCATATATTTGATTTATACTACCCCAGACAATTACTAGCATGTCATTTCTTTGTTTAGGGATTTTTAATTTGAAAGTGTTTTAATCCTTAGTGTCAGCTGTTCCTGGTGGGTGATGACATATCTACTGTGAGTGAAAGATTCTGATGACATATAGAGTGTAGGAATCAAATGTCATAAGCATAAATATTTAAGCAATAAGACATGACAGGTAGAGCATTTCTTGGTGATTATTACACACCTCGGGTGGTGTTATGATGAGGCTTTTGTCCAAAGGCCAACTGACTTTAACATACTCACTCATATGATTGCCTGGAAACTGGTGCTACTTGAAGTGTCTTATTTACATTTTTCCCTTCTCTTGATGATTTCTTCATTTTCTAATGGGAGCCCCAAGGAATAACCATTTGCTTCCTTCAAGACAAGGAAAGATAACACCTTTGAAAGACCAGAGCACCTGAAGCTACATGGAAAGGGAGCCTGAGGGAAGATGGACCTAAACCTTAATAGACAACATTCACTGCCCGCATTCTGTCTGAATGTGGCTTTGAAACAGCAGGTCTGTCATTTCCTACCATAATAAGTGCTTTCTGAACCAAGAAGACACAGTCAGCATGGCAATGAGGAGCTGAGTAATTTCTTGAGCAACATTCAAGCTACAGACAACTTTTGAGGAGAAAACACCACATCATCTTCACTTAGAAGATGCTTTCCGTAGTTCCTTGCTCTGGTTTAATAGCATTACTTTTTCTGTGAGTGATATAAGGCTATGCTGTGAAAAACAGAGGAGTTAGTCTTGACTGAAAGTGTATAAAATGCATATTTAATCCTCAAAGTTAGAGCTTCAATCATCCAATATTGCAGAAAACCATACTGAGATAAACCAGCCTAGTGTCACTACATGCAACTAGACCATTCACACCTCTGGAGCTCAAGTCTTAGGACTTGTTTCATTTCTGTCTGAGCTGGATTATGTTAAATAGAACACTATACACAGAAATAAATGTTGTTCAATGCCTCTAGTAGTTTTCACCTGTTTGCTTGCTGTGAAAGACAGGAAACATACAGAGGAATTTGCCAATTTGGCCAGATCTGCACCATCCATGGTGATTTCTGCTGTGATCACAATACCTTGCCTTTTTGCATAAATACTTGGCTGGGCTTAATACAAATAGGTGGAAGACTATATATACACATCTAGTGCACCTCACTGAGGAAAACAATAGGCAACATTCATAGTATGAAATTAAGAGTTGCAATGCAAATTTTAGGCATAACTGACTCCCTCAGCAACTCAGTTCCTTGGCAATGTGCAAGCAGAGCCTGGTTTTAATTTCACAGATATCTAAATCACGCTTAACTTTTGCTTTTGGATTGGAAGGAAAATGCCACGTCTTTTTCTTTTACCTCCACCAATCACAGAGCTCACTGAAATAACAAAGAGTAATGGCAGTAGCCATGACAGTATTTTCTTGCTCCAGATGAGACACTGATGTTTCTATGGATGACTTTCTGCCTAGTGCTAAAGCGAACCCCTTTATTTGTGAAGAAAGAACCATTCTCTCTGATCTGGCTGTAAATCTCCCACTCTTCCTCAGCTGTAGCTCTGCAGCAGCTTCAGCACCAAGGTTCAGGTTTGTTCCTCAGCCCACAAAACCCAGCAGTAGCACTCAGCCTTAATAGCTGAATACTGAATTTAACATTCAAATCACAGGAAAGCCAACAGGACCATCTCATGCAATAAAGTAACAGAAAAAATTCAGAGATGGAAAAGACACCAGCAAAGTTTTCTTTGTGATCATTGTTTAACACTGTAAGTAATGAAATATTAATGAAAGTATGCTACTTTCATTTTGTGAGCAATTTAATTCAATTAAAAATAAATGGTTCTCCTTGGCTCAGTGGATATACTGATATACAGCACTGCCCTTAACTTAGTTTCAACAGCATTTTAAACCCAGCACAGCACAAAGTACAGCGACTGAAACATAGCCCCCAGCTAACGTCGTTAACTCTTGAAGTCCCAGTGGCACGATTCTGTCACCCTGCTGAACCAACACGGCCTCTCCCAGGGAGTATTGGCTGTGCAGTTTAACTTGCAGGAGCAGTCATTTATACCCAGTGTGTTAGCAAAGATATCTTGCACTGGGGCACTGTTTTCTTGAAAGGAAGTAATTTCAGAAAGACTTAGCAGGCCTGCATGGGCCTGAATCTGCTAGCATGCCGTGATCTGGTTAAGTAATATATCTGGGAACTTCATGTCACATAATGTAGAACTATTCTTTTATTGAGCTGAAAAAGCTGGTTTAGATTCCCTCTGAGCCCATAGGCCATGTCTTTCTGATAATAAGAGTGTTATCAATGCTTTAATATTGAACTCAAATCTCTGCATGAGAGAGCATCTAAGAGCTATTACTCAGTGCTGAAAGCAAAACCCAACTGTTCTGAATGGCGAGGAAAATGCCAATCTGTTGACAAAAAGTTAAACAGAGGTGAAATCTAAACTCTGGCCAACATTTTACAGCCTTAGCGCATTGTTAACTTTTCAACTTATCTGTCAGGAATAGGAAACTAATGTTTAAAAACAATGTATTGCTTTTATGAGCAAGGTCAGCATTTGTTAGATTTCAGGGTTATGCTGAGCACAGTCAGCCAGGAATACACAGAAAGAATTGCTTCAGCACCCGTGGCCTGAGGTTTTCCAAAAGTTAAAATGTACAAACTGATTTCATTCCCCTTTTTTTCCACGCAACCAACAGGAGTTCTGCTCTGACATTTTCGTTCAGCCTCTGTTTTCGCATGTGGTAGTACAAGCTGGAGGTTAACATCTCTCAGACAGGGCTGTGGAACAAACCCTAGGTCAGAGAAATGGCTGCTTCATTTTGCTTTTGGGGGAGCTCAGGTTCAGGGTCAGTCTGCACTCTTCCAGGGGCGAGGTCCAGATTTGTGCATCTGCCCCTTGGACAATGCCAGGCTTTGTTTGAGCAGCAAAGCATCCTTGCTCAGCCATGCTGTTCCCAAGGAGCTGTGTAGGTAAGATAATACAGGGGAAGTGGAACAGAGAGTCATTCTCTGTGAGAGAGAGAGAGAGAGACAGAGATCTTGTTCAGAAAACATGGCTCAAGGGTGTTTTCTCTATATGCTTTTATATTAAATAATCCCACCCTGTACACTCAGAAAGGATTTGATCCATGAAGCAACTGTATGGACTAGCAAATCGTGGTGTCGTTAGACACAATCTGTGTGCAACCTCCACTGCACAGTAAAGTGGCCAATGAGAGAGAAAAAAATTAGTTTCATGCAAAACAAAGACCTTCTAAAACATGTGCAGTGTGTGCTGCCACATTCATGGATTTGCTTTCCTGACAGATACATCCCTTCTCCTTCCTTAGCAGTAAACAGGTGGGCAAGACTTACCCCTTTTTGCAAGCAGTAAAAAACACCATGAATGCCAGTTTAGGTGAATCTGGGTGGAAATACCAGGAACAGAGGGGTATTTTTTATCATTCACATTGAAATGAAATTTATTTCTCATAGAATTAAGAATATTTGTGGGTTATGTGCAAATAGGCAGAAATTGCTTCTGCGAAGAAAACCACAACACAGTATGACTTAGCTGATCAATCCCATAAAAGAGCTGAGAAATTGCAAATACTCAAAAATGACCAGTTTTTGAACAAGCTGTAGACCCAGGTTTGCTTACAAAATGTAATACTTAAATACAAGTGTAAAAGCCACACAAAACCAAAAAGGCACAACAGGTCTCATAAACAATCTGGCATGAATTATTTGACCGATTCTAGTTGAAGTATATTTTGTACCTTCTGCCCCAGGTGCTTGGAGACTTCCCAGCTTGTTTTAATCTCTCTAAGCAAATGAGAGCCCTCAAGGCTTATTAGGGTTATTTACACAGTTCTTAACTGGAAAAAAGTAGATCTAAAAAAATGAATAAATATATAAACTGATGTGGGGTATAAATGGGAAGTTATGTTTAAAATCTATTTCCAAGTCTGCTACTGACATGGACTTCCCTGGGTCTACTTCAAAGAAAATAGCCATGGGGAGAAAAAGAAAGATACGATGAAAAGGAAAAGAAAAAGAAAAAAAAAAAAGGGGGGGGGAACTATAATAGCTAAGGCTACTGTCCATGATAAATCAGAGATAGCAGAGTCTGTAAAAAACCCATAAATACAACTCAGAGAAGAAGAGAATCTCAAGACCTGTGATTTAGTCTTGACTCTCTACGGACATCCATCTTTCTGATCTTCTCATTATCTTTAAAATAAATGTAATGGCACCCTCTTTTTTCCCCAACTTATTGGTACTATTTCTCTAGGTATGGGGTATCTCTTCCTGTGGATGTACACTTCTGTGGTTATTAAGGGAGAGAGACAGGGACTCTTGTTACATGGGACTAGAGAAGCATTTACAATCATATTGATCTCCCAGACAAGCAGGTGCAACTACTCATGGCCAGCCAGTTCCTGCCATTCATATACACATGTTCCTTTGAATGGCAGATTGTACCTTCCCACCCACCCCAAAATAACATCCATCTGATTAGCATAGCACCTGGGCTATCCACATTTTCCAGTGCTGAGCCACTTCTTGGAAAGCAGGCCCTTGCTTCTAGAAATGGGAGGGAAAACAAAATGGAGATATTGCAATAGAGGTTATAAATTGCCAAGTGGACAATTCAAGTGATGCATGTGAAAGGAGAGGATCTTCTCATCACATTTCTTCTTAGACCCTGCAATTCTGTCAGCAGAAAATGAGGTCCTTCTCAGCCCAAAGCAGGTTTCAACCTGTCCTATTGTATGCTTCCTTATATGCACATTGCACAAAAAAGGGAGCTCTAAACTCATCCCTTTATGTCTTGGAAGGCTGAACTGAAGGCTGAGGAGGAAGCATTTTGTGCCTGGTGACACCACAGCTGAGGTTCTCAGCTCTGGTAGTCTCAGATGCACGATCAGATTCAGCTAAATCAAGAGGAATCATACATGCAAACTCAAATGAAAAGTCAGCTTTGCATCCATGGTGTGCATTCTAAATTGCAGCCAAGATACGTATTTCTGAGCAAGACTGTGAAATTATAACCCCATCAAGTAGAGCTGACTAACTAAACAACATTTGCTTGGGGCATTCAAGATTATACACACATATTCTCCAGAGCTGCAAAACGTAGGCTAAGCATTAGAAGCTCTGTCTTGAGGTTTCATCCAATCTTCAACAGTGTACTTTTAAAAAATCCACAAATTTTCAATAGTGTGTGAATAACAGGATACAAATATAACATTGTTCAGCATTAACTATTAAACACGGCCTGCAGCTGTACCACCTGGGGCTCTGATCTTGGCAGCTCTTACAAGTTCCAAAAGACTTGACCCTGGCCAGAACTTGGACAAAAACCCTCTAAGGAAAATCTAAATGCTACAGATTTTTGCAATTCAGTAGAAGTTTGTAGTGCTTGCATCATGTTATAACTGATGGATTTTAAAGGCTCTTTCACTTCTTGGGGCAAGGGTGTTACCTGCCACATTCTTCCTCAGTTATGAAATTACTTTCCACTTCTCTAAATTTCCCTCTATGACGTCCACATGACACTGAAATGTCCAAAGCTAAATTATCAGGTACTGTGGTTGTGTGATCTCAAACAATTGCTGCTTTTCACTCCAAAGGTAACTGCATTACCACAGAGGGTAAATTACTTCCTATGCATGTAAAGTCCCTAATAAATTCCTTGGGATCCTATGAGATGACATGTGCATGAAACACTGCTTTTAATATAGTACTAGAATTCATATAACAATTATGTGAATCAAAGATGGCCATAAGAAAAATGTCTGCTTTTTGCTATCTATTTCTCTGTCTTATCCCTTCCCACAAAAACCACAATTTGAGCACATCTGCAGAGTTAAATACACCTTCATATCACCTAGCAGCTGGAAGTGGTTTTCCCTCCAAATATACCCTTCAAAGTCTTCAAAAGCTGCCATCTTAAGAGCTTCATGTCAATTTCCTCAAAGAGTCTTCAGTGGGAGAAGCAACACTCAAACCTTTTCCTTCATTGACAGTGATTGTTTCCCCTGCTTCTCTTCCCATACCAGCCTTGTGGTGAAAACTCTGTGGGACTGCTCTAAAGAAATTCTGTTACATGCTGACATTTACCAGGTGACAACAAGGTTGGATCACGTGTTTGATACCCAGGTCTTTGCATGTAATTATCAGGTAGTATTACAGGTAGCTGAGCCTCAGCACATTTTGAAGGGGTATGAGGAAGCAGCTCCTTTACTTGTCTAAGCTTTTTCTCAGTAAGATTTTTAAAGAGGCAGGGGGAATTTCACTCCTAATTCTATGCCTCTCATGGTCAAACTTGGAAGTTACTTTTTGTGTAACTAAAAATTGTGAATAAGCAATGAGTGGGTTTGTCCGCCCAGGAAGGTGATAGTCAATAATATCTGTCAGCGGTATTCTATGAAGTTTTGGTATTTGCCACCAGATTTCTTCTCTGATGTTAGCAGATCAATCCCCGTTCTCTAAATCTTCTTAAAACCTCAAACGAGTGCTGCTTTCAACTCTTGAAAGAAAAAGCTATCCACTTTCTGGCTTTTTCTTCTATGTCCAGAAAACAGTCCAACTGAAGCTTCTTAAATCAACGAGAAGCTTCACTTGGGATTAGAGTATCAGTCGGTAGATCTGACCAGACCGGAGTTAAATTACATTTCAAAACAACATTTAAAATACTACAATCATCATTTCTGAGTCTGTTTGCACGTATCTTGGTCTGTTTGGTTGTCCTTTAAGCTCAAAACCTTGCCGTCGCTGCAAAGTTGCCATCTTAAGTGTAAATCTGATCTCAATATTTTCCAATAGAGGGAAAAAAGAAGAGGAAGAAGAAGGGAAAGCGGGGCGAGGGGCAGAAATAACTATCTAAACGAGAGTGGCGGCTTTGAAAGTGATCCCGCGGGCGGGCTCTGCCGCCGCTAAACCAGAGGCTCACTGACACCCAGCGGCTGCGGCGGAGAGCGCAGCGCCCGCCGGCCCCGCCGAGACGGAGCGCTGCGGGCGGGCGGGCGGGCCGGCCTGGCAGGCGGCAGGGATGCCCTGCGGCTTAAGGAAAACGGTTTCACTTCATCGCAGGGACTTCTGGTCTCCACTTATTACTCGCTTTGCCGCTGCAGGATGACCGGCTCTTGAAAGGCGCTGAGCACCCGTCTCTCCCTCTCCTTGCTCCGGTACCTCTCAGGTACTTCCAGAGTCCAAGGGTAAAGACTAAAGACTAGCCCTCCTTTCATGCCCAACAAGGAAAATTATATACACGCCACACTGCAGTATTTTTTCTTCCTAAAGTCTTTACTTAAAAAAGGTTTGATGCCCCAGAGAGCAGTCATCTTCTTAATTCACACAAATACCAGTTACACGCAGAGCAGAAGAGTATTCCCTATGGCCGTAGAGCCGTGGTGAGTCTCATTACCTGGAGGGATGTGCCCGTGGTTAGGAGGGATAAGATATTTCAGGGAAACAGTTACTGATCATCTGAGAAAAATACAAGCTTAAGAATTGGCAATAGAGGTACAAAAACCACAGGAGGCAGAGGCCAAGAGAAGAAAAAATACTTAAACAAAATGTTCGACCTACATCTCTTTGAATACTATAAAAATGGGGCAAAATAATTGCATATAGAACAGTGGAAACAGTCACAGAATACAAGTATCCAATGCCTTAAAAGAAGCCCACGTAAACTGACCTTAGCCTTTAGTATACAATACCTGAGCTACTCCACTAAACATCCTCTAACTCTGAGGATATTCCTGGTTGAAGGATTGTGTCTGTCTCAACACCAGCTGTTAAAAAACAACAACAACAACAACAACAACAAAAAAGCTGTTGGCTCCTGGAGCTGCAGGACTGGATGCCCAATCAAGCATGTGTTGGTATATCTCCAGTAAAGACAAAAGGCTTCTCCAACGTAAAGACAGATGTAACCATGCTTACTTTCAAGATTAACAGCCCCTCTTTACACAGTGCATGTAGTTCATAGCAGCAACAAGCAAGAGCTTTGCTTCTTTTTGATATCAGGATTCTTACCATGCTCAACACCAGTTTCTGGATGCTTGATGAACATTAAAGGGAAAGTGAAAAATCAGTCTCACCACACAAAATCTTAGTTCTCACCTCCAAATTTTGAAATGTTTCAAAATGTTGAAATTTTGAATTCCTCCTCTTTTACTGGAGCAGTACAAGGAGGAATTTCCTACCTTATTTGAGGCTTAGGAGTGTTTTGTAGAAAAGATCCAGTTCTCATTTCCCCTGCAGTTTGTGTGCAGGAGACAAAACATTAGGAGTGTGAGTTTCTGGTTTAAAAACCATTTGTATAATCCTGACTAGCAGCAGGTCTGTGGCCATTTATGTCTCTTCAGTTGCCCACTGAGCAGCCAGCAGCTGCTGGGTACTTCACAGCATAGAGTAAATGGAGAGTAAATGGAGATCCCCCCCATTAGCAGCTGGAGGTGGAAAGTGTCTTAGAACAGGGCTGGGCCGGCTCAAGGCAGCCCAAAAGACTGCAGAAACATGCACTGGTCACAGTGTGCATTTGATTTCCTTGCATGGGTTTTCTGGCTTCACTTCAGGTATTATGTCAACTTCTGCAATCATCCAGGGAGGAGGTTTGTTCCTGCCACAAGATCTGGAGCGACAGCCCCATGTGTGACACTAATCTTTTGACAGAAAATTCCTTCAATCTCTCTTCAATAAGTGTCCCAGCAGGGCAAGAGAATCTGGAGACAGTGCAATCTAGAAATTTTGACAGAAAAATAATCTAAAAAATGTGTGATGCAGTCTTAAATTTAAAAGAATTAATTATTTTGTTGGGGTTTTGTTTGTTTTTGTAGAGAAAATAATTCCCTTGGTTTTTTCTTTACCAATTTGCATTTGAATAGGTGGATCTGTTCTTTACATTACTTTTGAGAGCCTGCATTTTCCAAATTCCTATCACACCACTGGGCTTTCAAGGACAGGAGGGAAGCCAAAACATTTCCATCTAATGCAAACATGGATTACTGGAAGGATGTTCTCATTTTTTAAAAATGTACTAGGAGCAAGAGCCAGGTTTGCTAGCACCTTCCCTGCAAGCCATCGCTTCCTTGGCTTGCTGCATGTCGAGAAAGAAAACCTCACCAACAGGAAAGGGCAGAAGTCCCTGGAACGCCACAGCATGAAAAGAGAGATAAGAAAAGTGCTACTGGGCAGGCATGCATACCCACAGCTGCTGCAAGGAGAGTGAGCACACTGATGGCCGCAGCCTTTTCTCATCAATCTCCATTGACTCAGCATGCTACTTTATCTAGAGAAGACCATCTCCAAGGTAAAAGATACAGTGCAAGAAGAGATTTAATACCTCATACAGTAGCAGAGTTGAGGTTTCAGCTGCAACTACCCCAGGCAAATCCAAGTTTCCAAATGTCCCATGTGTGGTTCCAGGAGGCATCTTCGGTTCCAGGAAGCAGACCTCTGTGTTAGCAAAACCAGTGTCCAAAGCACATCTTGCTTAGAGTCTAGATGGAAACTTCATGTCAATTTGAACCGTTCTTGCAGCCAATGGATACAACAAAGTCCTGAGAAATGCTGGTGAGCTGAAAGTTGTCCCTCTGTGCATATACGTATGTATTTTTTTAATGTGTGTATATATATGTGAGTGTGTATGTGTGTATATATATATAAAGGTCTTGCCTCCACTTGACTCTTTCTCTGCTCCCAAAAGTTTGGGGTATCTGAGGATCTAGTCAAGCACAAAGTGAGAAATGTCAGAGCGTGCTGCTGATACTCCAACCCTGCAGAACTCATTACATGCCAGTTGCTCTACTTAGGGTGGATTGGGAGGGGGATCTATTAGAGAGAAAAAGTACAGAGTAGAGTTAAGAAGCATTTTTTTTTTCCTTCTAACTGCTGTCCTTTCATCTGCTCTCCTTCTCATGTTTCTGGGCTCTTTTTTTCTTCTTCCTTCTCCTTCATCCTATGGAAGTGGCACTGAATGCTGATGAGATAATAAATGGTCCAACCCCAGGCAATCATTTGCTTGTAATTAGTTCAGCTACTGAACTTCTAAGAGTCATTTTTTTTTTCCACCTGCCCAGCCAGAAAACTTGGGTGATTAGTTACCCCATCACTTCCCTTTGGGGAAGGGGCACGCAGAAGCTCAAGTACCTGAGCTCCTAGATACACTCCACAACCCCTAATTAAGCCTAGCCTTAACCTAGATGCTTAGTATTTTATTTACTTTTTATGACATTCCTTACTTAGTCCAAGAGTCAAATGTTGCATCCCAGTAGGACCAAATCTGAGGTTTGTTGTAAGCTTCTGTACACAGTTACACCCAAGATCACAGGGTGAAATCAATTGGAATAGCACATTAGGGAACTTGGCGGGGGCTGACCTTTCTCTGTTTCAGAATAGGCATTTCAAAATTTGCCTTAGAAGGGGGGTTTGGAGAGGGAAATCATGGCATTTGGTTTAATGGGCCTGACAGGAAAGGTTCCAGCTTTTCCCTTTCTCAGGATACCCAGCCTCCTCACCCCCACCTGGCTTCTGCAGCTCCCAGCCTTGTGATGAGGACTCTGTAGGCTTTAGGGCTGTTGAACCTGAAGTAAGCATCCTTGGACCTGAGGGGCAGGGGAGATCCAGCTCCAGAGTGGCCCAAGTGATGGAGAAGCCCTGGATCTGTGGCTCCTGGAAGCCCACCAGGTGAAGTGAGTGAAAGGATACTGGCATGCAGACAGGCTTCCAGGTGAACCTTTGCCTGCATTCTGTTGGCAGGGCCCCAAACCTGCCTCGTTCCAAGAAACACTCTGGTTCCAACAATTTGGCTTTTCCTGACAAAGATATTTTCCATCCGAGAATTCCTGTCTGGCTCTGGTGTACCCTCAGAGCTTCAGGGGTGACCTCTGATGAAATGAGGAGATTTGGGGGTGTGGGTGTATAGTTGTCTTCTTCATGGTGTAAAATGAGATAACCAGGTCTGCAGGTGACGGAAAGGACTTCTGTGTAGACAAATTAGGGGAGGTTTGTGCTCTCCCTTCTGATGGTGATCAGTATCAAACACAGAACATAAGATTACGTACACCAACCATTTGTCTGCTTTGGTATTGGCAATTCATGCTTGCTACTTATTAGATTCAAAAAAAAGCACCCTGAAATCACACAGAATTTATCAGGCAACACTGCATTTTCTAAATCACTGATGGAAGGACATACCCACATTTCTTCCTCCACACAGATCATCTCTAGAAAGTTTTGGGTTAAATTTTTGTTTTTTAGTCCCAGTTTGGTTTGGGGTTTTTTGGGGGGTTTGTTTTGTTTTGTTTTAATTTTCCTTTTTCTCCTCCTAAAGTCACCTTGGGTGACAGATGTCACTAGACCTCAAAAGGGCTGCTTGGATAAAGAGGTAAGTAATATTCATTAAATAGTACGTGGCAGCATATCCCACTTTTCTTTTTAGCCGTTCTAACAATACCAAATTCCTCATTCCTGAGAATCACATAAAGCCCACAACAGAGGGTTCACATTCAAACTCCAATCAGCAATTCACAAACTAACAGAGAATGATCTAGCTGATTTCACTAGGGACCTCCATATGGTGATTAAATTTATTCTGAGCCATGTTTAGGTTTTTGTAGTTGTGGGCACCATACACAAACCCTGAGAGAAATGGAGATTTTTAAAGCTGAACTAGGAATTTACTAATACAGTTCCCACTGAAATAAATGGATGCTATTTGCCCTCAGAATCTCAGTCATCTTAGAAGTCAGACAGAGTCCTCTATACTGCGTGTTTGTTTTTCAATCAAAATTAGGATAATTTCTTTCAGCTTTTTAAGTCTACAACAATTTCCCAAGATACACTTTTTTATGCAGTACTTGTGCTGTTATATCCTGGAGGTGGATACATCTTCTCCAGTTTTAATATTTTTAACCTATAAATTGTTCAGTTGGATTCAATTTTCAAAAAGGTAAAATAAGAAACTTATATTCCCCAATTCTTTGAAGCATGTAACAAATATACAATTTTATACTATGGTATAGGTCACAAGTTTGTGTAACTAGTTTTAAAAGAAAGCAACATTCCAGGTATATTTTATTTTTTCTCCCTACAGATTGAAAAATTTATTGATTTTTTCCTTTAATTTTTGCCTGTTTAAGTACTGGACTTTGGTTGTTTTGTTCTGTATTTTTCCCTTCAGACAGCATATTTTCCTGATGGAACTCCCCTCCCCCCAATACACAGTGTGCTTTTCTGATTTACCATCTCTAGCATTTTCTCAACAATCATGTGAGCAAGAGCAAGGACTGAATATTTTTAGACACTGGAACTAAGCAGATGGTGAAGGATGTAGAAGATCAATAACTAGTTTTTGTAAAGTTTGCATTTCTGCTTATTTCAGTGTATTTCAAAATGCAACAGGAAGAATATAAAACTTCATGGAATGAAACGTGAGGAAACTGCTCTGGCCTGTGTGCCTGATATCGGAACATTTTTCCAGCCATTCTTTGAAAGCAAGCCATGTACTTGCTCCAGCTTTAATTGTGAACTCTCCTTTTGTTAATTTAATTGTACTCATGTTGCTGTTTGGTAAAAGGTCTTGGACAGATGTGTACTCATCTGACATTCTTCCAAGCATGTCTGCATGGTCAAACTCGAAAGGTTTTTGGGAGCTGAAAGTCAGCCCATCAGGAACCTGAAACAACACCATCTGCTTTAGGTGACTAAGCACATGTCAAGAATAGCCATCTCCCTCCTTCTGGGCTCGAGCCTCTGTGCTCCCTTGGGCTTTTGCTGTGGAGCAGCTGCCCTTCAGAGGTGCAGAGGAAGAGGAAATCATAAAACAAGTCCTGGCCACAACACAGTTTTCACGGTTACTTCAGGAGCCTGAGGGCTTAACTGAAAACAGGGTGGAATCAGGCAGATGCTCCAAAGCTGGCAGCACAATGCTGGAAACGGGCACTCCTGGCCCAAAGTAGGGGCGCTTAGCAGGAGAAACCAGTGTCTTGTTTTGTGACCTTGAGTAAGTGTCTCCACCCTTCTTCACCATCACTTCTCAGCTCCACAATGGGGTGACACAGCCTCAGTTCTGTTCCTCCTTTCCCTTTCAAACAACAGGGCTAGCGGGGCCAGCTCTGGGTTTCTGTCCCTGCAGCATTAACCCTCAAGCACTAAGGAGAATTAGGAAGGCCAGCAGCTGACAAAGGTTGACACAAGTCCCCCAAAGTCATTAAGACAGAGTTCACATTATCGAGAGTGTTCTCAGACACTGACTGTGGGGCTGCAGAGCAGGCACATCTCACCCTTCAGCAGGATCTGCTGCAAGCCTTGTGTGAGCAGCTAAATGCCAGAGACAAAAAGGCTGTGAGGCAAGCAGCTCCTGCTGCAGCTTTTCATCCCCAGCTGCTGACCTTTCCAGCCCCACAGCTCTTGTTCATTAGTGGGAATGCCTGCCCCATGCTGATGAGGAGGAACCGACTCGAAGCACTTCACACATTTCCCTGGACTTGAACCGGAGCTGTCCCTAAAACTGGGCAATGAGCATGGGGCCAAAGAACGCCAAGATGCATTTTGAAGCTTTGTTTTCAACAGAGGAAATGTGGGCCAGGTTTGCATGGCAGCTTTAGGGCTTGCAACATCGTCAAGCTCTTCATGCTTGGTATGGCAAAGCAAGTGCCCCACAGCTGCCATGGTACCCAGCGAGGGCCGGGGCACTGGAGGGCTGGGGCCAGCGAGGCTCCTCATCTGCACGGGAGGTCAGGAGGAGACTCAACGGGGCAGAGTGGAGACGCTTCCTCGGAGCAACATTAAAGGGCTGCTGTGGGGTTTCCAACTTCCAGCCAGATCCTCACCACCCAAAGGGGGCCCCACTCAGTGTGTCGATGTTGTCTCTAGCAGCTGTCCCGTCCACCCGAGCAGTGTCAGCCTTGGAGCCAGGCCAGCAGCTACGTGTGGAAGCTGTTCCCTCCTCCAGCCTTCTGGACCTTAGGCAAAAGAGCTACTAAATGAGCCATACTGACACCAATACTGCAATCAATTTGTTAATAAGGATCAGAGACAGACTCTGCTGCTGGGAGGAGGAGGTGAGGGGAAAGGAGATCATTATTTTTAATTTAAATAAATCAATATGTTAATAGGGGAAAGGATGCGCTCTGCACAAGGATGGTGGAAGGGGGAAGGCAAATGAGTACAGCTATTCCCTTTCTTTTTTTTTCTTTTCTTCTTTTTTTTTTTTTTTTCTGAGGAGAGAGGGAAGGGGGATGTAGTTTGTCTTAGGTTTGGGGTTTTTTAAAAGAAAATTAATTAATATAAAAAGAGTGGGAATAGACAATTTTAAAAGTCCTGTAACAGCAAATAACTAATTATACCCATCTGAGACTCAGAACCATGCCTGGCTCTTTTCTTTCTTTAAAACAAATTAAAGAAAAAGGAATGCTTGATTCCCAGGAGGGCTTATCTAAGGCCTCTCATCTCTAATACACATCTAAAGGGACAGGGAAAATATCTTTTATCACTTAAATCTCCCTGAAATTTAAGACCAGCTGGGAATTTTTTATGTGGATATGATTCATTAAATTCATATCATTCCAAAGAAACCTTCCTGCCGGTTTATCTTTGCCACTGCAGTCATCTCTGCAGAAAAGCACAGTTTCCCAAATGTTGTCAACCTGGACAGCTCAGTTTTTGGCTGAAGGTTAGATTTCATTCGGAAATGATTGAACTGGCCCCACATTTTTCTTTTCAAGCAGCTGGTATTTGCAAATCATTCTTGAAGTCAACTTTTTCCCCTCTGCTGAGACAATAGGAAAATCCTGCTCCACCATACCACTTCCATTAGGCTTCTCGGTCCTGAAAGGTGGAGGGATTTTATTTTCACGCTACATTTCAATATTTATGCACTGAACTTGTGGGTTTAGAACCTTTGATCAAATATAGGTACAGGAGCTCTGAAGGCTGGGCTCTGAGAACTGGCTCGGAGAGCAGCCGCATCCAGCTTCCTCTGGGATCAAATGCAGCAAGTTTGTATTTCAGCAATCCTTAGAGCCGCTCCACGGCCCGGTGATGTACGGGCTGACAAACAGAGGGTTGCGGCGTAGTTAATATTCCCACATAACGTGCAGCCCCCGGAACGCTCCGTGGAGTTTTCGCAGGGAGGAAAATGTATGTTTTACATAACGAGCTCCTTCACATGTAGTGCTACAAAAGTTACTAGGGAGACCGTCTGTCTTGGGCGCACGGAAAAACAAAGGAAAGTTCATGTGGCAAGATCGCTCCTCGCCGGCTCCGTCTCGCAGCCAATGCGGAGGGTGGGGAGGCACTTCCAAGGGCGAGAGTTTGAAAAGCGGAGCTGAGCCAGGGCGCCCGGGCAGCGGGGAGCGAGAGGCTTTGGGAAGAGGTCAGGCGGAGGGCAGGGGGGATCGGGTTCAGGGGCGGCTGTGGAAGAAAGCAGAAAGGACGGGCGGCCCCGCCAGATGCTGCCGGCGCGGAGCGGCTGGGCGGGCACGGGAGCGCCGTGGTGAGTGATGGGCGCGCTCCCGCAGCGCAGGGGTCCTCCGGGACACAGCGCACACCAGCCTTTCCAGCCAGACTGCACCCAGCGCAGGTGAAATGAAAAATAACTGAGAGCCAATGCACCCTCAACTCCCTGAATTCATCCCAGGGTACGAGAGGAGACAGTTTTCACCCCGGGATTTTTCTTTTCTCTCATTCACCAAGAAGACGCAGCTCTGCCCTGTGAAAACCTCTGTAGGACGTGGCTGAGAGTAGAAATCTGCCCCTGGACTCCTCCTTTTAAATTCTTCTTTCCCCCAGCATGTACCTGGGCATGTTAAGCTTTGGTGTTTCCCTGGGTGAAAGCATCATTTTTCCTGTTTTGCCCTGGAGGACCTCACTACTTCCCTGTATTTCAGTCACCCTTACTACTCTAAGATTTAGAGTTATATTTCTAAGGTTCAGAAAATTTAAGTGATACAAATACTCTCTGTTAGTAAAGGCTGTCTTATCTCCTTTAGATATAGACACAGCCCTTAGATTCACATTAGGGCTTCTACCACATTTCCAAAATCCTCACAGACATCCACTACCTTGAACACAGTGAATGTGATTAAAAGTATCATCTCTTGTTGCCAGACTCCTGTGGGAGTATCAGATCTAAACTAGATTATTAGACTAAAGCCCTGCTTTTCAATTCAATTTAACCCAAGTTAGCAGTTGGGATCTTCTGGTTACAATTTGGAGCAATCATCAGCATTTAGAGCCCAGACTCGTACAGGAAGCACCAGCAAGAGCTCAAACCACGGGTTTACTTCAATTTTGCAGCTCCTACATGTGATACAGTTCTCTGTCGATCTCCAAATGCAGCCAGTAATATGAGCGAGAAACCTACTCTAAATATTAATAAATCACCCATTTTTAAAAGCCTAGAAAAACAAGAAAAATTTCCCTGGTATAATAGTTCTCATATTTAAAAAAAAAAAAATCTTTTTTTTTGTTCAATAATTGCTTTTGCTTTAGCACTTCATGCCATCATCACAAGAACAGTTTTACCAGGCAATATTTTGCTGCTGCCTTCAGACCAGCAATTAGAACAAGTAACAGACAGTTCAGACAATAGCCAATTTATCTGCAGAAAGGGAATTTGCATTTCTCTTTATATACCTTATGTTAAACATACACAGTATCATACAATAATTATCACTATATAAACAAATTGCAATTCTACAGTCTTCAGAGCGGTGACTTTTTGTTTTATTAGTGCACCTGCACAAAGGCTTTTAAGCTGTTTAAAATGTTTTGAGCCTCTTGTTCAAAGCTTCTGAGTACTCCTATTATAAAATTATCAAATGGTTAAATCTATAAAACAATGTATAATTAACATGTATAATTAATTGATACAATAACATATACATTAAATATTTTTATCAAATATTAAAATCTGTATCATATATTGTGCTTTATACATTATATTATAATCTTAAATGATGTGTCATATATTGTATATTTCATGAGCTTTTTTGCATATATCTCTAAACCAATATTTCACATGTCTCCACATATGATCACACCTAATATAAGCACCTCTGTGCATTTTGCACACATACTACAGTACCATGTTATTAATTCCTGGCTGTATTTGGGACTGCTGGTTTTAAAACATATGCTTTAAAGGAACTTTCTTAAGACATATTCAATAATTACATAAATAAGATAGATTACGAAAGTCTACATTGGTATCAGGTGCTTTCTGTTAAGAAAAGTACTATGAAGAAAAGTATTAGTATCTGAGCCTAATTATTGATGCTGAAAGTCATTTCATTTCAAACATCCTATTAACTAAAGTCCATACACAGAAATTATTGGCTGCTTGCATCAATCCCCATTATAAAACCCGGTGAAATCTCTTAGCAAAAAAAGGGAAGACTACAGCTTAAACCTTAAGTACTTCAATAAAAATATAAGATCAGTTTCATCCCAAAGTACAAATCCCAATCTGCATCTAAAACTGCCTGACCCTAAAATATATTCAGAGCTTGTTCTAATCACAGGAGATGTATTCCGAATAGGACAGCCCTCTATCATCTGCTAAGTCTCTTTAAGTCATCGTTTTCACTGTATCTGAAAAATTAATTCCTTTTCAGAAATATTCTCATCTTCTACTAAAAAAAAAAAAAAAAAAAAAGAAAAAGCTTTTTGATGTAGAGTGACAGGATTATGAAGTGACCCTTCAGGTCAGAAGGAGACTTTTCCTTTTCTCATCAAGGAAATCAATTTCCAAGTCCAAGTCTCTTAAAATAATATATTCTTGTGGCACGCATACAGCTTTTTTTGATCTGCTATGAAAAGAATAAGAGGTAAAGAGGATCAGGGGTGGCGATGGAATATTATAATCTGCCACACTCACACATCAGCCTTTCACTAAGTAATTCCAGATAAATTGAGGATTTACATATTTAAGATTAAATGGTGAAAGAGTAGCGATGCATAAATAGAAGAATACAAACATACAATTTAGGGAAGCTAACTCTTAAAAAAATTTTACCTTACGTTTAGTACCCTTCCACTGTCCCACCCCGTATTTTTTAAAGCATATAATGTTTATAAGGAAATAACCAGGATAATCTCTTTGAGATCAACTGTGCACAAACACAGATGCCTTAGGGTTTCTCTCCTCCACCCCTCCCACCTTCACTACTGAAAAAATACCAATTACCATGACAAGAAACAGTTAAATGGCTCCAAAGACACATACACACAGCAGATGGAAAACAGGAGGAAACCAGCTGGAAGTGTGTTTCCCTTAGAATTGTTTTTAACAGCCTGTGCACAAATAATGTCTCACTAATACGCAGATAAAAATAAAACATAAATATTTAAAAGGTGACTGGTCAAAGCAACAAGATGGCATTTGATACAGGAACTTTCCCATTTTTACTCCCTTCCCTGTCCTTATTCTGGGTAATTGTTCAGAGACATCCTGATCCAGGTCTCTGATTCAGGGAAGGAAACCTCAAGGCAAAAGCTCTGGTGACGGCCTTAACCTCTTGTGTTGCTATTTGCAAGGCACATGGGCTTGCCTTGGTTTTTATTACTCACCTGTTTAGCCTTTGCCTTTATGGTGAGCTTCCTGCATGGAGGGTGTCCCAAGACTGTCCAGCCAAGCTCCAGGAGCAGTTGTTCACAGAAGCACAAGATAAGGAGGCCAGCCCTTTACAAAATTCCTTCTGCTCTTGGGTGCTTAAGCAGAAGCATTTTAAAGGAACTCCTGTTCCAGAAACTACTAAGCACTTTCTGATAATCTGGATATTTTTAAGATGTCCAACAGATCTCTGTAATCCATATTTACCACCAGTCATTTTGACCTGACCCCTCAAAGTCCAGACAGCATCCAAACTCAGTGCACTCCCTTGCACTCCTGTAACTTTGCCATTAGGGAAAGGTCAGGGGAGACGGGGAGAGATGGAAATGCCCCCTTCTAGCTGAAGAATGAAAGCAAGGACAGGAGCAAGCACAGGGATTGCTTGTAAGAAATAAGAGAGATTTCCAGAGGTATAACTGGGGCAAAGACGGCTGCAGGGGGCAATGGAGAAGGGAAGCCTGCAGTTCTTCCCTAGAATTCCCCAAGCCAGAAGCTTTTGTGATATATCCTGCTTGTCCTGTCTTTGATCTTAACTGTTACCATCAGGTAGAACAATTTTAAGTAGAGTAGATGGGTTGTCTGCCATTTATTTAGATTCCTTCCTTTAGAGTTCCTTCTCCACTGATTCTCATTAGGCAGCCCTCTCACACTCACCAGGAATTCAGCCAAGCAGATCCTTAGCTGGTGTTAATTGGTCTAAGTCCATTTGCTTCAAAGAACCTGCTCAAACTTACAGTGCCCAGAAATTTGACCCAGTTTCACTTCTCTGCATAATGTGGTCTCTTGATGGAGGAACAGATATATTCCTTCTGCTCTGCATCTGAAGTGTTAAGTCATTGCACACATTTTTGAGAATCTAAGAAATATGTATTTTTTGGAGCAAATAAACCCTGAGCATGTTAACTTACTCAAGCTCTGGAACTTAAGGCAGAAAAGTAACAGGGTATCATGGTGGTCCACCCAAAGGCAGAAAGAACTAGAAAATGCTCTCATGACACATCCAGATGACAGCAGCAGACAGGTGAACACATGAACACCTGCAGAAATCTTGGCCTGAAAGACCTGAGACCATCAAACACACTCTTTAGACAACTGGTTAAACAAGAAATCAAGAGGGATTTGGTGCAAATAAGACTTCACTGATTTGGACTAATAACAGATGGATGCATGTAGTCTGATCATTCAAGGGAAAGACAGATATTTTATTTAATTTGTTTTTGTTAATGTATTTTTACAGCTTTTTTCACACGCCTTCAGAACTAAGAGAGGTGAGTGAGTCCTGGCCAACACCACTCTCCCTTGAGGAGCAGCCCTGGCTTGATTGCAGAGGGTGGCTGTACCACAGAGCAGCAAAGGCAGTGGGGGTAAGCAAGAAGGACAAGTAATTGCTGATCTGTCAGGCAAAGATGGGAAGAGAATGGTCTTACTCAGGTGACACCTCAAGGTTCAGCAGTTAAGGAGGAGCACTTTTCAGAAGCTTTTCCTGTTAAAATTCTGGCAGCACATCCCTTGGCTTTACCAGAATATTAAACCTGATTTTAAAGTTGTTGTTCTTTAGTGATCAATTTCCTTGTTGAAAATCTACAGAAAAAGAAAGGTCTGTTTCCTCTGATGTTTCTTTCCCTCCATGAATAAACTACGCCTTTGTCTGTTTTTATTTTTGTAATGCTACATTTATACCTAACACCTTCAAACACATATTATTTTAGAGATCTGATACCATCTAGTGTTATTGCTGGCTTTTCACATCTTACACTTATCAAGTAACCACAGTCAGCAACATGTCAGAGTTCATCACTACATCACGTCAGTAGCAAAACAAAACCTGCTTCCCACCTAGTATCTATATTTACACACCCCACAGGTGGGTGAAATTTGCAGTTCATCTAGGAAATTCACTCTCCTTTAATCTCTGGAAATTCGTTTGTCTGTGTGTACATTATCATCTAGTGCTTTGCCACTGATTTATTTCAGTCTCTGTAAAAAATAGGCTGGGATTACTAATAAAAAACACAAGTGTTTATAAACAGCCCTTATACAATCTTGGGCAGGCCAAAGTCAAGGGTACATTTACTTCAACCCAACCAATGTTTTACTCAATTTTTCAGGGAATTAGATGAGATTTTTAGTTTGTAAATACTAGTGACTGGTGCAAAGTCTTCCCAAATATTCATAGCTCCTGATAGCTGGTGCTATCCAGGAGAGAGATGCTTATATGATTTCATGTTATAAGAGGACAAGACCACCAAGAAAAGCCAATCTCTGCGGGACAACAAAGTGGGTTCATCTGTTTGTGTACTTTAAAACACAAAGAACTGACAATATGCAGAAACACAGTATTCATAAATGTAAAAAAGGAAGAAAAGAACAGTGGATAGTCTGATAGAAGATGTGGATTAGTATCCATGGAGACTCCTTTCTTCTCTGTATCCACCCAAGATGTACAGGATATTTGGTGATTTCTCCACAACATCCACAAGTGCCTTGATCTGGACACACAGCAAACACCTCTCTAGATAAAAGGGTAACTAGACTCCACTTCCCTTAGCTTAAGGCCACTCTTCCTGTACCATTGGGATGGATGTCAGTTACAACAGTCATTTCTGCAGTAGGGCCACTTTGGAACTGCACTGGTAGCCATCAATACTTTTAAGTTAGCAACCTATATGTCACAGATATTTACTGCTACCCCTTGCAAACATTTTCCTGCCTCTAAAGGAAATTATTTTTTAATGATTACATGGAATTCACTGGGAGCAGAGGGAGGGGAGTTTATAATTTTGTAGTTTTATGGAACACATTATTATTATATTTTTTCAACATTGGGTTTCACTTATGACTGTTGGCAGGGGGTACTAAATGCTTTTATACACTAAAGGTGTGTTAGACACTAAAGGTGTAGATTTCTGTGATGTTTGCACATGCTAAATGCCTGAGGCTAGGAAACAGATACCTATCTTTTAAGAGCACTCTTCCAGGCAGACTTTTCATCATATAGGCCATGTGAATGAGATCAATTTAGAGGGAAATGCCCTTGTGTGTCTCCAATAAGAAGGCAAAAAGCAAAGAAAAAAGGGAGAAAGCCCATGTAGAGAGGGCTGCCCCCCAAAAAAGAGATGTTGGCATATGAATATTATTAAATGATGATAATGGAGAAACAATTCAGCAGATAGAAATTCCCACTTGCCTCTGTTGTTTTAAGATGTGTGCTTAATTTACAAAATCACCACTAAAAGTTACCATGTTTAATAAGCCACTGTCCACACTTGGAACAGAACTGTGTTGAGCACCGAGTTAGATGAAGGATACCAGCTACATGGCAGGTGCCCAGAGCAGATCTGGCCACACCCTCCAGATAATTGCTGCACTGTCAATCAACAACTTCACCAAAATGGAAAGATTTGGCAGAGCACACTACAACCCACTCGGGTGTGGCCACACTCTTGTGGAAGGAGGCATGAACTAAAATAACATGCTACTAGTTTTAGGGAGCTCAGATCCAAAGAGGCTGGATCCAGCACACGGGTGGTCCCAAAGCAGGAGGAGAGATTCTTTTGAATACATCTGTGCTTTAGTACTACTTATCCAGTAATCTTTAAGAGTTTACTCAAGCCAATTAAACTACAGTGACAGAGAGGTCCCAAGGACAAGAAAATGTTGATAACAGAGAGGGGCAGTGACAACCTCAGGACCAGCTGCTAATGAGAATTAGCAATGCACGTCCCTACACCCATTATCTAGGAACTGAATAATACTAGTAGGTATGATATGAATCCAAATATGATTTTCCATTCCTCAGCTTCATCTCCCATCTGATTTCCTGCTACTATTCCAGTTACACCTTTTTAGTCTGAGTTGTGCACGTCTCTATGGCTGTTTTCAGTCTCTCTGGAGAATGAGAAAGTGAGAGAATGTTGCATGCACAACAGCTCCGTTGGAAAGTTTTCAAGAGGTAGGCTGTGAAAATCATTTTTTTTTCTTTCCTATAGTAACATTTTTCAAGGGCTGAGAACTGGCTTGGATATCATCTCTTCTCATTTCTCGTTAAAAAAAAAAAAAAGTGTTGACATGCCTTTTATTTTGAAACAATGATTTATCAAAGAAAAAAAAAGAGCAGCTGTTTCTCACCCTTTGAAGCCGATCTGACCAAAGTATCTCATATTTCTCATTCAACTTTAAATGTTTAATTTTCATCTATATGAGAAGAGGACTTGAGCAACACCTCCTCTTTGTCCTAGCATTAGATACTTTTTAAAGTGTTATTTGTTCTGGCTGAAGTCATGAGGAATTCCAAACCACGAAGTTCTCTCGTGTGAACACAAGACTTGGAATTCACCAGCACATACAACAACAAACATATGCACAAAAGTTTTGTGACTGAACAATCTACCTCAGCAGATACCTGAAAGTCAACAACATATGTACATTTTATTCACTCTTGTAGCGCATGAGAGTTTTTCAGTCTCAACTATTTTCTGTATTTAAATTGAATATATGATATAGCTGTATATTGAAATGCTTTCCTTGTGAAAAAGGTTCATTGGTGGACTGCAATAATTAATATGCTTTTACATAATTTCAGAAGGTAACTGTAAAAACCCCCTCAATTTGACACTGATACAACCTGGGTGCCTTTTATTAACAAAGTAAGTTCTTAAAGTATCCTTATTTTTACTGCTGCTACTATATTAGCAGCTGAAATGTGATTATACCTTTGAGATCCATCATGTCACCTATAGTTATCTGAAATGTTGTTCTCAATTCATTATACACAGAAATAAAGATACAAATCCAGTCCTACAGCCTCATTTTATGTGACAGCTCTCAGTCATGTGGGAGATGTGTACCACAAGACTGCATTTATTATAAATCTATATTAAAAGCCTGTCCTATGCGAGCATGTGGATTAGAAAATTTGTTTCCTGACAATGTCTACAAATGCACAGTCCAATCCATATTCCTTGCCCTAATACAGATCTAATAAAAATGTTCACAAAATTCTTAAGGGTTAGCTGCCTTTCAATTTCTCCCCCTCAGGTGCTTCCTTCCCAAGGGACTGGTTGTTTTAAAAACAAATCTACCTATGAGTCTTGTTTTTCCTAGAAAATCTCCAGATAAGCACAAGTTGAAATCACTTTTTTTTTTCATCAAAGCTATTTCTTTCTATCTTTGACATCGGTTTTGTTCTTTTCAATTAAAGGGGGAATCTGTAAAGCTCTGAAACTGTAAAGCACTGAATTGCAGGTCTGTCTGGAAAAGGCCATGGTTTAAGGCAAAGCCTACAGCTCTGGAACTGAACAGGGGGGCTCCCAGCTCCTTCCACATGTAAAGAGCTTTCCAACCCACTGCATCAACAGCTCATTTGCCTGTGCGCAGTTGTGGCCACCCCAGCTGGAACAGTCTGGTAATGTTAAGTCATACATTGCACGGATGGGGTCAAGGGAGGAAAAGGGAAAATGTTCCATTTTCCATTGCTTCCCACCACTTCCAAATTTAGAAGTGAGGCTGGGTGTATGGAAAAAAGGCATTACCTCCCACAACACACCTGGACTCTCATCTATCTTTAGACCATCACGGTTGCAGCCATCTGACTGGTACAGGTTTAGAAGCAACAAGAGTCTAATTACCCGGGTATTCAGTGGGGGAATCTTCTGGGTGGTTGTAGTGCATTCAGAAAGAGCTGCTTTGAAATCATTTGAGCAATACACAGCATTCCCTGCAAGAGGCTCCCTGCTTTGCTGAATTGATTCAGACCCCTCTCTAAGGTGAGAAGCATATATGCAGGAGCTGGCAGAACCCACGTAAAAGCTCAGAGCTGCTCAGGGCTTTCTTGACATGTTTGCATAATTGTGGTTTTTTCATACCAAAAGAGGAAGGTAAACTTCAATTCACGCCTGACCTGCTGGCCTTCACAGCTGGAACATATTGGAACCACTTCTGGCACTGAAAAGGTTAATTGTGTCCTGCTGGGAGGTAGGAGTCTAGAAAAGGATACCACATTTGGTGGGAATTATAGTAAATGAGGTTTTCTTTATAGCACTGCTCATTCTCAACATGTTGAAAGGGCATTAGTTCACAGTCACTTTCTCTGGAATTATCAAATCTGCTCAGGAAGCCTTCATTAGGATATTAAACAAGACTTAATAAGTGAAAGTGATTTGCATCGCTGATAATCGTGCGCATTAATCAAGCAAGCTTCTGTCTCTCCCTCTGCAATATGTTTCATGTTCCATTGTAAAGCCTCTTTAATTCTGTAGGGCTTCTTAAAAGGGAAACGTTACATTTAGAAAGCCATTTTTAAAATTATTTACTTAGCAAAGATCACTATAAATAATGTTGAACTCACTCCTCAGCTTTAACCATCAATATAATTAATACTGAGGGGTTTGTATCAGGGATATGGACCAGATGTGTTCCCATTTATCAGATATAGATTGCACTTACTCTAATAAATGTGTTTTCATTCTGAGTAAGTTTTGAAACCAAATAACTGCATGTGACACTTTAATCTGAAGTCACAATTTTAGGCTAAGGCATTTATTTCTCATGCCATGGTGGACCATGCAAGCCTTCACTACATCATCTCACATACCAGAGTCACCCTCGCAGTCCTTAATGAAATTGTGTGGTAAATATCTCCTGCTCTTTAGTAATTCCAAGGTAACTTTACATGATTTATTCTTAGGGGCTGATGCCACTTCTGTAGTGCACAGCCAGCTAGCATGGTGTAAATATTCCTCACACTTCTGCAGCATCTCCCCTTCTCAGGATCCCACAAAGGTTTGTAAACAGGTTGAATTTGCACAACACCCCACAAGTCTTTTGCACTAGGCAAACTGACATTCAGGGCACAAGTATTTTTGCCTACATCAGCAAATGCTTGAGAAAACAGAATTAGACCCTTAAAAATTAGCATTAGACCCCCTGCTGCCCTTGCCATTAGCCTGCACTGTGCTAGTTTTGGCTACCCCCTCAAACGTGACCCTACAAACACCATGAGGACTCTGCACACATACCAGCATCACATGCATATTGCACTGCCATGAGAATTTAAAAATAAAACCCAATAAACCAATCTTGATATTATCATTCTTCACCAAATGTCTCACCAAGGATAGCCTTAAGGAAAGTTTTGTCGCATGAATTACAATTTTGTGAAAAATGTGTAGATGCTGTTCACAGTGCAACAGGAGGGCCTTTGGCTATAGTCTGTGAATATACAGAAGTGGCTAAAACTGTAGTCTAAGTAAGGAATAACACTGATGTCAGGATGAAGCAGCACATCATCTAAACAAGTTCACCAATGGGAGTGGCCTCTTTCCACCAAAATGAGGTAGAAACAAGGAGGTTTATACATTTCTTAAGGAGAGTGTGAGTTCTTGTCCATATGAGAGCCTGAGCAATCATGATCATGTTTGGCTATTTCTGATCCAGCTATGATTCTGTTTCTAAAGAAGGTGTGGAAATAACTGATGGGAATCAAGGCCCACTCTTTTTGCAGGTATGATTTAGCCCACTCTCTGGAAGAGGCTGCCATTGCTTAGTTCCTTCATGGACTTTTTGCGTTGTTCTTACTGCATTTCATGCTATTTACATTCTCCCAAGACTCAAAAGCATCATTTAAGAAACTACCACTAAAATTACAACCATGAAAGCATTTATTGCTCCTAAGAAAATGCTGTTTGCTGGAGCTCATGTTTGCATTCATTCAGGGTGAGCACCTAGCTTAAATGGAGCTAAAGAGAGGATGTTTCTATAAAGTTGTGGAGACTCAATTCATTCTAATGGCCTGAAACATGAATTATGTGCCCTGCTTCACTAACTTCATGGTTCAGTAAGCTGCTATAGCTCAGATGGAACCATTTATCTGAAGAGAGAAAGGTGTTATTCCCTGCTTACCTCTGATTTCCTTTTATTTGTGTCTATATATGTGTTTATGTGTGGTGTTTTCTAGCTAGCAGGTGTTAAACTTCATAGGTCTAACTGAACAGTTTTAGAACTTTTTCTTCTAGAGTATATTTGAGAAGATCAACATCCAGCAATTCTTTCCTGTTTTCAATATCAAGTTTTATGGTTGGACCATTCACATGGGTGAGAAACTGTTCCTCTCAGCTTTGAAATAAGTTATGTGGATTCCCTCTGATGATAACTGAATGGGAAAAATATTCCAGTGTCCACTAATAAGAGCACAAATGCAACCATATTTTTTTCTTAACTCTTTCACAAAAGTTTTAAATTTTCAAAGCAGGGGCATAAAGTTTAAGCTTCCAAATCAATACTTTGGTGTTTAAATGGATTTGGCCATTTATTTTGCGAGTATGTTGGGAGTTGCACTGGAGGTCAGTGCAGCAGGTTTGCCTGAGCACGATCCATTACCCTCTGCAGCAGCAGCAAACACGGAACAAAGGGACCCCTTCATTATCCCACACAAGGAAAACTCTGGCAGAGGCTGAAATAAGGTAATGAGTATATTTCCAGTGAACAAATAGAGTGCCATATGAAGATACCCAAACTAGCTCTAATTGACCAAAATGCAGTTTCTCTACATGGCATTGCACTGTGCCATGCAGACATAGCTTAAACCTGTGTTCGTGGTGGTGCATTCCTGGTAGTTCTGGGTAGAGTTAGCTTTAGGGCCAAGACCCCCTCCCTATACTTCTGACAACTGGAAGATCAGGGATAATTCTAATGAGATCCCTCTATTCTGAATTATTGCTGCCAACTGTATCAGTGTTAAAGCCCCTGCTCGTGGGATCATATGATTTGCTGAGAATCTCTACTCTCATTTAATAATAAAAAGGTAATTTCCATCAATGATGCAGAGGAAAGCTTGGAAGCATGACCAGAATATGTCCTAAAACCTCTCCTCTCCTGCCAAAAAATCCCTCAGAGGTATTAAAAGGAGTCTAAAAAGGTATTATTTTTAATCTTCCAATATTTAAGCCAATGGCATAATTCTCTGTGCTACAGCATCTTATGATTTTTGAGTACTCAGAAGTATTAATAATGCAGCCTAAAACACATATTTGTGAAAATGCAGCACTAAATGGCATAGGGAAGAGGCACACGAGGCCTTCAAAACAGCAGAGCAGGGCTGGGAAGGGAGGGGGGGAGGGCGGATGGCCACACAAGCTGTATTGCTGTGACCAAATAAAACAGGCCCCGGATGTCTCTCTGTTTAGAGGCCGAGTGGAATGAAACGTCTTGTTCCCACATCCATTAATTTGCTTTCCCCCCAAACAGGGTGGCTGTGTTCAAACTGCCCCCTGGGACTAGGTGGTCACCTACAAGTTTATTTACTACTGTAGATCCTGGGCTACAAAGAAGGGAGAGCCGCAGCCTTGGGAATGCAGGGAATGGGGTACACGCAGCATCTCTGATGCAAAGGGAGGAGGGAAGCAAGCTTGCAGGGTGGAAAGGGTAAGAGAAGCACAAAGGGAGTGAGTGTCTGCCAGGTGGGAAAAGGAAAGTATGCAGAGCCAGAAGGCAGCAAAATATGTAACTCTCTGAACACTAAAATAGAATGACTTCCTGGACAGAAAGGCACAACTGCCCTTCTCTTTTTGCTGTAAAATTTTACTATGCAGATGCAGTTTGCCACCACCTCTTGATCTTAGCACTTGTGGAAGTTTCTTGATAAATAATAAGCTTTACTAAGCCAGACTGGCATATGACCCAGAAAGAATTCCAAACCAAATTTTAATTTAATATTTACATGCCACACTGAAAAATCAGGAAAGATGATATCAACCAACTGCTTTCAGGAAAAAAAAGCCCACAAACACACAAGAACTCATGTAGAATGAGATTGTTGATCTAGGCTTAATTGGAGCAAATGCTGCTATAAATGGCATGTGAATATAATTTCTCAGACTGCTGAAATTTGTGAGTAATATTGGTGTCAAATACAGTCCTGTACGATTTTGAAATAGGGGAATACGTACAAATAGAGGCTCTGATTATCTTCATTGCCTCCAACTTTTTTTCACACCCTGAAAAAGATATTACCCATAAGAGACAAATATTTAAACCAATTTGGAGGAAAAAATTTGGATGTGAAATTTTTGGTTAGGGTCATCTCATGACCTGAGGCCAAGTCTGCAAAAAAAAATTTATAAAGGGATATGGTCACAAATATTTTTATTAGTGGAAAAAGCAAAGCAGAAAACTCTGGCCTTTGAGACGCAGGAGAAAGCAAGGAAGAAGATTGCACTGGCATAATCAAAGCACTCAGACTCTGCCAGAAGCCTTGGACATCACCTGTTTTTAACTGTGAAGGCCAGAAGGTCAGATGTAAACAGCAATAATTGCTTTCAGAAATTATAACGAACATTAAGCAGTCCTTCTCATAGAATATCAGTCTGATTTTGGTGATTGTGATGTGGAAATAATAAGAGGAAATCCTTTCAAGGTTTTGTGCAAGCATTACTGTGGATTCTCCCAGCCACCAGCTTTCTCACTGTTAAGCATTAGTTGATTGCTAATCTCTGTTTGATGGCCCAGTTGCAGTGGGATCTGTTCTCACAAACTCAGAGAGTTTGTGACTCCTCTCAGAAACCCAACTCCTCTCCCCAGAGGCACCTTCTGAAACCTACAGTAGACAATAGCTCACTGGTAATTTCTGTAATGATGTTCCAGTGGTACTAAGATACTTGCCTTCTTGCTGGAAGCACTTGAATAACCTGTCAGTGTCTGTTATGTTACCATGTCATATCATATTTTATGTGACACTGCCTACAGGGCTGCATATATGGAGTTTCATGAGCCCCTTCCCAGTGGTCATGGGGCATGTTTGGAGCAATATTATTTTTTACAACTTCTGAAGTAACACAAAACATTTTTGGAATTAAAGTAATAAAACTGACCTCAAACTGAGACTTTGCTGTTGGCCTGATGTATGGTGCACCATGAGAAAAAAAACCTAAAAGAACATGCCTTCTGTCCTTCACGGTAAACTATCACAAGGATCCAGCAGCCACATAAAATTGGATTCTGGCAGAGTGATCAACTCATTTGTACTCATATGTCCTGTCATTTGCCTTGTGATCTGCTTAGCAATGTCCTCTTGGTGAACTTGACATTATATCCTAACTCTACAGGCCTTTTTTTTTTGCCCCAGCAGTATTACCCTTCTCACATGCTGCAAACTCAGCATTGCTGGTGGAAAGTATTCAAGTATGAGAAAAACACAGGTTAACCAATCAATATAAATTAGCACACAACCAAAGTAACTTAATTAATAGCAAAGAGGCTTTTTCATAAAGAGAGTAAATTCAAGGAGAGCCATTATAATCAGCTCTTCAAAGTAGGTTTTATAGTGCCCTAGTACAGTAGCAACTGCATCTTTCTTCCTGTTGGAGATGGACTGTGTGCAGAGAAGAAGAGAGAGGGTGAGAGAGGAAGGAAGGAAGGAAGGAAGGAAGGAAGGAAGGAAGGAAGGAAGGAAGGAAGGAAGGAAGGAAGGAAGGAAGGAAGGAAGGAAGGAAGGAAGGAAGGAAGGAAGGAAGGAAGGAAGGAAGGAAGGAAGGAAGGAAGGAAGGAAGGAAGGAAGGAAGGAAGGAAGGAAGGAAGGAAGGAAGGAAGGAAGGAAGGAAGGAAGGAAGGAAGGAAGGAAGGAAGGAAGGAAGGAAGGAAGGAAGGAAGGAAGGGCAACTGATGTGGTTGGCTCTCTGTTTTGCCATATCTGGGTGGCACGTCTTCTTCAGGGAAAACTGAAATACCAGGAAAGTCTAGGCAGGAATTGTGGGAGGCCAGGAATTGAATTTGTTTCACACCTTAAAAAACTATATGTCTTAAGACCTTTTACAGATTGGTATTATTCTATCTACATGGCTAAGAAAGTTGCTCACCATTGTACCTTTAAAGAGGTGAGGATAACCTAGAGTACATAAAGTGCCTGTGAGTCAAGGATGGAACCAAGGGTCTATAAACCCCAAATCCTTGCTCTCACAAATAGTTAATACTTCCCCTCAAAAGGGAAGAATGATGATTTTTCTGGGTTATGTTATTTTTGGGGGCTATCTTATTGGCCAATAAATCAGTTGTCCAAGATCCAAGCAAAATAAGCACACTGCAGTGTGCTTTCACTGTAGTGAAAGGTGAAGATCCCTTATTAATTTGTCTGTGAAAGCCTCCACTTCTGAGGAAAAATACTCATTTCAAATGTGATTTTATTACAAGAGCAATAGAAAACACTCTTTTCTTAAATGAAGTTATAAAATGATTTTTACCACATCCTTCCTCATCTCCTTTTTCTATGGATCAGAACGACAGGAACCAGATGCTAAGCCAGAAAGGACATTGTTCCACCTGCAACATCTGGCTCTTTGGCAAGCCATACAGGAAGCTTCAAAGTTGCATCTCTGCCTCTCACATGGTTAGGCTGCTGGTTGATTGCTTTATCTTTCTGGATGTAATTTTCCTTTGATTCACCTATAATTCTGAGGAACTGGTGCATTTGTATCCATTTTGAATAAGGTTCTGTACCAAAAGCCATATTTGATCTACAGGCAGATCCTTTTATTTTCATTTAAATGTTCTTCATTTCATGCACTAGCTCTACTGCTGCTCAGCTACATTGTGGCTGATACTTGCACACATGCTACAGCCTTTTTTTCGTACACCAAGTTAAACAGCCCGGCTCTCAGTCATGCAAAACCAAGTAGAAATTAAAATATTTTTCTTAGTATCACTCCCTGCTTTAGTGAGGCATCTTTAGAGAAGAAGCAGCTGCCTGTTACTTACAAACATTCCTTGCTTACTCCTGTCCTCAATTCCTCAGTCCTCTTCTAGTAGATTTTTTTCCATTTCTCTGCTTCTTGTGAGCATTAGATCAAGTAAACTAAACATTAAGATGAACCAGAAAAACAAGATGACTGCAAGTTAAGACTGAGCACCAGTCTCCTCAGAACCAGCTGGCCTACTGAGGTAACAACTAATTTCAGCTGTTTCCAAGCACTTTGTGATGTCAAATTGTGAAAAAGCCCCTGTCCCTACAAAAAGATAATCGAGATAGCAGAGAACTGTATGAAGCATGCATAGCACAACAGTGTTCTGGCTGTGCTCTCTAGAGGGTGCTGTGAAACACTCCGTTAATTAGTAGGAAAGGAGTAATGAATTATTAACATCCATTCATTCAGGATTTAGATTCTGATTAGAAATGTATCCTGCCCTACAGCTATCAGTACCTTTTTACTTTGTGTTGTAATCTGTAAAAGGGAACATGGTTCCTATCTTCGTTCTGCTATTCCCTTCCTACACCTGCACCAGCCATCAGACTGAAACCTATTTTCCTAATTACTCTATCTCTGCTCTGAGGCAGGTAACAGGAAGTCCACTTGAAAGCAGGCTAAGGTGAAGCCTAAGAGAATTACTTTTTCCCTTAAAGAACCACTTTTCTTCAGGTTCTCTACCTGGGGCCAACCAAAACTCAGCAGCTGCTTCAAAACAGCACAACCCGTGACAGCAGGTCAAGTCATCTGTCCACAGAAGGCAACGAGTATGTTCCATGGTGTGGTACAGCAGTACTTGCTCCATCTATTCACTTTAAACACACTGGGTCAGGCTCCGTTTCATGATGGGTGGACTCTGACCTAAATCCAAGGCAGAGGGAATTGCAGCTTTGCCTCTGTCTAACTACCAAGCTCAAGGATAGATGCCTTGCAACCTGCAGACATAAGGTTATAAAGAGTAAAATCAGTCGAGGTGAAATGGATGTGAGTTGCACCAGTGTAATTGCCAAAAATATGACCCATTGTGTTCCAGCTTCACAAAAATCAGCAGGAGTAAAGGAAGCCTCTTTTCATCTAAATTTAAAGTTATTTGAAAATATTAAAAGAATGCCCAAAACTTGTTTCGCCTTTCTGAGTTTTAAGGATAATTCCACTCTGAGTCAGAAAAACTGGATTTTCTCCAATCTTCAGGAATTTGTTGTCATGAAAGTTTCTAGCAACAGAGGAAGCTGCAAGTGAGGTTATGGTCCAGTTCTCCTAGCTACTGTACCAACTCAAGGTAATGGATGGTCTCTCCTGCAAAGGACTTGCAATAAAAATAAAAAATAGATATGGAAAGTGGCAATGGAAAGAGAAGCATAGAGGTGAAGTGACTTAATAAGGTTACACAGCAGAGCTAAGAGCAGAACACAGTTCTACTTATGCCTTCTCCAAGTACCCACTACAAGAGACCATAGACATCTCTCAGTTTTTCCAGGCAGTCCACCAGTGTTTGTTACCCTGGATTGGGGGCCTTCATTTGGTCTTTCTGAAAAAAAAAATCCACAGGCTGTACTTCACAGTGCTGACAAAATGGTTTACAATTATGAACAGCTATAAATGAGTTTGAGCTCACTTGTTATTTTTATTGTACCCATTTTGCACATTTATGTAATTGGTTGTATATAGGAATATAAGTGTATCTGGCATTTGACTAATTTCTTCTGCAATTTGTGCAGACCCCTTCAGCCATCTGACAAAAAAGCAACTATAGTTGATAATCTCTGGGGCAGCCACAGGCATTTTGTGGACAAAGAACTTTGACAGTATTGTTTTCTTGACTCAAAAAGAAAATAAGAACTAAATAAGGTCTGTGAGTGATAGGTCCCATGAAAGTTTACACATCCTTTTCCTTCTCAAGAGCAGAGAAACCAGCCAGAGGTGAAGCACCTTGAGCCTTCTCAGACCTAGAGTAAAGAGGAGCTTAACACCCTTCACTCTGTGCTTACAGGCATGGGAGTCTCCAGTTATTGAACCCTCACAGAAGAGTTAAAGTCATGCTGCTTGCAAGCCTAAGAGTGAATAAATAAACGTATTAACATGTACTTTTGCCAAAGGGAGTGGAAGCACTCATAGTTCCAGTGGATACCAGCAGTCACAGAATTCACTGGGTAGATGTTGACTGATGTTAAAGTGACATTACTGGCCCAGCTGCCAGTCTCCAGCCCTCCCAGTATTCTTTCTGTCCAAAGGAACCAAAGAACTCCTTTGCCTTCTCGAGAGGTACCAGTCACTCTTTTCTCTAAAACTGCCCAGCTGACCAGCGTAGTTCCGTAGGGCTTCAAGAAACTGTTCCCAGCCTTTCCTTAGCTTGCTGGCACTTCTGCTCTAGACCAGAAGGAACTTTTTTGTACCAAAACCTACACTTGATTTTCTAGCCTGACCTGGAAGTGGATACTTTTCTTCCAAACCTTTCCTCTCTCCTGCTGGGCTCTGCACTTCTGTCTTTGAAAAAACTTTGCTCTGAAGAAGGCAATTTTCAGGGAAATTGAGGGATCATGGAGGATCACTGTGTGCAGGAGATCCCCTTCACTGCTATGACCATTATCTGAAAGATTCACTAACTCTGTCAAGAATGTCACTTACCACATAGTGCTCTCCAATATTTTGAGGGAAGGTCACGAAAAGCAACTAAGGAGCTGGGAATCTGGTGGGCACCAGTAAGATTAGACAGGACAGAAGATGTAGTTATGGTCTCCCATGAGATGGGAGAGAGATGGAAGTTAGACATCCACAAAAGGTGGCTACAGACTTCTTCTGAGTCAGAAGTCTGATATCCCAGTGAAGGCTTTGCTTCTGAGAGCTCCCCTAAAGCTGGCAAATTATGTAGAAATTCAGATTTGACATCTGACCAACACAGTTTTGCCAGCTTTACAGATGTACCTTTCCTCTTCTGCAATTTTAGGCTGTGCAGCTATCAAGATAATTATTTCCTGGATTGGTGGGTTTTGTTGAGCTTTTTCTTCTGTATGAAAGGTCTCATCTTGTTCCCAAAAGGACTTAATGTTTTTCTTCATAGATAAGATTTTATAATTTGTCCTTCCTCACTTACAGTAACATTGTAGTTTCTTAATGGTCAGAAACCAAGGGCCTAATATTGGAGAGTTGAGGACCATGAAAAAAATAATTCCCTGTGAAGTGAACAAGATCTGTGTGTGTGTGCTCAGCACCTTTGAAAATCAGGCTCTCTTGTGCTTAGCTATCAAAATGATTGGCACCAGTCATATCCCTGGACAGTGTGATCTATATGAAAGTATTCCTCCTTCAAAATCTTGTCACTAATTCCAAATCACATTGCTTCAAGACCCTGTCAAAAACATATTAAATTTCTACATAATCCAGTCCAGTTTCTCTGCAGAAGAACAGTTTAATTTACCCTGTTCAACCTGGTTAGGCTATTCATATTCTCCATTCGATTAGGCCAGCTCTACTTTTGATGACATCAGCACCAGAACAAAGATAATTTTCCAGATATGGTCTCAGGACATTCACCTTTTAATATCTCCAGTCAAACTGCTGTTTTGATGCTTTTCCTTCTGTTCTCCAGTCCTCTTCCTACATTTCATACAGTTTTCAAAGGATCTGTTTCTGCAGTGCCCTGTGAGATTTTCCTTCACCATCTCATGGAGCGCCCTCAAAGTGAGTGGTGATTGGCCTTCTCTTCAGTCATTATTCTTCATGTGCACCTTTGCAAAATCAACAACAGTCTCTTTATGAATGCAGTGAAACTGTTAATTCATAAACCAATATTAGTATTTCACCTGGGCCTTTCCCTGGAAAAAAGGAATGACAGAGGGTATCACAACAATGATTAGGGAATTCTCCCTGGTTTTATTGACTGTGCTTACATCAGACCAGCTAGAATGTGCGCACCCACCCACAAGCATATATATATATATAGCAAATTCTGTCTAGCTAGTAAATGAAAATCAAAAGGGCTGCACTGCCCTGTGACACATCTACCAATTGCCCAGGAGAAAAACTTAGCATTAACCTTCAATAAATGAATGGATTATATTGCAAATAATAAGATGGCTAAATATAGGCATGATCTATGAATTAAACATTGCCTAACTTCGCATTATGCTAATTTATTTTGGCATATCTTGATGGTTGCACTGTGGCTGTGTCCTTCTGAATGCTTTTTAATTGTCCAGTGGTTGTCCTTTGCAATCCAGCTGCTGGCTACAGTAAAATATACAGTAATCCATGTCAACACGAAATGCACAACTGCACACACACATTGTGTACCAGACATGGGTGACACTTTGTGAGGTACACATAGACAGACAGCATTTATGCATACACGTCCTCATTCATTTAAAAAAAGAAATAAAGCAAGGTTCAGTTCTTGAACTGATTAGAAATATTGTGTGTAATGACTGCAGACTAAAGTTTTCTGTGCCTTTCCAAACAACAAATCATTAGCATTCCCCATGTAGTGAAATGTGACCCTAGTCTTAGCAGTAAATCTCTTGCATTTGGTCTTCTGTAAAAACAAGAGGGAGGCCTCTGCCAAGAAAAAGCAGCCTTTATACTGTGTGCTCTACAACCACAGAAGAAGAATGAACCACTGCTCCAAAGGCACTCCAAGGTACAGGAGAAATGAGAACAGGTTGAAATTAAATACACAGAGACCTGGCTTGCCCCAGGTCCCAGCGGTATGGCAGCTCCTGTAAGCTTCTGTCTGAGCGCAGGATGAGCCTAACCCCAGACAAGAGATAGGACAGCCATTGGTGGGAAGGTAGCTATAGGAATAATTAAAGGTGCTGCTGGAAGGCAGGGAATTTGCAGAGGAGCAATGAAGAGATGAAAAGCCCCACTGCAGTGTGCAGAAGGCACTGTGCTGAGTCAGGAGGATGTGCTGAACCTGCCCTGGCCAGGGTGCCATGAAAGGGTACTCACACCATGGCAGAGATACTCTCATGTGTAAGCACAGGGTGCACATTCACCTGAAGGATGCTTGGCATTGTGACAACTTTGCTTTTACACGGCACAGTTACTCAGAGCATTGACAGTTCTCTGTGGCACATGACCTTGTCCTTACATGTTCATTTCAAATACAGGGACACTGCAAGTGCCATGCTCCTTTTAGCCAGAAAGGCTGTTTGATCCATAAACATGCTTTTTACTCTTTTGGTCTTCTCAGATGCCCACCTGTGCCTTAGAACTATTTCTTGAGTAGGATTTTCAAATGCTCCAAGGGTGCTTATACCCCTCTCCAGTCCCAGAGTTTAGCCATATCTGTTCTTCTCCTAGTCAGAAAATGTATCTGAAAACAATATGCCAATGCTTTCATACAAGACATTGTGCATACCCCTGACATGGTGCTGACTGTTCTGCTAAGACACATAAATTCAGCCTCTACCACCTATCCCAAGTTCCAAATGCATGATCACCTGGAAGGAATGTGCAAAAAAGGAAAAAATCCCATATATTTACCATTGGCAGCTTAGAGGATCCACAGTATCCTGTAAAACCTCCTGGATCAAACCAGGCACAACATACCCTGATAACCCTTCTTCCTAAATTAATTTATGCAGATCTTGCTCAAGTTTGTCAGGTACCAATATCAATTATTTGATTCATGTAAGGGAGAGCTGGAGAGAGAATTGTCCCTTTAAAATGTGTTAACACTTTTTCTATGTTTTCCTTCTTTTTTATTTTCAAACTCAAAATATGGAATACTGTGTGACTTTAAATCTGCAGGGAAGAAGATTAGCCAGCTTTGGAACTTGGGAATGTGCTTCTAAGCAAGTGGCAAGCACAGCCCTAGAAGATGTGCTCAGTAAACTAGTATGATTTTTTTTTTTTTTTAAATGAAGATATGAGCATCCCATTGCCCTCTGTCATGTAAAATTCATTGTGGAGGCCAGTTTCACCAGTTGATCCCCGTGTTTACCAAAACTTTATACTGAGAGCTCAGAGAAATAAAAGAAAATGCCAAAATATTTAAAATAATAAATACTGGAAACTAAATGTGTAATTCATAGAGCAAATGAACAGAGATTACTTGTACAAATAGCCTACAATGTCCTTAAAAATATTCTTTAACAGAGGAAAAGTTTTCTGACCTTTGGAGGAAATGCTTGCTTCTAGCTATGACTAAAAAGAGATTTCCTTCTTTCTCTGTTGTGTTAAGAATCTTTTCTTCTTATAAAGAAGGCACCACAGTGGTTTATAACTGTCATAAAAGCCTGCAATCCTTTTGAGGTTAAGCTACTCAGCTATTCAACTTTTACTACAGAAACTTTGAAATTCAAAAAGAAAAAATAATGTAAGTTTTTGAAGGACATGTGTTGCTGTAGGTGATCCTGTTAATTAAAAGTGATTGCCTGCTAGGAAATCATACTTTAAAAAGTTTCATGAATTTATTAGAACCCCGAAGGTATCTTTGTATGCACAGGGCTTTACATGCCATTTATGCAATTTTGTTTCAGATCTGTTTAAAGCTTCACTGATGCTCCCTGAGCAGGGAACAGCACTGCCAGCATTTGTATGTATTTTGGCTAATTGAATTATGTGAAAATACATACTAATGAAGCTTTACCAGTGATGTTTGCTGAGGATAGTTTAAGTCTCAGTTTCTTCTATATTAGCAGTATCTTTCTGTTGCAGATTTACCTTTTGGACAGCACATTCCTATAGGTTTTTGTGCAGAAACTAAGTCTCCTTATTTTTTGCAGTGTTATTCAGTAAATAGCCATGTGAATCCATATGTGAACATATTTCAATTGACATACAGCTTTCTACAGAGATGAAATATAAACTATGATTTGAGATTAAAATATACTTGTTTTTTATTAGGAGAGAACAATTTCAAATGAAAAACTAAGATCTATCTTAACAATTAATTTTTCCTGCTACTAGATTTACAGATTGTATTTTAATTGGTCATTACTTAATTATCCATTTCTGCACAAATCCATCTGGCATTATTCTTACATAGACCTTTCCTCAGCAATGCTTTACTGCCCCTTGACAATGGTGTTTGAGGGATAAATGATTGAGACAGAGCAGTTGTTTACCGTGTGTGAGTTTTTAAGCTGAAACATGGGAAATATCAAAGCTGAGGTGTATGAATCTATTGCACTTGAGATGTGTGGGGGTACAAATCCCTGCACTCACCAACTGACTGCAGGTAACTCAAGTTTGTGGCCAATTCACAAAAGCGATCAGCTTAATTGCCTAATAAAAATTGTGGTCGGGTTTGCTGCTCACATTTTCTTTTTCAGATTAGACATTAGAAAACCCTTTTTTTCCTTTCTGTCATGTCATTTTTGTACTTTATAGTGTATTGCATAAACTAACCCAATGTGCAGGCAGCACCCTGCCTTGGTGTAATATCAAATACTGAAATGTTGAAAGGAAAAAAAATCCTCTGTGACTCTTACCAGCCAAGAAAAAAAGAGCTGAGGGAAAGTAACAGGAGTTATGAAAGTTCACCGTACACTTTGATGAATGTGTGGGCAGGTAATTTTGCACATGCTATGGAATATGTTGTCTGTTACAGAGAAATTTATGCATCCTAGAATTGCTTTGGAATGATCAGTGCTGGGGAGTTGTTCGAACTTGACTGGACAGTTGGTAATGTTAACATTCATTTCCAGATTCACACTATTTTAAATAAAATCCCCGTACAGCTCTAGAAAATGTGCATAATTAAAATTTTATTTAAAAAGAATAGCAAACAGGGAAAACTGTCATTTGGTATAAATTATTATTATTATTATTATTATTACTATTATTATTATTATTTTAATCTAGTGTTCTTTTAGATTATTGTGCTTTGTATCAGAAAGACTGGAATTGAATTTTTTCAAGATGGGCTTCCCCTGATATTTATAAAATTTAATAGTGGCATCTTTAGAAATGTAAATACTTAGGGTTTGCATGTGGGTGTGCACATCCGTGCATTTCAGAGTAAAAGAGTTCTGGTTCAATTTTACCTTTTTAAATTCAGAATCTGCATTTATCTATCTACCTGCTGCAGTATGAACAGTTTGTTGTGTAATGCATGAATAAGGTTTGTGAATAATAAATCCAAGAGTTAATACTTTAGAGGATGGTATAAAGTACAGTAAGAAAAGCAAATATTCAATTTTTTCAGTCTCCCAGACAATACCAGTACTGTCGATCTAGACTGAAATGTCTTTTAGGATTAAATAAAAGTGTCAGTTCATCTGAATGACTGAGTGAATAATGTATTAATGTGCATTTGATGTGCCCATTTACAAATATGTATCTGCCAAGCCCAGTAAAAAAATTCCTTCTACAGAGAGTCCTTCTTTCAGAAATTATACCTCTTGAGGCATTAGAAACAAACAGGGCTTTTCCCTCAAGCTCTCATAGTCCCTCTTCACCATCCAAAGTAATCAGATAAACATTATTGACGTGTCAGCGAATTCATCATTAAATGATGATGAATTACCACTTCTATCACTATAATAGCAAGGTGTTTCAGAAAACTTAAATGAAAGAAGTCTGCAGGTTAAGGGGAAGACTTCTGTTCAGTCATGTAAGAGATGTACATAATGTGGAAGAAAGCATCTGTAAAGACCCCGAGCCTTTTGAAAAAATTGTAACTCCTGATCAACAGAAAAGCAGCATATTTTGCATTTTGTCTTATTTATCTGTCATGCCTCTTTGCTCAGTGCTAGTGTCTTGAAGCTGCTTCTGCAGCAGGAGCCACAGCCAGTTCTACTGCAAGTCCTCTGCCACCAGCACACACTCAAATACTCACCAGCTGTTTTGCTCTGAAAAGAAAAAAAAAGACAACCTGGTGCTGTTACCAAATGCCAAGACCCTAGTTGAGATGCAGACAATGTCTCCAGGCTCCCATTATGTTGCCTCAGCCCTGAGCTCTGAAGAGTATCGATAAGGGGCACAAAATAAAACAGGGAAATCAAGAGACGCTGAGTAATAGACCTTTGAATCTTTGTTATTGTTAGATTCACAAATAAAACAAAGTGGTTTGGGTAGAGAAGGGAAAGCAGTTTGCAGTTCAGCTTTGGCCTTGATACAATATCATTTCTCATATGTGGAAAAAAGCATATTTGAACACTGAGAGTCATCATGGCACAATGAAAGTGAATAAATGATGGCTTCTGTATTAAAGGGTCAGCCTTTCCATACCCCTGTAAAAGGGGTGGCAGTGCTAATGCTAATGTAAAGCTTATCCACCTGAATGCATAGGGCATTGTATGTGCATCGAGAGAGAGAAGAGTTTTGTGTCCTGAGTATTTTCCATCTTGCAAGATCATCTTTCCTCTGTACCAGGCGTTTTTTCATCTCACTTTATAATTTTGCCTGTGGCCAGTAAAACCTTATGGTTTTCAACTCAAATGAAGATTTACATTGAGATTCCGGATTTTGAATGAAAAGAAACTCTAGATGCTGAAAGGCTTTTTTTGTGTGGATGTCAGCTTGTGTGTACAATTGTTCAGCCTTCTAGAAAGAATTTATAGTCACTTGCTCTTAAAAATGGCACCAAACCCAAAGCATTTTAAGCTTAACACACAATGCTTTACTAAAAACCAAAAATACTTCACCTTAAATGCTCATAATTGAAGTTCCTTCGTGGAAGAGGTGCCTGGCACTCATGAACCCCAAAAGGCTTGCTAGTCTTTGTCCCTGGGTGCTGTCTGTCTCTGAGGGAAGTCTGGTACTGCTGTGCCTTTTCCTAAGTCCTTGCTACATCACTGTCCTTTATCCATTCCAACAAAACTGTGGTGGCATGGCAGTCCCACTTCCCTGTCCCACTGGTGCTTCTTGCTTTAGTTCCCAGAGCAACAGACTTCAAAATGCAAAACACCTGGGATGATCAAAAAGTCAGTTTAGGGCAATTATTTTAGTTGGGTTGTAGACTCAAGTGGGCAAAACTGTGTTGTTTAATTTAGATCAAAGTTTAGCCATGTCTGAACAAAAAATGAAAGCTAAAAATTATGAATTCAAGGGAAAGCTGTGGGTTAGCCATCTTTGCATGTCTCTGTAAATACATGGGCTTATTGTGACACTACTGAACCTGGAACTTAATCCTCCAAACACATCCTTGGCTTCAGGTAGGGTTGTTATCTGCCTCCTTTCCAATCACACTGCCCAGTTTGGCCCACACATAGACTGATCTGTGCCTGCACAGCAGGCCTTTGTCTGAAGTGACTTGGGTTTTGTATTTCCAAGGTAGCAAGCCTAGATGGAGCAATAAATACTCTTTCCTGGCAACGTTTTTCTCCTTAAGATAGCAGCTTGCATCCCATTATTTTTAAGGTAGCCCATGGAAGCAGGCTGTTGTTTGAGACAAAACCATAAGGAAGTGCTGAATGTGGTTCCTGGGTAAAACACACCATGATTTCCCACCAGACTTCTATTACAGTAGAGGTTTAATCCTTCCCCAAAAGATATGTCTTTCTTGAGACTCAGTTCTAACGAGTAAAAGATGGGTCATTCAGAATTAAAAAAAAAAAAGAGAAAACAGACATGGCTCTTTGCAGTTTGCAGTCCTGATAGAACAGCCTCCCCAGCCTCTGGAGGATCAGGTAACAATGGGGTTTGATAATACTGCTGAGTTTATTTGAGGGATGTTGACAAGCCTAATTGCTTGGCAGCTCTGAGCAGCTGTAGGGCCCCTGGCTGGTCGGGGCGGGGGGGAGCATTAACTCTTGGTTTGCCTGTGGGATTCCTCATCACAGCCAAAATACTGCCTGAGAGAGGGTTACTGGGACACCAGGCTGTGAGAAACACTCTGAGAAAGCATTTGAGTCTAAATCATGGGAAGTGACTGAGAAAGATCCTGAGAGGATGCAACAGAAGTAGAAGAATGGATAATGCATTTTAAATGGATAGCAGGTCTAGAAGTGGCCTTTCTGCATGTGTTCTCTGCACATTTAAAGTAATGTGCAGCAGTGTCAGTTCTTGCAATGGAAGCTTCTTCCTGTGTTATCCAGACAGTAGCCTGGAAAACAAAACAAAACAAAACCACAAAAAAACAAACAAACAAAAAACAACAACATCAAAACCCAGCCAAGGCAAAAAACCCATGACAAATCATTTCTCTAACAGAGACAATGAGTGAACTTCCTTCAGCAGTCTCTCCACCACTAATTTCTATTTTTCACTGAGCTTTGACTTTCAAAGCAAATTCTACCGAGAAACAGAAGTGAATGGGGAAACATACCCAACATCATCATTGCTGACTGTGATACAAAACATTGCAGATGTGAGAATTTGCATCATTTCCACTCTGTACTCTACCCTACTGAAAATGGGTCATTTGCAAGTCTAGCAGCAGGTATATAGCTGTAACATGGCAGGGTAAAGTTATTTTGGGAGTTGCAGTCATGTATTTCCAGATTATTTTAGTGAAAGTAAAGTCCTCATTTTGCATTATAGTGGTGGTTTTGCAAACAATGTAGTTATCTGATGTGGAAAATAAAACACACAATTGTGCAATTGTTTTGGAACACAATAAAAATGCCATTCTCATTAGGCAGTGATCATTTGATACAGAAATCCCTGAATTATGTTTTATAATTCTGGATTAGTACTTGGCATTTCACCCTTTCATGCCTTATGCTAGCAGAAGACTGAATAGCCAGAATTTTAGTAGAAACCAAGAAGCTTGCATCTCTTCACCATCACTGCCAAAATGTTTGCATGGTGCTAGCCACAATATCTTCCTCGTCTCAATTCTCTGTCAGTTGGGATACAATCCTTAAAATTTGGCATGCAAGGGCAGCTCTAAGTCAGCCCACTTGGCACAACCACCCCAGGCCCAAAGGATTTCCAGGATTACTATCTTGCAGAGAGACCCCAGCTGTGGCATACAGTGTTATGACTTTTTCCTGCCATGTATTTAAGCTGTCCACATATCTACCTGGTCCAAAACATACGTGCCATCTCTTAGTTAAGTGTCAAAAGGAAATATATCCTTCCCTTAATTATTAATCAATTCTTCTCCTTGATTTCATATTTATTTAAGCACTTAAAATAGTGTTCTTCACGCATGCCTACAACATTTCTTCATGAAATCAGGAATTTAAAGTCCGTATCATCTGTATACTCTGCACATAAGAAAGATTTTAATTATTTTTACTGATACTTGGGCTTCAGTGCAAAGGTTTTTAAAGATGAGCTAAAACCCCTAGGAGATCTGTGAGTTATTTCTAAGGAATGCCTAAGAAAAGTGTACTGCAAGTAGTTGCATTTTCTTTTGTAAGCACCTAAACATTCAGCAGAAGCATTTTCAAGGGTTACAAATCAGAAGCTGTTGAGAGCTCTTGCTTCAGTGTATTCTTTCTGGGAATGCAATTCAGACACGCCTGCTGTAAAGATGACTCCCTGAGCTCTGAGAACACTGAAAGCTTCCTTTGCACAATTCATGTGACTTCTTTGTGTTTGTCATTTGGCTTGGATCAGTGAATCCCACACAGTGCATCATTTCTGATAGGAATGGCCAAAAGTGCTTATATATCAATCTACACCGTCTGCTATTCATGGAATATTTTGGCCACACCTCTCTTTGGTGCAGACCTTTGGATTTTTCCTTTGGTGATTTGCAATGCTGACTTTTATTTTCTTGGCAAGGTGTAAACTCTGAATAGGACAGAGCTATTTTTAGCTGTACATCTACACATTAAAAACAAAGAAATAATTCCCAGTACCCATACATGAGCTAAAGTATAGGAGGATTTTAGATAGCTAATAAACTCAAGTTGCTTTTACAGGCTTCAATGGCTAGCAAGCTAACTGTTCATTTTGCACTGTAAAGTAAAACATGCCCTCCTGTCCCTTTTAAATAGTTTCTCATCGCTTCTATCAGAGAAGAATACTTGGTCTTTGTTTACTAGGGCCTCGTCCTCTTAGAGTGCTCAGAGGATTGGTAAAAGCTAATCAGTTCCAGCATTTAAGATACAGTAAATGACACAATTACCATCTGTGTATTAACCTACATCAAGGTGATTGATTTGATTTTCTTCCAGCTCAGTGAAAAAGAGCACAGTAAGGTAAAAGGGGCCCTGGATTCCCAATGATTATTTTCTCCTGCATATTTTTTTTCCGCCTTAGACAGTTTTACTCTTCTTTTTTTTTTTTTTTCCTCCCTAAATGCAGCTCTTAATTCCAGGCCGCCCTAGAGCACGAGCCACCCAAAATGGCATTTATGCTAAGATAGCAGAAGACCACAGCACCCTGCCAGCAGTGTCCATGTGATTTCCAGGGTACAGTAAAAACCTGCAGTGCTATGTAGTGCTCCGAGGACTCTGACACGAGCTGCACTTTAAAAGTAATGCCTGCTTACTTCTAGTCCCTTAGGCCACAAATACCTTTGTTCCTAAGTGACATGTTAAGGACAAATAACTGCTTGAAATATTTCCAGGTAAACACTTTGAGGCAGCACTAATTTGAAACACCAGAGATATGCTCAAAAATAACCTGAACACCTGTGTACAAATCCTACACCTGGCTTTTTTTCCTAATGCAGTTTAGGGTTGGTTGTGGATGCCCCATCCTTGGGAGGGTTCAAGGATGGATGGAGCTCTGAGCAACCTGGTCTAGTGGAAGATGTCCCTGCACATGTCAGGTGGGTTGGAAGTAGTTCAAACTCAAGCCATTCTATGGTTCTATGATTTCCAATTCTTCATTTCAGTTGTCTCATCCATACAATGGGGACAACCATAACAACTCCTGCAAGAGCCAGGGGCCACTCCAGCCTTCATTTTCTGGTGCTGATGAAGGCCCTTTAAAGGCATGCGGTTGAAGGACAACTGGAGTTTTATTCTGTCATTAACTCACCCTTTTGCCTTGAGCACGTTATTTACATTCCTGGTATCTTGAGTGAAATGGTTGATGGCAAGGGCTTGCTGATGGATGGATGGCTGGATGGCTGGATGGATGGATGGACGGACGGATGGACTGGCCACAGACTCCTTCCTAAGCAGGGCATCTCATTACAGTTTCCCTCTGCAAACACAGTAAAGGGATAGCCTTAAGTGGGCCCAGCATGGCCAAGCGAGCACCAAAGTCTGCCTGCAATCCCCCATTTCCCATCTCCCCAAAAGCTGCTTACACACTTCGGAGCAAGGAGCTTGCTCCTAATGACACACTCGTGTCCCTCTGAAATAATTCGTGGCGCTGCCAGCAGATGTCAGCAAGCGATAATAAAACGCAGTCCCGAGCCTAGCAGCAGAGCGTGATTTAGGGGTTGCCTGCACCCAACCTGCGCTGAGACCTCGGGGCATCCGAGCCAACCCATCACCCATGGCATCGCTATCCAGAGCAGGAGCCGCCACCGCCTGCAGCCACCTTCCAACTGCTTTCTGTTGGCGTGATCCCCTCCTAAAACCGTCTTGGGGTGAGGGAAACTGCGGTGATGCCAAGAGCAGGCCACCTGGGGAAAGGGGTACTGCCGCCTACACGGCAGCATCAGGCCACCCGGGGGAAGACATCAGGGCTGGTACTTTCCCACTAATAAATGAAACGTGCCCAAGGCACCAGTGCTGGGAAGCCCTTGCTGGTGCCTCTTGTTTCGCCTCATACAAATAGCCAGCATGTCACTGGATCTGCCAACAAGCCACTGCTAAGAAGAGAAGAAAAAATAACAGAACCAAACTGTAAAGCTCTCTCCCAAAACTCTCACTTTACAGGTTTAAGAATCACTTCAAGTGGCAAAATAGATCACAGCAATCCCCATATAACAGTGCTTATATCATTGTGACATGCTTTTATATAGGTATAGGTTTAGATTTTAGTATGGCCAGAGCCAGAAGCGGAAAGGGATGCCTTCAACTCAATGCTGATCCTCTTCATAACCTCAAATAGATCTGCGCACTTCTCAGAAACACTATTTAATGTAAGCAAGAAGTTTCATAGCAGGACTTTTTATCAGCTGTTGGGTATAAGAGTAGTTTAGTTCTTACTGTGGTTTTAGTGCTCCAGGCAGAAAAACAGATGCCAGAAAAACATCCTGCAAGTTATTTGCTGACTACTGACTCAGTCCTGGCCTCACAGTTATTTGCTCACTACTACCTCAGTCCTGGCCTTGCTAGCAGAAATAAGGGTGAGGTAGAAAATTCGAATTTTTGTGCACTTCTTGATGAACAACTCATCCCCTCATCAAGGAAAATGGAGCTGTGTGAGTGTTGAAAAGGCATGCGGAAAATTGCTGTCCATTTGCTACAGGAGGGTGGAGCAAAGTATCACAATTAAGTTGTGTTTGCACCAAGTGCAAAGAGGCCTTTAGGAAAGCAGAATGAAATCAGTGCCCTGCAGCTGAAGTTTTGAGTGGACCACCGAACCCTGGAAGCAGACAGGTCAGCACACACCAAGAGGCAGTGCTTGGTTTGAGCCTTCTTTGTGGCTTTTTGGAAAAACATATACTTTTCTCACTCGGGGCAACACATCAAGTTGTTACTCAGATTTCCAGCCTTTACAGGAAGACTGGAAGGCATCTGATTAAAGCAAACAGATTACAGAAGCATTTGATTAAAAAGCAATTAAGGAAACTTTTTAATAGAATTAAAAGACATTTGAGTAGCATCATCTGGTCTGGTACCTTTTGCCTAACTTTGTTCTTGATATTGGGCTTTCTTTTCAAGTCTCAACTATCCACAAAGAAATATTTCTCACATAGTTCAACCCTCATATTTCACTGAATGTGTTTTTCTGTGCTGGATAATTTGCATTTTTTGGCCCTGGTTTGAAGCCCATTTCAGGTGGTTTGGAATTATCTGAGCCTGAAAATGGATTGGAACTCTGCAGAAAAATATGAGTCTGCCAAGGCTTTGCCAGTTCTGTCCCAGCTGTCTGAATTGTCACCAAGCACAGAAAATACTGTCCCCAAAGGAATAGCTCCTCGATATTTATAGGCTGCTAAAGTGAAGCAAAACCAAACCCTTCAGCCCCGGTCCTCTCAGGGAATTCTCTAGGCAGGCAGTACTTCATCTCTGCTCAAACCAATGAAGAAGATAGATGAGAATAAGAAGATGGAAATTCACCAGTGCAAATTCTAGATGATGTCAGGAAGTTACAAGAAATTCCTTACTCATAATCTATGTGTGGGAGGAATAGAGGGGAAGTAGGCAATGAGGAGATAGGGCTGGAGATCATCTAGAAATATCTGTGCACTGGATTTAAGTCCCTTTGGATGGACCAGAAAGTCTAAGGCACAGGTTACAGAAGCTCCAGAAAGACTGATAGTTTCAGGAATAAAGGACGTAAGAACATTGCTGAATAAGATTTACAATATCAAAGTTGGAAATCAAGAAAGTTAGGCTCAAAGACCAATTTACGGTATCTTACATCTTATTAATTGCAGCAGCTGATTCTTCAGGTTTCCATGGTGCATTAATAAAAATTCACCCAAAGCCAAAAGATATCCCTAGCATTAATGTTTACCTCATTGAAACCAGGCAGAACAGGTTCCCACGGCGCTCAGCCTGGTATTTTCTCTTACGCTACGTTGCTATTGCTACAGTAACCCAAAGACAACACGACACCAAGGGTGTTTGCACAGGTGTATTTGTTATTGCAGGGTTTCTCCCGAGGGCTGCAGCACGAAGTGAATACAGGTGTTGGAGGCCAGCAGGGCTTGACAGTCACAACACTCCCTGTCATCCCACCCTCTCCTCCTTGCCCCTTACCTTCCTACAAAAATACCCCTGGGACTATTTATTGCAAAACTCTACAAGGGAGGCTGTAATCTGAGAGCTTTACTGGTGCCAGTGTGAGTTTTTCCACAGGGTTTCCACAGGGTTCAGATCCAGTCCTGAGGTCATCATTCGCCTATCCAGCTAATTTGCTGTAAACTTAAACATGTACTTGCAGGATTAAAACAGGTGTTTCAATTCTGTGCCTGAACGGAGAAGCATTTAAATATGTGCTTAAATGATTTGTGGAACTAAGGCCTGGAAACCCCCAGTTTCTCCTCAGCATAAAGAAAGAATCAACAAATGACATGAGAAGTTAGTCATGAAGTTCAGAGAATTACTTGGAAGGAAATTCAGGGACAAGGAAAGTAAAAAAAAAAAAAAAAAAAAATTAAATTAAATTAAAAAAAAAAACCAAACCCAAACCTCTTCTCTAGCACTTCAGTCTTACAGAAAATATCCATGGCTTCCAGAAGAATTTAATCTATTTTCCAGTATCCACCGGAATAGCAGTCTTTCTCAAAACACCAGCACAGATGCAACATCAGATGCAATGTTCTGACCGTGCAGGAAACAACCTTTGCAGTCCAGCAGGAAAAAGGTCAGATCGTCTTCTCCCTCTTTCTGCTCAGAACCCTCAGAAAATGCTGCTGTAAGAACTCCGTTCAGGTGTGAAAACTTTCCCTATCCCACGGCTGTTTTTCTCTCAGCATGAGAAGATGGACCTACCTCAGCTAGTAAGGCTCTGAGTCCAATCAATGCCTGCAAGGATAATGCAGAATGTTCAATATACTCTTTTCTAAACATTTGATTCTCAACTCAAATGTCATGTTCCTTCTCCTTTAATTACAGCTATAACCTGGAACTATGAGTTATTTCTCTAGTCCAGAATCATATATTTTAAATTTTTTTAGTGGGATGTTTGTTACCAGGAGGAAGAGTCACACAGTTTCAGCATTTCACACAGCTCCTTCTAACTTATTATCCTCTCTTCACACTATTCAGGCCTCTCACTGTTCCTTTCTTTGTCTTGTCAGATTTCTCTTTCAATGACTCAATTAACTCTGATGGAAAGTTCTTTCAGCTGTTTTCCTCACTCCTGCTCTATCTTTTTTTTCCTCACTGCTGCTCTATTTTTTTTCCAGACAAAACAAGGGTACATCTCAGCTGCTGATGCACTGTTCCCAGCAGCCCATTATATCCAGGAAGGCAAGCCTTTAGGAGTCATTTAGGCAATGCCTCTTCTCCTGTGGAAAAAGAGGCACCCATGGGTTTCTTCAGAATTTTCCAAGGTTTACCAGATGTCTGTTATGACTTTTGTTCCCACCTGTCTTTGACCACTCTGGAGTCATCCTGAGCCCAAACCCCAGTTCAGGAACGGGGGGCACAGATCCTTTGGGAATCCCAATGTTCTGTTTGTGTGCTGAGGGAAAATAACTCAATGTGCCATAAGACATGAAATTTTATGATTGTAAGCAATTATAGAGGGAATCCAACAGAACCATGAATGGATAAGGGCTACTTGGGGTACAGTAATATTTTCCATCAAGCAGTTGTTATCAAATAGATGGAGGTATTGGTGTGGCTGTTTTGATCCTGATACTGCACACTCCTGTTGGATTTTCCTGGTGCTAAGCAGCAATCCAAATATCTTTTTGGCTATGTTTTAGGAGATAGTACAGGTTCAACATGCACTTTTTGAATCTAAAGCACTAAGAAAAAATATTACTTGTGATAACCGTAATCCCACTGCAAAGGAATGCTTGAGAGATTGTAATATTTACTAGGAAGGTGAGCTTTTGAGAGAACTGTGGCCAGAACTGAAGCAGAATCAAAGAAGAAAGACATCAACACTCATTGAGATTTATGATATAAATTGGATATATAACTGATATAAACTGGAATTTACCTAAAGGTCTGAAGAAAAAACAAATAACTCCTTAGTGCAAAGTTGCCTGTATCCTCTCTCCATCCCTGTCATAATGAGTTCTGTGATCCTTGAACAGGTATTTTTAAAAATACATTCTTGATCCTGTTCATAGAAAAATTAACATTTAAAACTTGGAAGAAAATGCAATTTTCTATGATTATACTCCTTGTACAATCTCAGACAGCTTTAAAATTATCAAAGGTGTAGTGAAATATAAGCAACCACAACAGTGCCATGACCATGCATCCATCTAAAGATTACAAATGAAGATTACAAATCCATAAAACTATGGATTATGGACTCATTCTTCTAGAGGACACTCAGTTTCTACAAATTTCATTAAGGGTTAGATTGTGATACTCTTATCAGTTTCAAGTGATGTCTTAATTCTTCATTCCAATGGGATAATTCAAAGAATTAGGTATTATGCAACTTGAAAAAGGTATCACAATCTACCCCTAAAAGCTGAGTGCTCTCAATGCACACTGGCACCAGGCTCATTGCCAAGAAAATTAATGTTACACTTTTGAGGCAAATAATAGTCATTGTTTTACACAAATTATATTTTCTACCAAAATCATATGAGAAATTTCTTAACTTATAGACTAGATCCTCTGAGGGGAAGAGAGAATAGTTCTGGTTTCACTGCCTAAGTGTCTGTTCCATTTAAAGGATATTAGCTAGCCGAATGAAAAATGCATAAATCAATCAGCACCAAGGACCTTGATCTCTAGATGAGACAATGCTGAGCTTTGAGATTTATGGTCTTGCTTCCAGAATTCCATTATTTGGAGGAACAACAACAATAACAATGGGAGATGACATCAGAATAACGTGTGTTCTTCTTTTCTTTTCCTTTCCTGTTGATCACAAGATGGTGACTTTGTGTCATTCACCCCTCTCAAATGAGTAAATGTGCAGTGCTTTAAAACCTCACCAGATGCACGCTGGGTTCAAAATAAAATGAGAATATCTTGAATGGAAGGGCATTATTGCCACTTGCATTTGGCACCACTAATTAGTTTATCCACAGAGCAATTAGTTATTTCTTCCCTTTTCTCTTTTTTTCTTCTGCAAACAGAACTTCTTTTGATTTTTTGCACAGAGAAAGCATACTGCAAGAAGGTATACTTCACTGGTGTATGGCAGACAAGGATTTAATTTTAACCACTCATGATTCTTGTTTTGTTTTCCCTGTAAAACTGCAGTTGCCCCTTGATTTTATGGTATCTAAAGTGGGTGAACCCCCTTCAGACAGTGCCTGGCAAGACTTGCCATAAGAGGCTTAAATGCTTCTGCCATAATACCAAAAGTGAGAGAAGATAAGGAGGGGACAGATTTACTGGAGGAGGCAAGAGAGGCACTCATTAGCACCAGCTGGACACAGGAACATTCACAGCCTATTGTATCTTATAGTGAAAAATATGCATACATTTGAAAGTGACTGTAAAGATCAGATTCAAACTCAGCCCAAAACTCTCTCCAGATGAGGGGACTTAGAATTTGTTCAGTGCCTTATCTTGCATGAATGGCTCTTTTCTGGGGCCGTCTCCTTTCTGCAATTATGGCATAGCTCAGGCAGTGAGGTAGGAAGGAAGGGTAAAGGATATATCAGAGGTACGGATGCCCTTGCTACCTTGCTTCAATAACTTACAGGTTATCCAAATCCTTGATATGATTTTAGGACATGTCAAGCTAACCAGGTAAACCTCTTTCCCTGATGACATGATCCTCATTTGGGATGGTAGTGAGTTTAATACAGAATACATCAAGTTAGGGAGGTAAAGAAAGAATTGAACCACTCGAAATTCCCTCACCTTTCAGGAGTAATTCAGTAACTGGTTATCTGCAATGAAAATGGCATCCACAATGAAATCACATCCCTGCATACCAACCTGTGCATGGAAAAAGGTAAAATGCAGTGTTTAACTGCAAAAACAAAAACCTTATTGACATGGAATCTCTTCTCATCAACTTTGCACATTATTTTGCAAATAAATCAGCACAGAACATTATTTACTTATTCAACTAGTAGAGAGAAAACCCCTCCAAAGAAATTGGTGTATATGCTTGCCAACAGAAAACAATGCCTATTGGGGTGCCATCTCCAGTAACATGAGCAAAAAAATACACATAAATCTTAGACCTGAGGTAAATCTAGTAATAGAACTGCTAGTAAATTATTACATCTACAGTACTAGTTGACACATTGCTGTGAAAAAGTGAAAGTACAGGTAATCACTTAACTGCAGCAGTGGTGTTGTTTGTAGCCATGAATGTATTGTGTGAACTTCTTGTTCTTTGGAGAATGATCCAGTGTGCCACAGTCAGAAGAGCCTTCAGTTCTTGGTAAGGAATCCACACCTCCTAGCAGGAACACAAATTAAACCAAGAACTATTTCTTCCATGGATTATTTAAACTAATATTTTGATCCCCTTTCAGCCTCTATATGCTTATCACTTGTTACTTTTGCATTTGCTTTCCCAGAAAAACATCTGTTTACCATCTCAGGATACATTTTACAGAACTTATGATGAAGACTATGAGGAGAAAGCAACAGCTTTCCATACTTCTGACATGATACAAAAGCTACTGGAGTCAACATAGGAATTTCCCTCTGGCTTTGGTAAGCATAGGATTAGACCATTTTAAAAACAAGACATGTTTAAAAAGACAATGGAAAACAGCCATGGGAAAATTTGGAAAATATGGTGGCTAAGAAACCATCTGGCTTGGAAAAATATTAGATTTAATATTAGAAATATTATATTTTTAAGGCAGGCATCCATCTTGTATACTTTGAGTAAGTTGTTATTATTATTATTATTTATATATTATCATTACTGGGGGTGCTTGCTTAACAAGAAATTCTTATGTTTGCAGAGCTCACTTGCTCCTGCTGTTTATAGGAACAGTTTGCTGAGACCAGCAGTCCTCAGGTCATTTATTTCAGACAAACCAACCTCTCCCTGTCTGGCCGGCACTGCTGTCCTGAGTGATGTGGCCGTATAGAAGGCACTTCAATATAGGACATCATGGCATTGTCTGGTGCTGGTTAGTTGATGACTCAGTGCCATTTCCAAGGAAATAAGTGTCAGAAAACCCCTGTCTTTGTACCTCATACATACCCAGGTGAATCATGTTTTGGAGAGAGAGGATAAGAGAGTGGACTGCACTCAAGTTCAAAATTAATTTGTAACCTTAAGAGAAAAAGAGCCTATGCTTTATGGCCTTGAGGAATTAGAAAGTTTCTACAGCTTTGGGAAGAAAAACACAACTCAATGTGACGGGAAGCAGTAAATGCAAGCTGAAACTAGTTCCCATTTTGTGAGAGAGTCTACCTCTTATTCTGTTTATTCTGAAACAGAACAAAATTTCTTCCCAATTTTTCCTTGAAGTTAAGTGCTAACAGAGAAAAATTATTTAAGATTAGCCCAAATGCTTTGCTTTGACTTTGAAAATTTTAAAGTGTTTAAATTAAATTATGTTTTGAAATTAAAATAAAAATGTAATATCTTTAATTTGATCAGGTATTTTTTTACATTTTTCTTGTAATCAGATTTCAAGGAGTTAACACCTTTCATATAAAGTTTTCCTGAAAAGTTCCTGACAGGCAGGGGAAACAACTGGGCACGGGTACCACAGACTTTTTAAAATACACCCCCCTGCAGCAGGTAGCCGCTTGTACAATAAGGCTTTGATTGCTGTTCTAACCTGCTCTCAGCACAGAGTTTCTTTACCTGCCCTTGTTGCTCCAAATGTTCTTTTAGACTGCTAACGTGAAGGAATGGTCCTTGTGGTCCTCTGATGACACTCCTTTATTTATCAATAGATGTCCACTGGAAAAAAAAAAGAAAAAAAAGGAAAAAAAAAACAAGAAAGAAAAAAAGGTTACTTCAGCAGCCCCCTGCAGATGGAGGAATCTGGAGATCTGAAGTCAGGCTTCCCATTTCAGCAACATATTGTACTAACTTACAGTAGCTCTTCTGTTAGCTAAGAGCATCACCCAGCTTCCAGCATGGCTACAGCTGCAGGAAAGGACTGGCAGCTAACACAGTAATGACTATGTATCTATTGAGATTCACTCATTACTATTAATTTTCCCATTGCTTCCAACTGATTCAGGAACTACTTATGGAAATTCTTCTTCTTCTGTCTTGCTGAAATCCAGAGCTGTTGCTGTCAAACCTGCCAACGGGCGCAGCAATGCTACTGTGATAAAATAAGTCCAATTTTATCCCAATCTTGCTTTCCTAGGGAAGAACAGAACTCATTAAATAATTATCAACTGTGACAAGAAAGTAGCTGGCCAAACACTTGCTGCTAATCTAGGCATGACAGCAGGACTATACCTTTCAAAGCAGTAATTAGTTAGATGAACAACAACATAAGTACCAGACAATGACACGGAAAGGACTGTCCCTAAAGGACAGATCCATTATTCGTAGGGTTCAGTGTTTGTGTGACTTATGAATGTTATTTTGCAGTATAAAATTACATTTCTCCTCTGCTGCCTTTCTCTTTGTTTTCTGCACAGTTTATGGAAGGGGACAGAGAGAAAATCTGGAGCTGAAGCCATGAGAGAGCAGGTGGCAGAAGCTCTGCAAGACCTTCCTTACATTCATGAAATGAGTGTGGGTGGATAAATTTCACAGTAGAGCAACACCATCAGCCTGCACCCCCCATCTTGTGGGGATGAGAAATCTGGTACTTGCACCCTGCCCTTGTTTTATGCTTGGATTGATACTCATCCAGTACAGATTTGTAGATTAGGTCTCGTAATCCTCATGACTTTCCTTTCCCAACAGGGCAGATTCTTAGGTGGTATAAATTGATGTAACACAGTTGAAGCCACTGGAATAATACAGATTTATCCCCAGCACACACCACAACAACAGTAAGCGCCAGAGGTGTTGTCCTACCAGCAAAAAGAAATCACAAGCCCAAAGTGCTGCCACTGAATGTAGAAAGCAGGATTACGATCACACGGAAAGTCAAAGCTGAAATTACACCCAGCCAAACTTGTTTTCAACTGGACTGCTCCAGTGCTTAAAGTTAAGTATACACATAAGTGTTTGCAGGATTAAAGCCTTGGTTTGTAATGACAGAGCAAATCCAAATAGAGATGGATTAGCTGGCAGGGGGCAGGTGAGGTGGTCAAAGGCACATGCAGTTCATCATATGGCTCTGTAATTTACTACGTGATTATCACAACTACAGATTTGGTGTGAGGATATAGATATACATGCACACATGTATACACAGAGCCAAACTTTATTGGCACAGAGGCCCCACAGTCTTTTCAAATTTAGACTCTGGGCTGCACTTGTTCCAGGGCTGTGTGTCTATTGCCAACACACTGAAGCGCCTCAGGCTTCAGTCTGATTCTTTGTTTGCTTGCCCATTAAAGTTCTTATCCCACACTCCCTTTTGGCAGAAAATTTTGTTATTTCTGCTTTATGCTGGCCTAGGCCCTTCTCTTGCCTCTGTTCCTATTAACCTATAGCAGTGACAGCCAGGAGCAAACTGAAGCAGCTGGTTGGAGATGCTACTATCAGACTGAGAAACAGCTGTTGTGCAGAGGGGCCACCCTGAAAAACTTCTATTGCAGCATTGCTGGGCTGTACTTTGGCCATTGCAGTTGGGGAACTGGGGAAAGAGAGCACTTCCATTTTCAGATATTTAATTGCTGAAAAATGTAGGGGTGTGTGCAGCATCTTTATTGGATGTCACACAAAAGTAATGCTTTCCAGGTATTTCTTGGCACTTCGCATGATTATCCTCTTACTGCCAGCATGGAACGGCCCCATGTTGCAACTCAGTGTGCAACTGACTTCCAATTTTTCTGTTTAAATTAATATTTACCAGTTGGTTATTTTTGGCAGACTTTTATTGATAGCACTGATTCAAAACAAATAGCCAAATTCTGTCCTTGGTTACAGCCTATGACATTTGGAGTTAACTCCACTTTTACCAATGCCAACAAGGGCAGCCATAGTCCTTTCCTGCCTTTTTGTAGCATGACCTTTGCTCTGTCCTTACCTTAAGGACTCCTAAGGTAAGAGTTGGCTTGCAGTTTTAACTTTGAATAAGTTGGGATACAGCATTGAGTACAGCTCCAAAATGTATTGATTGGGTACTTCTCTAATTAAATATCTTAGAGATTAAATATCTCTAAGATATTTAATAGTCCCTGCATCTTACCCTCAGCAACCAGTCACTTCATAATACCATCATGTATGTGCAGAAGAAACTCTTGCAAAAGCACTATTAATTAGACCTTTGCTGTCAGCCAAAAAAATTGATTACTGGAGTACTTTTGTATCCATCAAAAATCAGGTGGATTAATCACTTCAGACTTCTTTTAGTTATTTCTCAACTCAAGATGTAGCAATCATTGACCAGGGCATAGGACCTATAATTTGAATAGACTCAGAGCAAGTGAGGTACTCGAAGAAGCTGCACGGAATTTTCTGGATGTCCTGCTGTATTTTTGCCTCCACACCTCTGTAAATGTCCAGCATTCCAGAATCCAGGATGTTGATACGAGTGAAAATCTCAGCTATGTCTATAGGAAAGCTATAAAATGGCATTACAGTGCCTGTGTAATTGGCATGTGGGCCTAGGAACTGTTGCATTCGGCTCACATTAAGAGCTGTACCTAGAACCATATTCCTGTTTGTCATCTTAAGGGTGGGAAACTGCTGAAAGAACAAAGTCAGCCACCAAGGCTGCCAAGCTAAGTTTGCTGTGACATTGATAAATGCTCAAGCCAATGTCTTTCAAATGTTATTGTGAATCACCTTTCCCTCCTTCCTTCCCCTGCTTCAGTCATCTTGCTGGCTCAGAATATTCACCTTTGTCTCAGACCTCAGCTGCCTTCACTTTATTGCATATGATTGTTATTGTCTTTGTCTCTTTTATCCGCTTCACTGTGTCTCATTTTCCTAAAGTATCTGGCACCCACTTTTCCATAACACTGTTCCCTTGTTTCAGGAAAACATAATTTCAGGAGGCAGCAGAAATACAGTTCCAAAGGCCACAGGGTGACATCCTCTCTCACCTGATCTTTATTCATATCAGGGTTTAATGGTACTTTTTTTTTCCATTTCTCAAGCACCCTGCAACACCCTTCCTCCCTGACAGGAAGGCACATTTTATTTCTCATAAAAATGCTTTCCTACCGGTCTTCTGTTCTTCAGAAGTTCCAGAGACCTTTCTGTTAAATGCTGGTTTTCTCCTGTGGATGGACCTGTTGACCTGGTTGTGGTTTATTACTGTTTTGACACTTTTTTCTCCTTCCTAGATTTGGAAGAACTTAGACTCTTTTGTCATTTCCAATTCCTGTCATATTCCTCATATTGGCTTGAGCAGCAATCTTCCCAAAATCTGTTTTTAATATTGTGATAGGAACAATTGAGAATTCTAAATATCTGACCTGTTTGGCTTTCTGAAAGTAATATTTTTAACATAATACCACTTATCTTGTGTTTGTGGCTCATACATAATCAACCTGCCCCAGATATCATCAACAACACCAAGGAAAAAAACCAAAAAACCAAAGTAGTTTCTCTCATTTCTACCAACTCAGGCAAGGATGCTGTTATGCTGTCCTTTATGTACACTTTCTTAGCTCCCTGGTGCACTAAAAAAGGGCCTTCAGTCCATTGAAATAATACAAAACCTCAGTTGCTGATGGTAGTAGTATGTGATTTCCTGTGTACGTTTTACACCAGAAGGTACAGTGCCTATTGTATGTCCCCATTTAGAACTCAAACACAATGGCTCATGCAGCTGCATGGTGACCTGCCAATAAAGTTTAAGACAGCATAGACTTCCACATGAATCTGCAGATTAACGAGACAGAGAACTATCTTCTTTTTTCCCCACAAAAGGCTACTCGTGCATTCAGAATGTGCTGCAGACTAAAACCAAAGTTCAGCTCGCCACAGGAGTGGAGAGAGAAGAAACACGCACAGGATACACTCAGAAACAGCCCAGCCCTTATGGAAAACTCCTGTGGAATTTAACACAAAACGATACGCTTTCTACAGCTTTTTTTTTTTTCCCTACCATCCTATAGCTCAGATACCTCCTCTATTAAATTCTATACAATGGCTAAAAAAACTTCATATAAAAGATATAATGCTCCATAGGTTTTAGAGTAATTTTATACTGTTCTGTTACATTTCTATAGGACCCCCTTGTTTCTATTCCAATTATGTTACCCAGAACTTTTCATAAAAGGCCTACCTTATAACAGGCCCTTTCCATCTCTTACTGTTTTCCTTTAACAAAATGTGTGGAGAGATATACATTACAAGGTGTGTTTCTTACAACTCCATGATTTTAGGCATATTAAATTCCCATACATGGCAAAAGCATTATTTGTCCTTCGGCTAGGAAGCTTAGTAAATTAGTGAGAAAACTGTCAAAGCCAGACAAATATAAATTTACAACTGCCTTCTCATCTTGATTAGGCCAATGAAACAACACTCGTGTGGAAGAGGGAGAAAAAAAATGAGCTTTCAATCTTTTTTCCTGTAATTTTGATGCAAAGCCCAAACTATAAACACTTATAGAAACCTTTCTTGGCAAGTATCTTCTCAGGACTTTATCATAAAAAGCAAAGCAAGTAGTGCAAGGATTAATTTAGCTCACTCAGAAAAGTCTTCAGAAGTGTTTGGCACATCACAGTCCTAAAATTATGATGTAATTCTTACATATCTGTCTTTCTGGAATACAGTGGTTTTGTCTTGGGTGTTAATTAATTTCCATTTCCAAAATAATTTCCATGAATTTGGGCTGCTTAATATTTGTCAGTGGAGAAAGACAGCAAGTACTTCAAGGGTGATCTGATACCTTTCTAATCTGAAGGTGCTAATCCACTGTGGAAAGATAGCTCAGACTATTGTTTGAGCTAATAATTAGAGGCCAGATTATTCCAAAATGGACTGGAGAAATGACAGTAATATAAACAGAATTTTTCACTCAAAAGTTAACTGTGTTATAACAACACTGGATTCACTAGTCCTTGTTTGGCATGACCATGGCTCCAGACATGCAAATTGTCTTCACATACAGTGTTCAGAGGGAAAAGGAACACAAGATATTCTGTATGGCCTTATGATGAGCAACAAAAATTACAGCGACTAAAGGCATGCTGTCTAAGAAATAAGTTCATTACTCACTTTTTGCATTTACAGAGTTAGTGATCAAAATAAGTAATTCCACATCCATGAAGGCAAATGCTGGGTATATTAAGAAAGGTATAGAAGACCAAAAGTTAAGATAATGGAACCATTGAAGGTCACATGGTCTATTATTTTTTTCTCTTCCATAAATTTCACAGAGTAACTGTGTTTTGATCTCAGAGAGGCAGGAGATGGAAGCTTAAAGCAAAGGGGCAAGATTTAGCTTATCAGTTTAAGACAACTATTTTTAGTCACTGATTCTTGACACAAGGATACCCTTGCCAGTTTTTATGGCTTGAAGAGATGGGACTCCAGAAAGGTTTGATAAAATGAGAATGTCTTTAAAAAGGACCCGTAGAAAATATAAAAGTAAGAGCAATCCTCCTTGAGTTTATTAACTTCATTTATTAAACAACAAATTTGTGTCAGTTTTGATTCATCAAGAGCTTATTTTATTCATAAGAATGCCTTTGATGGTCTAAAAAGGTCTCTGAATACATGAATCACTATTCAATACTATCCAAAGCATCACCAGATGTCATAAAAAGGGATAAGTTCAAATTCCCTAAGTGTTTATGTGGATTGTGTATCCACTTATTTTTATTATCAAATCTTTATTTCATTCCTGAGATGACAATATTATGTCTCACTGCTTTCACGATTATTTCAATTAATCTAGTTCCTGCATACATTTCAGGACTTTTCCTATTTTACAAAACTCCCTTGAGAAGCAGCTTTGCATTGACTCATTTTCTTTCTTTTCCCTTTTTAAGGAAGTTTTGTCTCTGTGGATTTTCTCTGAAGATGTTTTAACTGATAAACTGTGATTTCAACACTGTTTCCCAGACTGACTGAGCAGTGGAGTCTCATTCTCTTTGTGAGTGTGTTTCCTGAAGTTGGTAGTGTGGTCCAGCTGAACACAGTTTTCAACTCTCAGTAATTCCAATGCATCTTCTGTTCTCTGTCTTTTTTTTTTTCCCTTAGGGTATTTCTTGAAGTATGGAGAATCCCTACTCCCCTTCTAGCGCTGGAGGAAAAGTGTCATATTAATCTTTGGGAACGCAGATTTCTGTTCCTAGTTTTCTCGTGTTTGAAAAAAATCCTGGCTTTGTTGACACAGCCGTTTTTCTGGGACAGAATTCATGACTGATGTATTTGTCTAATAATTCCTGGTTTTATTTTTTTATTATTTTAATGAAACAGAGTAAAGTAACATGTAAATAAAACCACAAAGTTTAGTGAGGCAAAGAGCAAGATCCTGCACATGGGTCAGGGTGACCCCAAGCACAAGTGCAGGCTGGGAGATGAAGGGATTGAGAGCAGCCCTGCAGAGGACATGGGGATTTTGAAGGGTGAGAAGCTCAACATGACCTGACAATGAAGCCTGGCAGCCCAGAAATCCAACTGTGTACTGGGCTGCATCAAAGCAGCAGTGGGCAGCAGGTCTAGGGAGGTGATTGTCCCCCTCCACTCTGCTCTGGTGAGACCCCACCTGAGCTGTTGTGTCCAGCTCCAGGGCCCCCAACAGAGAAAGGACATTGATCTGCTGTAATGAGTCCATGGGAGGCCACAGCAATGATCTCAGGGCTGGAGTACCTCTCTTATACTAAGACAGGCTGAGAGAGTTGGGGTTGTTCATCCTGGAGAAAAGAAGGCTCCAGGGAGACCTTACAGAAAACTTATGGATCTAAAGGGACCTACAAGAGAGGTGGAAAGCAACTTTGTCTAAGGGCAGGTTGAGACAGGACAAGGGGTAATGGATTTAAACTGCAAGAGATAGGTTTAGATTAAATATTGGGGAGAAATTCTTTACTGTGAGGGTCGTGAGGCACTGCAACAGTTTGCCCAGAGAAGATGTAGATGTCCCATCCCTGGCAATGTCCAAGGCCAGGCTGGATGGGGCTCTGAGCAGCCTGGTTTAGTGGGAGGTGTCCATGTCCATAGCAGAGGTTTGAAACTAGATGGTCTTAAAGGTCGCTTACAACCCAAACCATTCTATGATTCTATGTAAACAAAACTATATATTTTTTACTTTTATTTAATACTTTCACCAAACTTTTGAGTAGATCTAAACCCATCTGTATTACCCCAATCAGTTGCTGAATAGCCTCATTTTCTCTCTAATAGATTTGGATTTTCCAAATTGTTGTCTTAAAGAACATTTGCTTTTCCACCTGGTCAATCACATCTGCCATACTGGTCCATTTACATGCTTGGGCCCTGAAATTCATTTACTCTCTGCAGTCCAGGTCCTCCAACTGCATGTATGGATTCTGACAACTCCAACACAGCCTTTCTTTCTCACCCCATTGAGAGGCTTCTCAGTGATATAAACATGCAAGGCAGTCACACTTTAGATAAAAATTCTTGTAGTTTTATCACTATTATTATTATTATTGCTATTGCCATCCTCTTAACCCTGAACACTAATAGGCACTGACCATGGACACGGGAGATGTATTTATCTAAAATGTACTTGTCTGTATCTAAAATACTTTCACAGCACAATTCTCCACAGTGAATTGTGCATTGAAATCCCTGATCAATTCACACTTATTCTGTCTCTGTTCTGGATCATTCCGAGAGCATCCCCAAAAGAGTGCGATGGCCGCATGAGAGATGGTTTCCTCCACAAAGCATTCCCAAAGGCAACACGGACAAGACTGCACCATATTATTTCACAACATCTATCCTTCAAGTATTCCCTGTGCCACATCCCTGGGCTCACAGAACTCTGCTCCATGCAACCAGCACCACAGGGGCTGCAGCTTTAGGGACACATTATTCCATATACATTGAGCAAACACCATAAATTTAGAGTGCTCTCCATGGCCAAAGGCTCACCAGGCAAGGCCCAGAGCAAAACTCCCAAGCCTTGACTACATTTTTTTTCTCCTACCCGTTTGTGTGGATGCCACACAAACTAAATGACCACCAGAAAAACAAATTGTTTCAAGTAATGAGACTTCCCAAAGCCACTGATTTTAATAAAAATACTCTATATTTGACTTAATTTTCACATGCACTCTGGTACCTAATGCAGAGGTGGGAGAGCACCACATTTCTTTATAAACATATCTGGAGGCCTTCCAGCTGCTGCTGGTGTGACACTTCTCACTACAGTGTTCCTCTACAAATATTTTGTACTCTGCTGGACCAGGTTTCATCTTTCAAGAAGTAGAAGTACCTGTCATCTGATGATGGATGATGGCTCTTGTCTCAGCAAAATCTGTGTGTTCTCTACTTCTGTCCATGAAGAAAAGCAGGCACAGAAGGAAAAGCAGAAGAGCTGGATGACAGAGAAAACACCAAAAATGTGGACAGGAATTAGCCTGCTGAAAGATGGGCTCTTCAGTCAACAGGGAATCATACCCTGTAAGAGGGAGCTGGTATACTTAAAGAAGGCTCTTTGGTTTCCAGAATCCATCCACTCAATGCCCTTTTTTTTTTTTTTCATTCATTAAATTAAACCAGGACAGTAAGGGAAGAAGGTAATTTTTAGTTACAGTTTTCCCTCCTTCCTGCTATTACTTCATTTTGTTGGAGAAGAGATTAGAAGGAGTAGTAGCCTGCAACAAAAAGAAAGAAAAAGGAAAAAATATGACATACAAGAAATTAAAGATTAAGATAGAAATATATCCAGCAAGGAAAAAAAGAATGACAAAAAATAAAAGTATATGTGAAGTACATTATACGCAGAAGAAATCCCAGCAGTGGAATTTGCCAGGAACTAGATGAAGGTGGTAAAATCATTAATAATGAAGAAAGCCATATTCAATAAATATGTCTCTCCTTGATTTGGAAAAAGCAGGATAACAGCAGTATCATATCGGGCAGCCAAAGCCTTTTTCAGTCCATTAGTAACCAAATAGGACGTTAAATATCTACTTGTGATAAAAACCTGTAATTCATCGGGCCCAGATAACTTGCACCTGAGGAGTCTCAAATAGTTGGTGGAAGAGATTCTTCCTTCCACATGTTAATTTTTAATGGTCTTGAAATAACACAGAAATTCCAGAAGACTGGAAGAAGACTGATGTTTTCCCAGTATTCAGCAAGGACAAACATGATGACCTTGGTAAATACACGCCAGCGAATCTAACTTCAAACTGGAGAGGAGGTGAGGGGGGAGCAAAATAATAGAATATGGGATTCAACTGATAAAGAATGAAAGGACAGCAAGTAATTAATGCCAGTCAGCACGGTTTTATGGAAAATAGGTCTTGTCAGACAAACCTGATTAGATTACAAATTTGGTTAAAAAGGTAACTGCCTCAGTGTGATATACTGAGACATTTGATTTAATTTTGCAAAACATTGTGATTTAAAAAAAAATATTGTACAGCCTCGGTGAAATACCCCCTAGCAGAACAACGCTTTTATTAAGCAGCAAATCTCAAAAATGTTTTATCTCTGGGAAGTCATCACTGAATAAATATATTTTTAGCATGGCTGGGAAAGGGTCAGTCTTAGGCATGGCATTTGAGCATTTTTGTAGCTGAGTTAAATATAAATTACTCTTGATTGTACTGCTAATGCAATCTTTGCAGAAACAAACAGAAAAGTAACCAATATGTACATAAATGTGACATTATATCTTTATACAGCATTGGTGTTGCTACTGAAATACTTCAGTTTCAGTGATCGTGTGTTTCACAATGCTGAAAAAAACCCCAGAGGTTTAAAGAATAGCAGCAAAATTCTTTGTTAGAACTGAAGAAAATCCCTTACCATGAGCACTTTAGAAAACATGGAAAGATTGCTTGGTTACAGTGAGTAAATACTTCCATCAGCAGAAAAGCAGCTGACATACTTTCCTTTTTCAGCACCCCCAGTGTCCTCGGAAAAAAGAGTTAGGCAGTCTTAGGGCCCAGGTGACCCTGAAGGGTTTCTGTTTCTACATCAGTAGCAGGATAGGTTAAATACAGCCTGGTGGCAATGGGGTGTCCCTCATGTCAGGAGGAGTGCCTGACCTACTACACACGGCAGCACTTGTGTAGGTCATCTGCATCTGTGAAGGCTCCAAGGTTTTTCTCTTGCTTGTAATCCCTCTCCAAGTAAAAGGGCAGATAAAATGACCCTGGATAACTCAGAAAGTGTCCTGGCCAATTATCCTAGGGAGCCTCAAGGAGTTATCAGAGGATCAAAGACCCTTCTCTAGTCTTCAACTCAGAAAAGTTGCAGCTAGACAACAAAAGGAGAGGCAGGGGAAGAATGTGACAACTTAATGATGCTACAGTAGCACTGGGTAAGATCCTCAACTTGAGCAAGCAGGTGCCATTCCTTCAAAGTCAGTGGAGAGATGCTAATTTACACCAATGGAGAATCTGACATAATAAATGTTTTTTTATTTGCTTGAGTCCTGCCGTGGCTCCATAAGCAAAGGTTAATGCAGGTCTGCCAGGGGCAGGCTGGAGTTAACACAGAAAGGCAGTTGGGAAGTTGCTGATTCTGATAAAAGCAAATTGTGAACTGCAAGCATCTGAGTGTTGAGTGTCACATTCACACCTAACTGCTGCCCTTGCCTGTTCCCCACAGTCATCCAGCTCTGTCATCATGATATGTTCCTGAAACCGCATTTGTGCTGCTGTCACTTTTTGTCTTTGGAAATTTGTGTACAGGCTTTCTATAATGACATACTAAAAATGCCTGTAATTTTAAATGAGTGGACTTCAATATGTTTAACCCAGGCAAATCACTTCCATGTATTAGGCAGAAACTTGAGTCTTTACTTCTAGTTCTGCACTTGCAGTAGGGATGTTAATACTGATAAAACTGTAGGAGGCACTTGACAGGTGAGGGCAGTGAGGAGTTTGTTCCTTTCATGAAAAAAATTAAAAATTAGGAACCTCTTTCTACATCTCTGGGTCTTTCATATCACAATGTCTCTAAAGAGAAGAATCAGACATATCCATAGGGTTGCCCATCTTCTCCACTTCCACCGGTCCTCTTTGAATGGGAACAAAGTTCTAACTATCAACAGAACCATCTGAGAGTATCTCTAGAGTATTTTTGTCTGTGTTTCAATAGTGGGCAATGTCAACACTGTCAACATGTCAACAATTAGTGGCACAGATACAGAAGATAACATGAGGACAGATTTTGAATGTCACACCCAGGCTCCTCCAGGGCTGGAAGCTGGGAGCACATCCCCCTAGAGACGCATCCGTGACACACCACCCTTTCAGCCCCCCACTGAATTCTGAACATACTGACATCCCTGAACTCCCTCCCACCTTGCAGGTTATTCCTAAAAGTGATTAACTGCACTTTTCCTCTTCAAAAGGCAGCATTTCCCAGCTCCTGTTGAGTTTTTACATTCACGCTTAATCTCCGGTTCACAACAAATAATGCACTTACTTGCTGAAAAGGTACAAATCTGAACCCAAACTACCCATAAATTGCAAAGATACCAGAAATAGCTGCCTAGCTACAGCAGGACAGAGTTTAGGACAAGCCATGAAATCTACCCACAAAACCTACTAAACCAGCTTACGCTGAGTTTTTTGCTACTTACACTGCACTGAGGGATGTGCTTCCAGCTGGCCCTGCTGTGAGTACCCGTGCTAGTGAGCTGAAAGTAGCTGATGGTACCAAAAAGTTAAGGAAGAAAAGAAATAGAAAAAGAAAAAACAAAGGATGAAAAACACAAGGTTACTATACCAGATCTCTCTGGAAATAATTGCATTAAATATAGAAAAGGTTATATACTGTTTCCTTTGTCCTTTCTCTCCCCATAGGCTGCTTGCCTATGATTGTTTCTTGTACCTACCCTGTAGCTGATTTTATTGTTTATTCCTAGCTCCCCCTCCAGTTTGCTCGGGGCCCTGTGTCTTAGCCAGTGACTCCCTGCTCCCTTTCCAAGTTCAGAACCTTTCTGGCTAAAGTCTGCGGTGACACATAACACAAAAAGACAGCTCTGGGCACAGGGCATGCAGCCGTTCCTGGAGAGTGCAGGCTGCAGTTCGGCGGTACCGTTTCTGGAAGATTAAGTGATTAAGCCTAACTAAAAGTGATGAACAGGGATGGATCTTTTCCTGTCAAACACACAAGGCTTTCCATAGAGCAGCTCCAAGGTTGTGAGTGAAGGTGAACAGCTCTGCTTCTAAAGACTCCTTAATTTTAAGAAATTCAAAGAGCCAGCATGGCACTTTGTTCTGTGACTTTCTTAAACCTATACCCTACTTCACATCCCTTTCATGAGCCATCATCTTTCTAATTTAAAGCAGACACAATGGAAGTTAAAAAAAGACAGAAGAGATGAGAAGTACAAGTCTCTGCAGATGTAAGGTATAATTTAGCAAAGTATTTTATCACCCAATCCTGCCAGGTCCTCAACACATTCTGCAGGCAGGGACTCCTCCACTCATCTTGTGAACAGTGGAGAGAGAGAGAGAATACTCCAGTCCTTTTCTGGTTGCAGGAAACTCCCTAGTGTTTACTGTTCATTCAGCTTTTGCATGCATATTTGTATGGCTAAAGCCTTGAGAGTCTTCATGAATTGATTACTAGGTCTGTGTTTTGCAATAAACCATTATTTATTTAGGCATTCATACTGATTCATAAAAACCCACGTTCAGATTTTCTGATGAATATGGTATGAAAACACAGATAAAGTAGGGAGATCCAAAAGAATATGTTTTATTTACAGGTTTTGTATAAATACAGAAACAAAGGATGGGATAAATACTCTAACAACATAGTCACCAAACTGTTTTCATTAATAACTTATCAAACCAGTTTTATTTTTGAAAACATCCGAAGGAAGCTAAAAGCTATGCAGGCAGCTGGTTGAATTTCTCCTGGAGGGTTTGAACGGGACTGCAGGCCAGTGCTGAATTTCACTCTTGTGAATAAATCTATGCATTATCTTTTGGAAAGCAATATTTTTCAGGGTGGAATAAAGCCTATTCGGTAAATTATTATTATTTTTCTTTTTAAAAATACTCTTTATTAAAAAAAGAGATCTACTGAAATTTGAATTTTTCCCCATTACCTGAGGCATAATCAAATTGTCAACTGTTTTACATGGGTGACAATGTGGAACAGAAGTGTGATAACATTTGCCATCATTCCAGCTGGTTCCCTCCAGAAGACACCTTCCCACAACCTTCTCATCAGTGAACCCACATGGACTTAGAGAAGCACAAGTTATTGCTTAGAAGTGATATGATAACGAATATCATAGAATCATTAAGGTTGGGAAAGACCTCCAAGATAATTGAGTTGATAGATATGAGTTGTTAGACTTGTTTTATTTGGACACAGTGTCATTTGAAACACAAATTAAATGCTGACTTCTGGAAAAAATGTAGGAATTTGTCACTGATTTCACATTGTCAGTGTGACCAGGATTTCGCTATTGAAGTATATCATGCTGTTTTCAGATTTCAGGAGCAAATGCTCAATCATTTCATTTTACTGATATAGAGAGAAAAAAAGCTGAGAATATTTCAAAATAGTTTATAATGCTATAACAAGATACAGCAGTGAAGAGACAACTGGGCATTTTAAGGGTGAAAATAAAGTATATGTGTTTACTATGATTTTTTTTTAAAAACCACTTATTAAGAACATTTTTAAATCAAGACTAGTTATTTCCTAAAAGTTTTGCTCTACTTTGAGCAGAAATTAGTTCAAGGAATTTACTAGCTTGTGAAGTGTAAGAAGTCAGAGTAGATGAGTTTAGGAGCTGTGACTCTATTTGTCTAACTATAATGGATCTATAAATTAATCAAACTGGATTGACCACAAGGGCAGTTTCCTAGTTAATGTTAGTTCATTCTTAGAGTTATCAATCACTATTTTTAAACATACTTAGATATAGAATAGTCTATAATTAATAGTCCAGACCTTTGAGCTTGACATCCTCAATCTAGACCGAACTGGGATGTAAATGGCAGTCCTCACACATTAGATGAGGTACTTGGTTAGATACTGCTCTTATTATTTTAACTGGATACCCTAATTCCATCCCTGCAGGTCTACAGTTGGTCATGATCAACACCTAGCTCAGTTGTTGGGGGTGATAGAATATTTTTTCAAGGACTTGGACCTATTTTCATTCCTCAGTCTTTCCTTTGAAAACAGTGATGTTTTAACTAATTCAAATAATACTGGTCCAGAAAGATACATTATTTTTGCAGTGGATCCCCTAATTTCATCATGTTACGATGGATGAGAGTATCAGAGAAATTAAAAGATATGCAACTGGATATAAATTAGTTATATGGAACAGTGTATTGTTAGGGCCTTGACAGCACAACTACGCCTTTATCTTCCTGTCCAGCTTCCCTGGGGACTGCCAGCCACCTTGTCTCCTACTGCCCCTGGGACCTGGCTCACCCCTGACCATGCCTGGGGCTGTCAATAAACCTGCAGGGAGAGGCTGGGCTTCCCACGTTCTCTCCCTACCCTGGCTATCTATCCAGGAGGCCACACCACCTGGGCTCCCTGTGACCTGAACTGCAAACGACTGAGGTGCCTTGATCTGGGAGGCCCCGCTGCTCCTCTCAGTGGCACTTCATCACCCTGGTGCGAAATAAGTTTCAGATTACCCCACTAACTATTCTGCTACTGCAGTCAGTATATTCCTTGCTCACTGTGTTCCTCTAGAGTTCCAGAGGAGAAGCTTGCATGGATAACAAGCTGCTCCTTAAAATATTTAAAAGCTATTTCCCCGAGATAACCATGATCCACACAATATTACTGCACAGCAATGGAGCATGGAAGTATTTCTTGGTCCTTTGGCACATAGAAATCTTCCAGACGTGATAAAACAAAACAAGCCACTTTCTTTGGCACAAAAAAAGTTTGGTTAGGCACCAAAAAACCCACCAACAAAACAAAAAAAACCCCCAAACAACCCCCTCCCCCCAAAAAAAAATCAAACCCACAAAAAACCCCCAAACCCAAACCACCCTAAAAAACAACAGCTCAACGCAAATCTTAGAGGCTGGAAAAAGCCACTGGTGTGAAGGAGGACAGCAAAATCACCTCAGGTGTACCTTTCTTCAAATGAATAGGACTCGCTTCACTGGGAACTGTATTAGGTGTTAATATTAACGAGAGAATTGTGAGGACAGCGGCAGAGCCTCTTCCTCGGTGCCCCAGCTGCCCAGAGATCCGGGTGGGCCTCGGGGATGCTTCCTCCGCACACAGGTTGGCGTGGCAGCCCCTCCCGGCCGCCAGCCCGGAGCGGGCGGGCAGGGCTCGGGCCCGGAGCACAAGAGCCCAGGCCTCTGCCGGCAGCGGCTGCCGGTGCGCAGCCGCCAGCGGGGCTCGCACCGCCCGGAGGAGGCGCTTCCCGCGGCGAGCGGGCGGCGGCGGCCGAGGGGGCCCGAGTGCCGGCGTGCGCGGCCGGGAGCGCAGCGCTGCCAGCCCGCCCGGCACTCGCGCACTGCCCTGCCCGCGGCCGGGATGCGCTCGCAGGCGGCGTCGCAGCTGGACGGCCTGGAGAGGTTCGCCAGCGCCGGCAAGGGCCGGGGGCTGCGGGCGCGGCGGCGCTTCGCCGTGGGGGAGCTGCTGCTCAGCTGCCCGGCCTACGTCGCCGTGCTGACCGTCAGCGAGCGCGGCAGCCACTGCGACGGCTGCTTCGCCAGGTAGGGCCCGGGCGGCGCCCGGCGGCCGCGGCTGCTGCGGGGCGGCAGCAGAACTTTCCCCCTCCTCGGCTCCTCCGCGGTGCTGTGGCAGCGTGGAAGTTTAAACTCAAAGCTGGTTTCCCGTGCTCAGCAGCTCAGGAAAGAGAAAGGAAAAGACCAGAGAACACCCCCCCCGTTCTTCCCGTGCTCTGGCGGACACGTAGACACGTGCGTAACCATCCTCCCGCAGGAAGTTTCTTTGATCCGTCTAGTTTTGTAATATTTTAGTGTTCGCTGGTTTTAATGAAGGTTAGATAAGAGAGAAAGGGTCTGCAGTCGCCTGATTCACACTTCACATTCCATAGTGCGGATGTGAATGAAATGCATATATCTCCTTAATGAAATATACAGAGATATCTGTATATTACCTCTGTCTGAAACTTTAGTCTGCAAATCACCTTTACTGGGGCGGAGCGCAGGCAATGCAAGAACTTGTTTGTCGCATGGCAGGGAACATAGGGACTGGAGTGCTGCTTGCTTCGGGGTTCCTGGTGCTGGAGGGATATGAGGGGCTCGGCTTTGCCGGGGCCTGTGCGGCTGCTTCCTCACCTGTGTGAAGAGGAGTCATTCAAGTGTGTGCCTCAAATCTCTCAATATGAGCTGCTAGAGGGGAAGGAAGAAAAAAAAAAAGAGAGAAAAACCGCATATTAGGGTTAGCAAATTCAGCATGGATACGACATTCTGGCATGTCACACCACGTCATATTTTGAGAAGGTGTAGTACTTTCATGGTTTCCTCAGCTTACTGAGGAATTAAGTGCTTACCTGGTTATAACTGAGAGCAAATATTAGTAGTTGCCTCAGTAAAGAAAAACAGCTGTTGTAATTGTGCTATTTTTATCTATTCATCCCTTTTCTTTCCTCATTACCTTATCTGCTTATGACTTGTTCACTTGATTCACCCCTCTCTTTGCATATGAGCACCTAGTATAGTTCCTAGTGAAGCAAGTTCCATCAATTTGAAGAAGGGTACAGCTGAGGTGATCTTCCTCACCACCTTTACACCTTTTCCCAGCCTCTGAGGTTTGCGTTGAGGTGGTGTTTTTGGTTTAGGGATTTTTTTTAACTCTTGTACCTAACCATAGATTTCCTTGTGCCAAAGAAACTGCCTGGTTCTGTTCATCATACTCAGATTTGTCTGCCAAAGGACCGGGGAATACTTCCATACTTCACTGATATGAGTAATACTCTAAGGGTAGTAATTATCTCATGGAATAGCTTTTAGTTATCTTCGGGAGCAGCTGCTTGTTATCTGTGCAAGCTTCTCCTTTGGAGCTCTGGAGGAGCACGGCGATCAAGGAGCATACTGACTGCAGCAGGACAGCAGTTAGTGGGATAATCTGAAACTTATTTCACACCAGGGTGATGAAGTGCCGCTGAGGAACGATGTCTCGGTGATGTAAGGTGATCCGCCAGCGCTCAGACATGTGTTCTGTGTCTGTGACTGTTGCATTAGCACTGAACTAGCACGTACTAGATTCCGAACTGTGCTTGTTGAACTTGCAAAGAGCCCTAGCAGGAAGGTTGTGGGCTCGACACCAGCCGTGGGAAGGGAAACTTGGCGAACTTGTCCTGAAAACTTTGGTGGTAACATGGGCAAAATGAGGCTGTAATATTGTATTTGCATGAGATAGTGGTTGTAACTTTAAATACGCGTTTGCAATGTCAGCAAGAGGAGTCGTGATGTTAGCCCAGCTCGCTCATGTACTTGTGTATTTTGCAGATAAAATCAGAGGATGTCAGACCTGCTGGGTTTTGTGGGCTCCAAAGGCCAGTGACCACCAAAATGTTGTACACTATCACATCATGTGAGGACCTTCACCTTGATTTATTCCAGTGAGCTTACATCAGTTTAGGACTATTTTTTTTTTTTTTTTTTGCTACTTAGACCAGGGAGGGTGTGCAGACATTTTTAAAAGCATTCAGTACTGCTGAGAGATCCCTACTGCTGTCATACCAAAATGTCACTTGTTGGGTAACACATGTTCTATTTTTGGTGGGATCTGTTGTAACACATGCACTTTAAAGCAGAAAAGGACCTTCCTTGTGGCAGTTCCCTCTGTTGGGGTATATACAAATATAAAAAAGGAGAGTGTGAGCCTGAGGTCTGCTCAGAATACACAGATATCAGAGGAGACAGGGACAGTAAGGGGCTCTCAGGTGACAGGAGATCAACACTATATTTAATAATGCAGGTTTTTTTCTTGGCTTTTGGAGGCACTTACTCAACAAAGGTCATGCATTCTATAACCAAAGAAGCAGTAGAATGGTCATAGCAGAACCAAAGTGTTCATATTGTGAACAAGTACACAGAGAAGTTTTAAAGTTTGGAAAACACAGTAAGTTTAGCTCATTATGCATCGTATAGTGGCAAAAAATGATGCTGTCTGTCAAATAGCATAGAGTGACCTGTTTCCAAAGCCAGCAATTTATCAAGAAAGCAGAGTGCTTTTGTGTAATGAGAGTTGCTTGGAAAAACACGCTTTTGAAAAGTCTAATACAGCTTTCATTGTGAAATGCAAAATACTATGCAAAAAGTGATCCAGCAAACAGTTTTATTTAATTTAGTTTTCTAGAACAGAATAACTTCTGTTTTCTTTTTAAGGAAAGAAGGATTGTCCAAGTGCGGAAGATGTAAACAGGCCTTTTACTGCAATGTGGAATGTCAGGTATGGTCATGCAATTTGTGAGGGTGGGGAGGAAGGAGGGTAGGGGTTGCAGAACTCCAGTTTTTGTGTGGCATTGATATGCTCTAATTGTAGCTACGGCTAATAGCAGTCCAGTCAGTTCCAGCATCCCACAGATGCTTACCATGGAGTTGTGCATTGGACAATTACAGGATTTCGACATAGTCTGCATGAGTCTTTCAAGATCAGTAGCTTCAGGGCTTGGTACCACTGAGACTTTGATTAGGGCTGCCTGTCAACCCACTAATTATGTCTGTTTTACTTCTTCCTTTAAGGACAAACCATAACATGTAGCATTAGCTCACTAAACTGGTAAGAAATCCTGTGTCTGATGGAAAAAAATCAAATCACTAAATAGCCATCTTAGGGGAGAGAAAGAGAGGTTTTTTAGGATTTTTAATTTTTTTTTAGAATATTTGCAGATATTTTGAGTATTGAGGCTACCACAGCTGATGCTAGTCATAACCATTTGAAACCTATGAGGCTTTCTCCCTAACTTACTCATTGTGGCAATTTTTATTCTTTTTGTATACTTTGTTTTTTGAAAGCCCCTGATTGTAGAATATAAGTCCATACCAAAGTAGACCCAAAGATGTCCACAACATTTACATGGCAGTTTTAACTCTGTTTTTAATTCAAATTAGAATAAGCACCTTAAAAAAAAATAGAATTGAGCCTTTTTGGGGCCTCAGCTTGATGTGGAAGAATTACCCAGTTTCTGTGTGGAAAGACTCAACTAGGTTACTGGTTGAGCTAAGCAAGGTCTGTGGTGCTGGACTCAGAGTGTGGAACAATGCTTATGAAGGATTTGAGTCACCCAAGGTCTGGCATGCAACTGTGTGTTAGCTATAAATAATCCAAACCTTCTCCTACATGTTAACGTGCTGTTGCGTGCATGGGTACATGCCAAGTAGTCTCTGTTGTCATTACCTGGACAGAGATGTTGTGGTTTGTGCTGTTCACTTCCCGGGCAACATGGCTGTTGCTTTAATTTCGAGGATATATCTTATTCTCCTGTTGCACAGGTTTCAAAAGAAGCCTACCTCTCCTCAGTTTTCCTTCTATTACCTCCCCAACTTCCTGCTTTCCCACAGAATCCTAGTGAGTTATGGGTGAATCAAATAGCCTTTTGGTTTTGAGGCACCAGGAGAACTCAAAAGGCTTGACAGAAATGAGGTTTTTTACACAATTTGCAGTAGTTAGTAGAATTTCTGAAGTAGAAGCTTAGTGTATGAGCATCCCTAAGGGTCTTGAGAGGAATCTGGATGAGCTTTAAAGACAGCGTAGAGAAAGCCTATGATTCATTAATGAAAAATGCTTGTTTCTAAGAAATGTTTCCTCATGTCATTATTTCTTACAAGCTTTTAACTAGATGTGGGAAGGAAATCCTTGAACAAAGCAACTGTTTAGCAGCTTTTATCTGAGACTGTGAGTTTCTTCTCTTACTATATAAAAGATACAATCGTTTATGACACAGTTCTGCAAGATTTTCTGAAGTAGGAAAGCTCAGTAATTTGTGCTGGGAAGAATAGCAAGTAGATGTCACGTTGAAAGTAGAGGAACTTATTTCTTCTCATCTATGGTCCTTTGCTTTCATCACCGAGTGGCCTTCTCTCAGTATTCTGACTTCCAGCCTTGACAAAGTTAATACTTTTATATTTACAAACAAGGAAGGATTGATTTATTTTCCTTTTTTTTTTTTTTTCCTGGTAAAGTTTTGTACATATATTGCTTTTTTTAGATAGATTTTTAAAAAATTTTTTAGGTTTTGGTGGTCAGAGTTCTCTCTCTCTAGAGGGATATGTTCCTAGAGTAAAAACCTGAACTGCTCAAAGTGAGTGTCCTTAAGTCTGCTAAAGCTGATACTCAGCAAAAGCTTGTCTGTCTGATAAGTTAGTGAATTAGAATCTTTTGTCCCTGTTGGTGTGTGGTGTATGATGCTCTAAAGGCCTTTTTTAGATTTTGTTGATGTCTGAGCTATAGTATGACATGCACAGGTACTAGCACCTCACGCTTGCTGGGGATATACATATGGCTTTTGATTCCGTGATATAACACTGTCTTCCATCTTTTGGGCCCTTCTGAGTCAGTCTCATGAAATTTATAAATGTTGTTGAGATTGAATTCTTTGACATTCTTTCAAAATTACCTTCAATTGCAGTATTGTCTAGAAACCGGTCTCCACTCACTGACTGTATGTGCTACACAGACAGTCTGCACTGCATCTTCATCCCTGTCTTGTTCAAAGGCGCTTTTCAGCAGTTCAGCAATTCTTTGTCAAAACCAAAGAGGATATCTCTGCCTTAATACTGAATTTGTAACACTGGAATGTACAGGAAATATGTCCCTTTTGGCTCCATGGATGTGAGTCATCATGTGACAGTGATAAAAGGCCAGGGCTGTACTTGAAAACTGTCATGGTATTGTTCATTTCATTTTTATTTTATAAGTTAATTTTTCCTTGGAATCCATACTTTTTTGCCCAGTTCAGCTAAAAATTTTATGTATCCAACAAGGGCATGGTATGATTTCATACATTGGCTGGTACCTTGTTAGTCAGTACAGTTCAGTTAGACAAATGTTTACCACATGAAACATATTGGGATGAAAACCCAAAGCTTTCGAGCTTGCTCTTTTCTTACTGAAAGATGTCCTATACCACAATTCATAGGAATACTTGCTCATTGTGGGGAGAGGTGGATGTGTGAGATGTGGATCTGTACACACACACGCACACACACAGGCTTTGGCAGCCAAATGTTCATGTTTTGGTCTCTTATTTTACTTTTAGGGTAGATAACCACATCTTTGGCCTATATTAGGCTGGATGTTTGAGAGTGGAGGTTGCCTTCACTGCCTGTCCTTGCTGCTTTTAATATTTTGTGGGTTGAATCTAGTCTGGGTTTGCTGAGTCTTTCTTTTCCCAAGCCCTAATCCAGGTGCCCTTTTAAAAGGGATTGTGATTTCCAGCAGATTCACACCGTCCCACTCTCCAATTTCATGTCCTTGGAGCACAGGCCAGTTATTATAAAAGTGGCTTTCAGCCCCCATCTGCAGCTGTTCAGGTCTTGACTTTTTTAACTATAATAATTTTAGTCAAGCAGGAGGAGACCTGTGCTCATTTTTTCTCTTTAGAAATTAACTGCTGAAACACCCTGAAGAGAAATGTTTTAAGAGGGTTGGTTATGTCATTGCAGTTTTGGAAGGGGTAAACTTGGAACTGGCTACTGGAACTCCTCTTGCTGTTATTACACATGGCTATCATTTATCCCAGACAGAGTGGAGATCAGCTAGCCAGTGTACAGAAGGAGATGTTTCTGTGGTGATTTTCAGCATTTGAAATACATTTTGAACAAACCATGTATGGGTTTTTCTTAACATGTCATGTTAAAGGCTGCTGTAGTTGGTATTGCTGGAGTAAGTGAAACAGGTATTTTTAACCAGCTAGCAAGCCTCAAAATGTAGTTGCACACCTATAATTAGCATTAAGCACGTCTTTGAAATGGGACCTTGTAGAAATTGCCTACTCCTCTTTGTTGAGCTGTAGAAAAAAAATACCAGAATTTTGCTGTAATGATTCTGCACAAAAGGATTTTGACACTGCAAGATTGCATTGGGTGTCTGTCCCCTTACACAAAAACTTTCCCAATGTATTTTGCTTTGGTAAATGTCTCCTGTGAACATGTTAAATGTTAACCCATGGAAGTCACATATCCTCTATAGCTCAGCATTTGGTAAATGATGATAGGGAAGGATGGCTGTGAAGATATATAAAACTTTTACCTTCACTGCTTGTTGAAAGGCTGTATTGGCAAATACAAAGAGAACTTTGCCAATTAATATCAGACATCAGAAGTTGCCTCACTGAAATTCAGTGAAAGAGTTGGATGCCATTTGATCACAATTGGACCTTGAGATTTTTAAGAAGTGAGCTTAACCTCTGCACTGGCTTGCCCATCATTTCTCTCCGGTATTTGTGTGTGTTTCTTTTTAATTGAGTGAAATAGAACAGAGTTTTTATTTAGTATTGAAAAAGTCCATGTGAAAAAGGAGGTGTGGGACATTTGTTTGGACTTGAGTTTAATTTTTTTTTAATATTATATTTTGTTACTTGTTGTTTTTCTCCTGTGGTGAGGTATAAGACTGTGTTCTGGGAATCAGTCCAGTAGTCCTGGATGGCAGAATCGTTTTGAAGAACTTGGTTAAGAGGAGTGTTCCCATGCTTTGATGTAAAAGGCATCAGCTTTAAAGAACTTCCCTTCCAAAAATGTTGTCACTCCTAAATGAAGGAAAAATATTGTGGAAAATAGGAAGAAAATATCATTAATGTAGCATTAGGGATTCAGCTAGAGCAATGCTACTTGTTATAATTCAAACTACTTGGAGGAAAATGTGGAAAAGAATGCAAAATACAGTCCTGCTGTGATCGCAGGGAAAGCTGCTGTCATGGTGTTTCTATCCCAGGTATTACTCAGTCATCAGAACTCTCTTTTTTTTGTGGTGTTTCAGGCTTTTATCTCATTTTGCACAATTCAGCCATATCTTGTCCCTTTAACCTCTCTACCAGTTCATACAACTCAGTATGATTCTGCCTGGGGAAAGATTTTAATTAATGGTGTGTAAAGAATAAAGGGACAATTGGGTTTTTTTTTAAAAACACTGCTTTGAGACAGGCATGTGATTTTGCATTTTGCTTTTTTGTTTTATCAGGTAATTTCTCCTGTTTATTTAATGGATAAGTATGGATGAGAGTTCTGCAAAGCTTGAGGTTCAGTGCCTTCACGTTTTGAACAATCATTCTAACATTAGTGGGTGTCCTGGGCAAGCAAGAAGAGGTGAGAGACGAAATTTCCCTCTGTCTCTTTTTAGTCTTTAGCCTGTAGATTCCTAAGTAAAGGTCGTCAGGAATTTGCCAGAAAAGGTTTTGGGGCATGTGTAGGAAATGGGTCTCTCTGGGGATGCATTTTGTAGTGTGACAGCTGTAGGAGAGTCAAGAGTGTAATTTCACATGACATGATTACAGTGTAATATACTATTTTGGTTCTGGTCTGTATTGCCACATCCTCTTAGAATATTTACACTGTAGCTTATTTCAAGCTGTCTGTATGTAGGTTTTTTTGGAAGTACCATACTGAGATATTGAGGACAGCAAAGTTGACGTTGTGAGGGGTTGAATACCCTTATAGTGTTGCACTGCTTTGAATCCTACCCAAGGCTGGGCAGATGTTAACCTTTCTTTTCCTAATAAAATAACCTCCTAAAGCTGTCTGTGGCCTGGACAGTTGAAATAACTGCTTTCAATGGAAGAATTTTTGGTGTAGTAACTGTGAAATTAGTAATCTCAGCTTTTGTTTTGATCTGCAAAACCTGTAAATAAGCTGACCAGCCAAGGCAGGAAGCACTGAGGGTCCTGATTGCCCTGACTGTTTACTGCTTTGAGTTGTTGTATGTAGCCTACAGCTGTAGTTCCCACAAGGAATCTACCCCCCCGTACACCTGTAGCATATCTACCACTCCTGTGTAGATGTTTCAGACAGCCTCCTGTGTGTCTCCCTAGTGTTTCAAATGGCTCTTGCCTTTAGTGGTTAGGCAGCTAAGGGGAATTGTTCCTTCTGTGCCACTCAGTCACTGTGATGGGCCATATTGATGGGGTTTTAGAATGATTTTTAAAAATTGGGGGTGAGTGGGCCAACACAGGATCTGCCATACTAAGTGAATCACAGTAGTGGGATTTAAGAACATTCTGAAAGGTGCTAAAAGATTTTCATTTTTTCCTTTACAGAGTTGTGGAATTTCTTGTGAGTTTTTTTCTCTCCTAGTGTTTTCCACCAGTTTGAATCTGCTATGAAAACAACATTTGATGCGCCCTATGCAGACAGAACACTAGATATTCTAACACAGTGCTATAAATGTGTTTGGGATGAGGTATAGCAATAAATAACTGCATTGCTTAAATATTTCCATGTTTAAATGAGTTATTAAAATGAAATTTGATGCCATCTGAGGACAGCCTGTGTTAGTGCAGAAATTTAATACATGATTCTGTGCTATTCTTTGGAAGATTCTGTGCCCTTGGTACACTTTGTAGAGTGACAAAAGCCAGTGAGTGCCTTGTGCCATCACTCCTGTATGTTGTTACTGTCTGTTGAGCTAGGAATATGCTATACAGTACTTAAACTATATTCTATACATTTAACTAAAGTGTTTGTCTGTATTAGTGTGTTTTCATTGTCTAGCTGTACTTTCATTCGTCGACATTTAAGGAAAAAAATCTGATCATTCCATCAGAATGTTTGGGTTTGGCCTTACAGTCAAATGATTCTTAGTGATTGTGAGTCCATTGACTTCAGACGCATTACTCCTGATTACAGCAGGGTCACCTCATAATGAGAGGCCAAGGTATTAAATGGAAATGAACCCAATAAAATCATCAAGCTCAGACCTACTGCCTCCTCACATGCTTGATCTAAACAATAAGAACTGGTGATTTATAAATCATGTTGTCTGTTTGCTTCTTCGTAATTTAATACCCTTTTTCCATTGAGTAAATGAAGATGTTCTGACCTCAGCTCATCCCTCATGAATTTGTTTGAAAAAAGCGGATAGCTGTATCCCTTAAATGTGACTCAAGCTTTTGTTCAGATTTAGTGAGCGCCACCTTATTTTTTAAAGGAAACACATTTCACTTGACCTCTGGGATCTGGCAGGACTTGCTTCATCCCCTTTTCCATAAGTGTATCTCCATGGCACTTTTTTATTTTTTTTTTCTATTTTTCAGAAGGAAGACTGGCCAATGCACAAGCTGGAATGTGCCTCCATGTGCACTTTTGGGCAGAACTGGCAACCCTCAGAGACTGTGAGGCTAACAGCAAGGATCCTTGCCAAACAGGTGAGCAGAAGGCGGGGCTTGGGAGGTTTGCTCCTGCTCTGGGTGCCAGGGAAGGCAGGAAAATGAGAATTGACCAACAGTAACTGTCCCTGCAAAGCACACACACACATAAGTTTCGTGTGTACAGATAGGTGTAACACAGAGCTCCAGCAGCTGAATGAACTGACCTCAGACCACTGCAGCAGGGTCAGGGCCAGCATAGTCTAGCTGGAGACTTTTGCGGGAAGCTAGCAAAAGGCTAGTGAGGTCTTTAGCTGTAACCTATGGCCAAGGAACTGCTGAACAGAGCCTGGAAATGTTTACTGATAATTTCACATTGGTGTTTCAGCCTCTGTTCTGGTAGATTTAAGGTCTTGGTTACACTTGTGGCACCAAGGCCACACTGATTAAGAGAAAGAAGAATAAGATTTGGTATTTGGGCTTAAATTCCAAGGAATGCTTCTAGAGTTATCTAGCTGCAGGCACTGATACCTTTATGAAGCAGTTTCATGTTGTATTTTTCAACTACAGTTGCGTAGCATTGTGTAGCATATAGCTCCCGGTACATTTATGATTCAAAAACACCTCTGAGGTATTCAGGTATAACATTTATGATTATGAGTTAGCTGGTGAAAACCAGAGTTTGGGAGAGAAATCTCAGACCCTGGATCTTTGGAGAAAAAGAATATTGTGAGTAAGGAAAGAAGATTGCAGTGTCAACCTCCATTTTTCAGTGTTCCTTAACTGTATGGATACTGAGAATAACACAAGTGCTTACAGGGAGGGGATGGGATTCATGAGTTTCAAGGTTATTGTGCTGTACATCTTTGTAGAGCTCTAAACTCTGTCTGCAAAAACAAATCCTCTTTGAAGCATATTTTCGTGATTGAGGTCTGCTTATGTGGCAAGGGCAACCTGGATACTGTATGTAGGGAGGATTTTGGTGGCCTGCTGGGAAGGTAGCTGCATCCTTGCTGTGTGTGTAGATGTGTGTGTGTGAATGTACATGTGTGTGACTTAATTAAAGCGTGGTTTGGTGGTCATCCACAAACAAAATTGAATGTTTAATGACAAGAAGTCGTTGGAGTAAATTTCTGCTTTTATCGCTTACAGGGAGGGGGGAGAACCCTACATGTCATATAAAAGCTAAATATGCAAACCATAGTCCCTGAACCTCAGCTGCTGGGCCACCTGCAAAGCCATATTTAATGGCCAAGATTACAAAGAAGTGGCCTTAGGCCAACAGTGGAGCATTGCTTTTGAACTCTGTCAGTTTATTCACTTTCCTCAAAGCAAAGCCTGTCTTCTGCCTGCTTACTATTGTTAGCAGCTTACAGGGGTCTAGAACAAAGCAAATTACATATTTAAAATACTGTTCAGTTTATGTATATAAATTTGATAGGAGTTATCTTTGGCTGCCTAATTTGGTGTGGAGAGAATATTTCTATGCCTTTGCTTAGGGCAGTCAATTTAACTCATTGCTGTTTATCAGCTCTTATAAATTCCATAGACTGTGGATTTGGGTTTGTCTTACAGGTAGGAGTTCACAAATTCTGAATGAGTACACAAAACTGCTGAAGTGAAAGGCTAAAATCTTTCCTTATTTTTTTCCCCTCGTTGTTAGAAAACTCACCCTGAAAGAACACAGTCAGAGAAGCTGCTTGCTGTAAAAGAGTTTGAATCACGTAAGTAAAAAAGGCTTGCAGGTAAACAAAGGTTTTGACTTAACTATATTAATGATTTGTTTCCCCATGTCTCCCCTCCATCAACACCTTTCAGAACATCCCTGCTGGAGGAAAGGTGTAAACAAAGAGAATTGTGGTTCCTCATTTTTTTGGAAGTGCAGTGCTCTTCTTTCTGTTTTTTTTCTTGGCTGTTTGTGCGAGCTGTGAAACAAGGATGAAAACCTAGACAGAGTTAATTATGTAGTGTACATCCATCTCTTCCTTCTCTGGTATTCTAGTGTCTTTTGAGAACTGTAATGTTGTAAAATTAAAATATCTGGTATTTGTTACCACGAGGCATAAAATCAGAGACAGCACAGTTGCTTGATGGTGACAGTGACTAAGGGGCTAATTGCAGAACCCTCTGGACTGTGCTTCAGTATCTGTCACTGCCAGTCAAATCTGACATGTTATATATGATTCCATGTCCTAAATGCTCTAAAATAATCCAAAGAAGGAGATAAGGCAATGGCTTGCTTTTAACTGGAAAGCTGCTGTTTACATCCAGCAAGGCTGAGTTAGAAACTGACCGTTAGTGACCATCCTGGCACAGTTTTCACCAGTCTGTTGTTTTCTTTCTTGGTGCTGAGCACAATATACACAGAGGCAATGGGTTGCATATTCACATTGCTCACTCTGATGGCTTCTAAAACCTTTCACAAAATACTGAATAAATGTAATCATTGGTAGAACTTGAGGTAGTAGAATAACCAAGCACAGTAGTCTTACTTGCTTCCTGAGCAAAAGCTCCTCTGTCATTGCTTTTGGGACAACCGGGGGAACAAGGAGGGGAAATGCCAACATTTAACTTTGCCTAGGGCAAGGATAGTTCTACAGGTAACTTGGCAGGATTGAGGTTGAGGAGAATGGGTAAGTGCTGAAGTAATTTCTGTGTATTCTTCTGCATTGCAGCTTGTCTTCAATAATTTGAGAGATTAAAGGCTGAAATGTTTTTTTCTGTTGCAGTGTCCCACTTGTCCTCTAGAAGCCTTTGTTTTGTTAACAGGCACCCCTGTTCCTGTTGCCTTTTTGGCTCACCTCACTGCTTAGCACACCTTTATCAGTTGTCTTATGCTTTGCAACACCATAGACAGGGCAGGAAGAGGCATCCGACTGTCAGTTGGAAGCTCAGAATTTCTTACTTCTGATTTGCCTTAAATCTCATCAAAAGGTCCCATTTCATTTTCCTCAGTGTTTTCTGTGAGTCCCCCATCATTCATATCTGCTCTTACAAATAATTTCCTCCTTCTTCCACTGTTGTGCAGCCTTTTCTCTCCATTATTGTTTTGAGTTGGAGAGAGCAGAAGAGAACTATTAACACTGCCACTGTGAGAGAGTGGATTAGGAAAAAACTTTCACTATGCTCCTGAGGGGAGAGAGAGGGGACCAGGAGTATATGGATGATCATCTATCTTACTCTGCATTGCCCAGGTAGGGAAAGGTTCAGTGGCCATGGCTTTGGCTAGAACTTGTCATGGGCCTGAGAGTAAATCTCTGAAGAAACCTGTAATGGAATACAGTTGGCAAGTGGGCCAGGACATTTCCACTGATGTTCCTGCTGTCTCCTATTAGTAGGTGTCTGTAGTCTTAAGTTGGTGGTCACCTCCAGCCCATGGAGATGTGGACACTTTCAGGCACTGTTTGCTACCTCCCGAAGCAAGTACCTGCAATAGGTCAGGTGGATTGCATTCCTGGGCACCCTCATGTTATCCTCCTCCTGCTGCAAAGGGAACTCCTGTAACCAGCCCCAGAGTTGTTGCTAGATCCCTATCACGTGTGGCCACAAATAGAATTTCTGTATTAGGAAAGATAACGTCTTTTAAAAGCAGCAGGGATAAGTGGCCTTAGCAGCAGTTTGGGCTGGTTTGTGCTGATAAGGAATAGGTCTGTATGAGCAAGTTTCATTGTATAAAGCATGTTTTCAGGTGTGTGAAATCACACCACAATAGGTGGGACCATGTAGCTCTTAAGATCATGTCAGACCACTGATGACAGCTATCCCCAGTTGATCGTCTTCCAGATGGCTGGCGCTGGCTGGCCTGTTTGCTGTTGACAAATGCACTTTAAAGACTACAGCCCTTCTCCCAAGAAAGTAAAGTCTGTGTCCAATTATCTGCTAACCTAAAGATGTCAGAAAATGCTTTTTAATCCTTCATGTTTGGCATGGGCTGGACTCGATGATCTTGAAAGTCCCTTCCAACCTAGTGATTCTGTGTTCTTGTAGTGCATGTGTGGCTTTAGCAGAGGCAACGTTGTGTTTGTGGAAGAGCAGGCACTTCTTGCAGTACTTCCAAATGGCTTGTCCCTCAGGGGTTTCTGTTAACAAAGTCTGGGCCGCTTCTAACCTAAGTCTGCCTGGAGGGGTTTTCCTGTTACTGAAATGGGATGTATTTTTTTGTCCACAGACCTTGACAAACTAGACAATGAAAAGAGAGAGCTGATTCAGAACGACATTGCTGCTCTTCATCACTTTTACTCAAAGCACTTGGACTACCCTGACAATGCTGCCCTTGTAGTTCTCTTTGCACAAGTAAGTTGGCTAGAACACAACCTGCTTAGGTGGATGGTGCTGTAGGAGTTAAGTCTTTCTGAAATGGGGACAATGTTAATGGCAATGGAAAGGGTAGCTCTTTGCTTGTCTTAGGGACAGGTGACTGACTATACTTGATGGAGATCTGCTTCAGTGAGGAAGTAATGGCTGGATGTGCCCCACTTCCACCCTGCGGGGAGAGACTCTTGTCTGCAGACTTTCCCACTGAAGAAAAGGGCAAACAATCTTTAATAAACCCTGTCAAAATTAAGCTTCTTGTGGGCAAAACATAGTGTGGCTGTTTTTGGACTAACACGGAGGGCTGCTGGCCTGAGAGCCCCACAGAGGCAAATCCTTCATTCAGGCTTCAGACTTGTAGAAATCCTTGCTGGTCAGGTCATCATTGTGTTTGACCTTCACAGGGAGTAAACTTCAGAGACGTAGAAAGAGCAGCAGAAAGCGCAGTCTAAAACTTTTATCTGGTGTGTGGCTTTTAAATGTAGTCAGGTGGTTTGGCCATCTGGAGAGACGAAGGAAAGACAGGATGTCTTGTTAGATAACTTCTGATATGTCACGTCTTTTTTCTCACCTACTTTTCATATGCATCTGAATTGAATGTATTCTAGTGGATGGAATAATGCACCAGTGGAATACTGAAAGATCCATTTTCTTCTTTTTCCTCTTTTGCTTCAATATAAGCCAGTTTTGTACTTAAGTTTCTGAGTAAAATAATATCTTGAGATGGGGGCAAATGTTGACTTCTGTGATTAAAGCTGAAATGGAGAGAGCCTATTTGGTAGAGCTGGGCATCTAACAAGAAGGAGGCACAGTTACTATTTCCTTAATACAGAAGTACTCCTATTCTGTAGGGGAATGATTCTTTAGGATATTCAGCATCTGCTTATCATCACTTGTGTTGTTTCTAATTACACATTTCCTTTCAATGATGAGGGGTTTTTTCTCTTTGAAGACTTTAAAATTTATATTTGCCAGAGCAATACTTTGAAGGTGTTAGTACAACCAGTTTCTTGTGGTAATTCTGAATATATTTGTTAGAATGTAGCCAGAATTCTCCAAAGATTTCATTATTTTGGCTATAATGACTTCTGTTTCATGTCCTGTCCAAGAGCAGCTCCACCAGATTGTGGTACTTTAACTGACTTCTGTGAGCTGCTGACTCCCATATTCCATCCAGTCTTCTCTATGGATGTCATCCGTAGGTGTTACCTTAAACTCATCCTGATCATCAGGTAACTCTCTGCCACTGCAGACATGGGAATTTTTTTGAACTAAAATCTCCAGAAGTCATCTGGATGCTTCTCAGAAGTGTTCTGCAGAATGCAACCTTCTGAGGTGTTAGTGCCAGGATAAATCTTTCCAGAAGAAAGGGAGGTATGCTTGTACTTGAGCTGTACAAACATGTTTCCTAATAATTAGTTAACTTGACCTAAAAGCAGTAGTATGCATATGCTGCTGCTCCTTTGTTTTCCTTCAACACTGACTCTGGCCTCATGTGGTGTATTTTACTCCTCCATTCCCCATTGTATCTCCCTGTGGTTCAGGGCAGTCATTTGGGACTTGAATACCTCTGACTCCTTCTCACTGCTTTTAGTGAACTTTGCCTGATGCTCTTCCTTACACAGCTAAAGTGTAAGTGGTCCTTTTGAGTGGAATAGAGTTCTTTTGTCCAAAGTCCTTGCCTTTCACTGCTCTCTTCTCCAGCTGTTGGCATCATTCTACTGTCTTTTGTCCCCATGGAATATAGCTCCTGAGGCTGGAGCTTTCCTTCCTCAGTCTCACCTTATCATACTCTTTGAAAAGAGTTTCTTTCTTGCCTCAAGTTCCAGCATCTCACCCTTAACTTGAAGACGTTGCATTTCATGCCTCCCTTTGCACATTCTCTTTTCCACCATTGGGAACAACCTTGAACTCCATTTTTATTGCTGTTGTCTCTTTACTCCCTCCACTTTGCCTGTTTTCAGTCACGCATTCATCTGGTGAAACCAGTGATATCTCACATCCCTTCTAATCCCTCCTTCTTTGGCATTTCATATGCTACTTTCATGAAGAGTGTTGTCTCTGGCTTAGTGGAGGGGAGTCGATGATAACTCACTGCATATTTTTAAATATTTCCCTGGGATTCAGAACCATCAAGCTGTTCTTTGTCAGCCTTTGTAGCCTTATGTTCTTACTTGCTGTTGATATTACCTTTTTGGTTTTGCATTCAGTAATTACATTTTGGTTTTGGTTCAGGTATGCTCTTAAATTGTCCAGTGCAGTAGCATGCCCATCTTGAGATACTGGGAACCTTTGGGCGCTAAAAATAACAGGATAAAGATCAAGCAAAAATAGCAGAGATACTGGTGAGTGAATCAGGATACTTGCCTTAATTGTGAACTCACTCTGAACAGTTCATACCTGAGGAGTGGCTTTGGGTCTTTGTGTATTTCTAAAAGCCAGTCCAGGCTGCATTCCAGTTTGTGGGACATATCACTTTGCTTGGTGAGCAACCTGGTCTACTGGAAGGTGTCCCTGCCTCTGAGGATTGGAGAAAAAACAAGAGATTGGAACTCAATCTTTACAATCCCTTCCAACCGAAACCATTCACTGGTTCTGTGATTATTGTTGGTAGTACTTGTTGTCAGCTTTAGCCTTTTCAAAACAAATAATGCACTATACTTGATTGACTGTTCCTGGGCCCTTTCTAGCTTTAACTGGACTTGGCCATGTTGTTTTAGTGAACAGTTGTTTTAGTGCGTTACCTGGTGCATTTTTCATGTTTGTAGGGAGATAATGGTGAGTATGGAGGAGGTTCTCTTTGTTCTGGTATGTGTGTGATTTGAAGTGGAAGTGGAATAAAGTACTTGACTGAGGTGCATTTTAGCACTTAAAGTCATACAAACCACATGAAAAAAGCGGAAACTTCTGTAAGATTCCTTTGACTTGGATGAAAACAAAAGTGAGAAGGTTTTAAAACCTGCTTGAATCTATTCTATAAGAGAGTTTTGTGAACAAGTTCTTTTGATCCTGTATCTGTTTAAATTAGGAATACACTTCCTCTAATACTCTGTCCTTTTTCTATCCCCTCCTATTCTATGTCTTTATGAGGTTCAAGTCTTTCTCAGTGCTTTTGTTTTTTTTCACATGGGCTTTAGCTGTAGCTGATATGTGCAGTCTTTGATGACAGGTGCCGTTGTGGCAGGTCTTTGTGACATATGCTCAATCAAAGCTCTGCACTGCCCCAGCCTGGCTGAGTTTGCTGCCCATCATTCCCACATTGCTCCTTGCACATGTAGTTCTCCTTTGGCCCTCTCCTTGTTATGGCCCAATGAAGTCTCTTTGCCCCATGTTGGGGTGAGGTTTTGTGTGCTCTTTTTGAGCCCCACTTCTCTTGGTTGGCCCTCCAAGGAGCAGTTAACTAGATGTGTCCTGAGCAGGTGCAAGTGTTGGACTGTCAGTTCTTTAGTGTCCTGTGCATTCCTTTGGAATGGGACTTTGTCCTCACTTTGCTTTGCTTTGTCGAGGTGTCATGGACTCCCTGTGAGTCCTGGAGAGGCGGATGGAAAGCAGATTTCTGCAGTTGTGTTTGATGTGTGAGAATGTGACATGTGAGTACATGTGGAGTACTCAGCTGACCAGAAGCTGACCCAGCACCTTTCTCTTTTTTCTTAGGTTAACTGTAATGGCTTCACAATTGAAGATGAAGAACTCTCTCATTTGGGATCAGCCATATTTCCTGAGTAGGTTGGTTTTCATATTTTGGAAGATAAAACTATCTTATTTAAAAAGAAGTAGAGGAAGCAGATATCTACCAAAAGAATTAATTTATATTGTTTTAAATATCTTTAAGTGGCTAATAAAACGTGGCAAATTATTTGCAGCAGTTTTTCTTAAAATAGTTGCTCTATTCACAACTTACTGTTTTGGCTGGGTATAATCCTTTCCCTGATGCTCTCTGAGCAATATGCCTTCTACCTTTGTTCCTTGGCAAATAGTAAATCCCTTTCATGGCTTCTTTGAGTCTCCTTGCTATGACAGTGGAAGAAAAAATACGTACAAGCTTCTTAGCTTTACAGAGAAGCTGTTGATGTTAAGTGTTAACTGCAGTTGGTGAACAAGGGACTACAACTTTCTTTATGGCCAAGAAACATTTCTTGCATTTTTAAATCTGTCCTTCTCACTTAATATTGTAGCAGAGGAGGGTATTTTCTGCCCGTGATCTTTGCACAGCCTGTATGAAGGTATTAGCACTGAGGCTTAGTTGGACTTCCTGGTGAGGCTTGTATTACTCATAGCTTGTCTGTGTCAAAGTAACCTGAAACTTAGGGATGCCCACTCAAAGCTGGATGTGATTTTGCCAAGTGCTGCAGACAAACAGTAGTAGCTAGTCCTTGCTTCACAGATTATCCTTCTTCTTCAGGCAGGTCTGTCTGAAGTTCATATCCCTGATCTACAGATTGGCAATTAATGCCTTGAAATGCCCAGGATCAGAGTCATTGGGGGAAGAGGAGAGTATTAAACCAGGATGTTCTGGAAAAATGTCCAATGCCATCCTTTGTTAATACTCAAGATATGAGAGTCAGATCTTTCCTACTTAGCAGTTATGCCTGTGAGGTAAAAATACTGAAGAGACAGTTCAGTTGTTATTTTGCTAGATTGGAAGAGAAGAAATTAAAATTACAAATTTTATCTCAGATAAGCGGTGAACTGCACTTTCTCCAAGCTTGGTAATAAGGGGGTTTACTTTTCTCTATCCATCCAAGTTTTTGTCCAAGTCATATGCTTGTAGGACAGAGATCTCCTCTCTCCCACTTCAGACATGGAGGCTGTTTACATTTGAATAGAAGCCAGCTAAAATTTAACACCCATCTTAACTTGCAATGCAGTGAAGACTGTTGTTTTTCTCTATTTACTTGCTTCCTTTTAGGTTAAACATGTTTTTCTTTCTCCTCTGAGAAAAATAGTCTTTCTATCATGTTGATAGTAAAGCTGTATGTACATACCTGTCAGCTGTCCTGTAGCACTGTAAGAAGGGGAAAATAATAAATTGCCTAGTTCTGCAATAATAGGATTTTAAAATTGTAATGATTCATTAAACACAACCATTCTCCATTAACCATTCTGTTATCATTAGAATAAATAACAGTACAACAGATTTTCCCAGGGTTACCTTCATGTTAAGCCTCAGAATAAAAACAGCTTAGAGAGACAGACTGACTCAATCTTTTCAGACTTATTTATTTTGTGAAGTGGTGCTTAACTTTTTGCCTGTTGCTTGTGGTGGTGGCTGAGGAAGACATTTACTTTTCTACTTTTACAGTGTTGCATTGATGAACCATAGCTGTTGTCCAAATGTGATTGTGACTTACAAGGGAACCTTGGCTGAAGTCAGAGCTGTTAGAGAGATTGAGCCTGGCGAGGAGGTAAAGGCAGTGTTTGAATGTGCTCTGTTTTTGTGCAGCCTGACAGGATTCATTCTGCTTCTCAGGGATCATTTCAATTAGATGGCAATTTAATAACAGGAAGGAAGGATCTCTTGTTTCTCAGAGAAATGCAAGAAATGCTTTGGAAAAATTAGAGTGGCTCTGGAGGATTGAAGCGATTTTTGGAGGCAGTACCCTATTTTTTGCTAAAACATGGGAAGGGCACCTGCAGCAGTCACTGTGAATCTGCCAGCCTCTCTCTCAGTTTACCCATCTGTAAAATGAGGCTGAGTTTACTGATGTTTGGCTGGTGCTTTGAAATTCCAAGATCAAAGCAAATTACTACTGCTATAATAGTTCCCAGTATAATAGTAATGTGTTGAAATTGAAGCCAGAATAAACAAGGTAAATGGGTACAGATAAATCCTCTGACTACTGTTTGGACAGAGCATCCACAGAACATGGGACTTGGTCATATCACCTCAGTGGCATTTGCTGGGAAATCACAGAAGAACAAATGTGTTGTTTTAGGTGGAGTGAAACTCAACAGAGAGGAATAAAAATCTGTGAAGTTGAGTCAGGCTGTGGGTTTACCTTGAAACTTTCTCAATCAAATAATGAATTTGGCAGGGAGTTTTAAACAGTAGACCTGCACTTCACTTCTAAAAAAACCCAAAACTATGTTAAACAGAGCTGGGGAGGATGTTCAAATACCTGCAGGGAATGAAGCTACTGAACATCCTCTCTGGGGATGGAGTTTGCACAGAATTTCAGTGGCTCATTTGTAAATGTTAATTTAATGGGCAAAGTTAATGCTGATAAGCTCAGATTTGATTTTTGAGAACATCTACTGTTTTCTAAGGTATGTGATAGCAGCCAGAAACAAAGGTAGAGAGGTTATTTTTGTGGATTATAGCTGTTACCCCTTGAGAACAAAGTGAGTTTAGTTACTGTAGCCAAGGGTGAATAACTCAGGTAAGCAACTTCTTTTGATGCCATTTGCCAGTGATGATTTGTCTGTGATGTTGGCAGCCTCTGCAAATGCATTGTGATAACAGACAAGGACTGATTCCGGCTTCAGAATTTTGTGGTGGAATCCCAGACACTCAGCATTTTGGGGGAAAATGTATCATTAGATGTAGAGATGTGGAGTATTTACCTTGCTCAGCATCTTCTTCATGTTAAATTCTGCCTTAGAAGCTGCATCAGCTTTTCAGGACCTCACAAGTTTTGCACATTTGCTTTTTTGACCCTTCAGAATTTTCTGAATTTGAGCTGTGGCTGTGTGTGGTCGCTATGCAGTCTCCCAGCCTGTGTCTCCATCTTCAGGCTCCGTGTAGCCATTGCAGGGCAACATTTTAAACGTTTTTTGCTGTAAGTGTGGTTCCTGCATTCCACACGCTTCAAAAATATTGAAGGGAGGAGTGTGAGGGAAAGTGTGAGATGACACGCTCACACTTAAGAAGAAGGTGCACTGTACGAAATTACATGTTATTCTTCTTTTAAAGAAAAGAGAAACTTTAAGTATAAAGACTGAGCAAAGCATTTCAAATAACTATAAATGAGGAAATGGAGCTAAAGCTGTTCCTTGGTCTGCAGAATGATCTACTGCTCTGTGCATAGGATGTGTTTCTTGGGGGAGATCTCATTTTAAAAGCACAGCATTAAAGCTAGTTGCAGGGGTTCTTTTCTGAAGACCCTTGAAATAGAGGAAAACTTAAGAATAGTGTATATGAAGGGCCTTTAAAATGTTCAAAAGCGGATTTTCTTTGCTTTAAAATATTGCTGCTGAAGTAAATCTGATATTCATTCTCCTTGAACTGGAGCACTGGGCCTCTCTTCTTTTCAGAGATCTAAAGGTCTTGTCCCAAGTTTCTAAAGCTACTAGTGACTGCTGTTACCCCAATTTTTGTAGGTTTTCAGAAAGAAAAATTTGAGATTCTAGCCTTGCAAAAAACCAGGCCACTGTAATTTGTCCTAGGCTGGATACCTGAAATCATTATTTTACTTCTGAAAAGTAGGCATCTCTTTGTAGTCTGACAGGAGCCTGAGATTTATGCTGTGATAGTTTCCTTATCCACACCTGAATCTTGCTGTCCTGGGTACAAGCCAGAGTAATATTTGAGGGAAATTCCATAACAAATGGGAAAGGAACACTTCTCTGTCAGGTTGCATTTGTAAGTGACAACTCCTAATGCTGCCAAGGGGCTTGGAATGTGAGGGGGCAGGCAGGTGATGTGGCTGCAGGGGTCCACAAGCTGCATGAATATGTAGTTGTCATACTACATATATCAGAATTAGTATAATAAATATATTTAGTGATGCTGCTTCTCACTAACTGTTTGCTGGTTTTTTTTAACCATGTAGATTTTTAGCAGTTATATTGACCTGCTGTATCCCACAGAAGACAGAAATGACCGGTTAAGAGACTCCTATTTCTTTAGTTGTGATTGCAGGGAGTGCACTACAAAAGAAAAGGTAATGGAATTGGTATGAAATATACTTCTGACTGTCAAAGCACCTTCCCATGTCCTTAGATGTAATAGCCTATTTGGTTTAATCACATTTTGAAAAGTAGGATAATGGGATGGTTGTGTTTTTCTGTCTTTCTGTCCAGAATGCTTTCTGATACTCATTCTTTCCACTGTAATCATGACACATGGGGAAATGTTCTGGTAGAGGACATTTAAAGTTGAGCTGCAAAGCAAAAGATGAAAACATTTTTAAAAGTAGATAATTATACTGTGTCTGTGCTACCTGGCCAAACAAATTTAGCTCAGAACTTTTTTTGTCATCTCATGCTTTCTACCAACTCCCAGCAAGTAAATCTTGCTTGGGGCATTTCTGGGATAGAGTGCTGCTGCATTTCCTGGTTGGGACATACATTTCAGTCAGTTCTAGGGGAATGGTTTTTTTGGCATGTCTGGATGGTTTAGAGACACAGCAGAATCTGAGGAATGGTCTTTTCTACAACAGCGTCATATTGGTCTGCTCAGGGACAGTGTGGTCCTGGGTCACAGCCCCTTGTGATATGCAGGCCAGAATTATGTTCATTAAATGTGAGCTGGTGCCCCTCAAGGGACAAAGGAAGGTCTGGACAGTGTTCCTGACAACAAGGTGTTAGATGTGTTAAAGAAAAGCACTTCTTGTAGAGAAAAGGTACCAAACCCAGCAGATACTGAGGCAGCTGTGCCTGTGCAACCATTTGGACCTCCTTCACTGAAGGTCCTTCAAGAGTTCAGCTCTGTGTAGCTTATCTGTCATTCCAGCCAAGATCAGTCTGTCTGGCATAATCTAATCCTTAAGTTCCAGATCATTTTTCCCCCCATTTTCACCAGACGTCCTTTTAAGAGCTGCTTCTCACATTGACCAGACAACCATCTCCTTCCTCTAAATGGTGTCACCTTTTGTGATTTTTTTTTTCCAAATAGTAACCCAGTATTGTTGCTTGAGGCTATTCTGTTGATGCCATATCAGTTGTGTTTCTCCCCACAGCTACCTTGATAATTTTGCCACTGAGTTTAATGAAGCCAGGATTTCATCTGTGATTTTCAATGATGTGCTGCTCTGGGAGTCACCTGCCACTCAGTCTCCTTCAGTTCTGGAAAGACTACCTGTAGCTCTCTCAGCTGGCAGATTAAATAATAAAAGAAAAAGAAATCTAGCAGCAATGTGAAGCTTAAACAGCAAAAGATTGTCTCTAGATTGTAGCTGACTCTTCCTGAAATGGTATGTTAGATACAGAGATAAGAGTAAGTGGAGCTGTCCAGCAGAAATAACAAAATATATGGAAATACGGTTTTGTCTGTAGATTTGAAAGTTCTTTTTCTGTATTTAAGATCATATCATTTTCCACAGAGACATCACTTGGTAGTCAGCCTAAGGTACTTGAGCTGTAATAGCCTTAAAGCTAAGGCTGAATTTGTTTTAAACCCTGATCTTTTGGAAGCAGTGAAATTTCTTATGTAAAACTGCTTGCTACAGAAAATAGAAAAGCTCTTCAATCTTTCAAAAGAAAGGGACTTCATGGAAGTAGAGAATGGCAGATGAACTGGAGGGCCAGGGGATCCTAGGATTTCTAGCCAAGGCTTTAGGGAAGAAATGCAGGTGCACATTCTACCTTTGTTTTTTCATTCTTTGAAGAGCTTAAGTTCACATCTGTGTCTTTTTATTAGAGAAATTTTGTATAGCAGGTGCACTTTTATTGGTAGGACTTGAAACCCGCCTTTGTAAGGTCCATTGTGTTTTCTTCAGGATAAAGAGAAACTGGAAATCTGCAAGCTGAATGATCCTCCGTCAGCAGAGACAGTAAAGGACATGATCAAATATGCCAGGAACGTGATTGAGGAATTCAGGCGAGCCAAACACTACAAATATATCCTTTGTCTTACCCTGACTCCACTAGTGTGTGTCCTAAAAATCTTGCCTGCTGAACTTCAGAAGTACATGCAGGAGAAATACTATGACCAGTAGAAATTAAACTTATCTCTATCCTCTTTGTGTCTGAAGGCTTTATCAAGTAGTTGTATAATGAGAGGCCATCAATCTATTGTGTTCCTTGACGTCTTCCTACCGCCTAGTGAATTACTGGAGATCTGTGAGCTCAGCCTGGACAAGATGGGTGCAGTGTTTGAAGACAGTAATGTTTATATGTTACATATGATGTACCAGGCCATGGGTGTCTGTCTCTATGTGCAGGACTGGGAAGGTGCGCTGTGTTATGGGCAAAAAATTATCAGACCTTACAGGTAAATATGAGAGACTATTTTTTTTAAATTATGCTCTGAACAATTAAGACAAGTTTGGGCAGAGATTACTTCTCTCAGTATATGTGGTACAAACATTCTACCCATGACACCGCTACTTAAAAAGGAATATTTAAATGCCAGGACAGTGTTTGTTACTATCAGAATGTGGTTTGCAATATATAGCAGGACTGACTTTGAATTCCTTGCTTTGGGTTCTCAAAATAATTTCTTTGGATGCCGTGCTAATTCTGCTTAGCTGGATAAATACTGGTTTCTAAAATACCATAATTTTTAACTAAAGAAAGGTTTCAGACTGCATCTGCAGCCAGTATTTTGTACAAGGTAATGGAGGCAAAGCCTGTGTTACTGTCAGCCTCCTCCAGTCTCCCAGTCCTCTCTCTCTGCAGCAGCACAGTGGGCACGGCTGCAGGAGAGCAGAGCCGTGTCCCAGGGCTGGCGCCGAGCAGCAGAGGGAGCTGGAGCCGAGCTCAGCTCCTGGCTCAGAGCTGGGGGTGCCCCATATCCCTAACCCTGCAGCCCTAGAGCTGGAGGCGTGGAAGAATGCCCAGGCTGAAGCCCTGCATGGGGAAGGGCAGCACACAGCCTCTGCAGGAGATATGAATACTGTTTCTGATAAAATTCTCTGTTTTTGCAGTAGTGAGCCCGTTGGTTAGAGCCAGCCAGTTATGCTGGCTGTGTCTGGTCCTGCCATGAATCTCCCAAACAGATTCTCATCTTGAGACGTGACTTTCTTGCCAGCTGGGGGGAGCGCAAGAAAAGCTCTCCCTTCGGAACAGATGCCAACATAAAGTCACAGATCACTTGGCACAGAGCAGTGATACAAAGAAGGAGCCAACATCCCCCCCCTGGGGGCTCAGTACTATTTATCTTCCCTGGGACTTGCCCAGCTCCTCTGGCTCTGAGCCTGGCATTCTGGGTCAGCTCTGCCGAGGTGCGCCGTGCCTGCTCAGTATGTGTGAGCACAGGCTGCCATGTGTGCCCCGCACACTGCGGAGGGCCCCTCGCTTTCCAGCCCACCAACCATTGTGGAACACACGGAGCTACTGCTGTGGGTGCAGGGTAGCTCCAAAAACTCATAACAATGCAGGCTTTCTCTGTAGCTGGCTAGATTAAAACCAGTGGCAGAAAGATCTTGCCATCTGACAGCTGTTCAGAGGCATATGGTAGTTTCAGTCCAATTCCCAGCTGACAGGCGTCCCCATCCCAGACACAATTGGCACTGGCTCTTGGCAGTCACGGCAGAGGCGATGAGCGCTGAATGGGCAGGGGCAACAAGAGGCTGCTTCTTGCCCCTTGAGAGGGGGAAAGAACTGGAAAAATGCTATGAAACTGCCAAAGTTGATGAAGCTGAATTTCTTTCTCTCTTGCAGTAAACATTATCCCTCCTACTCACTGAATGTTGCCTCCATGTGGCTGAAATTAGGGAGACTGTACATGGCACTGAACAACAGGACGGCTGGAGTTAAAGCCCTGAAGAGGGTATTTATTGCTTGCTCTCTCCATTAATAACACTAGTTCAGCCATGGGGTTGTTGAAAGGCTGCTTCTCTGTCAGTGAGCGTGGTATGGTAGGAAATGCACCATGTGTTAATATATTTGGTCACTGGATTTTTGGCTCAGATTTGGTTTTTCTAGAGATGGAGGATGGGTCTGCTCTTGGGTGCCTTTTCACAGTGGGCTCATACTGCAGCAGCTGGAGTGAGAATTATGCTTAAACGTTGGCTCTGAGTTCTTCTCTGAGCTAGAGCTGCACTAGTGTAAATTAAGCAGAACCCTATCTTCCCCTCATTTGCTGGGTAAGGACAGGAAAAAATGCTTGGCTCTTATAAAAGGCACATAGTGTTTCATTGAAGTCTGTGATTTCTATATCCAACTTAAACTAGGCATGCTTTTGGTGGTTATTTGTTCTGGAACCAATCGATTTTTACATAGCTGAAGGAAATTCAATGCATCAAAACATCAATTGCTGAAACTGGCAAATACAGCATTTTGGTTTTATGTTTTTCTTCACTCCTTTTTATTAGTCTGTGTCTTAGTTTTTTATTTTGCTATTTTTTATTAGTCTATACTATGTTTCTTGACTATTTGCCCCATTGTTGTTGGACAGAAATTTATTTCAGTTTCTTAAGCATCAGTGACTACTGTAGCATATAATGACTCAGTGTGGAATGTCACCATGCATTTATTTCTTCTCGCATTTTAGATGCTGGCAAGTTTTTAGCTGGCAAATAACAGCACCATTCAACATGGTGAAAGATATATATAGAAGAATATGCACTTCAAAATTTAACTGTTCCCTAGTTTGAAATTGGCATAGGTTTTCCTTCACTGTGGTATTAAACCCTTGAGTGGAAATGGGAATTATGCCAGTAGGAGCATGGGATGGGGGGTAAGGAACTGTGAGGTAAATTTGTTGGCATAGTTATTTTCCTAACACAAACATTTTCTCATGACTCACTTCCAAAAGCTGTCTACAGGAACTGCCCAAAGTTATCCAAGCCTTTGATGTTTGAGATTTAGTGGAAAAGCAAACCCATTGTTCCCTGTCAGTTTGTGAGCAGCTCGTCCAGAAGGTCCTCCTTTCTTTTTTTGGGCAGGAGGAGGGGTGGAGTAATTTCTCACTGCTGAGGTTGGAACCAAAAGCCCTTGTTGTACTGACTTAAATACAAGAGCATAAAAGTTTCCCAAGAATGAAATGACTAAATGCTCAGAGGGCTGGGATACTGCAATTCCTTGCTCTGTTGTAGCACTGTTGGTGTCTAAACATTCTCAGACTTACACTGAACTTCTTTCTCAGTTCTGTCTAGTGCTGCCTTTTATCACATCTTTTCTCAAGTGGAAGTCTTGCCCCTGCACACACTCCAGAGCAGGAAAGGTGCCAGTCAGGGGTTTGGCTGCCTGCAACATTGCCTCTCAGGCCTGGAGCAGGCTGCAGGTGAAACACCAGGGAGTTGGGCACAGCAGTGTCTGTCTGAATCTTATGGGACCTCACTTTCGCTTAAGAAGGTTGCTTCCTTCCTAAAGCATTGGTGGCCCCTGGAAGGAGCAGAGGGTTTACAGACTCATGTTTGAAATGCCTCAGCATTACTCCTGCACCAGGTCTGCATGTCTATGACAGCTGAAGGATAAATTGGTAGGAGCAGAGCTCGCTTAGCTCTGGCTAAGTCCTCTGCTGGAATATTACCCACCGCACTTGCAGTTTTCTGTCCTGGAGCTGGTTGCATTCAAAGTAGTTTTGTCAGGAATATAATTTTGAAAGGTGCTTTGGGCTCCTTTAAGATCAAAGATGTATTCTCTGAATATAAAACCTTTATTACTTAGTTTTGAATTTCATTTTATTTCCTACTGGGTTTATGACTACAAGGGGACAAAAAGTAGCTAGAGGTGTCAGACTGCTTCAAACCTCTAAAGAGAGTGTTTATAGCCTGGTGTTATATATGAATCAATTGTGTGAATATTTTTTTTTTCTTTTCATAGGCAATTGCTATCATGGAAGTAGCACATGGGAAAGATCATCCATACATTTCAGAGATCAAAAAGGAATTAGAGGACCACTGAGCCTTTGAATCTATGCAATCCTTCAAACCTTTATTTAAAAAGCCTTGTTATGGAAACCTTCAGGAGTGCTTTGAAAAGCGGTAGAGTATGAACACAGTTCTGTCCTATAATTGGAATGACAAACACACTTAGGCCTAGCTTCCACATATCTATAATTGCCTTTTTTTTTTTTAGGAAGCATCCATGGTTTCTTAAGGGTTATGCCTTTTGATGGCTCATGTGCAAAAATTGCCATTTTTTCTTTAGGGATGTTGGTGTGGATCTTACTTGTGTAAAGTAAATAAAGTGGTCTTGGCCCCTCTTGACTCCACTTGTACAGTTAAATGGGTGCAGTAGGTTGTGATAGGTACTTCTGCTGAAATAGTTTTGCTTAATCTGACAAATTAGCAAAAGCCCTACTTTTTCTGTTGTGGTTTAGTATGTGTTTCCTTTTTTCCTTGCGTTATTTTTATTTGCAGTGGCTTAACTTAGAGAGAGGGGAAATGGGGTGATGAATTATGTACATTTTACAGCAATACCACCAATGTTCCTTCAACCAGCTATTCTGCAGGACCATCACTGCTCCTAGCAGATGAGGATTCATCACAGCAAGGACCTTGTACAGAAAATACTGACACCTATGTCAAAGCTTGAAGGCTTGCACAAGACATGAACTATGCAACTTCTGGCTTTTTAGACTCCTGTACAAGTTAAAGTGAGTTATTGCAGAGGAGGGCTCATATTTCCTTACAGCCATACCTTCACCTCCAGTGGATTACAACTATTGTAATAATATGTTAGCAATTATTTTTAAGAGAGGAACAGGAACACTTTCTGAGGAAAAAGTCCAGGACTTAGCTTTTTCTACCCATATATAAAACAAGAGGAATTTTTTTCCCCTCCATTTACTTCAGTGTCAAGAGTTTGCTTTTAAAGATGGGGGAAAAAAAGAGTGTAGCTGTAAACTTTGAGCATCAAAATTGAGATATGGTGCATAATAAAATTACCTGCCCCTTCCTTACTGTTTTCACAGCTTATAAAGTATGATAAGGAAGAACACATCACCCTTAAGAACTTAATTGTATTTTCTTTCTTGTAAGCACTGCTCTGAAAATGAAACTGCTAGAACAAGGGTTTGTCAGCTCATTTTGCTGAAATCTTTCATTGGTTAGGGTTTAGGGTTAGGGTCTAGAGTTAGGTTCTCTGGGTTAGGGTTAGGGTCTAGGGTTAGTTGTTGCTGGAGTACATAAAACTGCACCAGATCTACAATTCCAGAAAGCCAAGGCCATTTAACTTCAGCCAAGCCTAGGAAGAGGGCACTAGCTGACTATTTTTATCCTAACTTTTTGTCTTGTCAAATAAACTCTTGTCCTGGGAAAGAATACCTTTACTTCAGCAAGTCTGTCCAGAGCCCAGACCACACTTCAACACCAAAGAATTGGATTAGCTGAACATAAGGCACCAGTGGGGGCCTTGCTCCTGTGAAACTTGGATTACTGTTTGCAGAAGGTTTTTCAAAGCTCACTGTGGCCCTGGCTGTGCCTATCAGTTTAACATGAGAAGTCAACTCAAGCGGTGTAGGTGCAAATACAAAACCCTTAAGCTGATACAGAAAAGAACACAAACATTGTTTTCCTTGAAAAAAATGGTTTATTGTATACTGTGAATATGAGGGACAGCGTTACCAAAAAAAGACATTCTCATATTTGCAAAAGCATACAAGAAACTATTTACACAAAGGCAGTGAAAGGGGTAAAAAATTATTGCAGTCAATTAATGCTGATAGAACGTTTTATTATAAAAAGAGAAAGAAAAGAAACAGTGCAAAAATACTGTCAAAAGTAATCAGTTCTATACACAAGATAAAACTGACAAGCATAAGCTTATGTACTGATAAGAATAATACCTTAGAATATAATATAGCATGCATAGATTTTTTTTTAAGGCTTTCAATAGCATAGAATAGTTCCATCATTCAGCCCTAACAGGAGGGGTTGGGGGCAGGCAGGGCACATAACTGATGTCTCATTTCTCTACAGAATGTGTACATACAATGAGGTGATGAGATTCAGATCACTGTTTTGTGCCAAACTGTCAGGTACAGAATTGCATAACAAGTAAAACAGGAAGCATCACAATACTGAAGTAAAACAGGACAGTAAAATCCAGTGATATAAAACTTAAACATGTTATCTTAACACATTCCACACAGTAACATATGGGAATATTACAGTCATCTGCATGGGTAAACTTTTTCCTTCGTAAAATAACCAAAGAAAGGTACTTTACTAGTGAGGAAAATATGTCCTCCATATGGAGAAACCTCAACAGGATAAACATCCTATTACGAGTGTTTCTGGCACTACAGATTTCCTTTCTTTTAAAGACCAATCAGAAGCAAGAAAATATTTTTATTTAACATACACAAAAAGGAAGTTCTTATACATTATATCTGTAAGTTGTGGGGCTCACCAGCACAGGACATTGTGAAGGCCAGAGGAATAAATGGCTTCTAAAGAGAAGGTAATGTGAGTCATGGAAGATGGATCCATCAGTAGGTACTGCACACAGAGAGTGGGATACAGCTTTGGCCTCAGGAAGCCCCTAAAGGACTGGCTGCCAGGTGCACCAGAGGGACTGAGCACCCTTTTCTAGACACATCCCTATTTCTTCCTCAACTAGAAGTCACTGTCTTAAGTCAGGGGTTACCCCCCAACCTGACATGGAAGGAGTTTGTAGGAAGCATTCCTCTTTTCTGTCTTCCTGCTTAATCAAGGAACCCTACCCCTGAAATACCTGGAACTGACTGTCCAACCACCTTACTCAGGTGAATCTGTGGCAGTCCTTCCCTTGCTGTTAAATAGTGCTGGAATTCTCCAGTGGAAGCTTCTATTTATCACTAATTTCCAGTTCACTTTCCAAAGGCAAAGTCCTGTTGTTAAAGCATGTGGGAAACTCTTTGTGAAAGTACACATAAAGCATAGGCAACAAAACTTCAAAGAAATGCCAGCTAAAAAACAGCTGAGAAACCAGTGGAACTGTAATCTAAGATACTCCAAAAACACTAAATTTATTTACTTTAAATATTTATATAAACACTGCTATTTTTGATCTGTGCATTGTTTTGTTTCACAATCTAACAGTATTTATGGTTAATACCTCCATCTTGTTTGCCCCACAGCCATCTGTTCCTCAAATCCTAATCGCTGCAAGCAGCTGCATGTATAATGCCCTACTCTCTAAAGGCTTAAATGGCATCTATAGCTCACTTAGTACCAGATCATACAAGAAAACCGCTCTAGAAGGCTAAGAGTGAGCTGGGGACAATTGCTTTTGTGGTTCTGGACGTACAGCCTTTCTTTTATTGGCATCAAAACCTATCCCAAACTCCATATGCCTTGAAGTATACTACAGCAGCTTTATATTAATTTTGTATAAGAATGGTCAAAGGCTGTTTTCATGCAGTTCTTCCTCTCATGACCAGCTCAGGAACTTGCTCCTTTATTTCTTGCAGTGGCTGCCACCCTGGCATTTTTTTATCCACCAAGATAAGCAATAAAATTTAACTCAGACCTCCCTCAGTGATGCATGAGAGCTGTTACAGCAGAGATCAGCCTGATGATTCCACTTTCTGAGCACACAGGTCACAAACTGTTAGCAAGGCTGACAACAGCTAATTCAGTTATCATCTCCTCCCAGGAGACCAGTGGGAAGTCAGCTGTTGGAAATGTGGCTTTGTCAGTAGCTCTGCTGAATTTTCCCTACAGATTTCTGTGCTTTATCCAAGTACAAGATTGCCCATCAACATTTCTTTTAGAGTTGCTTGTGAACTACACAGACATAGCAGGTATTGGATCAAAAAATAATGTCCTGGCTGACAGTGACAAGTGCTATTGAAGCATTTAGGTTGTAAAAGAATGAGTAAGTCTATGTTTTGCTATTTGCATTTCTGTTTGTTTACAAGAAAGTAATTATAAACCCCCAGCTTTTGAAATCATGCAAATATTTAACAATATCTGTAACTGAGGCAGCTGATTTAAATAAGTAGAACAGAAATGCACTTCAAGGACTGTGCTGGTAGTAGGTTGAGAAAGTTCTTGGAGATGTCTTCTGCCAGTTACAATTAATTTAGGGAACTTCTGATAAGACTGAGCATTTTGGATCCCTGTATGCCTATATAGGAAAAGGTTTTTGGGAACAAGCTTCATCTTTCCTCAGGTAGTCAAGGACAAGAGGTGCCAAAACAAGCCTTTGTAGGACCTGAAACAAGTAGGACCTGAGCAGCTGATGTCCACCATCCTTCAGTGTGACGGATGGAGGACAGAAACCAGATCCCCGCAGCACTGAGCAGTGTCACAACTCAGCTGTCATCTCTCCCATCCCTGCTCAAACAATGGGAAGCATGAAATGCTCAGACCATAACTTTAAGCAAAAAGCTGATGCCAGCACCTCAGTACTATAGTTGGTTAGAGTTTAAATTAAAAGGGCAAAGGTTGTCAAATACAGATGAAGAGTGTAAAAGGAAAACAGACACAACAGATGCCCAGACTAGACTTACTCATCCACTGGAAGTTCTTTCTTGGAAAGCATCAGGGGGTGTAGGCAGAACATGCCACACTGGAAGGTGAGTACCCTGGGAGAAGACTGCTTGTGTCAAAATTCTGTTCATTGATGAATCATTGTGAGATGTTCAGTCCAGACTTTACTCCAACTGGATGAAACTGGTATCAAACTACTGTTACACTTTGATGTTAAAAAACACGCAACACAAGAAACAGCAACTCTAAACTGTCCTTTTCTCCTCAAGGGCTCTACTGTTCAAAAGTCTGCAGGACAGAAACTGAACAGCACTGTTGCTTTAAGACTCGTGTTCATTCCTGCTATGACTAAGAAAGTTGGATGCAAAATGCATTTTCCTGTCACTCCCTAAAGGTTAAGAAATACTGCCCAAGCAATTTTGGCCTGATAAAACTGTAACAGGTTCAAAGTGAGAAGGTTCATTTTTTTCCCTTAGAAAACTATCACATTTCAACTATAAAACATCATCATGCTGACGGCTGCTTGTAAGCTGGGGTGGAAAGGAACCTCTGAAGACATGCACCAGCCCCATTCACTTACGATATTAACAGATCTAGTCAAGATAAAATCTGGCAGGGAAAAATACATTGAAGTCAGATGAAAGGAAAAGTTTAAAATTACCATTCTTTGACAATGAAAGGGAAAAAGTGACTCACATTGGCCTCTATCTACCATACCAGCCACATTAGGAGTTAATTGGAAATGACTGTTTACCACATGGCCACTTATTTGGCTCATTAATAGGCACTGATTTAATTTAGAAAGGATTTTTAGTGCGTTTTTCTAATTAACGTTTTTCTAAGACACCTATGATGCATCTTTGCATAAAAAAAACATTTGCTTAATTTTCTTCCTTTCAAACACAGCTCTTCACACTCTCTTATGCAGTAACTTTCCTGTGCTCACTGTAGCAGCAGAAATATACATTTCAGCCAAGAGCAGCTGAATAATAAGACATAGGAACAGATTCTTTCCCCTCCTGATTTTCTACTTCTCACATCCAAGTGGAGCAATGGGACTTGACAGTTCTGAGTTCAAATTTAATTCATCATTAGGAAATTATTCAAAAAGTTATAATGAGATAACTAATTTAATACACTTTGCTTCAAGGTTTATTCCTTGGCTTCTTTCCCAGATATAAAGCATCTCTCTGCAATTATCATGCAGATGCTGCTGAAAAGACTTTAAATGGTTGCTGCTAATTTAACAAGAGATATGTTGGCACCGGCAGAAAAAATTAGAGGAAAAGTGAAGTTGACTGAAATCTCAACTGATCCTTAAAAAGAACATGGTCAAGGTATTACAGCAAAATAATTCCTCTCCATTTGTTGGTGGATACAAGTTTTCACCAGTAGCTCTGTCATCATGTGAGGCCTGTATGCAGAGCACCAAATCAATACAGGGCAGTTTTAAACACATTGAAGAAGCATTCTGGTACAGAACCTTAGCTTAAGCTCCCCACTAATTTTAGTCCCTTTAGTGCTGAAATTAAGAGTGCTTGTAGGCTCAGACCTTTGTACATTAACCAAGGATTGGAGGTTGGGATGCAACAGAAAAGCAACAGTAGGATTAATATATTAAAAGTATGTGGGGAAGGGATACCGAGAAAGGTGATTTCACCACCACAGTATAACTGCATTGCATCATTTGCTCTGAGAGGCTGTGAAATCTTCACCCTTAAGAATTCTGAAACTGGATGTGATGCTGGGCAAGCCTATCCAAGTTTGAAGTCAGCAGTGGGGGGAGCAGGGCTGTCCAGAGACTTCCAACGTGCCTTTCTAGTTGGATTCCTTCTCTAACCATCCAACAATAGTTCACCCTGAAGACTAAGGCAACTGGAGATGCCTAATTTAAATGAGATTCCTTTTCTACAGAGGGGGAGCCTCAAGGCAATAATAATTTCAGTGTAGTTCATGAGAAGGTATTTGCTTTTCCATATACATTTGGTTGAAAATCCTCTACTGTTCCATTCTCAGACCACCAGTTACTGGAAAGAGTCATTCACTGACTTCAGCCTGCTGTAGGTCACTGTACTCCACTCTACTTTGCTTCTTGTGAATCCCTTCAAGGATTGCACGTGGCAGCAAAAGGCCTCCTTAAAAAGATACAATATTGATTTTTTCAAGGACTAATCTAAAACCGTAATTCTTGTGGAATTTGAACAGTTTAGCACCCAAAACTCTCTGTTCTCACAACGTCCTGTGGTTGAGCCCTCTGGAAGGTGCCTGGCTGCACGTGCAGAAGCTCAGGTCTCCGTGCTGTGCACCCTCAGCTTCCACTCACACAGAGCTGTAGCTGATATCTAGCAGGTCTTGTTTTCACCAGGGAAGCCACATACTGGGTCCAGAATGTCCTTATGTGAGAAAAAGCCCACTGCCAAATAACTGTAGGTTTCAGAAGCTGTGTAGCAAAATAAAAGCCAGCAAACTACCTTTAGATAGGATTGCTTTCCTTACAGACATGTTACAATGCAGACCAGTGATGTCAAACGTGGTTCACTTTGAAGGTCACTGTAAGTTTTACAAGTTATTAAGGTAATTCAAAAGTTATTCCAAGAAAAATAAATTATATTTTGTATAAAATAATCCATGGGAGAGTAGTAAAGGACCATCATTCCTTACTTTCAAGACAACTTTAAAAAGTGCAGTATATGCACGCAGTGTTGTCAAGGCAGTTCCCCTTGTTCATCAGTAAGATTCAGTCAGATCCACAATGCTGGGTCTGGGATATTTGAAAAGGTTAAATAAGTCTCGAGTTTTGCAGGAATTGTATGAGCACTTGATAGACAAATTTGTACTGGGCTATGGTCTGGATCATAAACACTCTCTGCTCCCGCAGGTGTCTCAGCATCACAGGAACATCCATTTTCTGTAAAGCAAAGGGGGGAAAAAAAGCGTAAGGATGTGGGTTCATTAAATCAAATAATCACTGTCTCAAATATCAGTCCTCAGACACAGGGAACTATAGTGTAGTTATAGAAGACAAAGGTTCTGTGAACAAAATTAAATGTGTAGGCAAAGATACAGATCCTTTCACTAAAGAGGAAGGGAGCTCATTGCCACCAAAAGATTCAGAAACTCCAACATCTGATCTCCCACAGCCAAGTGTATGTTAACAAATAACACTCCGGAAGAAATAGGTCTATAAAGTGAAACAAGGGCCCAGTATCCACAATATGTGTTTTGCAGACTCCAGGCCAGCATCAGTTGCCACTTACTGACTATCCACTGGGACATATTAGTTGTTCTCCAAGGAGGCATCGTCCAGCTTAGTTTCACCCAAAATAAAGTCACGTGTGTGCTGTGAAAATGCTCTGCAGCAGGAACTAAAGTGCAGTAAGTAGGCACAGATAAGGAAATCCACTGAGAAGGCACAGCTCTAACCCCACTGAGCAGGCACAGCCAGCCTATAATGGTCTGAACTCAAAACCAAATGTGTTCTGTGAAACAGAGGCCCATAAGGTAAAGCGTTAGAAATCACTGCACATTTCATTAGGATGCTATCATCAGATTTCTGGCATTTAAGGAGCCAAAAACCTATGATGCTGTTGTGTTTTATGTGTTACAACAGGTACACGAGGAGCTATTGAGAAGTTGTTGAGCCATGAAGCTCAGCCTGCCAGGCTCAAATTCAAACAGCGTGTAATGTGAGCCAAGCTGAGGGACACAAACCTTCTATGGCAGCAGTAAACGTGAGCATTAAGATACACAGTGGTTTTGACAAGTTCTTAAGCAGTTCAAGATATAAAACAGGAGAACAGCTACCCTACCAGGGAACATAAACTGCACTTTGTAATGCCTGCTTGCATAAACACCAAGAGGAACTTAGCAAGTCGTTTGACTGAGATTGCTGCTAACTCTTGGAGGCCCAACTGAGCATGGAATCTGCTTCCCGGCACATCTGAAGTTTCCTGGAAAGTTTAAAATAAAAGTCACGCTGCATATCCATTTCTGTCCATGTATATAAAACTCAGAATCTCCATTCCATGTAAACAAGCATTAACTCATAGGCTATCACTTTCTGAAAACAAGGCCAAACATTCTGCCACATACCCCAACAAGCTGTTATAAAAGGACATCTCTAGAGAGTCAACAAGTGTAAATATTTGGCATGAGTAATGTCATATTATTATCAGACAGGTGCAAAGAAAAATGAAAGCTCTTTCCAGTTAACTTCGCTAACTTGGAGAAAGCCTCCCTGTGGACTCAGATGCTTATGAAATGGGTCCTTGCTGAGCAGAGTCATGTGGAACCTGATGTCACCTGAACAACTATAACAAAAATGTAGGCCAGTCTTGACCTGCACATAATGTTCCTCTCTCAGCTTTTTGGTGCCTGACAGCTCACTGGTTTTTAGTGGGCACAGAGCGATCCATGCACCTCCTCAAAATGGAGATGGCTTTGCCTTATCTCAGAAATGGAAGAAAACCCCATCCTGCCTATTCAGCCTCGCTATTTATAGGCAGCTTAGTGTTTAATTCCAGGTAAGGAGAATCCTTACATTCACCTTCATGACAATGTACATGTAAAAAAAAAAAAAAAAAAAACACCAAACCAAAAAAAAAAAAAAAAACCACCAACCAAAAAAAAAAAAAAAAAACACAAAAAAAAACCAAAACCAAAAAAACCACCCCACCTAATGCTTTGCTAAGCTGCCACTTGCAAACAGAGCAAACAAAAATGCTACATATTTTTGCCTCCCAAACTGAAGACCTCCCATGTGAAAGCATGCTGTAGATACAATCATGAGTTAATGTCCCAGTGCCAAGTCTGGACTAAAAGCTGATAGAGCAGGTTCTCAATTACTTTCTCGTACTATGTGTCTACAGCAGTAAGGATGTAATGATGTGACATTTACTTGCCATGCAGCAGTTACTGAAACTCTATCCCTGCAATGAGATACAGCTTCAGACTCAACCAGCCATTGCCCAGAAGCCACAGTGACTGAAGCTGTATAGAATTTGATTAAATACGGCTTTTTACCTAAACCTGAAACCTCAGGTTCAAGAGTTCTGTTTTTTGTTCCAGCACTGCTGCAGGCTTTCAAAATTTTCAAACTCCCTCCTGATTTTCCTTCACTGCTAAAATGTTAATACATTTACTTGCTAGGACACTTTTGTGAAAACCAATTCCTAAGACTAAAACATTTTAAGTTGTAAATAATTTTATTTCAGGACAAAAGCCCAATCAATTCTACTACAAAATAAATGAAAAGGAACCTCTCTGTGCAGAATCTGTCACAAACTGAAAACATACTGTTAAGATTTTTAATCTTCTTTTTTAAATTAGGTTTTAACAAACCGAAACCATTAACTTTGTACAATCTTGAGAAACAAAGCTCTTAATGAAAATTGTATTTATTGTTAATGATGATTTTCATTCTTAATCAAGACAAAAGAATGCTTTAATTTAGGGACATCAGAGAAATCCCTTATTATTGGGCACTACCATCAGGTCCTAGTGAAGTTGATGAAAACTCATATGAATGATGTCAACGCTCAGTCCCATGCTTAGATGTTGAAGTGTCAAAGCGACTCTTTGCCCAATGGGTGACTTCTGTAAACCACAGACTGACTTCTGTAAACCGAGGTGGCCAGACCCTGTTGCACAACCCTCAGAGTTTGCTTCTGTGCACACAGAGAGTGCTGTAAAGCTGACAGACTTACACTGATTGTAGCAGACAGAGCTACAAGCAATTCAGGATAACTCTTTTAACTCTCCAGCTTTCCTCTGGCACAAAGAAATTTCATGGCTACTATGTGAACAACAGAGGCAGTCACTACTGTGCATCAGTGCGTAAGGAAAGGCAAGCAGGATCAGGAGTAGGAGCCATTGCCTCATACTGCCGCAGCTACTGAGCAGCAGTCACCACTGGGAGACTGCGGAGTTCCCAAGGCACATCCCTGTGGGCCCTTTCTTGGCCAGGATACTCCCTCTTTTCCCTTTCTCCCCCAAATAAAAAGCAATAGAACAAAATGTCAGCTGTGACACAGTTCTACAGGACAGCTTCACCTTTGGTGAGGCCCAAGCAGAGTTTGAGGAGATTTGTCCCAGCTGATTTGAGCTCAGGATCTGTAGGGGTCTTGTAACTCCTGAATGATGAGCTGCTGGAGTCGTCAGTTTTCCCTGAACTCACCCAGGGGCTGATTACTGGGAGGGGCAGATGATATATGACTATTTGTCACTCTTGCTGCATTCTTATCTCTACAAGCAGCTTTGGTCTTTGAGCATTTTCTTTGACAAGAGAAATCACTGGTTTCCCCAGTTGTCATGAAAACTGTGTGGCACATTGTTAGTCAAGATGTGATGTTCTTCCTATACAGTTTCCCAGTGGCAGATGAAAATTAAGTTGCTATCCATGGTTGCTCTACTGGAGCTCTTGCTCTTAACTCCAGACTGTGTTACTTGTAATGCTGGTTGCAAATCATAAAGCCCTGTTCCTCACAGGAATACATAAATACACTTATTCTTAAAACACAGTTAAGTTTCATTCCAGGTGAGATTACAAGAGAGAGGAAGGAGCCCAAGGAAAGAATTTAGAGAGCAGAAAACTCCAGTTAAAAGAGCAAGGACATTATTCTCTAGCCTCTCTCAGGTAGTGCTTCTAAACACACTGTCTCTAGACTTTTAATTAAATACAGGTATGAATTAGACTAAATTCTTAAAAGAGAGAAGAAAGCTCTAACTTTGAATGTATTAAAATAAACCTAATAAAAAATGCATAGTATCAACGATACAGAAAACTACAGCAAGTTACCTGCTATGGGGAATCTCTGCTTGTCACATTTAAGGTCCTTGTCATGCTCACAAAGGTAGTAGAAGGAAAGCACTTCAATGCCTTTTAATTTCAACCTCAGAAATGTAGCCACTTAGCCAAGGGATGAGCTCGGGGTTTGAAAAAGGAGCTGACTTACTTCATTATGCTCCAAGCAGCCAATCATGAGCTCTGTTAGGATCACCACTCCAGTCCTCCCCACCCCTGCGCTGCAGTGCACCACGATGGGAGGGTTGCAGGTGTTGCTGCTGTCCAGCACGCTGTTGGTGTGTCGACGCACCGACTGTATCTCCTCCAAGTAAGCTGCAAGAGGAAAAAGTGGGCAAGGTTGCAAACATCTACATGTCTAAATGTAAAAATCAGGAGGGGAAGGGGAAAGAATGTGGAAGTTATTCTCTGTCAAAGTGGCAATAGTTTACATTTTTTGTAACACAATAATTATCTTGGCCAGGGTGCACTGAACAGCACTGCATCCAGCAAGTACCAGCTGGGTGTCAATTATTACTTGGGAGTCTGCTCCTTTAAATTAAATAGTTCTTTTTAAAAATTAAATTCTGTTTTCCCCCTTGCAAATCTCCAGGTCCCCTAAGCAGATGATTCTAGACATTACAGCAATTCCTGCTATTAACAGGCTGGGATCAAAACAACAGCTAAGTCCCATTGAAACTAGTGCCTGTCAAAGCTGGTATCAGATGGGAAGCGAGCATCCATCTGCCCTGTTTCCTCTCTTCGTTCTCCCTTCTACACTGTGACAGAATCTTCCCCCCACTCTCTGCTCAGGGTTTGTTTCTCAATAGCTACATGTCCTTCTGGGAGAACACTGCTTTGTTTTCCCTGAAGCCATCTGTAGAAAGCTTGGGACTCAGGAAGAGCTGCCTTGTGTGGCTGTCCTAGCATCATTCAACACATCAGACCATGCTGAGAACTTCACAAGAAGCTCACTTGGCTTTCCCAGCACTTCAAGTGGGAAGTGAGACCTCCTGTTTCTGACCCTTGGTGTGAGGGCACTGCAGCCCCAGCTGTCCACTCCCCACAGGCAGGATGAGACTGGAGGCCTACCAACATTAGAAAAGCTGCATTTTAATGCACAAAGGGAAATGGGACTCTAAGTGGTGGCAAACAATGGGAGAGAGGAAATGGGGCAATCAGGTTCCAATTTCTGCCATGCCCAACTACAGCTACAGGGGTTGGTAGGAGAAAGCATGAAACAAATGAGGAATTGGGCAATAGTTTTTCCTTGAAGACAGATTCCCTGGTACTCCTTTGCTGAAGCTGAAATGTCATTTTTTATTTTTTGCCTTGGTGACAGATTTGGGGAAAGGAGAATGCACTATTTACATCGAGCATGTACCATGCAAAGGAGAATGCATCACTAAAGGACTGTTGCTGTGGCAAGACTGAAGTAGAACTAATGGATCTTCCTGAGAGAGGACTTAGCTGCCCCAGAGCTACACTGCAGCTGCAAAGCTTTCAGGAACTAAGAGGGCAGGCATCTCCAACACATCACTACACCATGTACAGACTCCTCCAGTGGTACTTTAAAGATTTCTACATTATTCCCTACTGTAGTGCCAGAGATGTGTCTTAAGTTAAATAATGGTTGAATTCCTATTACTTAATATGGGACTGCTTATTATTTGGTAAGAATCGGGAAGTGTTATTTATACACTACAGATGAATATAATTGCTGTATTTCCAGAAATGCATGAACCAGGACCATATGTAATTGGGAAGACCCTTAAGCATTGCCTAGGTACATGTGGTTACAAGAGTGGCAGTGAGTTCAGACTTCCTGCATGTGTGATAGAGGCCTCTGCTCTTTTGCAAAAAGAAAAACTGGAGGAGATGTACCATATTTCAATAGCAACTGATCCTTTCTCACTCAGATCTTTCTAATCACATTTGTGTACAGCATATTATCTCCTACATTCTTTAGGTAGTTGGGGAATGGCAGTAATTTACACCAACAGTTCAGCCAGCAGAAGTATCCTATTATTTAAAATGTCAAAACGCGCCACTACACCTGAATTTTTGGAACTGCTGCTGCCTTGAATTTTTCCTCCTGCTAATCACCTTAGCTCCTACCTCTGGAATCCCACTTTTTTTTCCTCCAAATTGCAGCAAAATATAACCTAGTTGAGGCCTGTGTACACCACAGCAACAACCACTTGATATCAATCCCAGCTGTAACTAGGTACACTGTACTGAATCCAGTGTGAGCAATCTTTTTCTTGATGTATCATGTAAAACAAAGAAATCTTACATAAAAAGCCTTGGACTTCTTCTGGACACCCATGATCTGGCCAGTCAGTATACTGCAAATGCCACACTGTCCTCTCCTGTCCGGAGAGAAGATGCTTGACCTTCAGACCAGTAGTTGCAAAGCAGCCAGAGTCTGTGCGGAACTTGGTTGTCACCTTGAACTTCCCATAAGTGGCTGAGCTGTGCTTAGAGCCGAGTTTAGGCCAGTAACGATGGCTCTTACTTCTTCCTCCCTCCTTGATAACAAAACAAGACAGAAAGCCATTAGTTTCTGCAATTATAATTCTCTACAAACAAAGGGCATAAAACTCTTCAGATAAGCCAAGGATTCTTATTTTAAAGCACTGGAAGAGTAAGGAGCATCCCACAAAGTAGAGAACCATTAAAACTTAAACCTTTCAGCCATGTAATATTTTTAAAGTGTAAACTACTTGAGGACTCTTGTCTCATGACAAAAGACAGCTACTGCCTACAACACCTTGGTAAATATCCTCCCTGGGGAAGACTCTCCTTTAAATAGAAGGAGAATCTTTTCAGCAGCTTTTAAGTGTCTGTTCTTGATCAGCCTTCGGAACTGGACAGTGACTTGATGTGCTCTGCTACTCCCTGTGTTTGCTGAAAGTAGCCAGGCATGAAGCCGAATGCGGTGTTGGTTAACGTGTGCCAGTTTTTACAACATAGCACATAGTTCTTGGATTACAATAGGAATAACTGTTTTGCTTGGCATAAGAATAAGAAGTTGTAGGGTGGTTTTGTTTAGGGTTTTTTGCCTTTTTTTTTTTACATGGGCACTTCTATGGAAACAACAGCTTCCGGTCTCTTTTCAGCTGATAAGAGCAATGGTATACAGAATTGGCCTTGGACAGTGTGGAAATCTCTGTCATTTTAACCAGGAGCAAGTTCAGCGCTCTCGCATTCCAATGGAAACATCTTTGTTTGGCTTGGCCCAAGCAAGGGGAAGGAGGGCTCATGCTTGTTTCACTTTAGCACTTGCCGAACTGAGTGTCAGAAAGTTTGGAAGAGTAGTATGAGAGCAGTATAGGCATATGTTCAAACAGAGCCAGAGGAAAAGAGGATGTTGATAGAAAAAACAAGTTACTGGAGTGGGAAGTGATGATAACAGGAGATTGGCTCACATCAGAAAGAACTGTTCTGTGATTTCACATACCTCTTCAGCTGTGACCATGGCTATAACATTCACCCCCTGTTCCCACACCATCTGCCAGAAGTCATGGCATGTGTGTGGCAGGGGCCCTTGGGTAGCAATGTAGTGCCACTCCTCTCCACCTACAGTCACCTGGAAGAAAGGGAAAAAGAAACAATCAGTCAGTGCCTGGATTCTCAGCAGCATCTGTGCCAGAACTGTCTTTTAAACAAAAGAAACAATAGAGAAATCTTGACTTTGTTTTTCTACTTCTGGTCAAAATTATGAACAAAAATCATCCTTTTGATAAGAGCAAATCTGACAAAACATAACCTTCAGTGCTTCCACATCCTATCTTGATGCCCATATCCATAAAGCTTTGGCCTAAATGCCATTTATCTTTCTTGCCATTGCATCTGGATCATACAGACCAAAAAAAACCCTCCAACAACCAATCAAATAAAAAAAATCTGGGGATTTTTTTGAGGCCCTGTGTCTGATATGGCTTAAGTACAAATAAGCAGCTGAGTGGCATCCCTGGGCTTGGTGACAGACCCAGGATAAGAAAAAGCTGAGGACCAGAGGAAGTGCCTACATGCATTAAAAAGGCATGGCCCTGCTGCAAATTAGCACAGGGTAGTGCAGAATGCCTGGACACAAATGACCCCGTGCCTGACAAGCTAAAGGCCCCTGCTGGCTAGGACCTCCCTCAGTTATTTTCTATTCAGACAAAAGTGATTTATTAAACAGCCTTTTCTTACACTGGTCACTGCTGAAGATGAGGCCAAGCCACCTAGAAGATGCAGCTATGCCCATACTCTGCACGTAACAGAGCTCCATAGGTCTGTTGCCAGGTAGAGATGAGATCAGGACAGGCCTAATTTCAAGTTACTCTTCTTTACTTACCTTGGGTTTTTCAGTTCAGAACGTGAAAACTACCATAAAGTAAATCCAGCACATCAAATGGCTTTCAAGTGCCATGAGAAATTTAAAATTACCCAAAACTGTAGTCACGTAAATCTATTTCCCAATAGACAACTGGTTTACCAACCACATCTTACAGAAATATTTGTGTATTTGCATGACATGTAATGAAATTCTTTTCAAAGCATTAACACACAGATTTATAGACTGTAAATTCTGTAGTGCCCTGAACAAAGTCATCATTACCTTGCAGTTAGCCAATGTAAAACACTGCTTCATTTAACTGACAGAAGCAGTTAAAAAAAATCTGTTGTGTATAAAAAAATCATAATTTTATGACACATAATTTGGTCTACATCAGAAAAGGCTTACAAAATTTTTTTTCTAACGTTTTAGGTAAAAACCAAAGTGCTTTTAGAACTACTACATATCATTTCAAAAATACGCTTACCAGAAGAACCAGATGAACTCATTATTTAAGAAAGTTGAAATATTTTTCCTTCTTAGGAGGCCTTAGCTTCCTAATTTTGTTTGTTAGCCCAGAGCCACTTCTCCCAAGGTTATAAATCCCAGAGAAGATGATTTACAACAAAAATGCTGACACATCCATAAATATCAATGTACTGGCAGACAATGCTATGAGGAACAATCAATAACTCTGACAGGTTCAACCACATACTGTGTTCGAGGTACAAGTCTTTGAATACATTTTCAGAAATAAAATCAATTTATTTGTTAGTTAAACAGCTGTTCATTAAGCTGAGATGTTTGGTGTTTTAGATACTAAACATCTTTTAGAAATTATGTAAATAACATAATTTTTGTATGTTATATGGTAACAAGTTTCTCACTTCACTGAAAACTGTTTGACCCTGTACGTCAGCTCCTTTTCTTTATTTCATACTATGCAGCATTTGCTTTTTTGAATGATGGTTAAAAACTGCAAGACCAACACTGGTAGGCTTCTAAAGTTCTTGTACTAGAAGAGAATTAATACAAACTGCACAGCCCTAAGCAGCATCCTGTATTTGGACTGATGGACTGCAGCCATGAGTGCCAGTGCAGGTTACTGAGCTTTTTAAGTCACTACTGACCTGACACAAACAGTCAGATGAAGTGCTCTTAAGAACCTTTGTGCTTAATCCATAAATTTAATTACAATTTTTCTCTTTGGTATAGATGATGATCTTTGTATCTTAACAGCAGTGATCCATGGTAAATAAGCAGAGAATGATTGTAAAACTGTGGGGCTTGCAGACCAAGCAGTAGGAGCTGGAATCCTCCAGGCATGGATCTTATCAGGTTGATAAAGCAGTTTTCTTTGTCTACTGACTTCTGGTCCAAGCCTCTTGGCACATGACATGAAAGGCCCATAAATAGTCAGAAAGGAATGGGATGCCTGGAATGTTTACTGCATTCTAATGCCCTAACTGCAGGAAATTAAAAATAAAATATTGGGCTGAAAACACAGACACACACTGTGCTGCTGAGGTAAATTTCACAGATGCAATTTCACCTTCTAAGCAAAAGCACATCTGCTTGGCTTCTGAAAGCACTGCTCCGAGTGCAGGAGGGAAACCCTGCCAAGGCCCTCTGTCAGGCATCAAAACACTGCTGCTGCCTGCTACTGGGTGTTTCACGGACACGAGATGTGTCTCTGTCCAAAGCGACACACAAGATAAAATGTGGGCTCAAAACTAGCCAGGGAAAATAGCATCATTTAGGGATATCTTTTTCTTTTTCTCCACCTACTTTGTAGGTAGAAAGTTTGGGGCTCAGAAATTCATCATCATAACAAGGCCTGATTATGCAAAAACTCAGTATCTGCTTCCTACCAGGCTATGCAGGAAAGTGACAAACTGCCAGGATCCTGGTTCAGAAAGTGTTTTGAATCACCAGGATTTAACACTGTAAATCACAGCCAAGGCCAGCAAGTCTCTTTAAACTTTTAAAAGGCTTTTTAATCAAGGAAAATATTAATTTAACAGGATGTTCTATTCATTATTTTTGAATTATTTCTTTTTAATTTGGATTTTGACAATGAGAAAACACAGACAACCCTCTCTTACAGCAGAATCTGTCATCTGATGCAGAGGATTTCTGTTACTTCTCTCAAGGTACAGTAAAAGCCAACACAGGACTTCACAAATACTTCTGGAAGCTTAAAGAAAAACAAGCATCTGCAGTCACTGGAGCGTAGTTCACTGTTAAAACTGATCTTGCTTATAGATACAGTCAGGTTGTATCTTTAATTATTTCTGTGTTGAATTAACATGAAACCTGAAGTTTGTTGTTAAAAACACAATTTAAACATGGAAGTTCAATATAATTTCCAGTCAGAGATGCAGGGCCCTTATTGGTAAGGTCAGTGCATACTTTAAAAAATTTCTTTATCACACTGGAGCTATTGGGGCTGATCTAATGCTTTCTCATGAGGTTTGAGGAACCTACCACCTCTTTCTATGCTAACCACATTCATTCCACAAACAACTGGCAGAGGTGGGCACAAAAAAGCCAGGATGCCTCTCTAAAATGACTTCCCAGTCTCCAGCAGTTTAAACAACTTATGCATGTTAGTTCATAGGGGACTTAAGAGATGCCCATGGTGACACAAAAAGGTATGATGATGAATCCTAAACCTTTTCAGAAGCTCCAGCTATACAGAAGATGCTGAAGTGCAGCCAGAAATGCAAACAAAACTTTAGCACACCTTCATTTACCAAGCAAAACTCAGGCAAGCTTCTACCTTTATGTGTGAGGCATTGATGTAGCCTGTATTGTTTTCTTTGGTTGGTACCAGCTCCACTCGGTTCTCCTCATAAGGAATGACCTCCCTGACGCGGTTGCGCTCCGTGTTTTCAGGCAGAGCAGCAGTGGTGAAGATCCCATCTGCCTTTTTCTTTGGAATCTGCTCGTATTCTGTAAACACCATCCCCTCCTCCAGCTTCCTCTTCAAGATTTTGCACTAGGATTTAACAGAAAGAAGCACCAACCCATTAATGCTTCTGGGAAGAACTAGACCCATCCATCCATTCTTTGAATTCCAATACACAGCCATAGCATTCTCTCACTCACTCCTGCATTTATCTGAGGAAATATGACACACTTATTTCTACCAAGAGAAATCACTGGCAAATTTTACAGTTTTACATTCCACCTCCACATTTTTGAAGACTGATAGCATAAAAATAAAAATCTGTGCTAAATAATCTTGGTTCAGTAAGAATTTCAGTATGAATATATGATTTCAACATAATAGACATTTTAATTTTTTTTTTCCAGGAAGATCCTACTGCAAGAAGTGTGATATGGCCCACATTTTCAAAATACTGCCTAACTCACAAGGACGCAATGTCTGTGGTTGAACACAACCCCACATACAGATAAGGTGGAGGTGAAGTGCTACTCCCTGAGTACCAGACAACACAAGGCTGCAAATTTCTATCCAGAAAACCAGAAAGATTCTTTGCAAATTTACTTCTCAGATCTTAACAGCAGCAACTGTTTTTAATATCTGAAATTCCATATACACGCACACACACACGTGTGCAAACATTAGGAGGCTAACAAATTCTTTTTTTTTAAATTTAATCCCATTAGAGACATTAGCCAAACTCCTTATCTGTATCAGGATGTGAAAGACAGTATCTGTGGGTAAGCACTGCAGAACTTCTCCCAATCAAGTGACAAATGTGCAAAGTGTTAGATTTACAGATTGATCTTGTATGACATTGTACAACCAGGTGAAAGAGAGAACAGCCTCCATTTTCACTACCTTCAGTAAATACTCAAAACATTTTATGCTTTGCCTGCATTCAAAGACATACCACAGACCTTTTGCATTAATGGCTCTGAAAATTTTTAGGATTTTTTTTTCACGTTTTTAATCAAATTTTAGTATTTTAGATACTTCATGCTGCTAGGAACAAACAGAACAAGCAACATTTTGTGAGGCTCCATCTTACCCTCTCATCCATTGGCACCTTGGTGACTTCATCCTGGCTGTCCTCCGGCACTGGAACCCTAGCAACTGAGAGTCCGTTCAGTGCTGCCAACATCAAGGGCCTCTTCTGGGCCTCCAGGCCTGCCATCTTCTGCTTTTCTAGATTCTTTTGGCAAGAAAAGGCACGTTTTCATCTCTGTGTGATTATTTATAATGCCAGTAAAATGCTGGAATGTTTTTTAATCTCCAAAATCTGTAACTCTCTGGCCAAGGAATGCAGATGATCACCATTAGCATCGTAAATTCAAATACAACCTCTATTCTTCCTGTTATTCCTCAAAGGCCTGCTCCTACATGAGCACAGCATTTTAATTTCAAAGAAGCAATCCCAGTATGTAATACAGTTTACATGCCATCAAAAGACACACAAATACAATCTCAAGCATTTTCCTGCAGACATTATTCTGAATGCAGGGCACACAAAGCATCACCCTGTTACGTTAAAGTAGCACTACCAAAGCCAAGATACCTGAGGCATCTTTTGAAAAACAGTAATTTCAATCTATAACAACAAACACTAAAACACAGGCCATTGTTTCTCTTCTGTGATGGTAATGCTTAAAATGAGAAGTCTTCTGATGCACTCAACTTTTATGGTGATTCAAACAGCACCCATGATATATTCTGCACTAAAAACTGAGCTCTCATGTTCCAGAAACTGAATGCAATAGCAGCCAGGGAGGGATATTATTTATCATATTCATGAATCATATTATAGTATGACATGGAGAACCAGAGCATGAATTTTAATTCATCCTGCTGCCCCCTCCTTATGCCAGTGGGAGCTGAAGCATCAAAAAAGACAAAGCATCTCCAGAAGTACCCAAATTAAGAATATTTTATTCCATTTCCTTAACAGCTCTTTCTGCTGAATTTGGAAGGAGGGATAAGCAGAAGGGGTGCCTGGTTCTCAGCACACGTATGGAAGCTGTGGTCACCAGATGGGCCAAGCTCAGCTCCTAGAAACACATGATTGAACCTGAATGCCCTCAGACATATGTATATGCCTTGATTTTTCAAAAGCTTATGAGATTTTTCCTCCACTGGGTTCCCCCAGAGCACTAAGCAAAAAAACCCCAAAACATCCAAACCCACTCTGGCCTCTCTTTATACTTTGAGAAAGCAGGAAAATGCAAGTATTTTTCCTTTGTTTGGGAATTTTATTATTTTTACTACTTCAAAGGTGAAAGAGAAGAAAGTCTGTGCTTAACAGATCAAGGTCACCGAATTACCATTAATATAACACCTGATTCCTGTGACAAAGGAAGGTCCACACATGTCAAGATTCCTGATCTAGGCTGAAACCACCTTAAAAGCTTAATGCTAAGGCTACCCCTTTACTTTCAAAACGACAACAAATAAAAGACCTTTGACCAAAGTGATCTGAATGGCTATTGCAGAGGAAGAATATTCAAACATCTAAGATCTCTTCTCACCTTCATTTCCATCTTATAATCCTGTAGGCTCCTGCTTTTAACTAATTTTTCTTTCCTCAGAAGATCAAAAGAGCATATGCATGCTTGTTATACCAATGCCTATTCATTAATGAAAAATGTTTTATAGTCAAGTATCTATTCTACATTTAAAGTTTAGGAGTTGTCAAGGACTAAACTCGGTCTCCATGTTGCAATTTAGTAGCTTAGGTTGTATTGCTAACAGTTACAGCAGCGCAAGGATGCCCAATGGACATGAAAAACAACGGACACATTTAGAAAGTTTCTTTGAATATACAGTAGTATTAAAATCTAGCATGTTATTGATCTAGTACACTACAAACGCTTTTCTGCTTTGGACCACTTACATGCTTTAATAATTTGTTTCAGGAATTGCTTTTGTTTCAGACCTTAGTGCTGAAAACAAGTAGTACAGCATACACTTGGGTTTCTGTGACTGCAGTTGCACTGCTCACAGCAGCACACCAGGTACATATGTTGGTCACTAAGTGGTATCATATTTCTGTCATTGCCTTTACATAGTTCTTATTTTAAATTTGTTGCAAGTTTAACAGAACCCTACATCTCATACTTGGGAGCATTTATAACAAAATAACCCAGATGCTCAACCACACAGCCTCTGCATCTGCTGCTTCTCTGTTTAGATATCTGGTTCCTCAGTTATTGGCAAAAGTGACAGTCCATATTCTAGGGCTACCAGGGTTTTATTCAGATCACTATCTTACATAAAGTGGTAGGAAGGGAATTAATTTGAAAAAAATCCTGAGTTGCCATTATGTTATGTGATACTTCACCCAACACCCTTGCAAAGGAGGAGCAAAACACCCATGCCAAGAACACAACCTCCCACCCATCTCGGCAAATGCATTCCAGACTCACCCTGCCCTCAAATCCTGAAGAGAAACAGGCATCAAGGGGGGCTTTGCCATCAGCCTCCTCAGCTGCCCGCCCTACTACCCATCTCCAGCCAGCACTGCTGCCAGGGTGGTGGCATCCTCAGCTGGGTCAAACACAGGTCTGGCCAGCAGCCAAAGAGCCCCAGCTGAGGCAACAGACAAGCCCAAGCAGTGCATGGGATCAGCCCCCTTGATGGCCTGCACAACAAAATTGTATGTGGCACTAATATCACATTACCCAACTTTAAGCAAATCCGCAGCTTTCCAACCACATGTTCCCTGCGGTTTACTGACCCAACAGTTTTCTGGCATGGAAGTTGACCTGTGCGGTCACTAATTTCCAAGAAGCCACTGCAACAGAGGAAGGCACTTACCCTCATCATGATCTCTCTTTCTATAATGCTGTCCTCGATAGAAAACATTTCAGACACAGGCCTTTCCTTGACTGGTTCTTTCTTGACCCTCTCCTTCACACTGGTGAGGTCAGGCTCTGAAATAGAGGGCCCCAGTGAAGACCCATTTATTGCCACTTGATCAGTTCGAGAGACACTGATGGCTTTGGAAGGCCCCGGCCTCATGGCCTTGGCCCTGGCTACAGCCACAGAAATGCTAATGTGGTCCTGCCTCAGTGCTCCGTTGCTGACACTTTTACGGGGCCCAGGATACTCCGGAGGAGGTTTATTTGGTATTCTAGCCAAGGCAGCTTGCAGCTGAGCACTGTACTCCATGTTCTCATGGAGGGCTGCTATCCGGGACACAGATTCTTGCGTTTCTTCTTCCTCTTCACTTTCACTGCTGTGTATCAGCATTGTGGCATCAGAAAATGTCTTTTTGTGGTGGTAGTGAGGGACTTGCTGAACTTCATGTCCCATCTGAACCATCTCTTCTGGCTGCACCTGCTCCCGCAGCGTGTTCCTGCGCGGCAGAGGGGCGTTCAAAGTTTTTAAGGCCATGGCTTCTATCCCGCGCACCATATTGCTGATGACCTCCAGGCTGTGACGCTTGTTCACTGCCGCGTGGTGCTTCACGGCCATGAGGGGCTCGCTGACCTCCTGCAGCGACTGGCGCACCACTGGCGAGCTGTCCTCCTGGAAGGTCTTCACCGAGAGCTGCACCTTACGAGTCACCAAGTCAGGGCTGCTGCCGCTGACGTACTTGTGCCGGTGGCTGGCCAGGTCAGGCGTGCTGGTGGCGGGACGAGGGCGTGGGTACGGAGGTGGAGGTCTGAAGAGATAGTTCTTCAGCATGTGGGTGGTGGTGTTGTAGCTCTGGCCGCTCTGCAGCTGCATGTTGGCCAGTTCTGGGGTGCTGACCGTGTGGGATATGGCGCTGGCCGCTGCCTTATTCTGAGCAGCATTGTTAGGGTTCATTTGGTCAGCCGGGGCCACAGGCTTGTTATAGCCACCCCCCTGGGGCCCGTAGGTGATCATGTAAGGGTGCCTCTCTCGAATCTCAGGCTGGCTGTAAACTAGGTCTTCCGGCTGGTTGTAAGCATGTGTGTTCCCAATATTGAGATTCCTCAAAGACTGACTTTGGCTATCCATCTGGATCACCCCTCTCTTCATTTGTCTCATGACAGTTTCATAATCTGGAGTTGGCCTGTAAGACGGAACGATGATTGCACTGTGTCTGTGGCTGGGGATATAATCTGGTCTCATGATGTCACTTCCCGGGATGCTCAGATTTGAGGACATTGGAGATGCCTGGATAAAGTTCTGTGACCGATTGAGGGAGTTCATGCTATGGGCACTGCATACACTCCCGTTGGGTCCATTACCATTCAAGTAGCTGAAGTCCATTGGACATCTATCCAAACTGGTCTGAGACCTACAGTAGAAAGTTTCTTCATTTCCATGGAAAATGCTATCTGTGTAGAGCAGAGAGAGAAATGTTGACAATTTTAACCCACAAGGACTTGTTCACTGTTAACAAAACTTCAAATGCAGTCTGCACCATTGAGTATAGAGACAGCTTAGTGCACAAGTGCAGGGAATGTTTGGTCTTGGGAGCATCCTTGAGCCATTGAAATAGAACTAAGGCAAAGCTACCAATGTAAATGTTCACAACACTTAGCAAAATATGGTAGTGGTTCAGATCCTCGTGGGCAACATGAAAGGGGAAAGAGAGAAAGTGTTTTTGCCTGAGGTGGCAAGGAAGAATAAAAGGGCATCTCCTCCCGCAGTGTTGTGAAACGGTTCACTGCTGCTGACACTTTACACTCCAGCGCTGCAAGCATATGGTTAAACTGAAAAATTCTTTTGTCTCTTCTGTTGATACACAGCTGTCTGAGATTCAGAGTAGCAGAGGACTGTGAAATTGGCAATCCTACTTTAGACCAATCAACAGTTTTGAGGATGTGAAGTAAGACACATTTGGGTGATCAAAGCACAGGGGGAAAAGAAAAAAGAAAAAAAGACCTACACAACAAACCACCCTATAAATGCACTATAGAATGTTAAATACTTAGCAAAGTGTACCTGGGGGGAAATCAAGACAGTGACGATTATATCCTGGATCATAACTTTACTGCAAGACTGTCCCTGTTGAAAATCTTGTAAGAAAAGAGTAATAGCTTCCCAAACTCTGAAATCAGCTAGTTCTTTGAAAATGTAGAAAAGTCTGTTATAAAACTAAGGGAATTTTACAATTCTTCTAAAATTGAGAATATCCTTCACAGCCTCACCTTCACAGTAGAATAGTAGTAGCCACTAAGTCTACTGTATGCAAGGAACTCTACTAAATGGCTCCTTTTAAAACTTACCAAATTCTACCTTAAAGATAGTCAGATCCCACAAGACAAAACACTAACAACAGGTATGATTGAGAGTTCCTCTGCTGGTGAGAGCACTTGAACTGTACCTCTCATGAACTGCAAAGAACAGCAGCCTAACAGACCTGGCTACGTGTATTCCAAAAAGTGGGGTGGTTAAGGGTGTGAGACTCAAGCGTTTAGGGGCTGGGCTCCATTCCCAGACTTGATCAAAGTCACCTGGCACAACCTCTTAAAGAATTTATTAGTCAAACATGGGCGTAAAAATAATTAACCCTCCTTGTGTCTGTAAGGCTCACAATGCAGGCAAATGGTGGTGAAAAATCAGGAGAAAAGGTTGTCTACAGATACAGTTTCATGGACAGAACATTATGATTTCTCCTACAGTAAAAGCTTTTTGCTGTCTCCTTTTCCCTCACTTGGTTTCTCTCCCTGGCCCCAGCTGGCACTGCCTTTGAGTACAGCCATCATACTTGCTTTAGAAATTATTTTTTCAGCTCACTGAACTGAAATGCCAAGTTTAAGGTCCATATAATCATACGCAGATATTTTAGGGAAATTTGAAAACTGAAATTGACTTCAAACAGAAGACTTACTGCAACATTAACTGTAAAACTGCTAGTTCTCCTGCAGCAGCAGCAGCTCCTGTTTAACCATGATGGCATTATAAATCTAGACATAAGGCTCAGGAGCTTCTTTGCATACACATAAAACTGAAGTACATTAAAGGGAAAATATATGCTCTAAGTACCTTGTGAATTATGTGTTTCAGTGTAGTGTTCTCCACACTGGACATGCATAGGAGGCAGTATAAAAGGATGTTGTCTTGGCTGAAATAAAAGCACAAGGAAATAAAAAAGCATTAGAACTTCATTTGCTACAATTATTGCAACTGAAACAGGAAAAATGGTTCTGTGCCCTTTCCACTGAATACTGCTCTTTCTTACCCAGCCAGACACGTCTTGGCAGTTCCTTATAGAACAGAGAATAATTTTTTGTAAATTGCTTGCTAAATTTTGTTACAGAGCCCAAAGCTGACCAGTTAAGACTCCTTTAAGCTCAAACACCTCAGAAAAAAAATCCACAATTTCAGCTCTTTTAAATTCTTCACATTTTTATTAAAAGCCTTGCCCTTGAAGAATTAAACCCAAACAAAACAGACACTTAATTGGGACAAAAGGAGACATGGAACAAATTCAAGGACTTAGGACACTGTTATACAAGCAATAGGACCACATATGGACTTAAAAGAACTCTGTAAATTACATGTACATTAAATGCCTTAGATAATGAACTTGAGTTTACGCTAACAATCTGCACTGAAACAAAATTTTTGTTGTCTCAGAGGGGGCAATTCAGCATTTAATCAGCAGGATCATTTACAGAAAATAAATCAGAGCTGATGCCATATTCCTCAGCTTTGTCCCCTGGTAAACTGACGTGTTTTGTAATTCTGCTTTGCCACCTGCGCTGCAATGTCCTGTCTAGTGTCACTGAGCAGAGTTTATGAAAACATATTTCTATATATGAAGTAAGCAGAAAGACAAGGAAGGCACTACTGTTTCATGAATGTCTCTTCCTTAGCAGCAGAATAAGGGCTTTTCATCCAGGCTGATTCATGTAGTTCAAACTATTAAGGAATACTGTGGATGCCCAAGGCAAAAAATCCCACATAATCTGCCTTTGCGTGCACATGCACCAAATGAGCACCATGCAAGTTTTCTAGTGAAGACGGGGTGGGGAAGGGGTAAGATTTACATTTTCTATGTAAATGGTGAGAAGGAAAGAGAATCAAAGATATTGAGCTCAGTATGAATTCTTGCATACAAAATAGCTGTGTTAAGCCAGAGCTGGAAAACATCAAGAAGTATTTTTGCTACAAGAATTACTTCCAAAATTATAAAACCCTAGTTTCACTGAACAACCCAGTCCAAGGAGACTGCCGTCGACAATTCTAGTAGAGGAGCTGAGGCTGGAACTAACCAAGATGCTGGAAAGAGAAGTGACTTCTACTAAGAATGTACACATGTGGAGCAGACAGTTTTCTTTGAGATAGATATTATGAAAGGTATCTGCAAGAAATTTGGAAATTTTATTTCTAAGGCCCATCTGCCTCCTTTGAAAAAAGAGAACCCTGGGGTCTGAAGAACAATATCCAAATTAACGATGACTTGGATTTTTTAAAAAATCAGGTAATTAAACATACCATTATATTAAGATCTCCTACACTGAGGGGGTTTTTCTGGAAAACCAACATCGCTGGGTGGTCTGACAGGAAAAAGAGACAGCAGAAACCACGCCAAAACCATACAAAGGGTCTTGATCTGAAAGTAAAGAACATGATCCCTAGTGAAGTGGCAGAGCCTCACCCCAAAGATTCCACTTCACTTCCCATTTCTGCCTACTGATTTATTGCTACACAAGACAAATGAATAGGTAGGTGTATGAAGGTATGTGCAGTTCAGACAACAGTCAGGAGGGCTTTTTTTTTTCCTCCCAAAGAGAACTGTTCCAACAAGTTAACAAAACAATTATGAAAAAGGCAGCTGAAAGTTCACCATGAGCAGTCAGCAGCCCAGTGCACTTTTCAATTGATGAGCCTGCATTCTTCCTCTTGATCTTCCTGAGACTTTGGGGATTTAAAGCTTGTTGCATGCTTATGTTTATAACAAAGTGGCAGCAGAATTTGTTATTTCTTTTGAAAGAGCAGATCTCCATTATTCATATATATTTTTCATATATAATTTAGAAAGCAGCTCACTTTCCCTCCTTGTGATATAACAGAGGCCAAAGCATAAAAATACAAAGCACAGTCCATTTTTTCATCTTCAGTTTTTCATGGTCATTTCCAGGGACCTAACTCATAGATACCAAAAATACTGTAAATATGCCACAGAGAATGCAATATACAGCCTGTGTATTGCATCATGACACCTTAGAAACGTCTTAACAATGGAACAACAAAGGAATCTGGAGGCAGCTACAGCAGCTTTCCTGACAGTGCCTGGGAAGCAGAGAGTGCAACTTTTAGATCTAATGGATTGTATACATACAGACAGGAAAATAACCTGCGTTGAAATTTGCAAGGATAAACCTATCCTAAAATCAGTACCTCCTTAAGCTTAATTTTGGAACATTTTCTCAAGCTGTAACCATGCTGTAGTGAAATGTCAAGAAAACACTTGCCCACATCAGCTTTCTGCCATGCAGCAATAGGGTATTGGACTTTTCACTCTGGAAAGGTCTACAAAGTAGGTATAACCGATGCCACACATGAAAACTGGCAACCTGCATAGAGATAATATGGCCCTCTGTCTAAGGAACCAGCAGTGCTACTGTTACAGAAATTCAGAATCTGTTAAATAAGATTAAAAAATACTGACATGCTAGATATTAAAATTTCATCCAAAAAGAGTTTCTTTAGAATGGATGGGAGAAAAAAAAAAAGACTCACACATGATTTTTTTTTTTGTAAATATTTCAGGAAAAAATCACCCAATTTTGTCAGATTGATAGTGTTCCTGGGGATTAGTTAAACAGAAATAAAAACAATTTAAGAAAAACTCTGAATCACAGTCCTGACTGATTCTAACAGTTTAACTTAAATTAACAATAACTTCACACATAAAATAGGGTCTTAACCCAAGAAGCTGGTAAATTGTAAGCAGTCTTTATACAAATACATGAGGATTGAAGAAATGTGAAATGTAACATTATGTAATGACTAGATTTGATGCATAGAGCACAAGACACTTCAAATTCTTTCTAGAGGATTTTTTCTCTACATATTGAAATAACCTCAATCCAGCAGAAAAGATGCAGGGCAAATAAAAATATAATGCCTTGAAGACTGTAATTTTTACTACTCAGTGGTGATATTATCCAGTTAATCAATCTGGGCAGTCACACCCTTGAAATGCATTCCAGTCATATTGCCAACAAGAAATGAGTTAATGGGCTTATTTGAAATTTAGAAAGTAGTTCATCTTACATAATGCCTCATCCCATTAGAAATGGTATAGATATTCTTAAAGACCTCACAGTGGCACGTACCAAAGATGACCTACTCCAGGTTGGCCGTCGTCGGATAGGGGGAGGAGAATTTGATTGTCTGTGGAGGAAAAAGAGAAATTATAGAAACCACAATACCTCAATTCTGAGTCAAGTATGAATGGGAAAAACAAGATGTGAAGAATCAGTTCATATTACTCATTACTGAAATTTTCAGATACATGAATAAATGAATATAATTCAGGTCCTCCTTTAAATACAGGAAATGTTCCCATTCCAAACTATACATGCCTTTTGTTCATTATCCTATCTGGCTCACTTGGAAACACAAAGAAAAAAAAAAACACAAAGAAAGAAAAATTCTGGATTTTAAAAGTCTCTTAAGTAAAAAAACAACATGGCACACAGGTTCAGTCTCAGGTGACTTAATAGGGACATTAAAACAAGGAGAATCTTATGAAATTGATAGCAACCACTCCAAAGCAATGCACACAGATCAAGAGGAAAATGAAAAAAACCAACTGGTTAGACAATACTAGCAGAGCCACATACAATGTTAGAGTAGCCAGGTGCAGTGGAAGGAACTAGGAGTGTAGGAGGGAAAAAATACAAGGAAGGGAAAGAAACAAGTGGAAGGAGGTAGAAATATAGTGCTTACGTGAAGAGAGGAAAGGTGGAATTTGTCCTCTTACAGTTTCTGATCTGGTGAATGATGTTATGTGTGATTAGAGGAAAGGCACACAGGAAAACAAACAACTATCATTTTAACACAGAGGGCAGGAAAATTATTTGGCTACAAAACAGACACCAGCATATGCTGTCATCAATATTTGTAGCTCTAGCACACAAGCTTATACCACATGAGACCATGGTAAGGAGAGCAGTCCTAATGACAAAAATACATTGAAACTTGTTATTTTGGGTTTACATACTTAGGGTTCAGTGTTTAGGAAGAAACATGATCAAAAGCTATGGCTTCTGCAGTCTGGATTATAACTGGTAACAGAAAGTTCTCTCTGTTGACCCCAACACACAGCTTCAAAGGGGAGATATCTCAAGGTGACAGACAATGGTATTTTGTTTTCTTTCTTGACTGTCACAGGGGAAACAATCAGGACCTCCCTTTGAATTCAATCCCTCTGGAACCATCAAAATTGAATTTAGTGTTGGACCATTGAAATCCATTATATGCTGCTAAGAAATGTCTTTTCCAGTCTTCCACTCACCTCCCTGGAACTGTAAGCAACATGTAAAATCTAACCAATGTCTCTTTTCTGTAAGTGAAAAGATCACTCAGAGCAGTTCACCTCAATGGACTCTCCTATGCTCCAACTCACCATATGTTAATATGTGTGCACATGTGAAAGACCTTCCAATCTTCCCCTCATCATTTTGGCTTTATTTTCCAACAGATGGCATTACCCAGCTGAACAGATGGGATGTCCAGCTCTAACTAGCGCTGTTGATAGAGATGAGATTTCTTCATGGTAAGTTTTGCAAGAATTTAATGTTCTCTGCTATACGTGCCAGCACACCACAAAAATGTCTCAAAACTCTAACGTTTTGAAAGCCAAATTCATCTCAGTCTGAAAATGTGTGCTGGTGTAAATGAAACATCTCAGCTAAGAAACAGACTTTTGAATTAAAGCTCAAGCCTAATGAATTCCTCTTTCAGTTAAAAGGAATCCACCTGTGTGAGAGGACTAGCTCAAGGCCAGTTTCTAAGAAAGTGCTCAAACCAGAGCATAAAGGAGACTTCAGGTTTAGATTTACAGTCTCTGCTATGTTGTGGCAGTACAGCTACACAGATTAACGCACCCAGGTGTCCTGCCTTGTTCAGCACGCATAAGAGGCAGATAAATTATCCTGCCCAAACTAGAAGATGACAACCTGCACTTTCCAGTGCCCTTAGCTGCTGGATGGGTAGTGCATCTGCTGCTACAGCTCATATTTTGACATGATAACATATGTCAGCTTTCACTCCAGTTTAGAGTAATACTCTGGGCTATCAACAGCAGACACCAAGGCCTTCAGTTCAAGACTCCCTGTAGGATTTGGGTGCTTGGGGAGCATCAAAGCTCACAAGCCTCAGAATGAAATTTCATTCTTAAATGCTGTTTTCAATTCTCAAACGTCTGTTCTTGCTGTTGGTTAAAACAAAACAGGAAAAAAGGAAAAGGGGAAAAGAATAACTGACATACATGACTAGGGGAAAAAAAAAACAAACAAACCAAAAAAATCCCGAAAACCAAACAAAACTAGACATGCCAAAACTCAGACCAATTCCAAAGCAAGATGTCAGAAAACAAGTGTGAAGCAAGAGTACTTACTCTGTGCAGATTTTGTTCTGTTTGTAAAACTTGTGTCTCGATGCAAACAGACGTGAAATATATTTGGCATTTTCAAGATCATCCTTAAAAAATGGGGGGGGAAAAAAGGAAAAAAAAATTGTTTTGTTATTCTAACCAAGAAGTGACAAAAGTTTTTTAAAAATCTAGTTGCAGGAATGCTTGGTAAGGTCTACCATGTACAGAATTTGGCTCTCAAGAACATTGTGGTCTCAAGAGCATTGAAGGCATAGGATTACTGAAACTCAGTGGTGTGCATTTGCACACTGCCACTTCACTGTTAAGGCACAGTGGGGGGAGGGGGGGACTGCAACAATAAAATGGCTCAAGCTTGCTGGTCCAGTTTCTATACTGGCCTTGGTTCAGGGAGATGTGGAGTGATTTCAAACAGCACAGAACAGCACCATGGCCCTCTGAGTTCCAGTATGTGCACACATGGTAGCTCATGCCCAGTTTCTAATTATGCTGCTGTATTTATGCCATTCAAAGAAAACTTCAGGTTTTTTGCAGACTTCCCAGTGTACGATATTTCAGGACACTTGGAAGAAAATACAGAAATCAGTACATAAATTAAGTTAATTTCTCTTTCTGCATAAAGTACTAAATGAACTGTGAAGCAGGGGGTGGTGTTATGCAAGTGAGCCTCTCTGGGAAAGTGGAATTTTAAAGGTTTATTTTTATGTAAGTAGCTTTCATGATGACACTGATCAGATCTTTTTCTTACTGTGTGAAAGAGAACATTCTCTTCTTTGTTGATCAACTCTAGAACGATTGAAGACTTGTTATGAGCAATATTCCCAATGTCATTCCACCTGCAGAGTAAAAAAATGCATTGGAGTTTGCCAACACATACATTCAAACATTTCACAAACACAGCAAGAATCCCTTAGTCAACATCAGTCTCATTTTATGGCAAAGATTTTCAGTAACTTTTTGGTGAAGAAACCTGGTTAGGAAAATAAGGAAATCATGTCCTGATTAAAAGTGAAAGGGTATTCAGCTCTTAACCCAAAGCAGGAGAGTTAAAAGCTCTCTTTAAAAATACAAATTTGAAGACTCACAATAGAAGACACATTGAAAACACGATAATGATAACCATTTTACTGAACTGTGGCATTTTGAACTGATTGATTTTAGCCACATGTAATAGAATTATTTCAAGTGCCATTTCTCCCCAAATGCTGTTTCCACCTTTCATTCAGTGCCAATTTTTTCTAAAGAAGGTTAAGTTGACAGCATGGTTATGTAGGCTATGCATACCATGTTAATTCTCTGGCTTTATGTTTGCAATCTTTTTTTTTCCCCAAGTAATTGTCAGGTTGCCCAAGATCTGAGCTATAATCTTCTTACAAATAGCTGACAGACATTTGCGTACATTGCATGCAATCCAGGGGGATGGAAAGGACTTGTTTGTTCTGTTTGCAGCATGCATTCCTCTTCATGTCATGGCAGGATGCTTGCAGTGCATATTTCCAAAGAGTAAGAATCCCAGCACCAACTCTCATTTCTACATGTAAAGAAACTTCTTGCTTTTGTCACTTGGCCCAGTTAAAGGATTATCTAATTCCTTCTCAAAATTAAATATGCAAAACATCAGCTATGGCGAAAAGGGACCACTAACATTTTTTAAGCTGACTAATGAAAGCTCTTTTAAGGCAACCCTCCCCTCAGAATTCCAGTTGAAGTCTGATATAAGCCTTAGCTACTGACTGAAAATCAGTGCACCTCAAAACCCACAACTTTTAGGCTGCACAAAATTCCTACTCTAATCACAGGGATTAGTAAAAATCCACTTCAAGTAAACAGCAACAGTAATAAAAATACCCACTAGAAAAGTAGCAAAGAAGAGCGAAACTGTCCTCCCTGGAATCATGGAGATTTCTAGCAACATTTTCATACTGAAGAAAGTTAATGTATTAGTCATTCTTATTAACAACAACAACAACAAAAAAAAAAACTGCAGAAGAAACAAGAAATTGACATAGCCATGATTTTCAAAATCACGGAATAAGAAAGTTCAACATTTTTTTAGTGGGGCACCTAAATGTGGCAACTAGATTTTCAGAAGTGTTGAGCTCTTAGGCTGCCAGCTGTGAGGTTTAAACAGATTTGCATTGAGAAGCATCAAAAAGAAGACAAGAAGACAACAGAAGAAACGGCATCAAAGCCTTGTAAACTAGAACAAGATACATGACAGGCTACTACAACTTTCCTGCCATCCAACCCATTCACAGACATCAGAAATTATTATTTATCTAATCTGGGCCAAGAGACCAATCCTGAAAACAGCAAGGTTACTACTCCTCAGTTGGAGAATTGGCACTATTACAGTCACATATGCAAGTAAGGAAAAACCCCACACATAGAGCTCTGGAAAGAAACTTGCTTTAAATACAAAAGACCCTCATTTTTACCTATAAATCACAGTCGTCCTTCCAATTCTGTTTTTTATGAAGATTCCCATGAAGAAAATACCAAGGTGTATGTCAGTTCCATGGTTATCCTGCAGAGAAAGGATAATAAATTTAATTTAATAAAGAAACTGGTCAATACATTTATAGGAATGCATGCTGAAGTACCAAAGAAAAGCCCTTCATTGTGGATGCAGAACTAACCTATATTTTGCTGCTTGATTGGACTCTGATTTTCATTGTTTCAGAGCAGTTAGCACTCCAGTGGATTCATTGTGCTGATTAGTGAGAAGAGAAGAAGGCTAAATGAGCTCAAAGTTCTCCTCTCTTAAACACTACACAGACCACAAACTGGCATTTATTGTATAATATCCCACATCCCGTCTTTGTGACTACAACTACAGCTATCTAGAGCTCGTAGGAATACCAAAAGCAACAGTTGTCTTTCACAGCCATGGTATTTCTCCAGACATCTGTTAAAACATGTAGAGATTTCAGGACACCACACCTGGAGATGGAATCCCTCTCAAAAGCTCTACCCTTCACACTTCCTCCTTTAAGTACTCCATGTAGAAGTTCACAGCATGTCACCTCAAAAAGTACTTCCAGCTCTATGCAGATACATCCTCCATTGATTTTCAGTTGTTGGGTTAAATATTCAATTGCACACACCACATAAAAACAATGCAAAAACAGTGAACTCTAAGAAAACCTTATTGCTTTTGCACCTACCCATGTCTCTTTGTAGGCTCTTGTTTGAAAACCACGTGCTCCTGATCCATTTTGCAATCAGTTTCCTTAAAAAACCTTTTCCCTTCTTAGGAAGGGAAAACTACAAAAACTTAGTACTGTTGACAAAGAGGTTTTTCTACATTTATCAACAAGGAAGAACAGTTCCCCCTCAGCTGCATATATAGTAATTGATTCACACTTTAAAGTGGTAAATAGAAATCGTGCTACACCACAAGTGTGGTTAGAAGGCATGGCTGGAAGAAAGGACATGAGAGAAGTTAATGCACTATGCCTGCACACACTGTAGAAACCATCAGGTGCCCCTGCATTTAAATAGACCAGATCAGAGCTGCTCTCCTGGCCTTGCTGTGCTTGATTCTCAGAAGGCAATGATGGAGTCTCTGCACCTGTTTAACTACTGAGTTCTAGGCCTTTTTAACAATAAAAACAAACCATGGCAAACAAACCATTCATCCACAAGATGAGAGTCAGCAGTTTAGTCTGACTAGAGGACAACACATTCTTCTGCCTTGTGCCAGAGAGACAAGGCAAAAAGACTGGGAATGCGTGAGGGAAAATGTATGTATTTGTATACATACAAATACATATATGTGCATGTGTGCGTGTCTACACACAAATACCCACATGGAAAGAAAGACACATAATTCTAAAAACATTTTCTACCAGGAAAAAAAGAGAAACTTTTCATTTTCCCCTTTGAATGCAGTTGTTTGTCTCCACAGCTAGCATGCTGTTCCTTGATGCAAGACTAACACCTTCCTGCCATTTTGCAGAGCACCCAGTCCACTGTTCATACTTACCTTACTGCCACATGCAATAGTAGCTAACGGCACTTCCAACACAGAAATCTTTTGCAGTAGTGTGCAGCATTATTCCAAATGAATTTGAGGAAAGCTTTCATTTCATTAATTGGCAATAAACATTACAAAAAATTTTTGGCAGGTTGAAAGTTTTTTTCCATTCAGCTCCTCCTCTCCAGGCCAATTCTGAGATTGGCCCACAAGGATCAATTTTGTCTTCAGCAGGAAGCTTGTGTTGTTTGGTGTGCATCTGCATTTGTTTTTAAATTCCAAGTCATCTTTAACTAGCAGGAAAACCACTCACAATCCACCACTTAGGGTGGCTGGGTAGGTTAGCAAAAAGAAATGGGTCATGTTGGGAACAGCAGTTCTCAGTTTCTCAGCACAACTTTATCAAGGCAGCATGAGCTCCATAAGGCCACACATCCATACAATCCATGGCAGAATGGGACTTCCAGTGAAGGGAAAGTGACTGCAAATGCAAAATAATCCCTGAAATTGCCCCTTATTAAAATGTGGAGGACCAGTGTGCACATATAGGAAACTAAGGAAAAGTGAAGTTAATGCTTGTTAGGTAGCAACTTAGAAAACATGAAAAGGTGTCATTTTCCTATTGTGTTAAAGATGACCAGAACTGAGCTAACCCATAGATTAAAGAAAAGCAAGGAGCATCTCTCATTCCCAAAAGGGCACACCCTAGAACATAGCAACCCCTTCTGTAACAAGGATTTTCATGGAAGAGAAGTAGCACTATAGGCCTAAATAACCCTCATGCTGCAATGTCCATTCAAACTACCAGCAGTCATCTCACCCTCTGGAGCAGTTAAACAAGTCCTGTCTCTTTTGGACAAACATGACTTGCATGCAGACCAAAGGTTGCTGCAGAGTTCTGCATAGTTTGATTCAGAGGTTTCTTTATAATATACACTAACATACCTTCACAGGGAAAATTTCCTGTCCAAACCCATCCAGACGTTCCACTTCATTGATGTACATTAGCTCAGCCTCTGCTGCTGTAATGCCACTGCAGTTAGATTAACATAAGACAGCAAATAGTTCAATACTGTACAAACACACACAAAAATACTAGCAAAAAAAAAAGTGAGTTTCACAAACCACTCGAGAAGACACTTTGGAAATGCTGCCTAGAAATGCACCACACAAAGCTAACTTTCAACATTAGGATCATTATCAGCAAGGGGGGAAATTTTACTAAATGTCACTAAAGCTAAGGTATAAAGCACAGTTCAAATGACAGGAGGAACAAACAGAACTGATCACATTACTCAGCTTCTTCCACACACATCAAATCTTTTCCAGGCTCTATTAAATCATCAGGTTGTGGATAGTTTTGGGTGGAAACTTGAGCCATAGGGGTGCTAATCTGCCCGAATATTATAAAAGGCCACTGGAGCTTCTTAAAATGACTTTAAAGGAAAGACCTACATTTTCAAGTTGGCTATTCAAAAACACAGGCACTAAATCCCAAAGTTGAACAGATTCTCTTTCATAAGAGAGAACAAACCAGCTGAAAACTTTTACACACGTGTCTACACACGCTCCTGTCACAGCTCAGGAATTCAAACAGATTTCAATTCTCAAAAGCAGGTCAGAATACATTGCAGGTTGCTCCAAAAGAAGGCCGCTATTAATTCTTCTCCTCTTTGCTTCTCCTTACCATAGCTTACAAACAGAAATATAGGAACGTGGGAGAAGGGAGGTGGAATATGATTTACCTGCTGAAGTGAGGGGAAGTATTTGCTCTTTGTGTTGCAGAAATAGCACTATAGAGCACAGCAGGTGGGAAATCTTTCCTTTCAAGTATGTGAGTTAACCAAGATCACACAAGCAGCCCATGGCAGGGAGAGAACAGAATCAGGCCTGCTCATGGCCAGCTTGGAAGCTTTTCCTTTGGTTGCATCAAAGGCCCAGGTTTGCATTGAAACTCAAAACTGAGAACAGCCTTAGCCTCAGAGACTGGTATTTGTCCTTTTACAACCACTTTCTCTCATGTAATGGGGAATGCAGCATCCTTCACATAATATTCCTATTGCATATGATTGTGGGCTCTGCCATTTTTCCCATAACAGCACTTTAGAGGTTTGAACACTTCCACCACTGAAACACCCGGACAACATGAAAGATGCCTTCTCACAAAGAAGGTTTTTTTACTGAATCACTAACGCACACACTCCTAGCTCATTAACTAGTAACACTATACTGTGTCTTCTCCTTGAGTCTTTAAACTCAATTCCTGTTATTTTCATTTCCATTACACTGAGAGTATTTGTATCCCACTCCTCTTGAAAGAGGCCCTGGGATTGCCACCGACCAAGTAACAGGGTCTTTCACCATCAGGATTTAAATGAAATCAAAAAGAGAAAGGAGTCTACTGCATAGCACAAATAGTCTTACACATGCTCATTAAACCTAAGGGTGTAAATGCTCGTTTATTTGGGATTAAGTTCCTCAGCCACTTTGTGTTTACAAAAGACAGATAATCTTCTGTGATAGACTAATTAAAAATCCAGTGACACAAAGCATAATAGTAACGTGAAGGTAAGCTAGTTAAACACTGCCAGGAATACATGGTGAGGCAGGGAAGTACTAGAATGATGATAATTTTTTTTTTTTTTAAATAGCACGAACCTTATAGTGTCAAGCTCACCTGTGAGTTCGGTGTTCCTGAGCAACCTTTTGAGTCAGCTCCTCCAGAACAGCTTCATCCTGGGTCCAATCCTGTAAGAACATGAAGTAGCATCAAAAACTAGTCAACCAAAGAGAGAGAGGATAAAATGGCAGACAGAAGTTATGACAGCAGATGCTATCACTGACAGCATTGAAAATGCAAAGCATGGGATGCTGAAAATATGTGAGAGGAACATGAAACTCTGATTTTTTTATATCTTCTTTTGAGAGGGTAAAGATATATTGTTAAAAATAGGGGTAAGGTCCTTATTATTCCAAAATAGAGAACAGAATATAGAACACAGATGAAGGACCATTTCCTAGGTAAGTACTGAACAAGTCCTTAAAAAATGTAGAGATCTACAAAATAATACATATCTTTTAAAACCAGTCCAAAATAATACACAGACCATGGAAAATAAATTAATGAGTATTTTTTGCCTGCAACATACAGGTACTCCCTTCCTCATGTTAAAGGGATTGAAAGTTTTGCTACTTCTTCAAATATGCATTAACACCTACTTTATGCTTGCAACACATTTCTGAGCAGAAATTTTTATACTCTCCAAATTTAATAACATGCGGTAGAAACAATTCTGAAATAATTGGGAACAAGTTAATAAAGGAAGTCTACTCATAAATTCAAGGCCAAAAAAAGGAAGCTGAAAAACTTTCTTGCAAAACCTCAAAGTTCTTACTTTTATTTAAGAAAGCCTTAAGGCTGCATGTAATGTACTTAAATACACTGCTTCTTGCTCAATGGGGCCCTCCCCTCTGATATTTGCTTCTGCCACAAAAAAATGTGAAAGTGGTAGTGTGCTAATAAAAAATGGCATGGTACATGCCTATGCACAGCCACACACCTGTGGGGTGTACTGTGTACATAACTTTGTTCTTTTCACAACTGAAGAAATGCCATTTGACACGCATTGTAACCTCACAACATCAAACAGCACGAACACAGCTGCCCCTCCCTCATCCACAAGCTCACTTCACTAATGAATTTATAGCAATGTTCTCAGTGGAGGCTTTTTCTATGCCCCAAATTCACTCAAATCCTCCAACTTGCTTAAGGACTCATTTGTATCTGCAGCACTTAGCTACTGTTACTGAATTTGCAGGGAAATATTTGCTATTAGGTTATACATACTCCCCAGAAGAGCAAAGAGAAGTAGTTATAAAAATGTCTAGAGAAATCGTTGATTTAAGAGTAGGGTTCTGAAGGTGTAGGAAGCAAACACTCCGCTGATCTTCTTAAATTCAGCAATAGTTGCATGCATGAAAGGCAAAATACCACCAAGCACTAGTAAACATGCAAAACAGAAGAGAGCTGACCACACCACCATGGAGGCAGCCAACACAAGAGAGGTTCTAAGAGATGGGCCGAAAGAGTAAATTGCTGAACTGCAGAGAAAATAACCACCTGGAAGCCCATCTAGAGACCTAAAACCTCCCCTATTTTTTTTTCTGAATAGAAAGATAGTACCTGTTTATCCCTGGAAGTGTTCAAGGCCAGGTTGGATGTGGCATTGAACAACTTGGTCTAGGGGGTGTCCCTCCCCAAGGCAGAGGGCTTGAAATTAGAAGATCCTTAAGGTCCCTTCTAACCCAAACCACTCTATGATTCTTTCTGTATTGAAAGTACTTTGCAGAAGTTCATTTGCAAAGTGACATCCTGTCAACAACACTTTTTTCCATATCTATTTTCAGCCATCTTCTTTCCCATTTAGGCTATCATACATGACTTCATGAGCCATCAGCTATACACAAGATCATCAATTACTTATCAATAGATAAGATAGCTAAAACAATCCTGCTCCATAGAGAAGATAACAGAAGTTTATTAGTGAAAGGTTAATACTGAAGCCACATTTTATATGTATATTCTACACAAAGTGTATTCAGATCTCTGTACATTTCCTTTCTTCCTTCTGATTTTTTCAGATCCTATTGAACTATCTAGTTTCTCAAAATCACACTTTCACTTCAAGACACCATGCAGATGTCACCTTTTTGGACTTAAGATGAGCTGTCTAGTGCAGTTCCTGTACAAAGAGCATGGGTAAGTGGGATGAGATGCTTCTCAAGCCTTCAAATTACAGTAAGATGAATCATTCTCCCTCTACCACTCCACTAATTGCAGAGGGAAACCAGATGCCTTAACTTCCAGGCAGCAACACTCAGGGCATAGCTACCCCACCCTGCTTCCAAATATTTTTTCTAGTTAGAAAGAATTCCACGATCTTTTATATTTATGAAGCTTACACTAAATACTCACGCTGATGGACTTGTTCATCTAAGACAAAGCCAGCCTTAGCTTCAACAGGCATTTGTTTTGGGTTTTTTCTTCTCTAATTCATCCTCCCAGAGAGTCTCAATGTCACAGACTACTTGGCATTTGTTACCAAATTTCCAACATCATTAGTGATCTAAGCTCCTTCCCTAAACATTCAGGTTATTTGCTAGTTTCCAAAGGTGAACCAAATTTACAGCAAATGTTCCCTGGAGAACATTTTAAGACGACCTGGCTTCACTTCAGTGCAACAGTCAGCTGATGTAAATCCACATTCTCTTCAGGAATGGCTGCATGGTTTGTCCTGTGACACAACATTTACTACAGCAGCAGCCCTTATATCGTCCTGATATGCCATGTTGCTAATACCACAGTACTGCTAATATACACCTTTTAAAAGAACTGCAAGTTCTTTTTTGATTCAAAGATGTCTTGTTTCTTTTGTGGGCACCTATTCCCAGTGGAGGCTCAACAGGAACTGAAAATGGGTGACATTCCACAGCATAGAATCATTCAGCTGCAATCAAGTTTTGGGGAGCAAATTTTGCTTCCACTGGTCCAGCACTGGTGCTTTTACTCTGTTATCGACAAAGCCATCTCTGAGTCATGGAAAAATTATTCACAAAAGACCACAAAAGAGAAGAATAAGGAACTCACCATAGGAAACAAGACATATTCTCGGAGGAAGTCATGAGATTCAAACTGATTATAGTCTCCAAAGTCCGCTGGAAAAAAACAACACGATTACTCATTTTGGCACTTTCCATACATGCTAAGGCCGAACTCAACCTTTGCACAGATGCTTAATTTCAAGTGGGCGAGTTCTCTCTGAAGCCGCAGCCCAGCACAAAGACTTTTGCTTGTACTTCAGCTTTTAACATGAAGGTCTGAAAATAATAGTGTTATTACCAGAGATCAAGTAACAGCCAACAAGTAATTTCTTTCTTTTGATCCCTAATATAATGACCATTTGCAATGCTTAACCATCAGGAGTGCAAGAGTTTGTTCCTTTGTAGCCTTCTTGAACTCATACCCCTATTTAAAAAATGCTGGGATTGCTCAGCCTCTTTAAAGATCTTGCACACTTTTGCTTCTCCACCATTTCTAACCCTGACCAGGCAAAAATAAAGAAAATTTAACCTAACTCTGCTACAATTCTACACAGTTGAACACAAGATTAATTTTACAGCCCATAAAGGTTAAAATCCAGTAGTCAATTTTATTAAAAATTGTCAATAACCAGCATGGGGGAAGGTTTATCCTTCTGCAGCCAACCTCGCAGTGCAGGCAATGTGTTGATTTAACTGATTGTCCCACACCTTTCTACTCACTTTTCTGCTTCTTCTATGTCTCTCCAAAAGATACTCATCTCCATGTTCACATTCACTCATATGTCAGGCTGAGGGTTGTTGTCTAAATGTCCTTGAGATTGTGGAGTTTTGGAAATGCTTCCTAAAGGCTAAGCTACATTAAAAAACCCCAAACAATGCCTATATTTATCTATCTGTTAAATATACAACAGCTTATATCAAAAGAGTACCTTGCCAGGAGGTTTTTATTTTATATTAATTGAACAGCATCAAACGCCATCTACAAGATTCTCATATTATAGGAGCTGGAAATCCCCACCATAAATCATTTTATCTAAACATGTTTTCAAAGCTTCTAGACAATTTCACGTACTGCAGGATGCCAAAAATGCAGTTTCATTTTGTTTTTATCTCAGAGTTATGTTTTAACATAAACAGAAAGAAATCAAAATGGGCATGAAACAGAGTCTGCAAATTTGAAAGAAATAAGTACTTCAAATACCTTTGGTTGCATCACGTGCAAAGGACAAAGGAAGTAATAGAATGTCAGGAATAGTAGGATTGACTCACTCTCAAAATTAGGAAAAAGTTCCAAAAACAGTGAAACATATTCAGTATCTATTCAGACCTAACTTACACACTGGAAAAATCTTCATTTACCTAAATTAAAAGATTCATTATGGACTCTTATACACATAGTTCCTTTATTAGACAAACATTTCAAGATTTAACAAGAAACATTTTCTCTTCAATTTTTAACAAATATACAGGATATAAACCCAGCATTTCTACTGCTCTAAAAAAAGACCACATAAGCATTTCTCTCCATTGAACCTTTATCAAGATTCAGATCCTCATGTTGGCTATTTATGTACTTATGTATTTATATACTCCCCCCTTCCCACTCATCAGAAAGCATGCAGAGAACATCATTGCTGAAACTTTGCCTCAAGTTCTCATAGTTAGTTGAGGATAGACTGAAACATATTTTATCCAAATAAAGGGCTTCTTCCTCTGCACATATACATTATATGATCCTACTTTTATTGATGTCCTTAGGAGTCTCAAAATAAAAATCGTGTTGTAAGAAGTAGTTTATTATTGACTTATAACTCACAGAACAATTATGGTCACGTGTCCTTTCATACTTCTTATAGCACTATACAGCAAAATGAGTTTTTAATTAAAGGCAAAATTAAAGCTGCTGCCATGCTCTTTGATGTAATTTGCATTTCAAACCAGAGAACATGAAGCAAATTCATTACTGCAAAGTACTCCGTGGTCAGGGCTGGAAGAACTGGAGTTTTGTTGAGATTCACTTGCATGAATTTTAAAAATAGGAAAGCTGAGCACTGTGGTCCCTCTTTCCCCACCTGAGGCTGTGAGTGCTTCATCCACAGCAATCCACCCATGCACTTTGGAGTCAATTGGAAACCTAGCTGCTGTGAGTTGGAGTCATACAAGGCCTCAGTGCCCAGCCAAGATAGAGGACAAACCAAAAGAGCCATTCCTGGACAAAGGCTATGGGGTCAGGTTGTCCTACCTTGCACTGCCAGACCAGCCAGTCGAATTCCCTGCTCGAATGAGGATATCAATCGCCCATCAAGAACATCCTTTTTCACCTGAAGGTAATACTGATATCTAAACAAAACAAAACAAAAAAGAAAGAAAGAAAGAAAAAAAAAGGGCACAAATAAGCAAAAATTATAATATCTACATGCTTGCACATTTTCTACAGGAAAAAAACAGACTGTGGAAAGGGAGGAAGGAAAAAAATCATCCCAAACAGGTCAGGCTGTTGAACAGCAGGTCTGTACCTGGCTTCAGAAGCTCCACACTACCACAACAAATCAGTATGATTCCTACCTGTGCAGTGCTTCCAGAGGGATGAAAGGGAAAATAAAAGGTTCTAGTCAGCATTCCCCAGACCACATAGAAGAGGGGCATCTGCGAAGATTACCACTTCAGTAAATTTTATAGAGGTTACTGAAGACCACGTAACCCCCAATGCAAAAAGGGACTTTTCTATATTGCTTCTATTGTTTTGCTCCATTGTCATCATTTTGATTGAAGAAACAGAATTTTAGCTATACACTTTGGTCTGCTGATTTGCCTTAAGCTATGGGCCATATAAAAGGTTTTTTAATTGACATTTTTAATGTGTAAAGATGACTAAGACACACGAACCAAGCAAACACAGCTTCTAGCACAATCCATGTGTGCACTCAGCCTCATGCTCCCAACCCCTGAGTACACTTGGATGATCCAAGTTAAGAACCTCAAAACCCAACAAATGGGCTTTTTCAGGTTGTGAGCAGACACAAACACCTGGCTGCAGCTGAAACAGGTTCAGAGGATACTGCACCCTTCAACTGCATGCTTGCTTGCCCTCTGAAACTGAAAGTGGAGGGCATCCGCTTAAAATGCCATGGATTAAAGAAATAATTGCTTGTGATAAACTGGGATAGAAAGAATTGGTACACAAGCAGGCCAGCCAGTCCCAGAGACTGCAAGTTCTGCAAAGCAGACAGTGAAGAGCAGTTAAAGTCTGTGGACAGCAAATCCCTTACTGTGCCTAGCTACAACCAGCACGCCACATCTGACCTTACCTCTGAACCTCTTGACAAAGAAGCTGTTCTGGCCTTGTTTTAGAGTGTAAGTCACTGTCCCAGTACCAGCAGAAGGGAGAACCACTGCAACATCACCCACAGAACAGGAACTGCGCTTCCTTAACCATGTTTGCAAATGTAACTGTTTGTGTTGAGGCATAAGAAAAATATAATCTCATTTTAAATCCTCAGATTTGGATTTCACACAGCCTAATGAAGATTAAAACTTGAGGGGATTTTGAAATTTGATTGAGAGAGACAGGCTGAAAATCATACGGCTTCTCAACCTGAGCCCTGGGCCTCAGCCCCAGGTTTCACATTCACTTGGTTCAAGAGACAAATCGGTTTCTTTCCACTCCTTTGCAGTGAGCAAATCCTAACTCTGAAAACATGCATGCTTTCATAGAGGCTTGACATAAGCTGCCTTATCAGCTATGCAAGTCATCAAGTGTTTAATGAATTTGGTCTTTACAACTTGTAATACCAAAACCAGCTATTTGGGTCCATGCTACATATACACACGAGTTACATATTCTAGTCTAACAAGGAGAGTAAAATACACATCTGCCATAAAAATAAAGCTATTGTTAAAACAAACACAATGTTAAGAGGCTACATGAGACTCAAACCAAAGTCAAGTCTTGTAGTGACATCCTAGCTGTACAGAAGTCAAGAGAAGCTGTAGTCACCAGCTGTAGTGGAGCCATGATTTCAACCACAGTGTCCACACAACTACAGACAAATCACAGGAAGAATTACTTAGGTAAGCATCAACAAAATACAATGGCAATGCAGTTGCTGTAGTATCAAGTATTATGAGCTAGGTTTCAAAAGAAACCTTGCTGTGGGGTTTGAGTTGCCATTTGACATGCCATCGAAATACTGTGTAAGCAAGGAAGGAAACATTGCTTATTGTCTGCCTTGGACAATGTGGAATTCTCAAGAGCTGTCTCCACAATTTTCCCCCAACACTGTCTTTGACCTATAACTGCCAAAATTAAAAAAAAAAAAAAAAGAGGTAAGATCCTAGACAGTTGTTAGAAATGTTAGGGTAAATAAAGAGCGCACACACTCACACACACTGTTACACACACACTCAGAGTTACACATTCACTATTACACACTCACACAGTTACACATTCACAAAGGCAGCAGACAGCACCCACAATCTGAGAAAGATGTCTATTTACAGATGTTTCTCTTGATTGTTAGGAAGGGGTCACATTTAAAAATCTTATTAGGAATATTCCACAACATTATGGAATCATAGACAGGGTTGAGTTGGAATGGACCTTCAAGATCATCTAGTGAGTTTAAGATCTATTATATATCGTAAGAGTTGACATGCAGTAAGAGTTTAAGGGATGTACATAATAAGTGCTCTGACGTTAACTAGTGTATCTGTGACAAAAAAAAAAATCTCATGGAGAAAGTTGCCACTTCTCACAGGCGAACTCACTGAAATGCAATCACCCACTGTGGCTCTGGCACCTGTTTCAGTGGAATTGCCAAGACAATCCGAAGAAGATTGAGGCAGAAATCTGTGGTTGGTACCTGCTTCCCCTTTACCCCTGGACTGACAGTGACAAGTGACATCCACCTTAAGAGTCCTGACATGTCTTTTCATGGTGTCCAAATAAAGCATGAACTGTGACATCTGTCCGCAGCATGGACTGGAGTGGCTAATTCCAGTGTCAAGGCAGAGGAGGAGGATACCCTGGAGGAAGCTCCACTAGAAGGCTCTAATAACTCCACCAGCCACAGATTCATGGCTCAACCACGCTGCAAAACTGTGGTCAGGCTCCCTGCCCAGCCAACGGAGAGGAGCAATTGGCTCACATTCTGTCAGGGATTTGAGGCTCCTCCATCTGAAATTAAATTAAATGCTGTTATTATACCATTATGCTAACTGAGACTGCTCCTTGTTTGCTTGGATTGCAAAAGTAGATCTATAATTTGAGGGAAATCAGACATTTTAAAAATGTTCTAGCTATAGATTCACTGAGGAAACCTGTTCCAGGACATGCATTTCATAAGCCTTCTATTAGGTGGTTTAGTTGGGAAATCATATGGAAAGTGAACAAAAGAGAAGTTTGAAATCTGCACCCCCAAAAAATAAAAGACAAAAAATTCAAAATTAAGATTTAAGAGGCTTTAATCACAAAGGCATTCCAGCATACCAGAGGAGTGCAACGCAGCGAAGACACCACCATAGCCGAGTCAGCCTAGAGCTGAAATCTCTCATCTCCATTGCTCACTTTGGGTTAAACATTACTAGCAGAGCCATTGTGTATTTAATATAATAAAGGCTACTGCAGTTTGCCAGCCTGTAGCTGATTCCAAGGGGAATGGGAGTGGACAACAAATCTGAACAAAGCCATCATTATAAGGATATCATTTCCCACAACTCGTTTTAGCCAACACACAAAACATTGGAAGTATATTTGCATGTATTGCATCAAAAAGCACATTTTTATAGTGTAAAGAAGCCGCAACTTGATGATTATGAGACATCATCTCAGCTTCAGAATAAACATCTGTATTTTGGCAATCCATACTATAAAAGGAAAAAAAGCCCACCAAAACCCAATAGTTATAGTAAGCAGAAGATAAGGGTACTGTTTTAAAATTCACCGATTTCCATTCTCTTCAACAACCGATGTTTCAGATATCACAAGCCACACAGAACCTGGTCTGACCAATACAAGAAGTGAGGTCTTTGTAGAGAAATTAAAGCATGGTTTACAAAAGTAAGAATATGGTTAGGTTTGCAGAGTAATTGCAAAGCATCTTCAAGATTTTCTTACTAGTGACTTCCACAAAGAGCCACAAATACTTTCTTACCTGAATAATTACTCAGTATTATCAGATCCACTAGCCTTAGTAATCAAGTAATCAAACTCTGCTAGGAAATGTAAAGGAACAGAATAGAAAATTCTCTTTGTCCCCAGGGATTTACAATCTAAATGTATATTTTATACAAAAAGGTGACAGTATTGAGTTAATAAGGTTTAATACTGTCTGAATACTGCAATGTAACCTGTCTGGATTTTTGTTATTTTTCCCTGGTACTTTCTTTCTCGGTACATCAGGGAGGGTTTGTACCTCCAATGCAGCAAGAAACACTTAAAAAGCTTTTCTCTTTTTTTTTTTTTGTTTTTTAAATCAGTTTGTTTTATTTGGAAATTTCAAGCCAGTATAAATACATCACAGTTTCAATACCAATAAATATTTACCTTAAGTGTATCTGAAAACAAACAAAGCGCTACAAAACATGTATTAGTTACCCAAGAGGTACAACTCCTTTACAATCGTTTCTAATGATGCAATTACTGGCATGACTAACCTTTTTATAAGTCATTAGGTACCATTTTGGCACCAAGCCTATCTATTGGATAACTGCATAGCTATGTAAGTTAACTTCTCTGAAGGAAAAGAGAAATGCTTTACCATTTCATACCTCCAAAAGAAGAAACCTTTAAGACTCAAAGGAGAAACAGATTGGTCCACCAGTGGTTTAGCTCAAGAACTTCAGCTCTCCTCCAACTTCAAAAAAAATCGCAATTAGAGTGCAATATGATCTTCTAAAATTAGGAACACAATAAAAGTCTCATTGAGTCACAACAACAGTCCGAGTCAGCTCATTTGAGATTGTCTCAGTATGGTAATACATTTCTGAGGAGAGACGCTGCAACGTACACTTATGCAATAACAGGGCAAGAGTTTTCTCCAGAACAGAGGCCTTTTATCATTTACTAAAATTATTTTAAGCACCACCTTTGATATTGATGTGTCTATTGTTCACCTGACCCCTTAAAACCTGCCATAATTTTGGCTTTTATACTATTTAGCAACAGGATTCCATAGATACCTATATGCTACATTTGAAATAGAAGCCCATTTTTTATTTTGAGGGCATATTTTCTCAGCCTTTGAGGTAGAAGAGCCAATGACTTAGCTATTCAGGGCAATCAAAGGAACTGACTGATAATGACCAAAAAGTGATTTCTATTTACTTATTACATATTTAAGACGATCATATGACTACTTAACTCTTACTGGTAGCTTTTCTGAGAAAAACATGCTTTAATGTATTAATGATCATGAATAGCTGAGGCTGGTGAAGCTACTCAAGTAAACTTGGGCAGGAATCCAAGGCATATTTAAGAGATCTAGGTTTTGTTCCCAAGTGTCAATCCAGAGTACTACTTACTGGATGCTCCTTATTTCATGTGGATCACTCAATATACTGCAATAAATCTGACTTGCAAACTCAGGCTGGATTTTATATGGTAAGGAAGGCAGGCAGACAAGACTTGTCTTTTCAAATGCAACATCAGTATATTGGCAAAGATGGTGTTATGATTTCTGAGCCTGAACATGCTGAAACACATTTTGGAGGCAAGGATTCAATCAGCGCATCTTAATCTAAAGGCACTTTAAAAAAAAAAAAAAAAGAGAGATACATAGATCCATGATGTCATTGTCAGTAACACAGAGCTAATGCCTCATCTTTGCCACTTAAAAAACTTAGATGGTGTTGATAAAACAGAACATCTCTAGTTCACTCTTTGGAATTTCATCAACTTCTCTCCCAACAAAGTCTGGTGTTTCACAGTACCAGACAACAGCCATTTATCTGGGATTTGTGTTAGAATATAAAAAGCCATGACAGTGTTTCCACTAATAGAAGGGTAATATTTTTGGAAGGGTATTATTGAGAATGAGTCTACCACACCCTGTCACAGACCTTCAGGAAGATCAGCAGGCTTGCCAGAAAAAAAAAAGAGTGAAGGAGACGAAAGAGCCTTTGTCACACACACAGGAGGAAATTCCTTCAGAAGCTCAAACTGTCAATGCCAACAGTAAAAACACAGTCATAACATTTTCCAGGATAAGAGCTCTTTGATCATAGCAGCCTTAGAGGGTAGGTCAAAGCTAGCTTCAGGTAACTGAGAAATGACTCTTTTCAAAAGCAGCATCCAACTGCCTACATCCTCGTTTCCTCCAGCAGCTGGATGGAAAACACAACTGACACTAAAAACAAAACAAATACATGGAAAGATTTGTGTCATTCTCCTTCCTAATGAGACAGAACAATGCTGGCATAGCATCACGTCACACATTTGACTGTAAAAAAGGAGAACAGTTCAAAACACAGTTCCTATCACCTACTTCCAGATCACTCAATCTCTCTCTTTAAAAGCAACGAATTGTAGTTGAAGGGGAAAAGAGGGGATTTGGCTACAACAGACTTAACTTCACAGTGATGGTCATTTTCCATTTATTTTGTTGTGCAGGTTGTGAGATAAGGACAAATGATGCAGAGCCTGGATGCCTGGCTTGCTTGGTGAGCTGCAGAGAGGCACACAGCGAAAGGCCAGCTACCACAGCTGACCAGTGAGATTCCTAACAAAGGCCAATGCCTTCCAAAGGTTAAGGGCCAGCTCCACAGTCAGCTCCTGGCTAAGGATACTAGAACAGGAAAATCTTTGCATAGCTAAAGACAGCGTGATGAGAATTGTGCACTGCATAGCTGTTGTTTACCACCTCCATTTTAACAGTTGACTACTGAAAGGTTGTTCATTTGCGTGCATTCCCCAAAAGGCAATTAAAAATCCTGATCTCCACCTCCTCCAGTTCTTTACACAGCTGGCATGATTTCAGAAGTAAATGCAAAGTATTTTATGAGCAATAAGTTTTTTATACTAGCATGAATTAGTCAATAACACCAAATTTCTGCAGAAAAATAGAGCACTTAAAGAAAAGTACCTTTGTATTACAAATGGACATTGACTGTTTAGGAAAGTAACACAGGCTCCATAACCTCTCCCATATAAGCAGCATATGCTCCCAGTGTAGCCTGATCTCAAAGTGCTGTGGCTCTTTGCTGCCCAGGGTTCGGGGATGGCCAGTGAAGCCCTCAGCAATGAGCCAGGAGAAGACAGCGTCACACTCGGCATTCTCACTGGCAGCAAAAGAGGGAGCTTGCAGAGGAAAGAAGTGCTCTGCTGGTGGTTTTCTTTTCCTGCCATTTCTGATGGGCCACAAGCACAGACATGCGCCCAAGCCCTGTTGCAGCCCGCAGACACGACACAAGCCTTCCAAAACACACACTCCTTCGATGCGAAGCTTAGCCACCAGATGCAGCATCCACCAATTTCTCTATATTTAAACAGAACCTCCCCTTCCCCCAACCACAACAGGTCCATCCTCTGTACTTGTATATCTTTTTTAAGAGTGTATTAAGCATTTTGCATACACCAAGTTCAAAAAAACCCACAAGCACAAAGTGAAACTTTAAATAAAAAGGCCAGTAATGGCATGCTTTTGCAAGAAAGGAAGGCATGCCACAACCTGATCTTGATTTTCTGCTCTTGAACTATTGAATTAATTACAACAAATTACAGGGAGTCCCACTACAATTTATAAGCACAATAAACTCCCTTACTACCACCTATAATTTTATCAGAGTTAATCCAAATACCTAAAGAATTAAACAGCACAAAACTTCAACATGCCTTTTAGAGTAAAAAAAAAAAAAACCAGGGGAAACCATATTCTCTTGTCTTCTGAACTTTTTCACTTAGAAAAGGCTACATTTGGTCTCTGCAAATTGGAGTCAAATGGACTCCAGCAAACCCTGGTGACACCACCATATAATTCATCTTTATAAAGGCTGGAGTAGGATTGCAAAAGTAAAGCAAAAGAAAATCATATAATGCAAAGAAATCTGTATTTTAGCATTTCTAACTGAAAAAAAAATGTTCAATGCAAGCATAAATATTACATAGAAACCCGAGAATAAAAAATTTGGGAGCAAAGAGTTTGTTATCCACGTCTTTGAAAAAAAACATGTATCCATTTGATTTGAGGTTTAAACACATGCTAAAAGTGCTATTGTTCAGTCTATTGTTCAGCCTGGGCTTGAAAACATGCTCAGCTATGTGCTCATATCTCCTGAACTGAGCAGAACACTTGCATTTGGCTACAGAGATCCAAAAGTTACAGCTGAGGAAACTATTTTTTCTTTTTAGCTTCACATTTTATTTTGATCACAAAAAGGAAAAAAAAAAGGTTGTTCTGAGTCTGGTGGGTGAATTACAGCAATGCCACATACTGCTTTTCACAACATGGTTGGGGTTTTTTGAGTGCAAGCCCACAATATCTCCCACAACTGCTGCCTCCAGCTTCACTTTCCTCCAAACGTGGTCTTCCTCGTTCCCACATAAGGTCCCAGGGCTCTTCCTCCTCACCCTGAACAGTGTGTCCCAGAGGCAGCTACTGCTCTGATGCAGGATTTTGGATAATAAACCAATTCTCCCTGCCAGCAACTGTCCTTTGGTGCCTGACACACAACATGGGCTCCTACTAAGAACAGGAGCTACAACCACACATAGTCCCCACCTACCTACAGGTGCTCACTAAGGTGCCATGGCATGCAGTTTCTGTGTCATTGCCCACTTGGTTAGTCACATCTTCACAACAGCAGGTCCCACACACACAGAGCAACTCATGCCCCCAGATCTCCAGATGGAATAAAACAAAAAAAGCCACCCTGAAATGGCAGCTGTAAAGATTCATCCTCACAAAGATGCAAAAGTGCAAAGGTAAGCTGTGGCTATGTACGCTGATGACTGCTTAACCTCCTGGGGAAGAGGAGCACAAAAAACCCCTGTTGGTCCTTCCTGGATTGGAGCTAGATTTTGGCAAAAGTGAGATTAGACCCCAAAAAGTTAATAATAGCTTATATTTACTTCCTCTATTCATATATGTTGACTCAGTTCAAAATATGCAGTTCCCTGCCCTGAAAAACTAGGCAGCTAACCTTCAAGCTGTATCTAGTGTGGGAAAAGGTGGTTTAAGCTACATATGGAAGCAATATGAGTCAACAGTTTGAAAATTCTCCTGGTAGCCAGCCAGGTTAATAGCCAAGCAGGTTAGAATATCATGCTAAAAAAATGTGGTGAGTTAACTAGAACAAACGTTTACTCAAGCTCATGCTATGCAATACTGAAAATAAATAGATAACCTTTTTTTTTTTCCTTTTTTGTTTTTTAATGGCACTTAAGTACAGACATAACTATGCTTTGGACCCAAAACAAACATGAAGAGTTCTCATTGCTCCATTCTCTTTCCCTCATTGTGTCTGTTGTAACAATAAAATATAATGTATATACCCTATAAGCCCCATTTATTTTTTCAATATATATTTTAAATATTGTCCTTCCATACAGCTATAAACTCTGGAATTACTCAAGTCCACCATGTTTTTCTGGCTAACTGTATTGTGTTCTGCTGTGCACTGATGCGAAAGCCAAACTGAGTGAGCACATATACCAGTGAACAACTGGCATGCATATGTAAGCATCCAGAAGCACATCACAAAATAATTGCTCTGTGGGTGCAGAGCAGCATGCAAGTGTGTTCAGGTGTTACTTTATTCAAAGAGCAAGTGAACATGTTCAAACTTACAGAAGAATGTCTGCTTAGCCTGAACTTAACAAAACAAACAAACAAAAAAAAAGCTCTGGTGAGCCTGCAGTGAAAACTTGTGCATGAATTTATAGAGCTCATTTACAAAACCCTGTCAGTGAAATCTTCATATAGTATCCCAACCTCATATAATCAATGTCTGAGAAAGCTCTATTGATTTAGTGTAATTTTACCTGGTGGGGAGTTAAAATCCAGTCCATTGGCTACTGCCTTTTACAATAATCTGTCCTGGCAATAAGAAAACACTGCTCGAAATGTGACACAATGAAGTTGCTGCCTATCTATAGGTCGTCAGTACAACACCTTATATTCCTGTGAAAAGATTTTTGGAACATCTACATTAGAGTCACTGCCAGCAGAAAACAGGAAAACTCAGGTTGCTTCCATCTCCCAGAGACCCCAGTGACCCTAGTGTTTCCAAAGGAATAATTGAAAACAGTCACCCCACACCTCAGTAAATCATGCAACAAAACCACAGCCCAGGAAGTTGTAACATCCCAGTGAATGCAACCCTGCAAAAGTGAGCACAGCTCTGATAACGACGGGATGTTGCCAGGGAAATATGTGAATCAGTGCCCTGTTGGGTGGGTAAAATAGATCCATTTCATGAAATGAATAATTATTCTTTGTAAAAGCACCAAAGCAGCTGAAGATATCAAGTGCAAAAGCAGCTGCCAAAGATAAAACAGTGAACCAGTAAACATCTCACTGCACAGGAATCTGCCATCTTCCGACACTGAGATTTTTGCCAAATTTTTGTTGAGATTCTCAGCTGCATAAGGGCCTCCATACAAATGCTTCTTTTAAACACATTTGGAGACTTCAGGGTTGTACTGACATCCAATTGCAGATCCTTTAGTGCTATACCCTGCCAGCAAGGCAAAAAATTAAAGGTATTCAGGTCACTGAAAAAGGTAAGTTTAGAACTAAGTTTTCATGATCTGTGTCTCAGCTATGAGAGAAGAGAGAAAGTTCGCTCCAGCCTGCAGTACAAACTTCAACATTAAATAAATTTAATTGAAGACTGGCAGTGCTACCATAACCAAGATTTCCACTGCCTATTGAATTCTCAAAATTTAAAAAGCTGATAGAAATCCCAATCAAAACCCACACATCTGTTTGGTCACATGCTGCTGCTGCTAATGGCTTGACCCTCTTCCTTATGCTGTAGAAAAATTTCAGACATCTATCTGGGACTTCTAAATAGAAGACAAAAGATCCATAGTTCCCTTTTCAAAACACACAGTAGGTAAGAGAGAATGAATCAGCACCAGAAAGTGATGCACAACAGAGGAATCCTGAATCATGCTGTGGAAATGCCCATTTCTTCTCACTGATTACACAGGAATTCTAAAGCAACCTTCACTCTTGAAGGCTTCATCAGAAGTAGCAACATGACTGAGGCAGGATTGGCGTGTGTCATGAGGAGTTTAAAGAGTACTATGGGAAGACAAACAGGAGAGTACCAGCCCCAGCCCAGGTAATGCAGTCGTCTGTCTAAACCAGTGCCTTAAACTACCTTGGGAGACAAGTCTGAAGCACATGCTGGTATGTGAGGCTCACCAGAACACCCACCCCATGCACAGCACTCCCTAATGAGTGGGAAACCTCTCTCTGCAGTGACACACATTGCTGCTACACCTGGAGGGGGAAAAAAGGGCAGCCAGCAGATTGCAACAGTCTAAATGACAAAGGCAATGAGCAGCTCAATTCCTAAACTAAGAGGAGGAATTATCCTTTTTATCTTCATTTGAGGAGATGCAAAAACACTGACGGGCACTTCCGTGACTCAAACAGCTAAGGACGACAAGTGTTTTCCCTTTTTCCACTTTTTTTATCCTTTCTCCTTTAAACAAAACATTGAAGCTATCATCTTTTTTTCTAAATCCCTCTACTTGTTTTTAGTGGCATTTGTCAGGTTTAAGGAGACAGCAATACACTAAGAACCTTCAGGGAGCAAAATCTATCATAACTGATTCTATGGAGAGTCATTCCAGCAGCAGGGACTTTTTGATTAAGTTTACAGAAACCTCCCAATTTGTGGATGGGAACTCCCTGTCCATCATGGCGATGGCAGCATGCTCCCACCAGCCAGGAAACATTAGACTTGAATTTCCAGTCTACAGAACATTATTTCTATTTAAAAATAAAATTATTATGAAACAAAGTCTGTTCTTTGTTTCTCTGTCTTAGGCCTGACACAGTCATCAAGACTGAATACCTAGGTGAAGGTTTCCTGTAGAGTTTACAAGTGTAAGTAGATCTGGCAAGGCCATGTTGTTAAATACAACTTGCAACACATCCTCCAGCTGCGTAAGCAGAAGCTTACTATCCATGCACTCATCCTCTTGCCTTAAGATGCTGCACTTCAAAGAAAGCAGGACACAATTCTCCATTTCATTCCAAAAAGTAGTTTAAGTCTCAGTTTTCATGAGGTTCTACTGCTAGTTACATGAAGATTTAAAATCACCTTTCAGCACTATTTAAGATAACTGGTTACTAATACAAAACAAGAAAAAGGGACATGTTCAGATCCTACAAGTAGACCTTCAACAGATTTCCCATAAATACACACACACAGAGAATGGGTACTGCTAGCAGTACAGCTACAGATATGCAACCATGTGTCTGTGTGGCACTGGGAAATCTAACAGGAGCAAGAGGAGCAAGAAAAGCTGGATTTAAATAGAAGATAACTCCAGGTTATCACAGTGATCCAACTAACATAAATGCTTATCACCAAGCAGCAGTGTTGGGGGTTAGACTTGTTTCTTTTTTCACCTATAGAATTTTTTCCCAAGAGTTGCAAGGCAACTAATTGCTGGGTACTTATCAGTGCTCAGCTGAAACAAAGCATGGAGGCTGGGTGGAGGCTGGCACTTGGCTACACCCTTTGTCTCCGGGAGTTTCCCCCCGAGGGGGGGGGAGAAAGACGGGGGCTGGGGGGCAGCTTCACTTTTGGTGTGGTCTGCGTCGGGAGAGGACGAGGCTGCCATTGCTGTGTGAGTTTTTCACTGGCACCACCGGGATCTGATCCTGAAGAGAGCTACCATCATCTGCTCGTGTGTCCAGGAAATCCTGATTTCTCCTTTTGCTGCCCTGCTGGAGCTGTCTCAGCCCTGTCCCACTGCCTCGGCGCTGTTTTAGAGCTGCTCTGCACCGCGGGCCCGCACTGCCCTCCCTGCCAAACATCCCTGCCCTCCAGTGACCACCGACGGAGCTCCGAACTTCATCCGATCCACCAGCCCGGGATCCCCCACCGTTCCAGCTTGGTACCTTTTTTTTTTGGAGTCCCCAGAGACCAGACTGCCCCGGGTTTTGTAGGACCAAGCTCCGTCAAGGTCCCTGGTTCTGTTTTTGCTATTAATTGCTGTAGTTGGTGTTGCTTGTTTGCCTTGTTATACCTATCAGTAAAGAACTGTTATTCCTATCCCCATATCTCTGCCTGAGAGCCGTTTTAATTTTCTAAATTATAATAATTTGAGGGAAGGGGATTTGAATTATCCATTCCAAGAGAGGCCCTGCCTCTCTTTAGCAGATACCTGTCTTCTTTCAAAACCAAGACAAGCAGTGAGGACAGCTTCCTCAGAGGCTGAGAAACAAAAAGCATTCAGTGTGACTCATCCAAACGCATCTCCATACACAAAGCAAGCTCTTCACTGATGAAAGCAGAAGCCCAGATTTTTAGCCTCAGCATCATTTCAACTGTCAGATACCACAAAATAAATATATAGGCCACTCAAATTATTTTTGTTTCCATGCAGGAAGGCAGAAGAACTTTTTTCCCTGCAACAGAAGTTGGTTAGACCTTCAAAGCAAATTTCAAAATGGCTAATGTATTTTCTTCTCTTTAAGGATTATAAAATGTCTCAAGTACTATGTTCAGTCTCAAAGACCTTCAGCTCTTCTTTCCAGAATTAAGGTTCAATCCTGGCAGTCTATGTAATCAAGACACATTTTTAACACAGTGGTTTGCAGCTGTGCACGAATCATAAACAGTCACTTCCTCTGGTGGTGAGGAATAGGACATGAGGAAATGGGATGAAGCTGCTTTAGGGGAAGAACTTGCACTGGGATTGTAAAACAGGGACAAAGCAGGGCCTGTAAGGATAAGACAAGGGGCAATGTTTTCAAACTAAAGAAGAGTAGATTTAGTCTAGACATAATGAAGAAATTATTTACAGTGAAACTGGTGAAGCCCTGGAAGAGGTTGCCCAGGGTGGTGATCATGTTGGGTGGATCTCTGGGTACCATCATCTAGTCCCTACTCATTGAAGGTGGGTTGGACTAGATATGATCTCTAAAGGTCACTTCTAACCCAAACTGTTCTATGATTCTTCTGCGATTCCAAGTTCAGGTTGGATATGAGGAAAAGATTCTTCACCTATAGGGTGGTCAGTCACTAAAACAGGCTCTCCAGGGAAGTGACTACAGTACCAGCCTGACTGTGTTCAAGGAGCATCTGAATTATGCTTTAAATCATATGATTTTGTTTTAGGCAGTCCTGCCAGGAGCAGGGAGTTGGGCTCAGTGATTGTTGTGGGCCCCTTCCAACTTGAGAGATTCTGTGATTCAGTGAATCCTCTTCTGTCCTGCTGTACATATCCAACATGTTCTATCCATCTGGTTCCTTATACACTTTTGAAATGGATGCACAATTAATCTACTGTCATCTTTGAAGTTTCATAGGCCACACATCAACCCCCTAAAAGCCATACTATTATTGAACAATGATATTTCTTTGTTTGGTAAAGCTAGGTATTCTTTTTCCTTCTGGTTTTTGAGAGCTATAAAATATTTGGAATTATACATTTCATGCCTTTCTTTACTTGCCCTTTACTAATCTAGTTGGAGTTTTGTTCTGAACATGTAAAAAAATCCCAGATGGAAATTCATATCATTACCTCATTCCAAGATCTTCAAAGTTTAGGAAAAACCCTAACATCATAAAAATCACAAGCATGGGCAATAAAATTGCTACACTGTACCCAGCTGCAGAACTGTTTTTTTAAAAAATCTGAATTATTTATGGCTGTCAACCATGGTGAAAGCCATCCAAATTGCTTATCCAACATACAGGTTCAGCCAGTGTCTCCAACAGCACACATGCCCAGGTGGACAAGAAAAGGAGATCCAAAGTACTCTTTCTCAAGTGCAAATGCCTCCACTACCATAACTGCATGGAAGGATTCAACCTGGACTCTCTGTGACCAGAGAGGAAGCTCCCTCAGCTTGTGTAAATGATCTTACTGTACAAGAACAACAGAACTTCAGAATGTAACCTTTGCTTCCATTTAAAAGGGCCCAATAAAAAAAGGATAGATCACTCCAAAAGTATCTGTTCTACTAAAACTGAATGTAGAAATAGCTCCCATCAGGAAAGCACTATCTTAGCACACAGAGCATAAATTAGTATTATTTCCTTATGATCAGATATAAATGTGAATCTGCCCAATGCCAAGACATTCCTGTTGCAACATTTCTAACCATCACAGCCACTGCCTTCAAAACACAGTAAAGCAAGAATGCAGGCTGAAAGTATCCTACACTGTATTTATAGTTACGCAACAGTATTTTTTAGAGTTGCTACATATGTACTGCCCAACCACACACATGAAAACACATTCACTTTCTGGTCTAAAAGCACAGTATAATGTAATAGATTAGATCTAAGTGTCAACAGTTTCTTAAAATATCTGGCACAAAGAGCTCAGCTTTCAATAACCAACAACACACAGAGAACAAGCTCCCCATTCACTGAAGAAAGTCAGCTGGGAGAAGGGTTTGCCCTCCTCAGCAAATATTTTATAAACAGGGAATTAATGCTGAATCTTAGGTCTGCCTTGAAGGAGCTCTTACTTTTAAGTCAAAGTTTAAACATCCACTAAAATACACATCCAAAAAGAACTAACTGAAAAATATTACTGAAAAGCAAAACAACACATACACTGAAATAATATGAACACAACAAGACCCAGGCAAATACTGCACATTATTTGTTGTTACTGTCCTCTAAATACAACATGAAAGCTAATTAAGTATCAGGGTGTTTACAACAAGGCAGGTACAAGCCTAATGTGTGTGTTTTATGCTGCAGTAGCCACTACTATTTAAAAAGTCTAATAATTAAAACAAAATAATAAAGCCATCAAAGGAACACCAAAACACAAATAACCCAGACTGTCGAAGCCTGGGTGGCCACCCAGGGCTCTTAGGACTTATCCAGCTTGCATGCAGTTCCAGAGCTGCTGCCTTCCTTGGACAACATGAGCCCAAATTCCTGCAGCTAGAAGGAAGGGAAAAGGGAAAAAAAGGAAAAAAATAAAATAAAATAAAAGGCCAACATTTCCAAGTTACTTAATGACCCACCCACAATCTTGTCCAACAGAAGAGAGCTGGGATCCTGAGGACTCAGGACTCCCTGGCTCCAGGTAAACAATGAATCCCAGAGCTCGTCTTCTCCCAGCTTTGGGAGATGGGGTGCAGTTCCAGTCGTAAGGCGATCAACTTGAGGACTTTGAACAGGACTGGGGCCTGTATGGTCATGCAGGCTGTCAACAGCCATCTAAAATCAAGGGAATTCTGTTCCAGCAGAAATTAATTTGCCTCATTTGCCTCATGTCAATTTATAAAATTTCAGCTCCAGAGTTCCTACTGCTTCCTCTGGGAGATCTCACCACAATATCCCACAAACACTCTCATAAATAAGACACTTATATTAATACTTGTCCCAACTCTTCTTTTGCTGTGTTTCAATACTCAGCACATACCTATAGCACCCTATATTAGTTCTTCTAGTTAAACAGGAAAGAAACAGTACCACCACATATGGGGCAGTTGGCACCCCATGCCTTTTCACTGTTGCTTCACACCATTTCTCTGTAAAAATTTACCCAGTAATTTGACTCCCCAAATCATTTAACTGAGAACAAAAGCTTTGACGGGATTCACAGGATTAAATTATCTTCCATTTCTAAGGTCTGTCATTCTTACACAACACCCTGTCCTTTTCTGTTCATTTGATACAGCTTCCATGTATAGCAGCAATTGTTTTAATTCATGTGAATGCTTTAACATTGCAGTCCATTGACCCAAAGCTCTCTATAAAATAGAAATATGATACATATTTTATATATATATATATAATGATAAAGTTGGAAATATTCTAGAAGAAGAAAGAAGTTACACTGGTTTATGCTATACAAGGGTCCAGCTCAATTTAAGAAATAAAGGGAACTGACAAAATTTTAAACTGGAAATAGTTAAAACACAGGGCTGTTCTGACCATTAATATCATATTTATGTTGAAGAGAATGCTGTTGCTTCTTAGTGAAGAGGAGGTGCATCATCTTTCCAGCTGGGCAAGCCACACAGCTGTTTCTGGTGCCAAGAGGGAGGGCTGTGTGTCAGGGCCTTTCTTGTGTGGTGTGAGTAGAGCTGATCAGCACGAGCACCGCAGCCATAATACTTCCCAGAAAAGCAGGCAATGAGTGCAATCATTTTTCTAGAAACTACACAGCCTGCCTCCAGATAAGATCTTTCCAAGACAGCAGGCATGCTCCTAAAGCATGCACTGGTAAGTACACTGTAAACATGAACTGACAAAGGCTCCTAGGAGGACACAAATTTGGACAAGGCAGTGAGACTTCTGCTGCCTGAAAACTAAACATTTTCCACTCTGTTACACACCAGTAGCACTGAAGAGTTAAATTCTGAGTTAAATCTCCAGGTGTAAGAGACCAAACTCTGGACTTTTTTTGTTTTAAACACTCCACCTTCCCATTTGCCATGTATCACTCAGTTCTCTCTCATTTACCAATCCACTCAACTAAAACATGCATCTCTCTTCTTCTCCCATGCTGCATGCCATTTTTCTGTACCTTCATAGAAAATTTGTTAAGTATCAGTACATTTTTGAGAACCACTGGCATGAAAAAAAATCCTATACGTCTATCTGTGGTGTTGTAACAAGCACAGCCACACAATCAGTCACAGTCCTCACTTCAGGCAGGCACAGTCCAGGATGTCTGGAACATATCTGATTGTACACATTGTGCTGTTTTTTCCAGCACAGTGTGATATTCAAAATAATTATTTTGGACAATGAAGCCAAACTAACTACCATGAGCTCAAAAGTACACACAGAGACTTCTGCAGCCATAAGCTGCAGGTGTGACCAACAATGAAAAGCAAAGCAGCCTCATGTATTTGTCACATGTAAATGTTACATCTTAACAGCCAAAAGATTTCCACTTCACTGAGCTTGCCACAAAACCAGGCCAGCACAGGAGGATATGTGATATCCAGCTTTAACACAGAAATTAAAAGCACAGTGTAAGGAGCACTAACTAGCAGAAAAGACAGCAGTGACTGGTAGAAATCTGCAGCTGATTGGACTGGTATTGAAAGCTAGCTACACAGGAGGATGTGAAACTTTAGCTTTAAAAAAAAAAAAAAAAACACACAGCAGACTAAAAGCAAAGATAAGCTCAACTAAGCAAGACATCTAACAAGGACTTTTTTGAGGGGAAGGCATTTGTTAAATCTAGCATTTATTAAAACGGATTTGCAAAAACATTTTTCCCTGTAAATATGAAGCACTCAAACACTAACTTTTCCCCTCTACTTTATTTTCACATGTTTTAAAAATTCATATAGTCCTAGGTGTCTGTCTCTTTATGCTTTAGAAGGACTTCTGCTTAAAAGGTCTTCGCCTAACACTTAGAGAAAAAACGAAGAAAGGGAAAGGCTGGGAACAGTAAAGAAGAAATATTTCCTTAAAAAACAAACAAAAAACCAGCTACAAGAAATGGTAAAGAAAAGGGTATGGCAGCAAAATATCAGGGAAAATAAATATTCACTTAGTTAAAAGAGGGTAAGTTTGAGGTTGAATTTTCATAACCTGTTCAGAAAAGAAGCCTGGGAGCCACAGGCTCTAATTTTCCACCTGCGAACACATTCATTCCCACACTTTGCAGGTGCAGCCATCCCATTCCGAACACTGTTTCCTTTCACAGGAAAGCTGCACAGCACGTTCTTCTGGGGAAATGCAGAGCTGACAGCTGAACTTGGGGCAGAAGCCCAATTTAGCACACTGCAGATGCTGGAACATGTTCCCCCTACAGAGCCATGCATGCCAGACCTACCATGCAGAGCACCATGGGCACTCACCTCCATGGGGGCACCCATACTAGGAACTGCTCTCACTTCCCAGGATTATGACCCAGTCTGCAATAGCACAAAAGCCACTGGATACTACTGAGTACAGAGCACCTAGCAAGATACTGAAAACTTCTTCCAGGAAAGAAAAAAGAAAACCAGACCAAAGCACACCTTTATTCCTTCACAGGAGGCACAGCAGTATCACGCAGTAAGAAAGAGATACTGAGAGGAGCAAAATGTGACTTCAGTTTTCCCTTAGAACTGTGGGAAGGGGAGAAAAGAAAAAGGCCCTGAATTGTCTGATAATTGTGCAAAAAACAGCATCGCACCCACATTTTCAGAAAGCCACAAGAGTGTGTGAGTTCCCTGTTTTTGGAACAAGAGCACAGTGAAAGCAAGCTTGTTTACTTTAGACACTGTACAAAGACTTTTTTCAAATAAATGCTTGAAAGGATGCCTCCTCTCTGAGGACTTAGCAGAAAATAAAAGGCAGATTTATATGTCTAATCTATGCAAATATCTACTCTACAGGGCATCACAAAGACTGCTTTATATCAGACAGTATGCAGATCCCAGGTGCTTTAACTATGCCAAAAGCAAGCACAGCATCTCCATCTGCAATGGCTGCTCACTGAGAACAGCTGGATGATTAAAAAGAGGTTGTCTAAGTAGCCTTCCATGGAAAATGCTTTTTGCTAATGTGCCAATCCCCATACTCCCACCCAAATTACTCCTGCTGTAACTGCCATTGAGTCTGAAGAGGGGCTTTTTGTTGTTTGTTTTGGTTTCGAAATTCTGTTTATCAGAAATTCTTCTAGAAATTTTCAAATTGTAGAAATAATAACATGGTGAAAACACCTACTGTGAACTTAAGGAATTATCATGGGGTTTTAATTAATCTGTGAAAATGGAAAACATCTGTGGGACTGGGGACCAGTAGAATGCCCTGAGCAGTGGCCAGGGAGATGCTGGAGTCACTGCGATCTTGGAAGAGACAGGATTAAGATCAGAGAATATATACAGGTGGGAGCCTCAATTCAAGAGAAAAGAAACAGACTAGAAAGGGTAGGGAAATAAGAGGTCTAGAGGGTAGGAAATAGCTTTCCAAGGAGAAAGCTTAATGCCAAGAATACAATGCCATTGCGCTGAAAGTAAGGCATAGCAATAATATTTACATCAGGGCCACTACCAGAAAGAAAAAACAGGTACTCTAAAACTGGTGCCTGCTTTCTGTATGTTTCCCTGGGACATCCTCAGGAAGCATCCATCACAGGTCAGGAAGCATGACCGCCCTGAATAGCCTCAGCATTTGCATTCAAAACCACAAATTGAACAAGACTGACAATGTCCTGCAGGTGCTTCTTACCCTGTCCTAGTGATTAACATAATCTAAAGAGAAAAAAAAACCACTAATATTTTCATCTTTAAGCAAATGTCAGTTTTGTAGCAAAGAAGGAAAGAACTGCAAGCCAGAGTCAGATCTGACCTACTAAAGCAATTAGTGTGCTCCTCAGAGTTCTCTTCATCTCATCTTTTTTTGCAGGTCTCAGAGTTTGGCTTGAAAGGGCTTAAGAGCTAAATAAACAGCTCTGGCAGTCTTGTCTTTTCATTTTCTTTACCACAGGCTCTCATACTATCAGAAACACCTCTTACAATTTAACTACAGGCATCCCACATGCAGACATGGCAGTACTTTTTTTTATATGACAGGTGCCTGCAGCTCTAGAGGTCTTAAATAACCAGTTACATGGCCAGCCCAGGTAACCCATTCACCTACTCAGCATCAATTCACGATTTGAAATTATAGGGTCATTTGGGCAAAAACTGAAACACATGGCACTCCTTCTAAACATAACCCCCCTTCTTTATTGCAAAGGTGACTGAATAGATTTCCCAGAGTAAAAGTGGAATCTCTCCTTCCATGAATATATTCCGTATCCAATGGGAAATGGTTCTGAAGCAATCTCCTCTAATTGACTTTGCTCTGAGCAGAAAATCTCCAGAGATACCTCTTAACCTCAACCATTCTGCAACTGCTGCTTGCATTTCACTTTAGTAAATCATCTGACCTCCCCACACTGTGGGACCCTGTGAGGGACAGCACTGACTTCTCACTGCACTGCTATTCCACTCCTCTCCTAGCATGTCACAGGTGGACAGGTTTCCTTTGAGTCTGTCCAGCACTGGGACACAGTGCTCGGAGCAATGTTACTCACCCTCACTTCTGCCCCCACATTTGGCTTGTCAATACAGGAGGTTACCAGAGAACCCACAAAGAGGTCCTGACTACTACCAACACCTGCAGGCAGTCAAATCCAGGGGCCTGGAGGCATCATTAGCATTTTCTACTTCCAACAGTAATGATAAGAGGTAAAGGAATTATAATTTCATAAATACTGTCCTGTTGGTATCAGGATTCTTCCTGTTGGTCCCAACCACCAAACAACAGCCAAACACAAAATGGTTCACATGTTGTTTTGAAGAGATCTTTCAGATGATCTTTCAAATAAAATTATTAAGGGACACTACCTCAGAGCCAGTGACCAACACCCTAAGTAATGCTCCTCTCAACCAACAGAGTCTAAAAGACTTGCATCATTTTCCGTTTTTGCAATGACAGTATGTGAGGCACAGGAGGTTGAAGTCACTGGAAACAGGAAGGAATATTCAGTTTGGCGACAAATTTCTCAAAACCAGCTATGAAGTCTATAATCCTACAGATCAGAGGCAGAGTAAACCAGCTCAGGAAACCAACTCCCTAGTTTTTGAATACTTGTGCATTATGTCAGAGTTTGCTGAAGAATTCTCAGAAGGCTTCATCATCTTCAAGGAATATTAATCAACCCTGGAAACCGTGGAGTCTACAATTAGCTAAAAGCTTGCTGCTGAGAGATGGGTTTCACCTCCAACTCCAAACACAGCCAGGCAAGCTCAGGGCTGGAGGTGTTTCCACTTAGAGAAGGTTACAAAGGTGACAGGTTCACTGCTGGCAGTACTGTCACCACCTCTGCATCTTCGGCCTTTGGTGGTGGTTTTGTTTGGGGTTGGGTTTGTTTGTGGCGGTTCTGCAGCCTCCCAGAAGGGGATGAAGTGTCTCATCACAAGTTCTGCATTTCAGGCGGATTTGTCATTTGTACCTAAATATAAGTCAAATACATAGGCACTGAGTGGGCGAGTCCAGGGCCTACCTCAACATCACATGTAATCATATCATGATCAAGTCTAATCCTAGAAGCAGCCAGTATCAAAATAAAAACAAATGTTGAATCAATTTACCAAGAGCCAAAAAAAACCCCTATAAGCCCAATGCCATCTGTGCATCTCATCAGCTTTTAAACTAAGTTTTTCTCTGCCAGTTGTTTCAGAAGAATCCTCCAGGTCCCCACTGTTGCCTCAAACATGAATCTACCTATTGCACAGTTGAAGGTTTGTTGCCATAACACTATCTACAGAGCAGCAATTCCACTCCATGAAACAAGCTAACAAATATTAACAGGCTGTTCTATATCTGAAATCCTCTAGTAAACTGCTGGCTTTGCCACACACCTTTAAAGAAACATAAAAGGCACTTATAAGACTGCAGCTTATGCTATCAATCACTTCAGAAAGAAAAACAATTCAGCAGCCACTCCAATTGAGAGTGCTGTGAAGTTCAATTGTCACTGAAATGCTTTGTTATTACCAACTTGGGCAGAATGAGCAAATATACCTCTGCAGGTGAGCTATGAATGAGCAATCAGCACTGCAGGCTGCAGCTTGAAGTTATTATAGCATCCAAGTAGCTACAATGCTTCCTTGCACACAACCAGGCCAGGACTGGGCTGACAAATTGAGCAACACAACACTTCAGACATTCTGTCTGCACGTTAAAATAATTCTGAAGGAAAAGGTGCTGAGGCTTCCCTCTTCCAGCATGCACAAAGCAGGAACACACAGATACAGACAAGCATCAGTGTTTGGACTGTTCTCAGAGAAATAGAAGTTTTATGATGCTTTTATCCCACTCTTTGGCAAGGATTCAGCACACACAGTAGTCAAGGGATGGCTTGACAGCTGCCATTTCAAGATACAACTTTTTCACATCCTACCAATGCCAACTCACCAGTTCAGTGTCAAATAAAGATACTCTAAAATACAAAATCTGCAACATAAAAAAATTGCATCATATCTTGCACACCTTCTAGAATTATGGCCATTCTTTCTTCACTATTTATAAATCTTTTCCTAGCTATTATGACCATGTGGTGAATTACAAGTTTTCAGCAACAGCAGGTTTTTTCAGTGGCAAGGCTTCTGCCTTTACCCATTCCAGGCTCTATCTTTAGTTGTGCTGATACAACTTTGCTCAGACTAGATAAATGAAATAATTTTGGTTAAAAAGAAAACAATTCCACCCCATTTTAAGTGAGGTGGGCTTTTTTCTCCTCACTCTCTTTTTTGTATTATTAAATTTCAATACAGCACAGATGTGCAAAAACCACACAGTGATGTGGTTTACAAAAATAGCCCCTCAAAATAGTTGTATTGTTACAATTGCAGCACAGGGCTCTGAATAAAAGAGTAATTCCCACTGAAGTTGTTTGCAAAGGTACGCCCTGATCGTAATTAAAGGACTAATGCTCTCTTTAACAGTTTTAATCTTTTTGTGAAGCATAAGGGAAAATCAAGAGTGGGATGAGCAAAACCTGGGGAAAAAAATGCCAAAGTTCACTTTCACCAAAGCACATGTAGGTTTAAGAACAATAAGCTAAAACTCTTATATAGAGTTCCTTTGTCTGTGGCTTCCTTCTCATCAGTAGAAAGTTACAGAAGAAAAACCATTGTCACCATGGTCCTTTTTAAAATTTATGTCAGATTTTTAAACATATAACTATTACTCCCATTTTTGTCCTGCAGTTGGTCATGCACAATCATTCAGTGAGACAGCTTTTTTTTTTTTTTCTTCCCAAGCAGACATAATCAAGTGGTGACTTCTCCCATTTTTTTCCCATTTGGGCAATCATCAGGAAAGGAAATAACCTGAGCAAATACTGAATGCCAGAAACAGCGCCACTGTTTCTCTGAGATGCTCTATCACAGTCCCATTCTCTCCCAGCTCCATCATAATATTGTGAAGAGTGGGAAGCACATACCTTGTTACCTCCTGCTGCAGTCGGGAAACACTGGGCACATAGAACATTACCCCAAAGAAAAGCAAAGGCTCATTGGCAAACTTGTCCAGCTGCTTCTTCAGGGGCTTTTCCAGTTCAACCCAGCGGTCTTGCTGGCTCTTGCTGAGAAACCAAAGGCCGAAGTAGTGAGTCTAGATAAAGAAACACATGAGTGTCAGTTTACCTTTGCCAGCTAGATCACTTACACCATGTCACAATGCAAGTAAGAAGGCATTTGTGTACATTTTCCCACATGCAAAATCAGAGTAATTTCTTTTTTACTGCCCTTTTCTGTAGGACATTTTGAAGACAATGACAAATTAATATTGCAATATACTTCACAGAGCACTGTCTGCCACCTACCATCTCTCCCAAATGCGTATCGAAGAGCTCTACCTGACATTGTGGCACAGGTGACATAAATGATTTACAGAAAGTGCCTGAGTCTTTGTTTTCTTAAGAGACACCTGTGCTTTGTGAACAGACAGCAAACACTAAGTCCGAATTAAAGTGAAAAAGCTTCATGAGACTTTGGATCAGGCCCACTGCACACAAAGGACAAGGAGTTTTCCAACTAGAAAAAAAGAATGCAAACCCATATGCATATGTCAAAATATATCTACCAAGACCAGAACCATTTACCCAACACAGAATAGTTTACTCTTATTTCTTTTTAATGCACACACAAGGTTTTATGATGGACAAGATTACACTTAGAATGTGCACATCACACACAAGTTGTTTGCTCTAGGCTCTAGAGAAATACCAGGTTGGAAACTTCAGCTGTTTCCTGCCCCATGCAAATCTCAATGGCTGTAGCAGCTACTGTAGGCGCCACATGGGACTGCTGCTGGTGAAGAGGAATTAACACAGAACAGTGCTCAGAACTAGAGCTACGAAGTGGCAATAAAGCAGCTGAAAGAATAGCCAATCCATCTTGAAGGATTTTATTGAAAAGCACTTAAACATCAAGTACTGTGACTAGAGATCTGAAGAAAAAGTGAAAAACATTGTAGCAGACAAATCGCAGATGTTAAACTTGCAAAATCCACCATGAACAGCCTGTTTCATGCTGGTATGGATGTTTCTATAAAAACCTTTGCACACACCATGACTTAGCACACAACACAAGGACAAGTAACACAATACCAAAAATTTTAAATGTTTACAAATGGCAACAAACCAGCAGGGGAAACACTGCTCCAACTACTTTATAGCTGAGGGCATACAAGAGACAATCATGCAAAACTGCATGGGAGCACAGGAGTACTTACTTTAGGGTCTCATTACATATATATTTTCAACTTTGGACAACATCCAGACTAGCATTTAACTAAGGTGATAACTAATTCAACTTGATTCCTCAATTAAGCCTGACAAACAGCTTGAGCACTGCTCAGACTGGTACAGTGAAGCAAACTTGTTCTTTTGTAGTATTTCGCCCTAGAAATAAAAGGTATCTTCAATAAATCAGTCAATCAATCAATCTATCTAGGGCACAAATAAATCAAGAAGTCAGCATCTCCCACAGGATAAACTTCAACCAAACCTACCTCACACATGGTCCCTGATATACTTTTACTCTCCCTTTGTAGTCACTAGTGGATAAAAAGTTCTTTCTGATGAGTTCACCATGGTAGTAATTAGATTAAAATGAAGGTGGGAGGGACAGTGGGGGCAGCAGAGAAAAGGAATTAATGTGAAGGCAGAAAAAAGCAGTGATTTTACCACCTCTTAAGGGAAACCCTTGAACACTCTTGGACATCTGCAGGGCAGCTCATCCTCAGCAAGAAACAGCGTGAAGATGTGAAAACAGAGCTTCCATAAAACTTGAAAACATTCACAAATTCGAAGTGTGAAGTACTTGTAAATCATGTAGCAACAAAGAAGAATTGGACTCTGAAGTCTAAAAGAGTTATTCAAGGAATTAAGATATTGCAATTTAACAGCTCAAATGAGCACAGCCCCTCCCCTTTGAATGAGGGCTGGGAAACAGAAAAAGTTTAGATTAGCTACAGTAGAAAGGCTCTTCAAGAACCAAATCCAGAAGCAATTCTGACGAACAAGAAGTAAATGAAATACAGTGTCAAAACTTCTAGATTAGAGCAGGTACTGTGGAGCAAACACAGCAGCACGCATTTTGCACAACTAAAAGACAATTTTCCCAGAAAGCAGCCTGGAGAGGATCAAGATATTGCATCTGAAGCACAGAATTGATTGCAGAGCAGAGCTCACAAAATCATGCACTTTGGAGAGACAACCTACACAGTTATTTGAACATCAGCTCCCTGTTGCTAGCAACTTTATTTCTTGAAAATGTAATGTGTTTTTAAGAACCCACAGTGGAGGACTTCTGTAGCCACTACTGTGCATGCCTGAAGAGACCCTCTTCCTAGGAATATCAGTAATCCCCAAAAAGGGACATGAGAACATGGGACTGGAAATGGCTGGACCATCAAGTTCAGCATGCTATGAGAAGGCATTTGGCTCTCCAGAAAGCAAGTTGTGCCATGTTCTCCAGTCCACAAAGCACCCCAAAAATTAATTGAGGTTATAAAAATATGGGATCTTCTATCTATAAGCAGCTGATTGAAAATTAGGTTGGTTCCAAAAGCTGGTCTGTTTGTCCATCTGCACAAAGTGAGCCACTGACTTCACTCTGATTCCAATGGAATCAATATCTGCTGTCAGAACTGTCAGGCTCTGAAGTAACACATATTGCCCCCAAGGTTTTAAAATGTGCCTTACCTACCACACATCACTTCATAAGCGGTACAAGGAAATTGGTTTACCCTCCTCCAGGAGCTGTGGTCCTCTGCTAAAGCAGCAAACAAGAACCAGAGCACTTTCATTAGGGTGCCCTAATGAAAAGGTGATTCTCAAAATAGGTTGAGTCAGAACACTGGACATTCAAAAATTGCACTGGGAAGTCTTAAAATAGGTGACATTATAGCTGCCAGTTCAGAAGGCAACATATTTGTTTTGGACTTGGCCTTAGCCATCTTCCCAAGTCCAGAACTACCCCTGCCTTTACACTGGGCCAAACAAGTAGAATTGTCAACCTCAGGAGATGACAGAAAATTACTAAACCAGCAAATGTCATTCTAAAAGATTCATTAAGCCCAGCTCAGTGTTTGTTAAAGCATTTGGCTAAGTGGCCAAATAAATATTTATCCTTGAGAAAGAGATGGAGTTCAAATTTCTCCAGGCAGAAAACATTAAGCCCTGCTATCCCAGGGCACATGAACAGAGGGGAAAGTGCCATTTGCAGCAGCCAATTATTTATAGAAGGTCTTTTGTCCAAGCATTGCCTGAACCCCATATTGGCTTTACTGGCAAGATGAGTCAAAACAAGCCACACTTGGAGGCAACCTGGCTGCCAAACCCCAGGTTTCAGTTGTGCCCTAAAAGAAAGGGGAACCTTCTGGGGCACTAAAGTAAAGGTCAGAACAGCAGCAAAAGGCACCTCTGCACAGTGGACAGCATCTGGCCCTGGTGCTCAGCTCATCAACCTTCTGCTTTGGTTTGGGGCTTATAGGATCACAGTGATGGGCATACCATTGTGAAATTTAGCTCACAAGAATAATTTTGGTTGGAAAGAACCTTCTTGCCCTCTCCCCCACTTACAATACGTCAGAGCATACCATCTTTAGACATTTTTACATTTTAGAAAGTGAATTAAAAAGAACAAAATGGAGAAGGAAACCTGAAGACTCCCAACAGACTTGAAGAAATTACTCTGCTACTTCAAGCAGGCTCACTTAGTCTGGAAGTGGAATGGAAAAACACCATTATATTGGGAAAAAAAATCTTTTTATCATCTGTGCACATACATACAAGATTATAAAATAACATTTTTTGACCTTGTTTTTCCTCTCCCTTCCTCCCCTCTTCTTGTCTTTACCTTTTACATAATGCTGGAATAGGAGCTCATTTTACTGGAACCAGTAACTATTAAAGTAGAAGACCTGGTGCTTTGTCAAGAGCTTTGCTGAAAAGGATAAAACCAGATTTTACAGTAGTTACATAGCTCCACTTTCTACTGACCTATTCCTGAACCCTGAGTCAGTCAGACAGGGAGTTGCATTCCCCAGAGATCAAATAGAAATATGCATAATCCATTAGATACTGTTTTTCAGTCATGTGTGGTGTGATCGATGGTCCCTCAAAACAAGGCATAATCTCAAAGAGTTTTGCTTTTTAGCAGGAAGGGTTTGGACTGTTTTTTGTTTATTTCTGAGAAATTGGATTGAGCGAGACGTGGATGCATTCCTAACACGAAGGTAAAAGTTGTGGTACACCTGGGATTTATTTGAACGTAAGACCAAACTGAGGTATTACCTGAGACTGCATGGAGGAGACAAACAGGATTTTAGCACTGCTTTGTTAGCATGGGATTTAATGAACATTGGCTTATCCTTACTTGTACGTCACAGTTTGCAAATCAGGATTTCTAAGAAAAGGCACATGCCAGCTGCAGATTTTGCTGTATTCAGGGAATTTTAAAAGTCTCTCTCTGATACAAATGCTTGCAAGGATTTTTGCCTCAGTATACTTAACAGGCTTCTCTACTCAGCTATCTAGTTGCACAAATCTTGTAGAAATTTGAGCTTTGTGAGAGTATTTTTGACCCTTCTGTAGATTTTGTCTGGACAGTAAGTTCAAAAACTATGGTAAACCTAGAGAGGAAAGGGGACAGTCATCAATTTACTTCATCATCCTCATGAACAGTGGCAGGAAGACTACGTGGGCAGAAGAAGAATTGAATTTGGGGTCTGAAAGAATCAGCACCAGGCACCTCCAAGCTTGCTAGCTCAAATTATTCTTCATCCAAGGAGCAAAAGAGGATACAGGGAGACCGTCTCAGAGTTGAAAGAGGTAGGTAATCCTCTCCTAAAAAAACCTCAAAACACCCACTTCTATCAAAAAATGCTGTACTGTTGAAATCTGAACTTTACAAAACCAGTTCAATGTTGCCAAAACCTTGTTTAGAAAAAAGAAAAAGCAGGGAGGGTGATGAAAGAAGAGGAATGCGTTCCAACAACATCAAAGCATTCTCTTCTATGTTGTTAAAATATTTTTTTTATCTTGAAACACAAAATTTTGTGCTGACATATTTCTTTTTGCATGACAGAGACAATTTTGAAAATTAAAAAAACCCACAGCAACAGAAAACCCCCATAGAACTGACCAAAACAGCTTCCTTTGCTGCTCTACTGTCTAATTTCATTTCTCTGGAAAATTATGGAACTTCAGGCTTTGTTCCAAAGTGGAACAAAACACGTTCTGAAATCACAAAATGCTTTGTGGAAAAGAACACTAATTCACTGACAGAGCTATTGTTGGCAAATGCAGGTGGACCTCCAGAGAGAATCAGGAGGCCCCAGACTTCTGCTGCACCAACTAGATAAGCTCACAAGGAACATGAGGCAAATAATTTCATTTGTTTCACTGCTTTCTGCATTGGAAGGAAAGGGAGAAGTTAGGCTCTTCCCTAAGGACATCCTAGGACATCACCAACAGAAAGAAAAAAGAAGAGAAAAATTATTTATAAATCTTCATTTCTATAGGTAAAGAGAAGGACATAATTCTACTAAAATTCATATTAAAAAAAAAAAAACAAACCACAAAACAAAAACAAAAAAACCCACCCAAGTATGAAAAATACTATGTAATATTCCCTCTGCCCTGTTCCTGCCTGAGCGTTCTCCAGCCTATTCTGGACACACACACATAGAGTGGGATTCTTCTCCCATTCTTTATCATTAACAACAACAAAACCAAACACAACAACAACAACAACAAAATTGTTTAGTTTTCAGATACTGTAATTATTTGTATGCTACCTTCCAGCTGCCCCCCACTACCATGGGAGAACTGTATAAGACACTACAATATTTTTTAATTTTCCAGCTGTGCTTACAGAAAGTATCAGCCAGGACAGCCAGATGATAACACAGCAACTTCCAGCCAATGGTTCTCCACTTATAATTTGCAAAAGTCTACAAGCATGTAGGATACACATAGGGAGCCCACAGAAGGCAAGAAAAGTCAGTCAGTTCATTTGTGCCATGCAAAACTAAACTCTTCGGCAAGAAGCAGAAAATAAAGGATTCCAGTCTTTATTCAAGACTGGTTTCTTCAACCTTTCCAGAAGCATTGGGAATGTAAAAGAAGCCTTTCAGGATTTCAGATGTGAAATATTAAACAAAACAAAGGGAAGAAAACCCCACCATCTTCCAGTTGTTCCTAGTAAAAACACAACTGTTAGTTGTTACTGTTGCCTATTTCAGTTTTATAGTAACAAGAGTATTTATATGAAGGAGGATGTTTAAAAGCCGGTAGTCTCCTTCCCACTTGCATAATTCAGCCCATCAGTGCGGATGAAAACAGGGTTACATTCAGAAAAAAGTTACTGTAACTTGTCCTTTGGCATCCCGGCTCAAAAAAGTAACACTCATGGCTTTCTAAGAAAAGAAACCCCATGTTACAAAGAGCTCTCAAAGCTATGATGGATGAGCAGCAGCCCAAAGCCCTGAGTGCTGTTCCGCCGTCAGTTTTCGTGCAATCGGGGTATGTTTGTCCAAGCTCCAGCTGCTGATCATATCTGGCCAGCCCTGAGAACAACATGACTCAGACGCACAGACTGCCTGAGCTAAAAATGTGTCCAATTACCCAGTGACAGATGGTCTTTCCCGGGTTACCCTTACCTCGCGTAATTCCAGCCTCTGAGCGACAGCTTCCAGGCACTCCTGCCCCGTGCTCTCCACGGACAGGGTGCACTCGATCACGTTGCTGTCCAGCAGACGGATTCTGGTCACAAAGCAGTTCTTGCTCAGGACATTGTAGCGCCTGGTCCGCCGCAGTTTCAGCCCGAAAGGCATGGCTGGAGGCCTGCAGGGGCGCCCCTGCCCCGGGCTCTTCCCACAGCTATCAGCACCCTTGTCCACTCGCCACCGAGGCTCCTTCAGCCGGCACTACTCTCCTCCAGAAAGGGAGGTAGCTGTCCATTCCTGGGGCGAGCTCCAAGGAATTCCTGCAAGATACACTCAATTAAGTAGACTGAAGTGTGAAACAAGATGTTCCTGAAGTTCAGTGGGAAAGAAAAAAAGTTTAAGAGTCACATTTAAAAACATAAAATAAACACCTCCACACACAGGATTGCCAGGTACTTACTACATATCCCAAATGATTACCTTATACAACAAATCTTCCCAAATACTGTTTTGGCGCTGAATTTAAAGCACGGATTTAATTGCAAAGCCGTTCTTTGAGAGGCTCAGTACAAACAGCAACTCTACAGGGCACTCATCCAGAGGTGCTAACTCTCCCACCATTACCCCCACCACAGGGGTCTATAACATAATCTCCGAGTTTTCATGCCCTCGGGCCAGGTTTGAAAACTAGTTTAAAAAGCTAAGGAATAGAGGCATTAAAAAGAGGTGCGATCCCGAAAGAAGAAAGGCTGGCTGCAGTCCGCAGGAAATGCAGGCACTCAGCACCTCCGAAAAAAATCAAACCTAAAATATGCATGTGAAAAGCAAGAAGCATCCGAGCCATTTCAGAGGAGCCTCCTCTGAGGCAATCCCTCGCATTTTGTTGGCTTCCAGCTCCAGAGCAATTCCGCAATTCGCCCTTCTCGGGGGAATGAGTAATGGCAGGAACGCGGCTGCCAGAGACCAGGGCAACACCGAGTGGGAGGAAGAGAACACATATTCTAGATATTGTTTCTAACTAGTACTCCTAAAATTTATCATGACATGTGCAACTGCTGAACCAAATCACAAAGTAGACAGAAGAACTAGAGATACAGAAGTAATGACATTTAAAAGTTATGATCCTCACCTGCAAGAACCACTTCTTTTAAAGCAAAACAAACCAAAAAAGTTTAGTTAAGAGCAGGTTCAAGCTAAACTAAAACTTTGCATTTGCACTGACATAACCAGCTCTAAAATGCCACTTTCCATGTGCTGAGAGGAATGAAGCAAATACGAAATTACTTGCTACCAGGTCTTCCTGGTTTTGTTTGAATATTCTGGAGCAAAAAGTAGAGGAACGCTAATGGTGGCGTTTAAGAGTCCATTTCTCTTAACCAATAGTACTGCAAATAAAAAACTAGATCCCATTTCCTTACTTCTTAAGAGAAGCAAGGGAAGGCACTGCCAGCAGAGTATGCATCATTTGAATGCATCATTTGAGTGTGACATTTCAAACAGACAGTACATTGCCCACATGTATGCCTTGGCACAGAACTGCATGAATCAGTTATTTTCACTTTTTACTGAATTTAGTTGCTATGGAGATTATTAAAATCTGCCCAACTGACTACAGTGGTTATCATTACACTAGAAAAATAACTATCACATTTTTACATGAAGTGTATTTTCCAAAGCCAGTATAACTTGACATTTATTAGGGAGTTAGAGCAGCACAAACAAAACAAATCAAAAAACCTCCCAACAAACGGAAAACCACTGGTTAGGTGTGTGGCTAGCCTAGTAGTCTACCAGCGTCACCAGAGAAAACCTAGAGACTGAGAAGGAGCACTGCTACTTGACTGAAATGCAAACAAACCTATCAAATTAGCTGCTGTGGTTTAATCTCCCATTTTTAGCTTTCATGGGTACAGACATAATGTATTATTTTCACATAATTGCATGAGAAAGCTGTTATACCTTGCATGGCTCTAACATCAGAAGCCATCCAAGACATAGGAACACATCCTCACAACAATCTGATGAGGCAGGGACATGTTACCCAAGACTCACAGAAAGGTAATTGAAACAAACATTCAGCAGCTTGTCCAACACTGCTCAGGAGAATGGCTGCAGAGCTCATACTAAACCACGCAGGACAGGCTACTGCTTTAACCCATGGCCAACTACTCACCAACTACCTTGCTGACCAATCTATCTGAAACTAGTACCTGAATCTGAAAAGTGGGAAGAATGAAAGGAAATTAGAGAGGGAAGGGTGTGGAGGACTACATCTTATCAAGAACAGCATTTTTGTTCAGTCTCTGGCTTCACAGATTATTTAAACTTGGACACATGCAGAGTTTTAGCTAGCCAATTCAATTTCAAAAAAGACTTCTATCTTTCATTACTGTTAGTTGCACACATTTCCTTGCAGAGCATGAGCCATTCTCTGTACAGCAATTGTACAGTTAGCAGTAGCCTAAGGATGAAATCAATGTTAGTTAAAAACCCCCAAGTGTTTGGCTTGCTGTCTAGGTACAGCTACAGCTGGACAAGCCATCCCAGAAGGTGTGTGTGCAAACACACTATTCTGGAATGAAGCCATCAGCTCCTGTACACCAGAAATGTCAATATGGATTGGACATTAATTGCTCTAAGTCATATCATACACTTAGATAAACAAGGCCAGGATTTCCCCTGCTTTTCAAAAGCAGAACAGGAACAGGAGTTTTCCCTTAGTTCTGCTGAGGGTAATCAGCCAGCACCATTTTCTCAAGGTGTAGATGTACAAATGGGTTAATGGATGTACTTTGCGTAATTCTAACTGGGTTACTTTTTCATTTAACTTAAATATATATATGAATGCCCAATGACATCTCTCTCACATGAAAGGTCACACTTAAACAAGTTTCCAGTTAAAGAATTAAATGGGATGGCAAGGCTGGAAACACTTAAAACCAGCTCAGATTTACCCAGCTTTTAAAAACTATTAGTTCTCAAATCAATACAGGTGTCTGAGTTGTCTGTTTACACATATTCTGGATGTCTGACCAACTTCTCACTGGGTTTTCTGTTAAGGTTATTAAGTAAGATCTCAAAGACCAGGCACCTAAAAGTAAACTAGGTTCTTCAATGTTTGCATAATCTTAAAAGCATCAGAAGCATTCATTTTTACTCATGCTTATTTTGTAGACGACTGAAAAAAGATGCCATTGAGAGACAGAAATGTTTTGGCCTTCCAAATGAAGGATTATTCCATTACAGAAGGATTTCCTTTCCCCATTTAAAGGTTGCCTGGGAGAAGCAATGTCCCTAACATAGTCATCCCAACTGTGCAGGCATTCACAACACTCCCCTCCTCAAACTCTCACTTCCACTTAAAACAAAATCAAACCAGTGAAACTAATGCAGGCCTATAAACAGCTTATCAGATAACCATTAACTGGTTCTAATGTTAACAAAGGATTTCTGTTGAGAAAATTTCAGGTGAAAGGTGAAAGGGAGATACAACATCTTTTAAACTGACATTTTCTAATAAGAATTTATTTTTCTGAAGAGAAATTACACTGGGCTCCTTTGGGTACTTTTTTCTTTTCTGTTTATCAATTGATCTTTGCAAATTAAGCTCACTCTAAGAAGTATGCTGAATTAAATAAAGTTCTTAGTTAGAGCATAAGCTTTGGAATTTAAACATTCTGCTAAGTGGAAATTCCTCATGTTTAAAGTACATAATCTGTAGGTCTACAAAACACACACAAATCTTAAAGTCCTCCAACCATTTCTCAGAAAACAGCTACTAAAAAAAAAAAGAAGTATCCTAAATGCAGTTTCAGCATTACTAAGACAAAGAGATACAATATCTTTGTGGATTCTTGGTAAAACTTGATATTCCCTTACTTCATCAGACCAAGAGAAAACTAAATAACAAAACAGTTCCTTTGCTATCACAGACATTGGAATCAGACTTTTTATGGTGCTTACTTGAAAAAGCCATATGCATAAAATCAATGGCTGTGGAACGGGGAAGACCAAAAATGGGAAAACAGAATAAAGAATGAAAACAAATTTCAAATTTGACACAGAATAAAACTAAACCTTTAATCCACGAACCTCATGCCAAGCACAACACAAGTTCTCCTGAGAGCCTTCACTAGCAAACAGCTTAAAGAAAAACACTCAGCTCAAGACACCCTTACCTATCTCTTTCTCTTTGTGTCACTGAAGAGAAGAATCTCTATTTGCCTGGAAGCCTTGGCAGCACACTGTCTGTGCAAAGGCAGCAGACACAGAGGTATGGATCTCTCCAACAGTATTTGATTCCTCCACAGCACTACTGCATCTTGCAAGGGGGGAGAGAAGGAATCCTTGATCGTTCTTGCAAAAAATCCTTCTCTGTACAGAAGGTGTTTCAAGAGGTACCATCCCCCCACTGTTCAATCATAGAATACTGCTGTCCATATACCAAAAGGTAGGGGGAAAAAAAGGCATAACTCGTACAACCAAGAATATCTTGCAAGCACAATGCTGGGGACCAAATAAACACCTTCAAGATGACACAGTTATAATGATTTAGGGAGGAAAAGGCTAATCCATTAGTGCTACCTATAAGTGACATTAGCAACTACCCTTCCTTACTGACCAGTCCTGCATGAAGAAATAGATCAGATTCACACTGAGATACATAGCATAGAATTGCTTCCGATTTTTAAGAAAACTTTGTTAGTTTCTGCATAAAATAGAAATTTTACCTATGGATTTAAATTACCTGATGCAGATAAAAATTTGTGCTTTTCCAAACCAGTAATTTTCTTTTGTTATTTTGGTTTTTTTATGAGACATTACAGTGAAACCAGGTCAAACCACTACTACACAAAAAGCAAATGAAGTAATAATTTACACGTTTTCCAAACCTAAAACCAAAAGAAGCTGTAAAAAAAAAAAAATTGTTTCTTAGTTCTTCCAAAGCCAGCTGGGGCTGGCAAGATTTCTGTTTGTTAGTAATTTTAAAAGACAGACTGATGGGATCAAGAGAAGCCAAGCTGCTTGGTGTTTCATGAGGAAGAGGCCATACGGCAGAAGCTGCTTTGGGAGGTGAAGGGCACGGCTCACTGGGCATTCTCTCACTTTCTTAAATTTATTTGAAGGCCAGAAGTGAAGAAAACTTATAAATAATTAACGCGTATATAACTCTCAGGACATTTCCAAGTAGGTGACTCTCCTCTATTACAAACAGGTACAGACTGTACCTCATTCAAGGGAGCATAAAAAAGAGTAAATATCATCTGATCCAAAAGGCACTTAAAGCTGAACCCTCTCCTTCACTTCGTTTGCTTTTGTACGTAATTTCTGGAACTCCAGGAAGAAAGCAATTATGTCAAACTGCAGCCTGTGTTTACCAACAGCACCTGGCAGCCCTCCAGCATTCCTGGCACTGCAGGAGCAGCAGCACACCTAACGGAAGTATGTAACCCTGGGCTGGGCAGAGACCGCAGCACGGCATGGCAGCTGCAAGTGTGTGCTGGCCTGCAGATTTAGGGAAGAGCAAAAATAACAGCGCATGGGAGACGAGGTCTGAAACTATCCCTCTCCATCTAGCTAAGTCGCGTCTACAGCAGGAGACCTTTCTCCCCATGAAACAGCTTTCTCTCCCTTGAGTGCTCTGATGGGAGAGTTTTGTGCAGGTAGAGCACAGCAAGGAACATTTCTGTGCCTAACAAGGTGTCTGTATCCCACCCAGTTGTGGGTGGAAGTCCCATAAAGCCTGATAAACTCTCAGGAGTTGAATTCATCTCTGGAGAGATAAAAGGAGGTTTTAACCCTTACATAAAAACAAGTCTTCTGCTGCAAGACCACTGTCTTCAACTACTTGTTTATACAGTCCCTGGTGAGACATAGGCCTCATCTTCGGGCATTTAAATCTCCTTAAAAATTCTTGCAGGCAGGAGTTTAAATATTTCCCTAATCCAAACAGTAATAAAACTATTAACACTCTCACCTCTACATTCTGGAAAAGAAGTCAAATTGCAATTTCATTTCATTTTTGTAATTAATACTCTACACAGAACTTTCAGAGTCTGTAAGCATCTGGAGATCCCATACCTGTGTGCACGAACAGATGCTAAGGCTTCTGTAGGACACTGAACTCAGAAGACAACTGCGACTGTTACTAGTACTGTGAGTCATCAGACAACAATACACAGTGGCCAAACATCAAAAAACCACCTCAGTTAGCATTTCTTCTTTCCCAGTCCAATCACAGCTTTCCCTTTTCCAGGAAAACTTGCATTCTCCATCTGATCCACCACTGCTCTAACAGATATTTTTTGATCTAAGTTGTGTGTTTTCACTGTATCCAGCTTGGGTCAGCTTCTGGTTTCAGTAGTCCAAATAAAACATCTAGAGACGTTTAAATAAAGTCAGAATAACAACTTCAATTCAAACCATTAGAATTCTGCCTTTTCCTCTCTTTTGTGGCAGTACTGAAGAGAATACATTCTCAATAATTCTGAGGCACACAGAGATTAGTACCTGCACCACTTATTCCCTCCTTGTCTCCCCTGCTGAAGTACCACAATTTGGTGTAAACACACCTTTTTTGTGCATCCACAGAACTATGCAGTTTTGTGGGTACAAATCTGTCAGGCAGCACCTAAGTCTTCTTCTGTGACAAGGTCCACAGGTACCAAGTATTACTGTAGGTTCTAGTAAGTCTGTGTCCAACAAAGTTTCCATCGCAGACAAGATGTGAACTTCCCAAACTGCAAATTAGCACCTTATCTATTACTTCCTTACTTATCACTCCAGAATATCCACAGCAATTCAAAAGGTCTTTCTAAGGCAGCTACTGATGGAGAGCTCTTTTTGAGGTAGTCTAAATATTCAAGTTAGGAGTAACATCATCATAAAGTGACATACCTACATGATGCTTGCATTGTAATTGTGATCAGTTTTAATCCACATCCTATCAGTAACAAAGGTGGAGTTACCGTTCCCCTTGTAGAACTTTGTGTTCTAAAGTTAAAAAATAAAAAAAGAAAACAACCTACCAAATCGAAATGCCAGACTCCAGTACTTTTCCCTTCCAAGTAGGAAAAGCTGCCTGTCCATGCCAGGTGTCTGCGGCAGCTCCACCTCTTTGTCATGGCAGGGTTAGGTCTGCAGGGTACAGCAGTTAACCATTTACAACCCTCTCACACCTTGGCTATGTTATTGCAAGACCTCAAATTAGACACAGCCAAGAGCCTGGATGGCACCTGTCCAAGGATTCAGTTTTGTACCTGAGGCAATCTCATTTAAGAGCTCCCTTCTGCCAAGAATGGAGAGAGGTCCTGATCTCTTTTCCCTCCCTTAATTCCACAGCACATTACAACTTGTCTTGTGCCGGCTCTGAAAACCTGCTGGAACCTCCTCCTGGTTTAGCCACTTCACCTCCCTAACTTAGTAAGAGAAAATGATCCTTTTCAGCTTGGTTAGTGAGTTTAGATAGCTCATAGCAGAACCCAGTGTGTAGCTCATCTGGCAGAAGGAAGAAAAGAACCACACAGCTTAGAGAAGGAAAAATAAGAGCAATTCTGCTTTAATTAACAGTAGTTGGTCAGGTCTGGAGTGCAGTTTGTGAAATCACAGCCCAAGGAACGCTCCTGGTCTCAGGAAGCAACGGAGCTCCCCATTTTTCCTGTATTACAAAACTATGTTGGAATCAAAGTTGCTTTATCTGAAATAACCAGTTGATTCAAATTGCACTAATTTTTTTTGTCCCCCCCACTTCCTCTAAAATAGAGCATTCTGTAATTGAATATCTATGAGAGGAATTAATATTGCAACATCTCTTATGTGTTTTGTTTTCTGCCTGGGACAAGCCATTCAGAAGAAGAGAAACAAGACCAAGACCAGCATTCTGGTATTTTGGCACATCTTTCTTTTAGAACCTGGTACAACAACTGGTCTGTAAGTGGCACCCTTCAGAAAAGGCACAAGGTCCTTCAGCCTAAATTTTCGCTGAGCAATTCCTAGCAATCAAAGATCAGGAAAGCCTAACCATTGTTGTAAGGGTCAACTATTTAAAATCCATTATAATCAAATGACTTTAAAATGTCTGAGAATATTTGACAGGATTCTTCATCTTTTGTCCCTATTTTACCCCTACTGGCTACTGCCTACAATCAGTAGCAGCATAGTATTGGTGCCATTTACTTTTCCTCCTACTTAGTTAGCTTTCTAAAGGTTTTCGACTCCTTCAGACTTGCTGGAGCTACAGTGATTTTTAAGAGGTTACATTTCCTGCTAAATGTGATTGATGGGCATACAAAAACATTATAAAAACAAGGAATGATACACTTAATAAAAACCACTGAAAAACTTCTTAGAGCATGTTTCATTATTCTCTCATGTTACAAAGAAAGACATGAGTAAAACTAAGAAGTTCTAAACACAGGATAACATGAAGAATAGAATCGATAGCTCTAACAGATCCAAGTATCAGATAGGGGGTAAAATTATATACCCCAGAGCATTCTCACTAGTTAAACATCCACTAGCACAAACTGGTGCCATTTGGTGTATAATTTTAAATAATGCAATAAAAAATTAATTAAAAATAAAGACACAAAAGTTCAAACATCACCTATCCTGCTTTAATGAAAAATTATCAATCCTCAAGAGGTGGCTGCAGTTTCACTTCTGTACTGGGATTTTGCAATGGAGCAATTACAAGAGAGCACTTGGAGATTAGGAAGCAAATAGCCACACTGCTCATGAGACTGAAAGATCTGCCTGCAGCTCATTACATGGCTCTAGTGTCAGATGGAGACTGAAAGCTGCCTATCTGGACTCACACGATGCTGCTCTCAACTGAGATCCTGCTGGGGAGGTACGTTACTGCAGCAAAATATGGTTGTAAGCATTTAATTAAGGTGTGATATTTGTGCTCCTTCCTTTCTTCTGATTTTAAAATGGCTTATGCAAGTGAATTTTTACAATTTCTGCTTAGTGGTAATGCTTGTGTACATTCCATTCTTCATTTTTAAAAATATCTATCTGTATATAGAAGATTGTAAAGTCTTTCAAATAAACAGAAACTGGGAAAACCTGGATTATAACTACAGATTTCCAAAATGTATCAAATTACCTCCAACTCTTGCAAAAGTCAAAAAGGTATTTGTTTCACATAAGGAGGTTGCAATATGTGGATTCCTTGGCCCACCAGGAAAGAAAATGTTTTCTTAATATGTACAGCTGGGGGAGCGGGGAAGGATCAACAAGCAGCACTGAATTTGCAACATCTCAAATGTTAACAGTGTGGTGGCCACTCTAAAATGCCAACCTGCCCCTCTCCTTACCGGAACAAAATCCAGTCCTGCTCCCACTGATGTCAGTAACAAGACTGGCACCAAGTGAAGCAAGACCCATGCCTGTAGACTTGCAGTAAGAATAAAACTTTGTTCAGTTTCTTGAAGTTTAGAACAATGGTCTGCTCTCCCAGAGAGGCTCAGTTAGTCCCATTCAGTATTAGGTAATGAACAGAGATACTGCAATGGAGGAGAAGCGGCTGCAGGTAAGCAATGATAACCAAGAGTGATAGGGTGAAGAAAAAAGAAGAGGGGGAGAGAGAGAAGAAAAATGAAGTTAAAAAGGCATGCACACTCTCAATCCCAAACCACAACCAGGCACATTTAGTTACACAAGAAGACACTTCACACAAGATCATAACATGAACTTTTGAACTTGCAAGGAAAAAAACCCTCTCCACTACTTAATGCATTAAAACATCAACGCTACAAAATACTGAAAAAATTCCTTCAAGTTATATCAAAGGAGGATTATATTGTGGGCACATGCATGAAGAAAGCAAATCTGTTATCCTTACTGAATATAGGCCCTGATGTAAATCACACAGCCACAGCCTGTGAATAACTGCATTTGTTTCAACAGCAAAACACCTCATCTGAAATAGAGAATAGCTGCCGGAAATGAGCTAATGGTACTTTTCTTTCTGTATTAAAGGATTATTTTCCAGTGCCCACTGTGTGGGCTTAAGCACTAGACTGAAACAGTCAAAATACTTAGAAGTAAGATTTATGGCTAAAAAGGGGGAGGCTAGGGGGGAACCTTCTTTGAAGCGATTGACTTCTTTGACCGGTGTCTCAGAATTACAAGGCTACAAAAGAACCCCTCTCTGTGAGCAGCCCCCTGCATTCTATCTTCATCTCTGTGGCAGATCATATTGATAAACAAGATCTGAAAACAATTACCTGGAAATCATAGTGCTGGATAGCACATAGTTACTGAGTTACTATGAAAAACAAATGTCTTTTCATTTTCTAATAGGTTTTAACAGGAAAACTCTTATACCTCGAACACTACGTCAGCCATCAACATTAATCCTTCAGCACTACTATGATTTTCAAAAGGTTTCAAATGAGCTTGAGAGAAAAGTCAGGAGTTTACTTCCACAGCATTCCAAAAGGTGTTGCTAATTACATTGATAGAGGAAGAAATTGTACCAACTGGAACTGCATACTCTTTCATTGTAAAAAAGTAAATTTTTCCTTTTTTAGCTGCAGCGGTGCTATAACAGATTGGTTTAGACTGGATGCTTATTTCCTCTAACATATTATTTTTCATTAATTCTACTCAAAAGAACAGCTTCACACTGAAGGCTAATAAAACTGTATTGTTTTGGAGTGCAAAATACATGCTGCAGCTTTATACACAAAACCACTGTAATAAATTCCAGAAACTGAAGCATGACATTCTTTGTTCACCTTTCTAAACAGTACTTTGATAATCACTTTACAGCCTTTCACCATAAGTCTGCACAAAATATCACCCTTTAACATATGGTGATAGCTTTATTTGGAATCATATCTGAGGTTATCAGCTTTTAATGACATTATAGCCTGATTCTCTGTTAGAGAAAGTAGTTGCTTTGTAACACTTCAGAGTGACAAACTGCTTTGCAGAAAATTTTACTTCGTCATGAGCTGAAAAGAAATTCTTCTTTAAAATGAACCATCTCTATCTCTTTCTCAGATTAATCCATCTTTATATTAACATTTGATTGGAGCAAATGATTGGAGCAATAAAGGTCAAAATTGACTTGTAACTTGTGACCCTCTGTAGCTCCTGTAGTAGACTTTGTATATTAAAATGAAGACTTTGTATATTAAAATGGAGAGAGACAAAAATCATCAAAACAGAACATTAACATTTTATTGTTTTGCTGTTCTTCACAAGCAATTCAACTTTGAAACACAGGAGTTAGTCTGACTTTAATTCTCAAATGAAAAGCAGCAAGGTTACTCTAAATTTAAATTGCACAATTTATTAAAATAACCTGGATCTAAGCACAACTTGCACAAAATCAAAACTCTATGCAACCACAGGTAGGTGTATTTATTGTATATTCGTATCAAAGTGGCAGAAATAGGCCTTTGATCCACTGCAGTGGCCATTGAAGTTCTTCGGGCAAAGAAAAATACTATATATAGGTTATGTAAGTTTGTTTTCTTCTAAGTACAAAACCTAAACACTGAAAGAGAAGAACGTGGAGTGAAATAAATAATAATTACACAGTCTCTCTGTATACATCAAGTTATCTTATTTGCTATCACATAACTGGACTTGCAGAAGTCTAAGATGATGAGGTATCCCTAAGACTTACACTCAGTTTAACTGCAACACAGAGAGAAGCAAGAGAAGAAACAAGGAACAAAAATAAAAAGTGGTACAGCCCTCCCTGTAATCCTGTCCCTGGTTAGCAAGTTGGAAGCATTTCATTTCTCTGATTTGAAGCCTGATATTCACATTCCTCTGTGGCTTAACGTGGACATGGACTACAGAATGCACTCGTGTCTTTAAGGAGCAAAATGATTTAGCACAGCAAGCCCACAAACTGTAAGAGGTATAGCAAGAAACCTTGTATTCCCATCCACTTTGAAGAAAAAGGAAATTAAATTTCTTAATTCCTAGTTCTGTTGCAAAGTAGGCAGTGCTGTGTGGATGTAGTGAATGCCTTTACCAAAAGTATGTAAAATATGTCCTTGGCAGCTGTGAAGACACTCAAACCTCCTGAAGTGCTGCTAAGTGTGGCCACCACTCCTGCAAACCAAACAACCTGTACCAACACAGTGTGGGAGTGAGACAAGTCTCCAACTTCAGCCTTTCTAAAACCAGTGCAGAGTGGCAACAGGCTGAACAGAAATGAAATAGCAAAGATGTGACACCAGTGTGCATTTCATTCAACAATTTACCACAAAGACAAGCCTGCGCTAACACGAATTCCTATAATCCTATAATGGAATAGAAAGTTGCTGTATGCGATGAAAAAAATGGAGCAGACCAAACCATGCCTGATGGTGTCTCACAGCAACATCTACTGCACACAAAACACCAATGTCAGTGGGAAAGCAGAGGGAAATGCTCCCCACCAAGTGGCCACAGCTCTGCAATTCCACCCAAGCTATTTATTTATTGCTGCTAAAGTTCAACATTCCCATTTGCAGATGTGAAATTCTGGGTCAAAATTGCCAAGAATTAACTGGCCTGCCTTTTTTATAAAATGATTAGCTGTGTTTTTGAAAGAGTTACAAAGGACCAAAGGGTCACAGAGTAATTATTTACAGAATGGATGCCAGGAATGAAGTGACAGATAAAGCTATTACAAAGATCATGCAGAGTAAGGAATGAGAAATTCCTGCAATTTATTGTCTATCACTGTGAAGTGTGATTCAGAGATAGCACCAGCTCTGCTCTTTCCTCTTTATACTGGTAGGCTATAATGACTTAAGACCTTTAATTCTCCATTTCCAACTTCATACTGGGTTTATTCAAGAAGGTACAAAAGATGAAATCAAGCCCACTACACAGTAGATAAATAGACATCATGAAGAAGTGATGTTGCCCTGCTTTGGTTTGGAAGGTAACCAGCACAATTGTGACAGAAATGAAGTGTTCCCTTTCAGCTAAATAAAAGCTGTGGTTGCAGTACAAACCACTGCCTTCAGCATAAGGAGGGTTTACAACCCACTCTTCTGGGAGGGTGACTGGAGGCAGCACAATTCAGCCATGACTCCCTAAGAGGGAACTGGATCACTGGAAAAGAGTTTTAAGAATCCTTGTGAAAGACAGAACAGCTCATATCTTTCCCAGCCACTCCCCCACTGCAGAATACAGGACACTCAGTCCAGAAGCATTTTCAGTTCCTAAATATAACACAGGCATTCACATAGCATAAATAGGAGAATCCTTCTGAAGGGCTGTCTTCAAAACAAACTCCATTTTTCAGTAGGGCTAGAGTTCAAAGTCATATACTGGCATGTCAAATTCTGGATATCCTCCTAAGAAAAAAGAATTTATTTTTATTATACCTGGCTATTTTTATAAAGTTTCTGGAAACAAGAAACATTAACAGTGCTCAATTAATACTCATACACCTTCATGTTTCTCTTTGGACACAAGCCAAGAAGATATAAGGGAATATGATCCTATCCTTATGGTATTTCATAACATCAATTTTCATTGGCAACCATTGATTACATACCCCAAATGAAGCTGCTAGATTTTTTCAATCTTTTTCCTAAGCTTTGATATATAAACTTGTCAAAGTAAAAAATAGCTGACCCTTAATATTACAGTTCATGCCAAAAATAATATGAAGCTCTTAGAATGACAAAGCCTAGAATTCAATGAGAAAATGAATGCTGCAAAATATCCAAGCATAACCATTATGGTTATATCAAGAAAGAGTAAGCAAAAAAAGTGTCATTTTGAAGAAAAGCTAACCTGCTACTTGTGATGGACAAATTTCAAAATCCATTATTTCTATCTCTAAACACTCCAGTAAACCAAACATTTTAACTGGCAGTAGGATGGGTGTACTGGCAGATACATGTCTTCTGACAGTGACAAGGACAGTACCAAATCTACCACCATGTTTTCACAAGGGAAATTCAAAAAAAAAACTCGTAGAGCCAAAAGACCAAGTATATATTGCTAGAATCTTCTTCAGGTCACTTGGCTATATAAGCAAGACTCAAATAGCACCTCTTCACTACTATGACGTATAAAAGTACTCAGCCTGACACTAGGAAAAAAACCAGACACTATTTATTTAGATAGTTTTAAGTTAGAATGAGAATTTCATTTGCAGAGGGGGGGAAAAAACCATCACTTTAGCATAAAGCGGAGAGAGAGTATGCAGAAAATGAAAAAAAAAAAATTGGCAAAGATAAGCAAAGAACATGGAGAAAACATTTTTTCACTGCAGATAGAAAAGGGAAAAAAACTTTCCAGCTGATGGCCAATCTATATAAGTTTTAAAAGTGTTCTGAAGAAGTAAAACAGTGAGTGGCATGAATTTCATATAACATACGTAATTCAGAAGACCATTCTTCTTCTACACTCCTTTGCCTATTCAGACTGCACTTTTTCCCCCTGCAATCAAAGTTCTTTTTTTTTTTTTTTCAGAGAGCCAGTAAAAAGCAACTCTAACTCATCTAACTTGTGTTCTAAACATAAAAAAATGCACAAAACTCTGGGTCTCATATTACTGATCAAAAAGAAATTTATAAACCATCTCAATACTAATTTATGTTGAAGATCCTTCAGTAGAGAGGTCCAACACAACTACTTACCAACCATTCTCAAGAGTCAGGCTCATCCTTTTACGTGCATTATTACTTTTACGTGCATTATTTACTCTCATTATTAGATGAGAGCAATTAAACCATTCCATGAAAATAAGTTCAAATTTGCATATTGCTATCATCTTGTACCTCACAGATGTGAGAATTATACCTTTTTCTCACCTGTACACAAATATTACAGCAGTTTCAAAAAGTCAGAAAGATGAATTATCCCATTCTGGAATCAAGCCTGCATGCAACCCTAGACATCAAATAGCCTCCCAGTTTCTCACCTTGTTTTTCCTCAGAACAGTCTTTGTGCATTTTAAAGGGTTCTAGAAAACAAAATTAACTACTTTCATAGACAAGAAAAGTAATAATGTACTACATAATTTTCTTCCACTACTACAGCTACCTGTGGAATCTTAAGAAATTGCCAACAAGAAAAGCTTATCTGTGATCTCGAGAGAAGAAGGGAGATGTTGAAGCAAGAACACCTAAGTTGAACAATGGTCCACACAGCTGAAGAGGTTTCAACACCTTCTTTCAGCTGGAGGAAGAAGACAGGAACTATATAAAAGCTCTCAAGTGATATAAAAATTATGTGCCTTGGCTGTATCCCATATAGAGGTAGCTTCCCTTCACAGAGTGGTACCCTGAATACTACACAATGAAAACAGAGGAAGAGTCTGGCTATAGACATCAATGTAAAAGTGCTTTTATAAGTATTGTTTTCCTTCTACAGAATTAAGAGTGAAATACCCCATATAACATTTTATTCTCCTGTAAATGAAGGATACAACATGCAGACTTCCTGCAGTGGAACACACTTTTCTTTTCCATGTGCAATTTAAACTGGCAAGTTTCAACAGAGAAAAATATTATATGTATCCATGGATATCTAATTTTAGAAAGACAAACAATTCTCCTGCTCCAGCACCAGGGGGGAAATATGGTAAGAAAGAAATAGTTATTACAAGTCTTACGGAAAGGAGCTATGACAATACTCGACGTGCACAGAACATAGTAAGGACTGGGTTGGGCAAGTGCCCATGAGGAAAACAGAGCTTTTGTGGGCTCTGCATCTGAAATGAACTGGCTACAGTTAAGTTAAGGCCATCACATCTTACTGTCAGCTTGATACACTACTTTGTCTGCATTGGAAAAGCTTTGAGAAGGTTGATGCCTTTAGAGCCTTTGCAGCCATTGTCAAGTCCTGTTAGCAAGCACAGAGGTTGGCATTACGAAGGCTCCATAAAAGCCACTGCAACATCTGCTTGTAATTTATACGCTTTATTTTCCAAAGTCGCTTTTGGCTTATAGAATTTGGTCAGAACTCTTCGGAAACTCAACTGAGCAATTTTTCTTCCTATAATATGAAGTAGATAGAGATGGAGAGATAGACAGTTTTATTGCATGCACGCATATATTCATCATATACTATAGTTCGAGCTACTACAAACCAGTAAAAGCCAGTATGTGAAATGTAAAGAAATATAAAGAAAAATATTTATGTTCATACAGAACCAGTGTGCTTTAATGAAGAGGCAAAACAACAAAGGTAAGCATCTAAAAAGAGAAAATGGGTAAAACCCCTGGATGTTATGGTTCTGGAGCAAAACACCAGATTCTCTTTAAAAACGGAGCACCAGTGCTGGAAAATTCATGCTAAAATGAAGACATGGCAAAGTCCCTGTATTTTCCTTAGGTAGCTGTTAAAGGTAGCAGCAGTCTCCAAGGTAAAACTCACAAGTTTCCAGTACCAGAAAAATTTATTCCTAAGAATTACAAACCGTCTAATTAGCAACTGAGTTAGCTAGCTAGTTTCAATTATGAACAAGCACTGTAATTCAGATATACCTTCAGGTTGTGTTATGTAATTTATAAAACACTTTCGTTCTTTAAATATACTGTTAACTAGGATCCATGAAAACAAATATTGCTATCTCACCTTCAGAATTGAAGCCTGCTTTGTATTTCTGATTTTTTTGTCCAGAATTATTGGACAGAAGTTAACCAGTCCTCAAGGCATACTGAATCCTATTTAAACTTTAAAGGTCATCTGAGCTTAAAAATTACGTTTGTTTTCTTTCCCCAGCTCTTGCTCATAGAAACTCACTGCATGACTGTACCAATCAGAAATCAAATTTGCAACTTAGGATGATCCTAAATGCTTGTTTTTGTTTGTTAACAATATCATTAACAGAAGGCAAAAGAATATTATCTAGAAGGACAGATAAATAAAAAATAATTGAATTATCATGATGTCAAAAGTATGGCAGAGCTTATGACTTTCTAAAGATGACAACAAAAAATTCATTGTTCAAACTGAGACACTGATAATGCTAAATCCTAAGAAATATTTCTCCGTGGCCTCAAATTCAATAAAATATTGTTCAGAAATGCACCTCCTGTTTAATCCAATTTGCAATTCAATTATCTTGGTTAAAAAAAGCAAACATTAAAATAAACATAACTAAAATTAACTTCATTGTTCATTAAATACTAAACTTTACGTAGATGGTTTAAGGACAAAGTAATCAACCAAGGCCAACAGAAAAACAAAAGGCCATTAAAAAACCCAATGCATTTTTTACAGGGCAGTTTTGAAATTTACTATAAAGTCTAGAAATAGACACTGAACAATTACAGTTACAAATTTAGCTTGCCAAACTGCAATTGCATTGCATAAATCCAGCAAGTTATGCTGGATCCCATGCAGGGCACTAGTACCCCCATCTCAAAGTCCTACTAAGTCCTTTTAAAATACAGACCAACTATCTCCCTCCTTTAACTCCCTCTGTGGTTCTTTGTTAGTGCCTGACTCAATTTTCTGTTTCCTTACTTTTATCACACATGAGAACGCTGGGATATTTAGACTACTTACAGTGTTCAAAGTGTTCTTGAATTAAAACAGCCAAAATAATCCAAATAAAATTAATCAGAGAAAACAGTGATACACAACATATTTCCCTCTTTTAAAACCTTGTTTTTTACCCCAAATTTTATCTGCTAAAGGTTTACCAGCCAGACTTCCTCCCCCTGCTCCAGCCAGTCAGGCACTGTGAAGAGGCTGAATCTCTCACAGCAGCCAGCCAGGAATTCCCTAATTTCCGACCCAAGCAGTGACACATGCTGAGCCAGAGGTGCCCTGACAACCAGGTACTCCTTGCTTCCCACTCTCTGTGCTAAGCAAACCTCGACACAAATCCTTCTTTTCAAACAATACGGCTTGAAAACAAATCAAACAAAGGTTCCTAAAAATCCCCATAAGGGAGAGTTGAAACTTGTCCATGGATGCACACACAGACAAAAAAATACCTAACCCAGCTGTAACATTGCATAGGGAGCCAGAACCCTCTTCGTGTGTTCAGGACCTGGCAGAGTGGTTTGAAACACGATACAGTCCCTTTGATACAGCTCATGAGTTTAGAAGTGGAGGGGCCGTATCCTATTAAAAATAACAGGAAATTGGCCACAGCAATAAATCTAAAGCTTTGGCTGCTGCAATTTCTTATCTTCCATGAGCAGCTGGTGGTGCGCAAAAAAAGACTCCCATGCAACTTTTCCTTCTTAGAAAAAGAAAACAAACAAACAATTTAAAAAATCACTCCAAAACTGTAGCTTCCACTTGATGCTAGTTTGCATCAGTCAGTTGACAGCCTTGGGAGACCTAGATTCTCAAGATCTTTTCCTGTCACACCAGGATACTGATGGTTTACTGCTGCCTCCAGGCAAAACCATGTCTCTGAGAAAGTGAAGATGGTGCACTAAGGTTGACAAGTCCCAAGGAACCTCATCAGATGCTTCAGCACTCCTGACAGTACTTTTCTCATGCAATTGCTGCCTCCAAGTTATCTGTCTCCTCTGATAGCATTTTTCTCTTTACCTACTGAAACAAGTTAAGATCCAACATGACAGCAGCTGCTTCTAATGGCTTACCAACACTTAAAAGGGACTGTACCAGGCAGTGTTATCTCTGCAATTCCCACTCGAGGAGAAGCAGCTTCTGCTGGGATGGAAAAAAAAAAAAGGGTGAGGGAGCAGAGAAGAGGTAGCCAAGGCTCTTCCTCAAATGGAATAAAATAGATACGTCAGAGGATTTCATTCAACTAGCAGAGACTACACTGAGCTTTTTGCCAGCATAACTGTGTCTGCTGTGGGTATGAGTTGTTTTCCCACTCATAAAAGGAAGAGCTTTGCCAACAAAACTTTAAAGACTAAGACCCAACAACGTGGGTGTGGGGTTCGGTGTGTTTTCAGTACACATGAGTGAAGTTAACTATGGTCCCGTTTCCTGCCAATCTAATCCACACATCGTGTAGTGCCAGTATTTTCTTTGTTTCTTATTCTGATTAGGTCCTGCAAACATTTCTGAAGCAGACTTTTCAGACAGACAATTCTCCTCTGAAGCATGGCTTTTGGTTTTTTTTAATCCCAGTGTGAGATCCCAAAGGTGGGGAAAACTTAAGGGCCAAGTGGTTCAATACAGAGGGCACATGTCTACTTTAAGAGCTAAAAGCACTTCTAAAACATGTATACTTTGCCTACATTTAGACAACCACAACATGCTCGTTGTATGACATACAATAGAAAGATGAAACCACTGCACCTACTAAAAAAACCCCAATCATCATCAACAACAAAAAAACATTCTTCCAGCCCTAGAGACTTAAAAACCAGAAGATGAACCTCCTTGCATTAGGACTAATTATAGCAGAATAGTTACAACATGTTTGGAGATCACCTCACCTCTGAGTATGTGCCAAAACCAGGGCTCAGTTCTCTCCTGCTCCCCTGGAGGAAGGTGGGAGAGAAGTAAGTTCCAGTTTGGATACTGCAGGTCCAAATACTATCTCCCCTTGAAAAAAAAAATGTATATAAGAAAACAGATTGAAAAAACTTCCTCTCCCTTGCATACACTAATTCTGTAAAGCTGTTTCTTTGGCTGGAAAACCTGTGCCAGAGCTGGGCCTGCTACGTGCACCTTCTCATCTCAGTTACCCAATTTTGAATTTCAACCAGTTCCTGATCCCAAGCATTAGAAAGGCTCCACATATTTTTCAGCAGCCTCCAAGCAAAAAAGGTTGCCAGCCAAAAAGTTCCATTCCTTAATATTACTCAACAGTCTCTTCTCTAGCACCAAAAAACCCAATACAGAAGTCCACAGTGTGCTTGGTGATCCTACTGGCAAGAAAACTGACATTGGCAAAGGAATTACTAGGCGACCAAAATGACTTCCCACAAGCATATTAGAAGGGAGGGTTAGGGGTATGGAATTTCTTCATGCTTGAGGGCTAACTCTCACCAACACTAACCCATCTGTCATGCATTGTTTTATATCTGCTTTGATTTCTTTTTTTTTTGCTGCAAAAAAAAGAAATGCACATCAGAAATGTTACAGACCACCAGATTTGTTTCATATATTATCAAAGCAAAACATTCAAGCATTTTATGGAGATTAAGAGATTAGAGTCCGAGAGCTTTTATTCTTCTCTGTGCAAGGCTCTCTCTTTCAATCAATTTAAAAAGTGAAGTTCAAGGTATGTTGTTAATTCCTGAGGGGAAATGATACATAACCCACATGCACAAAGAAGTTGGCTTGCAAGCCGTTGTTTTTACAGCACGGAATCTGTTTCAATCTATGTTTGTTTAACAAGATGCAAGTCTAACAATGGTAATTTACTAAAAGCTTGTGCACTAAGTATGTACAATACCAGAAACAATGGTCATAACTCCTTCCAAAGATACAAAAGCATCCACAAAACTATCAAAACATAAGCACTGCCCTGGATTAGTTGTTTCAAAACCCGACATTCCAAACAGCTTCATAATTTAAATAATCCATCTATAAACATTTAACTAATTTTGGACTCCTGTTTTGCATTCCAGCAAGGAGTTACTGCCAGTCAATCCAACAAAAAAATTCACTATTTGTATTTTCACTGATTTTTTTTTAAGCCATATTATCATTACGGTTTGCTCAGACAACTTCTGCAACAGTAGATCGTGGCTTAAGTATTGAACTAGGAACACCAGTCATTCAAATAGCTATTTACTATTAAGCTTCTCAATCTATATTTAAGCACTTGAATAACCAGCTGCTTGTACAACTAATGGTCAATGACCACACAGCTGCAGAAGGCGAGGTGGCACTCTGCCTCTCCAGCAAGTGTGTTTGTCAGTGCTCAGGCTCAACCTGCATCCTGCAGCGTTACAACCATAATCACATTTTGAAATGATTTATTATTTACAGTGTTGTTTGAGGCTTACTAAATGATATTCTGTTCTCCCTGAGAACCCAACAGAGCTAAATAAATCTTTGTGATGAACAACAACCTGTGCCTTTAGCTATTGCATCAGATGGTCAAAGCTTCTTGAGTCCCTATCCTGTACGCTCCCAACACCTGTATTTTACAGGACATATCTCACCATGATTTGTGCCTGCTTACTGTCTGCACCAGAAGACTGAATCTTTCTTTGTCATGGTGAACATGTGGACAGTAAAAAAATGTTGGTTCAACATTTGCATTTTGCTTCTGGACACAGCTTTATGTCAAGATAGCACAGAAACTTCTAAATGGGCAGGTCCCTTCATTAGGAAAGAATCAAGCAGAAAACAACCAGGTGTAGCAATTCCCCTTGAGCCTTAAAAAACAATTAACAACAGCGTTTACAAAGGGCATTAAAAACGTTAGAAATACTTGCTTGGCAACAACAAACAATGCACAAACCTGTTCCTGAGGATAACTGGGGAGTGGGTTGCAGACAGTTATATTGTAGCAAATTCTGTAAACTATGGGTGTTCACAAGTGCACCTCTTACTACCTTCAAAAATAAAGTGTTTCACGTTTCAAACACATTTGGTCTTCGTTAACTTCGGCAATCGGTTAACCGTCATTCAATCACACATACTTGGAGGGTGACTCAACAGATGTCAGGTGTTTAACTTGCATGTTCTCCAATTAACATCTAGCTGCAGATATTTTTTTCTCCCCTGCCTCCAAAGCACTGTGCACAAATGATCACAGCAGTGGGAAACTTGCATCAGAGGACTAATATCATTACTTATCATGGTTAGGATTAGTATCATTAGGAGAGATATGCAATGCCATAACCACTCTGAATCTTGTAACAACTGAGATAAGCTGCAAGTTGTTTCTGTAAAGAAAGTAATTAAGGGAACGGGATTTCCAAGATTCTCTGAAAACTGCTTTTTTCTGATAGTGTTTACTTCCTAATTCTTCAGCCACTACAATGCAGCCACCATCATTTTATTTCTTTAAAGAAATATAGATTCAATGGTGCTACCTATTTGGAGTAGGCTTGGCATTTTAATTTAGCACATTTGAAACAGTACCAAGTCATACACCTCACTGTTTTTCCCTTACTGGCAGGTGTCAATGTATTCAGCACTCATAGAGCATCCAGTTAGTAATATATGTCTGCCTTCAAGTTCTAGAATTCCTTTCAGTGTTTCTCTAAAAGAAAATTGTTTTCATCCCCAAGCTGGTTTAGGTGGTATCCCAGAATTGTCCAACTCCTCTTTCAAGATAGCTGCCACTATTGTTCCAGAGGGCCAAGCAAACAGGCTTTTCAAAGCAAGCCATCACTACTGAAGATGGTCTATCTAAGGAAGTTCACAACATCTAAATTCTCTGATAAGCACTGACAGGAGAGTTTCTGTAAATCAAAACTCTTTCTCCAGTGCGTCAGACTAGAGCTTTGAAGTCTCATGTAGCTGCTGGGCTGGTAGCACCACGTGACAGATTTCCCCACGACTCTCTGAGTGTTGATCCTAAAACTGCAACAAAGAGCCTTCAGGGTTGGCTTGGACTGGAGAGCTTGATCCTATGGCTAGCAAAACATCAGAGCTTGCGTGAAAAAATCAACACACTCAAAACACTTGTCAGCAGCACAAGGAGGCAAGACGAGCAATTCCCATTAGAAGAGAAGATTCTGATTACCAAAGCAGCTTGTGCACTGCCTCATGTGCCAGCAGACCTCTAAGAACCACAGAATCATTAAGTTAGGAAAAGACCTCCAAGATCATCAAATACAATCTTTGACTGAACACTACCATGTCAGGTAAGGAAGTGCCATGTCAAGATGTTTTCCACTTCTGGGGATGGTAGCTCCACCACTTCCCCGGCCTGCCATCCCAATGCTTACCTAGCCTTTCAGTGAAGAAATTTTCCCTGGTGTTCAACCTGAACCTTCCCTGGTCCAGCTTGAGGCCATTTCCACTGGCTACTTTGCATAGGCAATAAGTTAATGCAATTCATCATGTAACCAAATAAATAAAACGGGTTTTTTGACCCTTCAATAGGAAACAGTACACATAGATGTACTTGTGGAGAGGTTCATTGATAACAAAGCACTGCAGACTAAAACCAGGCTTTTTGTACCAAAAAAATTTTACAAGGGAATTATAAAGGTATCCTTGAGCTCTTGCAAATTTTTCTGCAAAAAACAGAAAAAATAAATAAATAAAAAACACTGACGTGGAATGCACCTGAAGCATTGTATTTCTGCAAAATCCAAGCAGTTTAATATAAAAATGCTCCTCTTACAAAAAAAAAAAAAAAAAAAAAGCTGCGTTTTTGGCAGTTTAATACAGTGAGAAAAGAAATGCCAATACACACCTCAGTCTCTACAATTTAATCCTTTTTACTTGCACTGAGTCTTCATCCACTATGTACAGTTATCAGGAATCACATTTTGCAGCTATTAAACCAATTTAGAAAGGAAAAATGGAAGCATTTATTTTCACCTTTTGGGAGGTGACACTTCAAGGAAAGACCTAAGGAATGTAACTTGAGCAATAGCTTGGAGTATATAGAAAAAAATACTTTGCAGAATTCAGGGGACAGGGAGAATAAAAATCAGATATTACCATCATCATTACTATTAACCCATTATTACAGATAAAACAACCAAGAGGTATAAGAAAATAAGCTTCTAAAGTTCCTTAAAAAGCCCAACCAGAGAAACCAACACTCCCAGTACTTTGGAGAATTCCTTTGTTTAATCCAGTCTAGAAGTGAAATTATCCTTTTGGAAGTACAGAAAACAAAGCTGTGCAGAGAAAGTGACTGTATCACTATGATTAAGGAAATCCTCTTCCTCCAGATGGGTTTCACCACCGTAACATTACAAATTCAACAAGTCACATTTGGTCCAAGTCTTTAACAGCTATATACATTTTAGGAGATCTTTTAGCCAGCAAATATAACACTGCCCTTAAGCTATCAAGAAAAGAGTGTCACCATTCCAGGAAATGCTCTAAAAATAAATCTTAATGAAAGAAAAATTAGAAGTAACCTACAACTATTTATTACAGTCCTACATTATCTGAATAAACAAATACATTATGTCACTTGGATAAATGTTTTTCAACAAAAAGCCAGACAAAGCACCAAAAAACATTCTCATGTTTGTAAACAACAAATATTAACTCCATTAAAAGGATATGAAAAACACATCTATGTACAAGTTACTTTTATTTTTAATGGAAGAGTTGCCTTTGCCAGTACCCATTCATCTTCTTTGAAAAGAGTGTTTTCCATTCAGCCCAATACTAAAAATATAGTTGTCAATTATGGTTGATAAGGCATATATTTCAAACACTGTGCCTTTTTATTTTTCCTTGTGCCCTAAACCAATAGAATGTATTTCCTCAATGTAAATATTTTCTTCAAATCGTTAAAATGGATTATATGCAAAGTCAATTTAACAAAAACTTGCTACTTTTTCCATCAGCCTTAGCAATATGAAGAACAAGAAAAAGGTGCTAAAAGCAGAGGTGCTTGAGGAGGAGTAGCTTTAGATACAAAGGTGGCCTCTGGTGAGGAAGCAAAATCTATCAAAGGGGCAAAGAGACTGTGCCAAAAGAAAAGGTTTTTACATCTCTTCTACCCAGACATATAAAATTCACACACAAATAACTCATTTTTAAATGATGAAATAGATTTTTCGAAGGTAACATTGAAATCCTTCAAAAAGACATTTCACAGCAGAACCCTCTGCTACAATAGGCTCCTCTTACACTGGCATTATCCAGTTTTTTTACATGGTGCAAACTACTGGACCCTTAATGCACATCACCATTCAAAGAGTACTGAAGCAAAATACTGACCTCAGCTAAAAATGTGCAACAACCAAATCACAAAACTGCAGGTACACCTAACACAAATCTTGAACAATGATGCACTTCAAAAGCCCAACCCTGTTGCTGATGCATGCATTCCCACCCAAAATACAGAAGCAATCTATTTTTCTGTATGCACGTGCAGTACAGACAGTCTTAAATTCATAGTGGTGTCTGGTTTCATAACATATGCCCTTCCTTATCAAATGTCATTTGTATTGCTATCCCTGCATCTGTCTCCACAGATGTCATCCCATGTAATGGAGCATATGGGCTTAAGCTGACATTGTTTGCAAACAGGAAGAGCTTTTGGCAAGAGGAATCGAACATAAAGTGTTCTGCAGGCTGCCTCTCTTAACCCATCTTTGGTTGGCTCCTCTGCTCAGCTGAAACTGGTCAGCTACTTTCTGAGAGGGCAGAGTGCCAACCTAACAGATGGGCAGAAGTAAAGTCATGCCAAAGAACCAGAATGTGCATCTAATTTGATAATTAGGGGCTGAATTTTCCCTTAGAAATATTGCAATGGCAGCGCACATGAAGTTTTCAAGCTTAAAGGTAAAAGAATATGCATCAGCCTAACCAGTTGAGGGTTAATTCTGAAAATGACAAAAAAGCCCCAACAACAGAAGTGAGCCGTGGAGGAGGGAGGAGACCAGCCATGGGCTCCTATCATTCAGGATTAATACTCTTCAAGGAGAGAAGAAATGAGAGAAGGGGAGGAAAGACACAGCAAGATTAAGCCTTTATCCTGAAATAGCTCTCCACAAGGGGCACCTGCATATCTTGGCCAGAACATTTCTGTGGCCTTGCTGAAAATAATTTATGCTGAATAGAGAAAAAAGCAAGGAACTGATGGCCACTTTACAAAGCATTAGACACAGTTTTCCTGTCCACAAGGAATAGCAAAGCCAATAGCTAGTAAAAGGCAAAGGACAAAGAGTGTTTATGGCTCGGTGGAAATCAAACATAAAAATGTACACACATGCTTGGAACTGTTGACAAATACTGTCTTGGTCTTGATATACAGTGATACAGAGCTGTGGTATTCAAATAAAAAAGTTAATGGTAAAAGAGAAAGGATTGGGATCTGGGGACCCAATTGAAATTCTCTTTTCATACATTTTATAAGTTTTCATGCAGTAAGGCAGTGGTCCTGTGACTATCTTAGAGTCCTGTCAAAGCAGGCTCTTCTGGGTCATTTTTCTCTTCATCTTGTGTGTTCCCTCCCCTTTCTCAAGCCACTTTACTCAGCAGAATGAATGCCAACAGGCATGCACGGCTCAGTTTGGAAAAAACATTGTTCTAATTAATTCTTCTTTTTCCTGTTCTAAAGTGGCTCTTCCAATTTACAGCTTCTGAAACAAAAATTTTAAGAATAGTAACTACAATGGCTTCAGTTAAGTGGGATTTACAGGCTTACATTTTGGATAAACAAAGAAAATTTTTAATCCTGTCTTCTTATCATAAGCCCTGTGTTGAAAAATACTGCAAGAAGCTAAGAGGTTACTTTCTCTCACTTTGCTTGCTTTGGAAATACGATGTTTCAAGAGGGCTTTCACGTTGTCAGTGGATGGAAATTAGCTCTCCAACACAAGCAGTGTTCTGAGTCACATCTTTGGAACAGACCAGAAGGCTCAGTCACAGATTTAAAATAATTTAAAAATGATAGCTGGAAAGTGTCTAAAATCACATGTGCTGCTTTACAGACCTCCACTGAGACATTTCCTTCTGAAGAAATTGGTCAATGAAATGCCCTTTGTTGTACTGTCAAATTCTGGCAAGCTGCTTCCCAGTATAGCAGGAGACTTAATTGGGCTTTTGTTTAACTGCCACCAAGACAATGATACTCAAATGAAGAGCACAACATCAGCAAATGAGTGAAAGCAATCAATTAGGATGAGTCCAAAACTATCTTTCAAGAGAGAGGAAAGGGCTACTCATTACTGCGGTCATAGGCTAGAAATTCAAAATATAAACATGTCATTTACTAAAATAATACATAGCTTTTAGAAGCAAATAAATTAAATGACAGATAGTTACTATAAGGAAGAAGCATTATTATGAAGCAAGATCAAGATTTTATACCACAGCTCTGCCACTAAACTTAGGAAAAAAGAAACTTGAGTTAGGGGATTAATGTGAATGCTGTTATCAAACTGGGAAAAACTCTCCCAAATGCACTACAGGTGCATATTTAGCAACAGCCTAGATGATACAATAAATGAATCAATGAACAGAGAAAGAAACTGTCATGTAACATTTTAGGTATCAATTAGCTTGCGACAAATCAAGAAAGTAGTTGGCATCCCCAAAAATAAAATATTTCATAAAACCTAAATATTATCCTGGTAACTCCTAAAATCAGTAATACAACTGAAAATAAAAGAACGCAAAAGGATCTAGTGTATATTCTACAGCAGTAACACAAGACTTGATATGAAATCCACAAAGAAACACCAGTTGGCAAAACAGCAGCTTTGCATTTGTGAAGCAAAAAAAATTTAATCAAAAGGGTAAAACCTAAAGAGAAGCCTAAAGACCTTCACATCCAGTCCTCACTTACACTTAGAAGTGCAATCTCCAACACTATAGGTAAACATACACCCCAGCAAACAAATGACATCTATTAGTGGGAAATGAGACTTCAGAGTTGAAAAGATATTTCAGACAAAGTAAGGAAAGTGGACAGAGAAAAAATTTAAAAACACAACAGGAAAAACCCCAACACATAATTTAAGTGAAACCTTTATTACAGAAACATGATACTGGTACCTCCTGAAAGAGATTGTAAAAGTAATGGAAAAAACCCTGGTGAGACAGGAAACTTAAATACAGCTAATCTAATGATAACTTTCATAATACAGGAAGCAAGCATGCTATCGAAGAGATGACAAAACCAGAGATTATTTTAGGTGTTTACTTATTCCCAGAGAAAGCTAAAAAGTGTGTGAAAGGAGCTTGGGGTAATAAGAACACCAGACTTACTGCTACAGCCTCTTGTTTTAAAATAAAATCAAAGTACCCAACTTGGCAGGCAATAACCTCCAACAGAATTTACTTTGGTACAAGATGTCAGGAGTTAACTGATTCCTTTCACACACTCACCTTTGGAAGTGCAATTTCCTGTTGCAAACTGACGTCCTGATCCCACAAACTTCTGCTCACACGAACACCCTGGTTGGGTAAGCGGGGCTGCCAGCTGCGCCGGTGGCAGCGGGGCCGGCAAGCACATGCTAGAACCTTGGGGATGTAGTGCTCACCAACTGGACTTCCTCTCTGGAGCTGACAGTGCCAAGGTAAATAATTATGATACCGCACTGACAGATGTGTCAGAGGTATGAGGTATTGACTAGATTCACTACAGTCTTGAATAACTGAGTTGTAATTTTCTGCTCTCCTGGCAAGTAACGTAACAATGTGAGATGTCTTACAATGCCAGGATGTACCCAACTGCAACTTATCCTTCTGTTTCTTAGAACCCACGTGAATTCCACTGCCTCCTCTTGCACAAGACTGAGCCCCTTTAGGCTTATTACGCTGCTCCTCCACTGAAAGAGGGCTGAATTTAACCTAATCAAGTCTCAGTTACCTCTGCCTTGTAATCTACTGAGACTGACAATTTAAGAAGTGCTTGGACAACATTCTCAGACACATGGTGTAATTCTGGGACTCATCCTGTGCAGGGACAGGAGTTGCACTCCATGATCCTTGTGGGTCCCTTCCAACTCAGGATATTCTATGATTCTGGTCAAAGGACATAAGACGCAGTTGTCATCATCATGATCCTTCAGGACAAGGATAGTGTAATCAGTGCTTAATCTCAGCAGACATGGCAATCAGGCATTCCTTTGTTTTTAATTTCCTCTGACCTTGCAGTTTGTCCTTGTAGAGTTCTCACTGTTCATGAGCTAAGGCATCTATGTTTGAACAAACTTAGTACACAAATTGCTTCCACACACTCGATAACATCTTCTGCTCAACATTCAACCAGATCTTCAGAACCACCATTCATTGCCATATTCTTTAAGTCAAGAAGATATGAAAGTATAGAAATCACTGAAAATATGAAAGATTTGACACATGGTATTTAAAGACATATATAGACAAATGCTACAATGAAATACTATGCTTGATTCCAGTATTTCAAAGTGTCCTAAAAACAAAGCGAACTTTTCACTGTCTGACATTTCTAACTTCTGAGAGACATAAACTGCCAACGTAAAGCTCATGGCCGTGTCTAGACACCACTTATCCAGTGCACAATGCCACAATGTTGTGGTGATAGGCAGCTTGCAGCACAATCATTCACTGTCCATAATAAAGAACATCACATCTGGGACACTATGGATTAATGGTCTTCATCTATTGACAGAACTACTCTTAAAAGCCATATACCTTTATAGTTATTTTATAAACTTCATTCATTTTTCCTATATATCTCTACCATTATGGGGACGAGATATGTTTGAAAACAAAACAAAACTACAAAACCCCCACAAACATTTCAATCTCTCCTCAATCTCTTTTCCTAATGGGTAGAGGAATCACTACATAAAGACTTAACGAAACACCCATCACTGACAACATTATCCAGAACAAATTCTGCACTATTGGGTGCAGAGCCCCTTCCTGTGCAGTTAGCACTTGATACTCAGTCCTATCTGTTTGTTACCCTATCTGTTTGTTACCCTGATTGAATTCTTTTAGGTCTGACTGCTGTACAAAGAAATCACCACACTTATCGGTACACAAAATCACCACACATACCAGTAAAATAACTTCACTGAGATAACAGTGAAGGAAATCTACATTTAAGTCATCACCCAAACAGCTCCTATCCATACTGGCCCTCTGTGAGAGGCATTTAGGGCCTTGCTTGGATTGGAGCACGTTGCAGAGAGCAGGCCAAATGATGTCCAACGGAATAAGGTGTACAAGGCACCCAGTGTGGCAAACATGAAACATTCCTGGGCATCACAACTCCAAGACAGCCACAGGTGGGGCAGGAACACACATGGGTGTGGATGAATGCATGACCTGTCAAATGCCTCAGGATGAAGCAAATGAAGTGTCTATCCAGTACGGGTATGAAGGTATGAAATACTGCAAAGGAGGTCACTGTTCACAAAGGCCCCAAAACACTGTACTGTCAAAAGTACTTACTTAAAGATTTCTGGATTGGTTTCATATTACCATTTTACCAGATCCTTTGCTAAAAAACAGGTTCAAATACTTAAGCAAAAAGAAGAAACCCCACAAAACAACCAAAAAAAATTTGATTTTTTTCCCAAGTTCAGTAACCCAATTCACCTTTATGCCTAAGAGAATGATGCAAAATAACAATTACTGGAGCTAATATCACAGTTTTTTGAATTAAAAAATACTTTATTATTTCAAACCACTATGAAGAAAGCAACCTCTGATTACAAAGCCAGAACCTTGTCCATTTTTCTGACAAAGACTTTGACTCTTCAGTGGACTGTTGAGTCTTATTTTAACACAACATAGCTATTCCTAAAAAATTTATACTATAAATCATAGAGCTTATTATTGAGAAGTTTTTCTAATAAACAGTCTAGATTCTGCCTTGAACTTATGAAATTATTTTATTAACTGTATTACCAAAGGGTCTTTTTCAACATGGAAATTTTAAAAGTTATTTTCCTTCACAAATCTTCACCTTTGCAAAAGGCACTAAACAAAACTATCATGTTCTGCTTTCAAAACCAAAGGGTGCTCAGGCTGTTGCAAAAAGCCTTCTTGAGATAAACATGCACAAACCTGTTTTCTTCATCATAAGAAAATATCAGAATAATGGAGGATATCCTTTGCTGTCATTGTCCTGTCCTCTGCTGCTCTTTTTAATTGAAACATACAACATGAAGAGACTGACAAATGCATTTGTTCTGATTCCATCCCAAGTAAAAATATAAATTACTTTATAAATCCACACTATTAAAGAGAGCAAAGAAGGTAAAATTAAGTGGCATTTAACAGTGGACAGTGTTACCTGAAGTTAGTTGAATGTTCCTCTCATTGAACAGATTTACATGCAGAGGACTTTATTTTTACCAGCTCACAGTCCAACCAGTTGTGACCATTGCAATGTATTGCTGAAAGTATGGGGGGTAGGAAATATAGAATTTCACAGCTGTATGCAGAGAACTAGTGATACTTGCAAAGGACGCTGACCACACAGAACTAACATGGAAGTCAAACCACATGCTAACAAACTTCTACTGTAACACAAGCTGAAAATACAAAAGTAGGTAAGAAATCTTATATAACATCAACCAAAGTTGACATTATTGACTAATAGACAAAATGACTAATTGTCTCCATTGTGCACCCACCCCTTGTCAGATGTTTTGACAGATAATTGGTGCATGGGTGGCAGTCTTCATACCTAAGTCAGGTTCAAGGAAAAACTGCAAGACAACATCAGTCTCTCTGGATAAACCTATGTGTACATCAAAAGAGACAACTGGGCCATTGTTAGACCAAGTTTTGAGAGCTCAGCCTATCCACAATAATAATTTATCCTTCCAGCAGTGAAAAGTTATATCCAAGTGTACACTACAAGAACTCAGAGCCATTCTGTGATCAACAGTTTTAAGTTACTACATCAGCAGCAAGGAACAAGAGCAGCTAGAGCAAAACTAACACACAGCAGAAAAGACCTCATACCCCAGGCTGCTGCATTCTCCTTACAGATTCTTCTTTTCATTCCAGCTCCAGAGAAATGCTCATCACTTCACAAAGTCAAGCAGGTCCTGAGGTGGTATCAGTAATTTTCTTCCAAAACAACCATCTCAACTACTGAACCATAAATTTACATTTCTGAATTTGCATATTCAAATGCACATGGCAATTTACCAATCAAATGCAAAAACCAGAACTTTCAAGAGGTGAACCACTTCAGAGGGCAGGCTATGACCAAAGAACCAAAATCCTTATAATACATGCCAGAACTCCCCAACACACCATTTGCCTATTGCACCAAACCATTTCTTCACCTCTTCCTTAGACTAATTCAAGACATGTATTTTGCCTTTTCCTATTTGTAATCTTCCTAGTACATTCTACAATATAGAAAGGAATGCAAAAATGTCTCTTATGAATTGAGATGCATCTCTCCATACAGAACATTGTATTTAAACACTTCTTTGTAGATGATGTTAAGCAGCATGCAACATCAAACTGCATAGCAAAAGCCCTAACAGATGCAAAAATTAAAAACAACGTTCATCTTTAGATGGCAGCTTTTATTTCCCCCTTGTCAGAAAGAAAGACAATTTAAAAAAAGGAAGTGAAATTGCTAGCAACCAACATACTTATCATTTGGATGCTAAATGTTATCCCACCTCAATAATGCTCTCCTGCACTATTTCAGTTCTGTTTTACAAACACGATTTCTAGCTATGCATAGATGCATTTTGGGGCACCAAGCTAAGAAGGGAAGTGGGGATACATGGAAGACAGCTTGCAAGAAAACCCTGTCATTGTCTTTCTCTGCTCTCAAAAAGAACCACAACAAAGTGGGGAGCAGCAGCACATCAATAGTGTGATTTAACTTCCTCTGATGTCACAGATTCCCCAGCATAGTCTTGGCAGAGGTGAAAGGAATCACAGGAACTTTACTCAAATATGTCCACATAAGTTACTTTATTCACAAGCAGAAACTTGCCCTGTCCACTCTCCATTCTGAAACTGCCAGAGCTCTGAAGCTCTGTCAATATTTCTGTCTACCAGCAGCAGACAGCACCAGCCATCCCCTTCAATTAGCAGCTGATTTCTTTATCTGGTAAGCTAACCAAAACATCTTCCTAAACAGGCTGAATCTTCACAGCAATATAAAGAATGTAAATAGACATAAGTTAGACTCAGTAGCTCTTAAAAGTATGCCAAACTAGGAAAAACAAGAAAAATGAAAGAAAAAATATTATCATTTCAGATGCTTGTTTTCCAGGACCTTTGAAATAAAATTCCACCCTCAAAGCTCATCAGAGTTTTAGTTCCTGAGGCAGGTCTGTTCACATTGGGCGTTTTGCAAAGCTCTTACAGGAGCAGTCAGATTTCCTCTGAAATGCCTCTTTTCTATGTTTGAGACAGGATTTTCAAGGCCTGCTCCCTCTGAAGGTATCAGAAGTTTTACTCCGCCTCAACACAGGGCAAATGAAGCCACTAAATATATTGCTTTCCCCTCTCCTCTCGCTCTGTCCTGGTAAACAACAGGCACAATGTTTTGTGTAGAAATTCCTTTACACAGTGTCTCCCTTTCAAAGCACCTGAGATAAGCTCTGCATATCACATACCCAGAAAACCAACAGGATACATTTTGCATTGAAAGGACAAATGAAAGTCCTTTGAAATGAAAATCAAAATGGCACCAGTGACACACATCAAAAATAGGATCTGGCTTCTATCTGTTGAATCTCTGATTGGCAAAGTCCCCTGATTTTGCCCAGGCTTGTCCAAAAACCTGGCTTAATTATCACCAATAAAAACCTAAAGGCATTTTATCTATAAGGTAGTGAATGCCTCCTCTCAAAAGAGGGACAAGAGCTAATCTCAAAAACCTTAGGAATGCAAACTATTTTCTCAGTTGTAAAAACAAGAAAGAATTTCACAAACATCAGTTAAAACAACTACTGGTAACCTTCCGCTTCTCCTACACTGCCAACCTCTCCTGGGCTAAGGCCTTATCTAACCTTTGTCCTTCAGAGAGATATTCTTTGAATCGAGCCCAATGGCCAAAGGATGTCTCAGGAAAGGACATCACTTCTATTCACCTTTACAAATGAGAACCTTCTCATAAACTTTATTTTATAAGTTCAAAAAACACTGCAAGGCTCCTTTCTCAACAGCTTCAGCCTTTTCAACAGGGAAGGCAAAGTCAGTCCACATTTTATTTTGCAGATAGCTGCAAGGCAGGCAGCCTGTAAGACAGCTCATTCTGGCTGGTTAGACCACCTAAAAGTTGCACAAGTCCTGGCTTTTTATTCTTTAAGCTATAGCATAGTTTTCTGAAAGTTCTACAGACAGCTCTTAACTATGTTATACACTACATACACTAATCTGTTAAAATGGGGTGTTGATTGTCAGATCAATCACAATGCCTGCTACTAAATCAATCTTTCCCCTAGCAGATAGACATGCAAGAATTCTTTGGTGTTGGTATCCAACTGCTCCGACAATATTTTCTTTGAAACACCCACTAAGCTGCATGAGATGTAGTTACCTCCATAAACCAGTCCTTCGGCTTCTCACAGCCACAGAACTATCATTCTGTTACAGAAATCAAAACTATTTATATTAACCACCCAAATTAAAAAATACCCTTTGTCCATCAGAAAACATACTAGAAATCATAACCAAATTGACTAATAACAGATACCAGTGCTATCTGCCTTTTAAATGAACCCTAACCATCACTTCTGTCCTTCTCTATACCAGCCCAGGCCACAGCAGAGCACACCTTACTAAGTTAAAACATCAAACTTGAACGTGTTAAAGACTTAAAGTCCAAGACATGCTTTCCCTAAAAAATTTAATCTTTCTATTCAATTTGAATATGTAATTAAAATCAGCATCATTCACAGTACAATAGAGAAACTAAATTACTGTAGGGTGTCTAATCATCATCCCAATACCCTGCTTCTAAGAGCAGCTTCCTCTGTAAGAAAACATACAAAATATCACAACAGGCACATATAGCATCACCTGTTCTAAGAGAAATTTCTCAATCCCTGTCAGATAGGGCTGATTTACACCCTAGAGCAGTACAGTTAACATCTCTTCATTGTAGCTGTGACTGTTCTTCCTGTCCCTAGAACAGTTCACTTACCTTGTTCATCCTAACAGGCTTTTGGTTTATACAATATCCTTTGGTGGTATACACCAGGAATGGTGATTTAGAAGTATTATATACTTTGGCTTTCAAACTACTCCTTATAACAAGTCATCGTATCAAAGGGTTATGGTCAAACACTATTTTGCACATATACATCCGACCTCCTCTAACTGACCCCCTTGAAACAGTGCTACATGAATATTTTCTGTTCAACTTCATAGGAGTATTTTTCAGTCACTTTCCTTTGATAGGAGACCACAAACTGATTATTCCAGGTGAATTCAAGCACCAGTTTAATAATGTCCTTTGTGTCATTAACACAATATTGCAAAACAACTGTGGCATTTTTCTTCTCCCCAACACTAAGCATTAAGAAGGCACACAAGTTCAAATAAAATATTGTTGAAATCTCCCTCTCCACCTTAATAAATATAGTTAATTTACAATCCAGTAACACGAACAAGTAATTTGATTATTCCATCCAACATGCATATTCTTGAATTTATCAACATCATCTGCTATGCTTCCCTTTCACCCAGCTTTCTTGGATTCCCTTTACAATTTCTCAGTGTTCTTCAGTCTTGCCTAATACAAATACTTCTGCATCATTAGCAAGTTTTGGCACACCATCATTCATCTAGTTTATTAGATCACCAACATGCATGTTCACCACCCTCTTTTCAGAGGAGTTTATACATCACATAATGTAATTTTAGGTTTACATTGTTAGTGACAAAATAAAAAAGTATTCTTAGTCATAAGGACAGGTAGACTGATTGAGAATTAGAAAGGAGAGTTGCAGTTTCCAGAAGACGTGCTTGGTGTTGAGCAAAGCTTGGTACTAAACTCTTTACGTGAGAAGAAAATAAGACTGTCACAATGGCTACAGGACATCAGAAGGGTCTGCATTCTCTTCTTCCCAAGCCAGCATGCATCCATTATGTCATACACCCAACATCCTCCAGAAAAGCCCTTTGACTTTTCAGAAAACTTTCTTAATGTTCGCTTAATTTACAGTCACTTAGATATTCACATATAGCTGACAATAACATGTTCAACTGCTTATTAGGAACAGCCATGAAAAGGTAGGAAATACATTTTAGAGCAAATATGCACATCTTTTTACATACTTTGTGCTGCACCATAATCTTCTGTCCTTAATTCCTTTCACATTCTTGATTTTTCCTTATTCCCTCCAACAGCCCAAAGGAAAGGGAAAGAGTCATGGACTGCAGTTCCTGCTCCTGGGGCTATCTCCACATTTGTGAGGAACCCTATTCCTTCAGAGGATGTGACATGTCTCCTCACCGATCACCTCTTCAGCTCCACGTGCACAGCAAACCAATAGGCTTTAAGGAGAACAAGGGCACCCCATGGGACAGGCTACCCTTGTTCGGTACATGGACTGAATCCAGCACCACCAGAGGAAGCTGCACCTGCCCACTGAGTTTTAAGGCCCCATGCACCAGGCACAGGAGGATAGGGGTTAGGCAATGAAACCAAAATCATATTTTTACCACAAACATGGACTTCAGCTCAGGTCTATCTCCATTCCTTTAGGAACTACTCTTAAATTCTTGCTTTTCAATATATATTTTTAACAATTTCATAGGTGGAGAAAGCAGCTTTCATGAAGTCTCTGAACAGAAAACCAGCAGATTTTAAAAAGGAACCTGACTTTTTCACATAAAACTTCAGAGAATCTTGTGCACAATCTTGTACCATACTCCCTTGTCACAGGGGGAAAATCTACACGGTACTGCTTTATTTTCAAAAATCAGGATCTGTTCCAATGAAATGTCACAAAGCATAATAGGTGAAGGTATGCTGTACTTCGCAGTGGACTTAGACAAAAAATATTTTTATGGCTTTTGCTCAGCATAAAAATTAGGCCTTTACTGAAATCTTCTTACAGCTGAGCTGGCTACACAAGCACAAATATACTGCATATTAAGTATTATAGCCTGGCTCCTGCAAGGACTTGTATACATGTTTATTACTACATATATAAAAGAAATCCCATGGTTTGAAAGGCACTATTCATGAATGTGAATTGAAGCACATAGGTGGGTCTTTTACAGGATTAGGATGTTTATGCTGCTGAGCAACACTGCATGCTGAAAACCTTGTACCTGTCGTATACAACCAGCAGTTTATACCCTCCTCAGCTGACAAACCCTTGCAACAGAGGATTCACTTCCAACTGAAGAGATGGAGCTCAAATATACTTTTCATACTGCATATACCTATGCTAAATGTAAATCCATATTAAAATGAGCTACCTAAGTAACAATTAATCAAACACAGAATCACTGCATATGAAGAGAAATAGAATGAAGAGCAGCATACTGGCTCAGCAGTACCAAATAAACACAGAAAAAGGAAGCCATAGAGTTATCAGAACTATGCACAGAAGTCTATTTGTGTGTACATACGTAAAATACTTTCTCCAAGATTGGAGGAGCCACTGTTGGCCAAAGCAATTTGCTAAGTGTATAGGACTAGATGCATTTCATAGAAAGCCATTCCATACCTAAGTTACAATAACTGACTCATGAGCTTCTGCTGGACGAGAATGACCAGGAGAAAAGTCAGTTATTAGTACTAACACTGGTTGCTAATTAACTCTCATTACAACGCTGCACCAAAGCTACTTCTGCTACTATTACAGAAACATTTAAAAGGCACGTGTAAAACTCTAAATATAATGTACATACAAAAGCTCATATTGCTCAGTACAGAGATCAGCCCAGCAGCCCTTGCTCAGCACCACTGGAATCCTTGAGGATGCATCAAGACAGTCATGCTTTACAGCTTCTCACACACAAATGCATTGGCAGAACTGATGGCACACAAGCTCTGCCACAGAGTTTAAGGACTGTCTTTTAGCTGATGGACTGTGCTTCAGCCCATAAGTTTGCAAAGCTCCCAAGTTTTGTATCATGACCTGTGAGATATACACAAGTGCCCTCTGTCTGTAAGCAACTCAGGCACAGCCTTCTAAAGATACCAGAAAGAGTTCAAGTACTGCCAACAACAGAACAGGTCCTAAAGCTTATTGGCATTACTATAATATCAACACATGCTCTATTTTATACCATGTAACAAGTACTAGATTGTCAGCAACAAAATACCCAGAGGCCAAGAGCAAAAGCTGTTTAATCTGTATTTTGTCACTCATATTTGATGGGACATTCTCAGCTGGATAACAAGAACACAGTCCCTGCTGGGACTGACTCCCCTCACATCTCTCCTCAAAAAGAGTTATCTCCTGTCATAATATGGAAGTTGGCAAGTGGTGACTTGTGATTTTTGGGGAGGGAGCCATTTTATATGAATATTTTTCCAAACTCTGAAGAATATAACAGTGCCTTTTGAATAACTAGACCCTTAATCTGCACAGAGTTTAAAGAAAAAAGAACTGGCTTCTGGTAAAAGCATTTCTGCTATGGTTTCAGGCAACATGCCAAAAATCCCAGAAAACTTCCTGGGCAACAACATATTGAATCTGAGCCTTTTACAGGTCACTGTTCCCACCTTGTTAAAGTTACAAACAACCAAAGAGTTGCTTATAAGGAAACATATAAGTATTTTATGCAAATCAGAGAGATAAAACATACTCGATAGGAAAACTCCAGCACACATCATATCCACACACCACACATACATTATGTAACGCTTGTCCCAAATACACCCCAATAAAGTGAGACGGTTTGAGATCTTAACAATTCATCGACTTTGCCACGAGAGCAGATGTCACTCTTTGCGATCTTTGCTGCAGCACTCGGCAGAGTTACAGAGACTTGCTGAAGACGGCCAGTTAAGGCTTGACTGTAACAAAGAGCAAGGTAAAGCCCCGGGCGGAGGGGAAGGCAAACACGGGCATGCCGCGATGTAAATAGGGGCAGCCCAGCACGGAGCCCTGCCCGTTCCTCGCTATTTACAAATACCTCTTGACGAGACAAATGCCGTGCTATCTGGGTGTCTAACATTAAAATCACGGGCTGGACGGATCGTCCAATGCTCGCTTATCGCAGGTTACCGACTGGCATTTGTAAGCCAAGCAGGGCTATTTTGGTGGTTCAGAGACAGAGATGCACACCCGGCGGAGCCGTGCTAGCCCGCTGCCGCTCACAGCGAGCCCCACGCAAACGCTGCCGACCGCACACTCCGAGTGCGAGGCACCGCTCAGGCTGTTTCAAACTCTGCGCGGGGACGCCCCCGAACTCGAGCGAACTCGGCGGCGGCTCCTTACCTGCTGGGCAGCGCGGCGGCTCCGGCTTTGTGCGCGCCCGCGGGAGGCGGCGGTCGCGGCCCGCGGGCAGCGGCTGCCGGCGGCACCGGGCGCGGGCGCTGCGGAGGGAGAGCGGCTCCTGCTGCCCCGGCCCGGCCACCGCGGGTAACTTCGGCGGGGCGGCCGGGAGGGCGCAGCGGCCGCCGGTGGCGGCGCGGAGGGCCGGGCGCCCTGAGCTCCTACTGCCGGCCGCGGGGTGCGGGAAGGAGGGAGGTTGGGCGGGAGGGAGGGGACTGGTGTCCCGCGGGGGCGAGCGGGGCCGGCGGGCGGGCGAGCCGGAGGCGGCGGGGCCGGGGCCGGGCTGGGGCGGCGCGGGGAGTCACGGCCCAGGAATGCCAGGAATGTGGGGCGGCCGCTGCGGCCGCGGGGCCCGGAGACGTCGGGGACGCGACTTGGGATTTCTTTTCTCTTTCTCCTTCTTTTTTTTTTTTTTTTTTTTTAACTCTTACCCCCCTCCCCAAGGAAGGAGGAGGAGGGTTGAAACCCACCCCGCGGAGGAGGGAAAAGGAGGGAGGAAGAGGAGGGCGCAGGCTCCTGCCAATCCGGGCGAGTGCCGGCGGCGGCTCTCCCGAGGAGGGCAGAGCTGCCAGGTGCGGGTGCCGGCCCCTTCCCGGCCCTTTCCCTGCCCTTCCGCCGTGGGGCTCCGAGCACGTGTAGGCCCGGCCCGCCCGGGAGCACCGGTGGACCTGGGGGAGCATCCCCAGACAGACTTTGGGAAGGGGCAGGCGGGGAGCGGGTGCAGGCGGGGAGTGGAGACAGGCTCTGCACTCGTGGGCCTGGAAGCGCCTGAGATCCTCCTTCCAGCCCTCCCGTAAGAAGGCGCGGTGCCTCCCTGCTTCTCTGGAACCACTTTTCCGCCCTTTCTTAACTCCCTGTCCATCTCCTGCAGCCTTGCGCGACAGCGTCGTTTCTCTCCATTCCTCCCTGTGTCTGCTTCTGCTCTTCCCATCTCAGCCCTTTCGGTCTCCTGCTTACTGTGTGACCCTCGCGTCTAGAAGTGTAGTTACCCCTGCTCTTCCAGCTGCACAGAGGGTAAAATAGCCGTGCTGGAAAAAACATTCATGATGCCACCATCATGCTTCTGTGTCTTGCTGGAAAGCAAGCAAAAGAAAATCTGAAGCTGGCCTAAAAAGCGGTGGTTGTAATTACACGAAATGCCCAGGACTTGGCAGGTGTGGGAAAGCCCATCTGAAGCCTAGTGTAAATGACGAAAGGAGCAGGGAACACATCATGCTGTAGGAATACTGTCAGGAAGGTTGATGCTACCAACAGTGTTGAATATATCACACCAAATCAAGTAGGCTTAAGAGCAATGTGAATATTAGAAATTATGTGAAGATGCTCTTGTGCATCATAGCTAATGGGCAATTTGCAAAATTATTTTTCCCCAAAAGACCACACTTATATAAAATTATCTACATTCCAAAACCAATCTCCATTCTAGAAAGTGTGTACAAATACCTCTAGTACCATTGGGCATCTACAGAAATGTCAAAGGCAAGTATCCCTTTAAAACAACTGTGACACTTTGAGGAACTTAAGGACTCTTTCAAACAAGGGAAATTATTAAAAATAGAGATAAATGAGAATTGATACTGCTTTGGAGTTGCTGTTACTGTTTGTTTCTTGTACAGCGTACTGAAGGAGTAAGGGAGCAGATTCACTGGAGTCAGGATTACTCAGATTATTAATGGTAAGAGGATCAGGAGCTGAGAGGGAGAAATAGCACAGATTCTTGATTTTGATAGATAAGTAAATGTATTTAAAACTGTACATGGAATCACAAGCCTATGCCTTACCTCTGGCATAATAATATTATAATTACATTTTGCAAGCACTCCTTTTCATCTGAGACTCTCAAGCATTTTACGAGCACCACACCTTAATGAAGTAAGTAATTATCTCCATTTTACATAGGGCTACACTGAGGCACTAAGAAGTGACACCATTTAGGATTTACACTTGAATTGTACTTGACCAGGTGTAGATACGAGAGCTTAGTGTAACAATCTGGAAGAAATATCAGGTGTCAGAATGAGATGATAAAATGGATCATGGAGCTGCTGTGCTCTGAACTGATACAGAAAAGGGATTACCTTACTGAGTAGAAAGCTGCGAAAGAGGGTAGTACACATCAAGACTAGGGTTTAGCTTGTTTGGTTGCTGTCCTGTCCTCTCCATGATGGGCCAGGTGTAAGGATGCTGTTTTTAACACAGTAAATACTGACTTTTGCATCTGTTCCTCAAGGTGGTGCGCTGGCTCCCTAAAGCCTTTTAGTCGGATTTCTGGTCGCTTTCACTTTCTCAGATCTCTCTGCATTTGAGGTAAACTTCTTTAGGGAGCTTAACTGCAAAGGAAACAATGTTGCAAGAATCACTAACATGCTGAAGGATGGGAAGATTGGGGGGAGATTTGACGTATTGGTTAGCCGTAGGATCGGGTCACCTAGAAGAAATAAAATTAAATAGAATAAATAAAATCATACTGCTTCTCAGCAAGAGCAAGGTCAGCTTTACAAACTCTGCAAAATAAAATGCATTGCAAATTTACCCAACCAAGAGAAGCTCCCAAAACTGGGAATGGTGATGATCATCACTTTTCATGAGATTACTTAATGCAGTGATTAATATCTGTATTAGACTTTCAGAGATTGTAGCAGTAGGTGCTTTAAAACACCAAACTTCCCAGGTATTATAGCCAGTTCCTGTAAAGAGGTTTCCATATGCAAATCTGCTATGTTGGTGCTACTACAGTTTTCTAGAACCATTAAAGCCTGCAATCTTTACATGTATCTTTGTTCCTCAAGAGCAGTCAGGAGTATACGAATTCGGGATTAAAACTAACCATTCTTATCTGCTAATAGGAGAGTGATTTAATAAAAGACTAAAACTATCTTAGGTGTTACTCAAACTGTTTCAAGAATTGGAGGTAAAAATGACACAAATTATTGATTTGGTTCCAAATGCCTGTGCTGGTTCAAATATTTTCCAGAAAACTTTGATGGTTAATCCTTTATCAGTCATATGTGGACTGGGTTATGACTTTCTATCCTGCTAGGGAATTTTGCAGCATTTTTTTTTTTTTACCTGAAAACATGTCACCTCTAAATTATATTTAGAGGTTTTATTGACTTGCTGTAATGATTTATCTAGTCTATCTCAAAAATATTTCCTCTGCTCTGGTATAATTAAATTTTTACACTAGATCCTTGTACAGTATCACCATTATTGTATTGAGTACTCTACAAAATAGAATAAATATCCAAATAATACAAATAGAAACATCTCAACAAATGGGAAATGACTCACTGGCATTGGAGTGTACCTCAGTTACCTTAGTTACCAGTTTTTTGGGTGATGTTGGGCGTGTATCAGCACATCCCTCTGTCTTCTTGTCTGAAAATTGAGGTAATGATAGTGATCTTAAGAAGGTGCTTTTTGATTTCCAGATGAAAGTAATATATAGGAGAGAGACATTATTTAATTTTTTTGCCCAAATTTTGGATTTGGTAGGACTGAATATTTTCTCAAACCCTCTTGAAAATAAAAACCAATGCCATTCAGCTTAACCAAATGGTTATTTATCAGCAGAGGAAAACTGACTTTATCTGTGTCAAAATATAGGAGACATTTATTATGAAAATGTGCAAGGAATTTTGAAGTGGCTTAGCACCTTGATAGCAAAACCTATATTAAACATATTTTGAGTGTGTTAAAGGATCTTGTTATAACATGGAAAAATCTCAGTCCTTGTTGGTTGATGAAACCATGTCATAACCTGTTTCATACAAAACTGTCTTTAAAGTGTGCTTAAGCAACAGCTGGTGAACAGTTGATGATGTTTAATTAGTTTTACAGTCATCTACATTACAATCAAATCAAAGAATGCAGTTGCAACACATTCCCTATTTGTATTGTAAATGTGACCTTAACTGTGTTCCTAAAATCTGTCACGTGCTACAGCTGGATACACTGACCTGACTGTAATGTAAGCAGAAACTTTGTGCACTAGCAGAGATTCCCATTCCTAAAATCATATTAGTTCTTTATAAATTGATACTTTTAATGTTTGAAACTTACCACAAAAAAAAAATTACTTCTCTAATATTCAGTGCTATCATTAATTATTCCATTTAATAGTGCTTCTCAAAATCATCTCTTAGAAAAGGAATTTGGATTACACAACCTTGGAAAATAAACCTGTTGCCACCAAGCATGAGCTAACATGTTATAGTACTCTATGGCTTATCACAAGTAAGCCAGCACCCAGTTTTGTAGTCCAGAAAAAGTCTTGGTTGATTATCTGTGCAAATAAACTACCCTGTGTTGAATATTCTAGTTTGCCTAGAGTTGTATTCTGCCTGAGGACTTGTTTAATATCTGTGTCTCTTTTCAGCTCTCCAGTGATGGCAGTAAAACAAAACACTTTTTCATATTTGTGAATAAAGCAGTGAACTTTTGATTCCATGGTTGCCAGTACTCCAAAAGGGTTTGGGACTATGAATGTAGCTTACTATGCAACTGTTACTGCTGTCCAGTGACAGAATGAATAACATTTTTACAATTTCCATGGATTACTAATTTGGATATTTTTGAATGTACCATTTAGCATGGTATTAGGTCTTTAAATTTCTGAAAACACTGGCGTCTTGAAAAAAAAAAAACAAAACAAAAGAACAAACCAACCCAACCCCACCAAAATTACTAGCTTTTAGCAGAACTTAGTTTTTTGGCATGCCTTGAAGTCAGTACACACCACTGATTTGTACATGCTTTAGTGGCTGCCCACTTCTGACAATCTTCATGCATCTCAGCATGGATTTATGTGTCTGACTGTGGGCACCCCATTGAAAATACTTTGTCACCACTGAAAGATAAATGGTTTCTTGAGAAAGCAAAGAGCTAATGTCATAATCTAATATGTGGGTTTAGGACTGTCACAAACCTGTGTAACGTGAATTGAGCCATTAATGTTTGTATCTCTGTGTAATGGGTCTAAGACCATGCTTGGATATGAGAGCACTCTGAAACTCCAGATTTTAAAGTTTTCTGAATTTATTTTCTGAAGTATACTGTAAAAGAATAAAACCTCAGCTAGATGTGTCTCTGCTTTTTGGAATCTGTATATTGTTTCTAAAAGAGCTCTGATTCTTATTCTCACTTTTGGTCAAAACAAAAAGGAACTTGCTCTGAGTTACAGCAATTTGGAATGCTGAGAGGTGTATATATAAATATTATTTTCTATGCTGACTGTCATTTGCGTGATAAGCTAGATTCTCTGGAAAGACTTGAAATACATAAAAACATTTTCCTGGAAAGGATTAATACAAAAATAGTATAGGAAATATCAATAAAATGGTTGACATTTAGACTTGGAAGATGTGAGGAGATAAAACAATAACCAAAGTCATTAAGATGTAGGGAGCAGTTGTTTCTTCCTTCCATACTTAGTCTGTTGGATCATTTCAGTTAGTGGCTCATAAGCTATGGCCGTTAGAGGTGAGTTTCCTACTACAATTACTTGGGTGATTGAAAACTCCCTGTAGATCTTCCCTGTAAAAATGGTAGAATTAATGTTGGGGTGGTTATGGTAAGTGTAGGATAAAGAAGTGTACTTTTGCATAAAAAAAATCAAACTTTTCACTGAGAAATACTGGAGGATTTTAGAGACAACATTAAGATAGGTAGAGCATAATAAGTGATTTGATTAGTCATGAATGGTGTAAGAGATGTTCTTAATTATCTCACTGTCTAATAAATTGTTTGACCAGTAAGTGAACAAAACACAAAGCTAGTATTGATTCTCAGGTAAGTACATGCATAAAAGTAACATATAAATATAAATGTTTATATAAATATATATTACAAATATATGTGTATAGTAAATAACAGTGGAATTTCCTTTTAATGAATTCTTGGTTGTTGGAAGACCAATGTTTCAGCTTAAATCCTGGGTTTCAGGCTGCAGACACACTGTGGACCTAAAGCTCCGTGTCATTGGCCAGATTTAAGTCAGATGGCAAGCAGTCAGCAGGGCTCAAATGTGTAAAGACTTAACATTTTAACAGTAATAATGATAAGTGGAAGGGCTTCTCTAAGTCTTGCACTGAGCAAGAAATTGGAAGCTGAACAGGAGATACTGGCAGATAAGCTATCTGATATATGAAAGAATTCAGTGTGCTGAACACGTCCTTTAGTGTTCTGATGATGCCTGTCAAGCATGAGGGAAAGATATTCTTTTCAGGATGATCTAGTAGTGTGCCCAGCAGGTGGAATGCCATGGAAAAGAACACCTGAGAGAATTACCTGTGCTCAAGGTAATATATAGGGATTCAAATAGAGAACAATCCTGCGTAAATCCAGATGAGATCCATTGTACACAATAGATGAGGCAGAAGTTTGTACAGAGCTGCTTTTATCTGCCTCTGGGGCAACCCGCCCCTTCCCCCCCTCTTCCAAAAAAAAACCCAAAACCCAACAAACCAAAAAACCCAACAAAACAAAAGCCCCCAATCCTGTCTGCAAGTTTGTTTCAGAGGGTTTTTTTCAGAAAAGATGATATTGTTCATACTGGGTTTTTTAAGAAGTCTCATTTATTTTTAAGTGTGTGGGCACAACCTCAGCTTCTGTGAACGATGTGGGCAAATGCGGAGACCCACTGTGCAAGTACTTCAGAAGGTAACACCCATTTGTCAACAGTCAGTCAAGGTCATGTCTTGCCAGAAGGAAAAATCATGCCAAGCACAGTCTTGGTTGGTGGAATTTATTTAAGGGTGAACGAAGCAGAAATTTGGACTTTCTTTAAATGATACAATACTGTGTATTGTGAGGTGAAAGTAATTACTTCAGAACTGGTGTTTCCAAAGGGTATGGATTTGTATCTTTCCTGGACAATGTGGTTGTTCAAAAAATAATAGAAACACAAATCAACTTCCATGACAAAAAGCTGAAATTGGGGCCAGGGTTTAGAAAGCAACAAAACTTGAATTCTTATGTGCATCCCAGATCATAACAAAGGAGAAACAAAGTATGAGCTCAAGACCTTAATTTGGGTAGTTCATAGGAAGGGGATGTTCAAACTGAAGATTAAATGTAGCAAGAGCAGCCAAGATAAATGATCAAGAATCTAGAATAGAGAAGCCAACAAAGAAGCAAAACTTGGACTTGTGAAGGCAGTCATGCATATATCATAGCTGAGTACCACTGGGAGAGATGGTCTTTGAGGAAAAGGGAAATAAAAAAGTAGTGAAAAAGAAAAGTTAATAAAGTAGTAAAAGGTAATAGAGGGAGAAAATTATTGAAGGTCAGCCAAGTTAAAAACAAGCCTTAGAGAAGTCTGACAAGAAATAGAGGTAACCTAACTTACCAGCTGGCATTTTGTAAATTCCCCATTTTAAAAAGATGGTGGTAAAGGTGGCAGGAGTCAGAGATGGCTATAAAATGTACATGCCTTTTAGTTTATATTTAGTACACTTCTCTCTTAACTTCTTTTCTCTCAGGTTAGAAGAAAATGATACTCACAGTAGATGTACTTGTGTGTAGTTAATCATACAGTTCTAACCAAAATGGGGGCCAAAGGAGATGTAAGCTATAGATCCATGAAAGTTAGGAAATAGTGGACCAGGAAGGATACAGGTTCCCATCTTACCAAATGCCCTTTGGAATCTGATAACTCATTGCCCATAAGATATAACAGTGATTGATAGTATAATGAATGTAATTTTTTTGTGTTAATATATGTAGCATAAAACATTTGCTTGGTATTGTCATTTCTAGTTGGCAACAGAACTATAAAGAGAGGGAAATCACCATTAAAGAAAAAAAAAGTGTTCCAATCTTATTTACAGTTTAGTAACTGGTAATTTGAAGCCCTACACAATATGGACTTGATGTGTCAGATCATAATGCAATTGCTGTAATTATTTATCATTTTCTTAACTGTACATTAGCTCTTTAAGCATTATGCTAATGGCTGTATTCATAGTGTTTAAAAGTAATGTTTTTAGAACAGGAAAGGAAGACATAAATACATTTTCACTATTGTAACTATTGCTACCCCTCTTCAGGTAGGATGGTATGTGTTCACTTACATAAAAAACATTTCCTTTTAGATGTTTGCTTTCTTCCTCCACCCTTCCAACATACTAACAAGTGTATGTTAAACAAGTAACATTTACATTCAAAACTAACATTTGCTAACATCAACTAACAAGCATCCTGGTTTTGAATCTTTAAAAGGTTAAATAATTTACTATTGTTTGTTGCAGTGGGTCTATCTTTGTAACTGCGCAGCAGCTTTAAATCCAGTGGTTAACACTTCTGCAGAAGCTTGTAGGTTATTAAAAAATCACAATAATATTACACTGCATGTAAAAGTCAGAGAATACTTTCCTGTGATGAAAATTATTCAGAGTAATTGCCCTAAATATGTCAGGGACTTAATTGAAAGCAGAAGCTGTAAGATAGTTTTATCCCTGTAAAACACACTGGTTATAAAACAAAATAATTCATTTATTGTGTAAATGTTTCTTACTCTCATTGTGACAGATAGGTGTTAGGGATTAGAGCACAGGGACTTAAGGTTTTAACTCGTTTGAGCTGCTGTCCCCACAGCCCTCTTCACTCTCTCCTGCATATCCCTGTTCTACCTGCTGAGCTGGGACAGGAAGTTATCTGACCAGACAACGCAGCAGCTTGCAGCCCAATGTGTATGCATACATGCTGTTGCTACCAGAAAGGTCTTTGCTTGACATAATACCCCTTACCTATTTAACCTTCTCACTTGGCAGTTCAGATCAGTACCAAAGTTGTCACAAAGGAGCAGTGGCAAGGTGGGGGGCAGAAGAGAGGGTGGCAGTGTGGCAACATTGCCTGAAGGTGTTTTAAACTGCCAGGAGCCACACCTGTGAGTCCCTATCCAGCACCTGCATGATTCACTGTGTCACCTTAGACAGGCCAGGTAACTTCAGTCACCTTCTCAGTACTAGGAAACCTCTCCACTGATGTTTAGTAGGCTGTACTAGTCAGTGTGAGCCTGAACAATAGAGCAACTGTAGGTATTTGATCCACTAATACATTCATCCAATTGACCCTAGAACAGGCATCAGCATTAGTGCTTCAGTAACAGTTTCAATTGGTACATAAAAAATACTATATAACTCACTGAAGAAACAACCCCATGTCCTCTGGGAACAGTTACAATTTGTGATATGCTGTGGTCCCTGATTTTTTGTTAATAAACTGTGAAAAAAGATTGTGCAAGTCACTTCAACCTTCTTTAAGAGCAAAAGGCAGTTGAGAAATCTAACATGTAAGGTTCTCTATGCATCTCAATGGCATCCACCTTAACATTCATTCTGTTCACCAAAAAAGCTGTGTATTCTGTGAAAAACCATGTGAATAGGGAATCTAAGTGTGTATAAATGTCCAAACGTATTTTACAACAGTACCTCACTAGATTCTATTAGTGCAGACTAAACTGTGCAGCTGCAATACTGACACCTAAACTGCCAACCTCTTCTCAGTTATTTTCCTGCATTGGCAGAGATGGGGAATTTGGTTTTCCCATCTGGTGCCCACAGAGGCAAGAGGCATCACTTAGTACAGGGTGGGGTTTGAGTGAGGCTAAGGAAAATGATCCATCTTCTCTTTTCACACCCAGCCTGGCACAGTGTCTGCCTCTGATGCCTCCACAGGGAAGTTGGGAAGGTGGAACCCCATCAGACACAATACCCAGCCCCTTTATCTCTTTCCTTGGGTGAGCTGGGATTGCTCCAGCTCCTCAAGTGCTCTTTGATGTACATATGTATTTATATACACACTTACATGAATTTGGCCTTTCCTGATGGATTCTGAGTCCAGCAAGGAAGAATATGGAGGAAAAGCTCCATCTGCTTTCTGCTTCTTGTAGTACCCAAGCAAGGGGAGGTTTTCTCATCAGACATTCTTTTCCTTTCTTTCCCTTCTGGTTTTGTTCCATCACACACTCTGACATAAGCTGTAGCAATACAAATTTAACATATATTGGCTTTTTTATTCTACTTACTGTTCTGGCCCCTTACTAGAAATTGCAGTATGGAATGCAGGTCAGAAAATGTAAATTGTGATGTTTGGCATTTGGCAAAAACTGAATGGAATTTCAAGGACAGAAAAAACCAATTCACAAGTCTTGAGGCAGTCTTTGCTCAAAATCATGGGGAATTCTAAAACAAGGGATTTTGAGAACCTCTTAAAAAGACCTTATGAATTCTAGCCATTGGACAATAATGAAAATAATTACAAGTGTCAGACAAACTGATGGCTGCTATTAACATCCCTTAAAACTTAGTGGTTTTTTTCAGAGTATTTGATTTTATTCTTGTATCTCATAATTCAATCTTACTTTTCCTAATAGATTTATTCCTATATTTACTTCTGGTAATTAATGTCTTTACACTTATGAAGGTATTGTGCAGGATAAGTAGATGTGGCAAAAGAAAAAGCAATTTTCTGTACTCTTTATGAGTCTTTTTATCTTTCATGATAATTAGTTAATTCTTGCAATAGTTATGTAAATGTTATCAAATATGAAAGAATTAATTTGTAAATCAGTCACCCAGTTCAAACCTGACCATTCTTAGAAATCAGCTTTAGAAGAAGTATTTTCTCATATTTAAGTTGACAACAGTGGTCAGGATCCCTTCCTTTAGCCTGAGTTATCCAGATGTTAATCAGACTGCATCTTAAAAGCTCTGCACACACCAGCTGATTTTCATTTTTTTGCCTTGTAAGAACACTGGACTACTCATTTGTCCCCTTCTGGAAAATATGCCACAAGTTTTGGTAGTTGAAGTTGTTTCACTGAAGACTTCCCTGAGGGATTAATCATGATGAACTGGTTTAAATGCTAGAGCTCCATGTCCATCAGTAGTCCCACTTTAAAATCATCTGTAGAAAATGAAAATTCTTCAACTTCAACAATTGATTAAATAGCATGTTACTGTCCAATGGGAAACACTTACTGAAAGTAGCATATAATGAGTATTTTATTCTTAAAGGACATTTGCCCCTTGTCCACCACACAGAGGATACCCTTCAGTTCAAACTGGTTCTCAGCTTTCATTAATTATTTGACAATACTGTATGAGGGGTTTCCACTCTTCTAAAGTAGTTTCTGCTCCACTGCTGTTCTGTGCTTTTCCCTCAGGAACACTTGCATAAAGTTCACCATGGAAATTTCTAGCCTATTCAGTTGTTTGGGGTTTTTTTAAATTGTTATTTGTGAAGAGGTATTTTTAATGGATCAGTTCCATAATTGCAATGGCTTGTTTTGTTCAGGACACAGCTTGGTGGTTTTTTGACAATGTGCTGGTGAGTTTGTTGTGCAATATTTATTTATAATCAGAGCTCTCACCAGCTGACTGGTGAGCTGTTTAACTTTTCAGGGAAGATTTGTTTAACTCCATTTCCTAAATATGATTAAAAGAACGGTGCTTGAGTAAATATTCTCAGAATTATAATGAGGCGAGACATTTAAACAGGTAGAATGACAATCAGATCATAGAATCACAAGTCACGAATTCTGACGGAATGGAACATTGCACTTCAAATCCAAAACACCTCTCAGAGAGGCGGTCAGGGGGTAGGGAAGGGAATACCAGAGGGTTTGAAAAACCAGTCACAGGTACCCAGGGAACTTCACAGAAACTTTAGAATCCTTCAGCCTTCACTGTTGCCATGTCCGTTCTATGGTCTGTGTTAGACCATACTTACAAACTATTTGGGGCTTTTTGATTGTGTATTTCTGGGTGGAAAGTGTGTAATATTGGGCTAAATTGCCTTCCTTCGCCTTAAAAAACCCAAAAACCAAAAAAACCCACCTCAAAACCCCAACAAACAAACAAAAACCAAACCAAAACAAACAAAACCTAAAGAAAAAAACGATCCCCAAGCTCCGGGAGCAGAACTGAATACGAAAGCACTTGGGCATCCTTCCGTTGATCTTTCCCAGTGAACGGGTGACGACCGCGACAGCGGGTTGTCGTTCCTTTTCTCAAAACTCAGGCTCTCTTTGGGGCCAGGAAAGTGGGTTTGGATAAAGATGCGACACCTCATCACACCCCAGAACTGTTGCCTTCAACCCTCTCCCGCCCCGCCGCTCGCCCCGCCCGACTGCGGACAGCGCCCCGCCCAGCTGTGGGCAATGGCCTCGGGGCCGCCGCGCGCCTGCGCCGCCGCCTCCAATGGAATTTGAACGCTTCCGAACCAGCCACTCAGAAGGGCGGGTGGCGCCGCGCTGCGTTCCTATTGGCGGCGGGGCCGCGGCCGTGTGGCGAGCGGCGTGGCGGCCGGGCCAATCAGCGCGCAGGGCCACGGCATGGCGGGGGTGGGTACAAACGGCCGCGGGGCGGTGGCGCCGGGTTTGAGTCGCGGCGGGAGCGCGTCCAGCCGTGAGGGGCTGGGGGAGACTGCGGTGTGTCGACAGCGGCCGCTGGGCTCGAGTCGCTGTCGCTGGGCTCGAGTCGCTGTCGCCGGGCTCCAGTCGGCGCTTAACAGTGAGTGAGGGGTTGGGCGCGGGGCTTACGGTGACAGGCAGCCTCCCTGTCCCGTGAGGACTTTTTCCTCTTGTCGTTGGTCTCTAGTTTTAGTTGCTCTGAGATGCCCCGAGCTCAGCCGCGTTGCTTTGAAAAGTAAATGAAGAAGTGTCGCTGACGCCTCGTACGGAGCCGTGTGTTTTCGCAAGGAGACGCCACCTGAGGTGCAGCTGTCAAGAGCATCTCTAAGAGTATAAACCCTGTTGTTGCCAGGAGATTCATTAGAGCGAGGTTTTATGATCTGCTCTTAACCGCATAGAAGTGTGTCAAAATAGGACCTAACATTTTAAGGTGCTGCTTGGTATTTAGATCAGGAAGCCTGTAAGGTTGTGGAATGCTGTATTTTAATCGCTGCTAAGCTTGAGAAATGTAATTTCTTTAAAAAGGACGCTTACTTAACCTCTTGGAAAGTCTCATTGTAGCTGTCTTTGTGTTTCAGGCGTAATCCTATCCATTTTATGTGAAACAGGAGTCTGGCCAGTATGAGCTGGGCTGTGGAGGAATGGAAAGAGGGCCTCTCCCCTAAAGTCCTGCAGAAGATCCATGAGCTGGAAAGTCAAGTGGATAAGCTTAAAAAGGAGCGTCAGCAAAAGCAATACCAGCTGGAGACTTTGGAGGCAGCTTTGCAGAAACAGAAGCAGAAGGTTACCCAAAATGCTATTATCCATGCCAAACGCTATTATAACAGTTTGTTTTCTGATGGTTATTGTTAGGGAATGGGTTAATATTTTGCTTCTTTTCCCTAACTGAAAGAAAAGGTAGCACAGAATAATAAACTGTTTGTATTCCTCTTACTTAATACTCATCATGTTCTTCCCTCTGTTTAGCTCTTTTTGGTGATATAATTCCTGCTTCCTATCTGTTTGGCATGATTGTCCATTTCTAGGCATTTATGTGTACTTCGAGGTTTTTGTACAGCTCTTTATGAATAGGACAATAAACATTTCATTGTTATACCCATTAAAATCCATGATAACAACTGGGCCTATTTTTTATACCAGAGCTGCACAGTTGGCAGCCTCTTCCTATTTCACCTTGCCTGCAGATACCTAATAATCTTAGTTTATGTTATTCCTTAGTTTTTTCCTTATAGAGACTGGGGGTTTAAGATTTGGTGTTCTTGTTTTGTTTTAGGGCTGTAATTTTGCACCTCATCTAACACTACCCTGTCAGCTCTCTAACCAGGGGACTAAACACCTGGTTGGTCAGGGTCCTGCCATGCTTCAGGTCAGCAGTGACCCATTTGGTTCAATTTTGTTTTATAATATTTGACTACGGCTCAGAAACAATTTACAACGGTTGGTTGTTATTTCCTTTAGATTTCTAGAAAGTCTTAAGCCTAGCAGTTTTCTTTGAGTTCCTTCCTTTGAGTTCCCAGGAAATTGTTTCAACCATTCCAAGGAACTGCTGTGCTCCCCAAACAAAAAGATGGGGTGCTTTAAAACTCTCAGAAGGAGCAGGTAATACAATTTTCAGTCAAAAGAACAACACTGTGCCAGGGAGGAGAAGGACATCTTTCCTGACAGACTCTATGTTCAAAGCTGTGACCTTTGGTAATTATTGTGCACACTTTGTGGAGAGAGCCAAGGTCTTCTGGCTGTTAAAGATAGGCTGGAAAGGGAAGTGAGATGATCAATGAAGAATGTGGACTAACGATGATTATTAATATTTAGAGATTGATGAATTTTTTAAGAGCTCATATCTCGTCAATAAATAGAAACTGTTAATGTCACTAAGTTGAATTTTAGGAAATGTGGGTTTTGTTCACACCCATGAATATTTAAACAATGTGTACATCTGAGGTTTTTGGAGCTGTCAGGATTTTGAAGTGTTAGGAAGAAAATAACGGCATATAAACTTTGTGTTACTAAAATAATAAGTGCACCAAAGTATAGAGAGGAGTCGATAACTTCAAAAATGTCTGTGTTCTAACTAGGTCGATAATGAAAAAAATGAATCTGCAATACTAAAAAGAGAAAACCAGAGCTTGATGGAATTGTGTGATAATCTTGAGAAAGCAAAGCAGAAAATTTCACATGATCTTCAAGTAAAAGAATCTCAGGTCAACATTCAGTCAGGTCAGTTGAATTCCTGTAAGAAGGACATTGAAAGGCTTGAACAAGAACTGAAAAGGTGAGGACTTGCTGTATGTCTCTAACATATTTACAATGGTTATTTTGTCATTTTTTTGCTTATGCCTTATACATGTCCTAATAGAAGCAAAGAAAGAGGAAGCTGTGTTGCTCTTTTTTTTCTTTGATTTTTGTGAGAACTAAAGAGAGTTGAGGTATTTGACTGCTGTGAGAAGTAATACCACACAATTCATGGCATGTAGAAACACTAACTGTGCAAGGAGTTGCTGAGGTCCATCAGTGAAGAATCGAGTGAGATTCAACAGGGTTGATAGAACCTCACTAACATTCTCTGTATCTGCTATCAAACGTTGGGACAAAGAGGTGGTGAGCTGAGGATGTGTTCCATTTATCTATTCCCAAAATTAAGTCTGGTTTGCTGAGTCCCCCCTTCCCATTATACTATTTTACGTAACTATTCATTACAAAATATCGGTTACTGCGTGTATGTCATTCATGGCAATCATTTGTGATTTTGTATTTGTCTGCATTTTGCTTGATATGTGGTCATTTGCCACTTCATCCCAACTGATGGTCCTCTGGGAAGAGTTCTTGGCATTGAGCTGTAAAAGGGGGAAATTAGAAAAGGTAAATGTGGAGTCACTGATGCAATGGGCTACAGCCTGGGACTATCATCATATCAACCTGTGCTCACTGAGCAGGACAAAAGTTACTGTAGGGCCTCTGAAGTTATATGGTTTCATTGGATGCCCTGGTAACTTCAAGCTCACAAAAGTCCCTCAAATGGGTTGTCTGCTGTGGTGTTTTGGGTAGGAATGTAAATGGAACACATGAAAAATACACTGTTAAGTAATTCCCTTGCATTTTCATGAGGTATGCATAGTTTTCTGAAAGTGTACAGTATCAGAACATAACAACTGAAAGTTTTGTTTCCTACCATAAAGATGCTTCCTGAAGAGTGAGACTGATATTCTCAGTGCTTACAGTGATTTGGGTATGTTTAGCTGAACTACAGCTTCCTACAGTGAGACCTCAAACAATTCTAACTGATTTTCATCTACTTGGGGTTTGATTTTGTGTTCTAGCTTTGACTCCTATGTACTTGATAAAATATGTTGGAACTCTAAATAAAGTATGTTCATATTTTTGTGTTATACCACCTAGATTTTTTCAGTGGACATGTCTTGACTTGATCTTTGAGTTCTTTGAATCATATAATTTATTAGTGTATGTTAGGCTCTTAAAAATAGCTAATTAACTTTTTAGTTTCCATTATTAATTTATGCTGCTGCGTCTTTCCTAAACAGATGCAAATGTGAGCTTGAGAGAAGTCAGCAAACATTGACTGCAGGAGATGTATCGTTCAGTGGCACTCCACAGAAAAGTTTTATTGCTCCTTTAACACCAGTTCAAAGTAATAATGGTAAATGTTCTTTTTCTTCATCCAGAAGATAGTTGACTGTCAGTTTTCTTGGAAGGTTAAATATTTTACATGTTACACTTGTACTGAGTTGCCTAGCCTCTCTTATATAAGTTATTATCAGAGTATATTACTTGTAGCACCTTAGGTTTCAATTTAAAAATTATTAACACAGATTGAACACATCACAAATATTACATCTTTTCAATGCTACATCGATGGACATGGAATAGTAATAAAATATCCTTCAATGGACTGCAGCAATCTTTTGAATGCCTGTTCCTAGTGTCACAATTCCATCTTGCTGTGGGGAACAAATTTCTTTCTCCCTGTACCACAGCTACTTTAACTAAAATGCAGTTAACAGTTAAATGTGTTATTTCTTTGGAAAATTTTTTTTTGCTTAGACTGTTACTGTGCATGATAATCTACACAATTAATGCTCTGTATCCATTTCAAAGCATCACTTCTATCCTCAAATTAATGACATCAGAAAGATTTAAAATATTTGAATGAACTGGAAAAACAACAGGAAGTTTCCTTAAGTGGAGAATTCTGTAGCCAGACACCCTTATGCTCTTTATGCTGAAAAACTTGGATGTGTTCAATATTATAAGTGTTATTTACTTCTTTCAGTGCTATGAACAAGTGTCCTGTGAGTTTGGCATCTCAATCTTACTCCGTGGGAAATCTGAGAGAATCTCTTAGACTCTTGTTCCTTTTACTTTCTTTATGCATATCTGAAAAGGGGTGCAGTTAGTGGCAATGTCAAGCATTCCACTAAGCATGGTACTCCTGTTAAAAGGGATAAGATTAAAATGATTTACCTAACTTTGTTTAAAATTGTATTCGTGGGGAGATATTTTCCTTTGAAAACTGGAGTCTTAAATTCATTAAGATCATTGAATCCTAAGAATATTTCAAGTTGGAAGGGATCCATAGGTGTAAGAACCTGGCTGGATTGGGTGAAAAACTGGTTGGACTAAGGCAGATTATGAAGAACTATTCATCATGTCTTTGTAGATGCTAAGTTTGAAGAACTAGAAGAAAAATACAAGAAAAAAGTACAAGAAAATAAAGAGCTAGAATTGCAACTGAGAACCATCCAGCTTAAGGTAAGTATCTTTTAGGAATGGTTTGTGTGATATCTAAGAAAGTAACCACTGAATGAACTTGGAAAATGAAATGGATAACTAGTGAAAAATATTCTATACCACATAAAATATAATTTCAAAAGAAAAAGAGGCAGAATTAATCTGTGTGTACTGCCATTCAGAAGTAATCTTGGAGAATTCAGAGAAGCCATCCTCTTTGAAAAGTAAAGGGAAGAAGGACATTAAAAATGAGAACACATCCTTCAGAAACTGGAAGTCTCCTGCGAGCAAGGACAAGATAAAACAGTAGCAATTATGCCAAGTTAAATACAATAGGATAATAAAGTAGCCTTGAAAAAGATTGAGAGAAATAATTCACACCTAGGACATAGAAACCCATGAATCTTTCAAACATATACGAAGAAGGAACATTATTAGCTAATCTCTGAGAACAAGATGAATAAGATGTGAAAGCCCTCAAAGAAAAAGCCATTGCAGAAAATGTGAAATAATTTTATCTTTGGTACTTAGCAAGTAAAGGTTTAAAAACTTCTTTATATCAGAGACTTTTTTCATTTGGGTTGAATCTGTGGCACAGCCTCCAATTGGGAAGTCAGAAATAGTCTTAAAATAGATTGATAAAATAAATGGTAATAACAAATAAATCACCAGATAGGGAAAATATTTGCCCAATAATTGATAGGGCACTGCAGTGTGCAACTGTTGAATTACTGTGATGTGCAATGTTGCCTCATTCTTCTCTTGACCCTGGAAGGGGGCAAGGATGATGACAATAGAAAGAAACACAGTGCTGCTTCCTGGAAATAGTCAGTCCAGCATTTTGTCCTGAGGAAATTGTTAGAAACATGACACAATACGTTTATTGAAGTGTGTGTAGGCGTATGGAGAAAAGGTCAACCATTTACTGATAAAGGCAAATCATGCTTTGTATATTTTCAGACTTTTTGAGGTTTTTTGTTGAAGAACAAATCAGAAAATGTGTAAGTTACTTGCGATTCAGCGTAATGTTGGATATACACTGATGAAAGGGAAAAAAATTGATAAGGGGGGGTTCTTGCAAATTTAAAGGAAAAGATTGAGTGCAGATTGGCAAAAAATGGTCAATTTTCATGGGGGAATGGTCAACAGAGGAGCCTGAAGAGGCATGGTAAAGAAAACTGTACTATTCAGCATATTGATTAGTGTCCTGAAAAAGAGTTTAATAATATGGTTGAAGACCACACAGTATTTTGTAACACTTGCAATAATTAAGATGGTGAGTAAAATTCAGCTTAAAAAAAAAAGAGTGAAGTAATACATCAGGAAAACATAATTTGAAAAAGGAATACCTGATACATTTAGACTCCAAGTCTATGAATCCAGGAAGCATTTGGTTGTCATTGTGGCTGAATTAAAACTTTTGTCTCAGAAAATATAAATTTAAATGGCATATAGGGGAAATGATTACTGCATGCATGGTTAGTTTTCTTTTCCTCTTTGTCTGTTAACAAGTTATTTTACAGGATTGGACACAGCATTCTGGATAATGTAATAGAGATTTCTGGTCCTGGCACAGCTGTTCCTAGATAACAGCGTATTCTCTGGTTTGAGAAGTCACACTGTGTATTACATGGTTTAGGGATTTAGTTTAAGAAGAAGTAATTCAAATGAGCTGCATTTCAAAATCCAGTTAAAAAAAATAAGGGGTTTGCTGTTTGAGGTTTTGTTTGTTTAGGGGTTTTTTCACTTAAGAAGGAGGAAAAAAATCTAATTTTTTTGCTTGGTTTAATTTTTCTATGGCAAAATATTGAAAGCTTGTACCTGGCAGATTTTATTATAGCAGTTTTGGAGTACTCTGTTTATAAGTTTAAATAACTAATTCTGTTTTGAATTTACCTGTGCTTCTCCACTAGAACTAGATTAGAACTAGATTTTGGCCAAATATCAGATATGTTAGTCTAGACTTCTATTTTTTTTTTTCAACTTACTTATGTTCACTTGCCTGCAAAATGTAGGCTTTGATTTTAAAAAATGTGGAGTTAAATGATGGGCTCTCTCTTGAAAAAGACAAAGATTTATGTATTACTTATAAACATACACTGATCAAAATACTTTTTTTGATATGCTAGTTTGTATTTATAAGTATCAGCTATGCTTGGCTGCTTGAGCTAAAGTTATTTAATTTACATAGCATAAAAAGTAATGACAAGTGTCAGGATTTTGCACTATGCAAAATGTTGTGTTGTGATGTTATAACAATGTGAAATGATGATGACCTATTAGCTATTAGCTACTTAATATTAAATTAGTTGTTTTGTTATGTGTTGGATAAGGAACTGTGTAAAGGTACATACTTTTCTTTTTTTGGATACAGAAAATAAATCAACCTCATACTCAAAGCTCTTTGAGTCACAGAGAGATTGCTCGGCATCAGGCTTCCTCATCTGTGTTTTCATGGCAACAGGAAAACGCATCAGCTAGAAACCAAGAAACACCTGCAAGGGGAAGTTCTGCAGCATCCTCCTTTCCATGGGATAAAGATTCAAATTCAAGTATTCTATCAGAGAAGAATGAGTTTGACAACAACTTTACTGAGAACTCGAGCTCTTCCCTCATGATCCAGATAAGAGCACAGAACCAAGGTATCTGAGGCATTTCTTTAAGACCCATAGGCAGTCTCCTGTATGGTTTCATGAAAACTGGTGTGCAGATAGAAGCAAGCTATTGAAATCAATGCTTTAGCAAGAAAATGAGAAAGATACTTGTAGTTGCCTTTGGCAGCTGGCCCTGTTGGTTGCTGGTGTAGTTTCAGTGATCAGCCATACACAGAGATTATCTACAAGCTGTGGTATTTTTTACATAAGGGGTATGAGAATTAGAAGGGAACAGTTGGTAGTTTTGGGCTGAGTAGGGGAGATCATCTAAAAGCAAAAATGCCTTTTTCCATTAATCCCATTGCTCATGGAATTTTGTTAAAACAGCTAAAAAAACTCTTCAGGAATTCATTGCATCTCATTGTTAAATTCAATTCTATTTTTTCCTTATTTTTCTATACTATTGGTACTTTTGACTGAGCAATAGCTATCTTAAAAATTCGATGATTGAACATGCTTAGTACATAACTGAGTTGGTCCATGATGGATGCTACTGGAAGCACAAAATGAGGTATGCTGTAAAAAGTACAATCGAAACCCAAGATATGGTCTTGTATTGCACATACTGACATGAAGAAATAACCATTCCTGATAGTTGTAAGAGAGGAAATAGCTGGTTTTGTTGTGGATCTGTTGAGCATTCACTTGAGCCTGCTATCTTTACCTTTTGGATAGCTTTTCCACTGTTTTGCAAGTCCCTGTGCTCTCCAAACTCCTCATTCAAATACCTCACATACAGCTTCAATTTTGGTGGCTTTTTCAAATTGGAATCCATACAATTCAGAATTAGGAAGACGGGACTACTTTTAACCAAAAAAAAAAACAAAAACACCAATCAAACCAAACCAGATAATCGTAATTCTGGATAATGCTTCCTGTAGCTGACTTATGTTTTATACTGTGAATTGTGTTTCTACTGTGTTGTGGTTTTTGAAAGATAACTCTTGCTGATGTATATTGTGAGAATATTACTTGGTTTAGTTTTATATGTATGCGGTTTTGAGACAGGGAAAATATTAAAATATGAAATGGGACACTTACAGTTACTAAATAGTTGAAAAGTCTTTTGACTTTTCAAAAAAGTCAAAAAAACAATTGCCCCAAGCAAATGCTTGTAGTGGATATACTTATAAAAAAAAATATAATAGATATTTCAAGTGACATGTTTCTGCATGTTTAAAAACAGTAACAAAACCAAACAAAAATAAACCAGCAGAGAAACAGATTGTCTTTGCCTTTGCAGCACTTGTTCCTGAGCTCTCCTGTTTGTGTTCTTTCTCATGAGGTAGGAGTTGTTGATTTAGAGTCAACTGTCTTTCAGTCTTGATAGTTTTTGTCATTGATGTCATGACAGGAGACAGTTAAAACTTAACTTGCTGAAAATTTTACAGGGTGTTTGCCTGTGTCAGGAAATTGGGTTATTATCAAACATTTTAAATACTTGGAAGTGTGTTGGAAGAGGTATTTGCCAAAGCAGAAAGTATCCTTAATCTTTACTGTGTTTTAAATTCAGAACTAAATTCCATTATTAAAGACCTAGAACAGCAATTGCAAGCTCAAGAAAAACTGAAGAGGTCCCATATGTGTAAACATCAAGAGACAGAACTGGAGCTGGACAGACTGAAGTTGGAATTAACTGAGAAGGATAAAATTCTGAACAAAACCAGAGATAAACTGACTCAAACGATTGCACAACTTGATCAAGCTACCACACAGGTAAAATGTTGCCTCACACATCTTCTGACTATCCTTACAACTCATTGCCGGTATTCCTAGGTGTCAGTTTTCAGCTATTCAGTAAGAACCAAGGTTCTCAGACTAAGTTTCTTGAGAGTTTACTGAGGATCAAGTTTTGAGAAGTATATGCTAATTTGATATGTATTATATGTAAAAATATTAATACATGTGTACAGTTGCCCATTTTCTGGAAGGTTCTTACACCACCTGAAGAAATAATTTTCATACTTGGATAAGATTGGCTCAAATTCTGAAAAATATTTACTGATCAAGTTGCATAGAGCAACAATGACATCTGGTGGCAGGTTCTGGCCTGAAGAAGACTGTCTCATCTTTGGCTGAAAATCAGAGTTTGTTGCTTATAATACAAGATGTTGAGGGGGCATAATCCTTATATTGTAAATTATAATTGTAAATTGCTTGTTTTAATAATGTCTACATAAAAATGCAATGTAAGATTAAGAATATATGCAGTTTCTAGAAGAAATTTCACAGCCTAATTCTAAGGAGTTTAAATTCTTAGTAAAAATCAATAGAATAGTACAACTTGTTTAGTCAAGAATTTGCAGAGTCTGTTATTACACATAAAAATATGAAATGGTTCAGATTTTTGCTCATAATCATGCACTAAGGGAGAATGCCAGTGCTTAAAATAATTTAAACTGCAGAAGGTAACAAGTAAGTCTTTTCCTTGATTAACCAAGTTGTATTATATTCCTAAAGTTCCTTTTCACAACACTTAACAAATTTGAAATTAGTCCACAGATGTCATAATTCCTTGAATCTTCATATTTTTCTCTTAACTTTTTTCTTTAGTGGTTTGATTCATCTACAGCATAGGATAGGAAAAAGATATTTGTGTGTATATCTTCTCTTTGTAGAATAATGATCCATGTTTGTCAGCAAGTTTCTGCATGCTATTCAAGTATATTGGTGAGCTAATGTTTCCCACAACTCCTCCTGTATTGTCCCTTGAAAAATAAATCTTTGCATGTAAACTTTGATCACTGCCTTCTCAGAGAGACAGCAACATTTGCCTATCGATAATTCTGTGAGGAACTAGTTATGGGGAAGTCTTGGCTGGGTCGGGGAAAATCAAACACCTGACATAGTCTCTTGATTTCATAAAGGCACTTGTCTTCATGATGAGTTTCTGGGAAGACCCAGCTGACCCAGTCTCACAGCTCAATTTCTCTGAAAAGGGCTTAATTTTAATTTGTTTGATTCCAAAAATGATTTGATTCAACTTCCTAAAAGATTAGGGTATTATGTATTTAATTTTTCCCTTCTTCATTTTCTATGGGTTTAAGAGAGTGGAAGTGTTTTACTAAGGAATCAAAGGGAATTAAAAGCAGCCCAAGGGAAAGGGCAAGGTTGTGTATCTAGAAACATGCCTGGGGAAGGACAAAAAGTGGGAGTTGCAACCATTGGAATTGAGGTGCAGCCCATCCTTAAGGTGCAGTGCCTCTTGCCCCAGAAGGTTCCTTTGGTCCTGCCATCTGAAGCTGACTCCTTTCTGTTCTGTTTCGTCTTTCTTGTGCTTGAATTGGATCTCTAGCTGCCCACCCCGGACTTTGAAAGTAGAACTGCATTGGGATTTTAGATTTTAGTTCGTGCCTTGTAGCTTGCATTTAATCCTGGTAACCCCCCTTGTGCACTTCTCTGTTAATGGTGCTATTCACAGACCTCAATCACAGCACCTTGTGTTACTAAGTATTTTCACTCCTTGTGAGAGCTGCAGCCTTTCTGCAATCTCGTTTCTGTGTGAACCTTACAGGAGTTCACAATCTCTGCAGTCTCTGCCTAATAACCTGACATCCTGGTATAACCACCTGTTCTTATTATCTTATTTCTACTATTTCATTAACTCAATAAACAACTCTTGTTGCTGAAGAAAGAGAGTCCCATTCACCCTTTGCCATTTTTCTTACTCTCTGGGGGGGGAAAAAATCATGTTTTGCATTAACAGCTTTGGTCTAGAATAAAAATTACTTTTTTTTTGTTCGGTAAGTTAGGTGAACAATGCTTCACTTCTTGAGTGATGTAATATTTACATAATCAACTGAGTTATATAACAAGTTAATGTGGAGGTGAACCTAGACGTAGCCTGCGGATTTTTTTTTTAAATGAAAGTTTAAGTTGTAAAAAATACTGTTGTAATAAACTAAGATAGTTGCTTCCTTTTTTCTGTGCAAATCAACTTGCTAAATCACAGTGGAATATCCATTTATTTTCTGTCTAAACATGTAGTTGCTTAGCAGTTAGCAGTCATTTTTTAGTTGGTAGCAACCTGAGGTACTGAAAATACAATCCATTCTTAATGCCAGATGTAGCACTTTTCTGCAGACTGTCCAAAACATTGATTTTCTTATTATATTATCTATATATATAAAGATATATATAGCTTATGTTTTCTTATTGTATTATCTAAATATATATCAAGATGTGTTATATATCATCTAAAGATGTTTTTATTATTGTGTGTGTATACACATACACACCTAAGGCGTATATATAAAAGTACCTATATTCTTTCTATATACACACACATTTTTTCACTAACATAAGGGAGAATGAAGGAGTTTTGTACTTTGGATTGCTAAGAATTTATATAGTACTAGCTAATGTTACTGTGGTTGTATGAATGCTAGAACAATTGTAGTAGCTGACAGCATTGGGTTTTTTATGTGAGGGCTTATATATTTAAATGAAATATCACTTGCACCTTTAACACTTGTGACTGATAACTAAATTCTTATAGGTCCAAATGTTGGAGCAAAAAGTGAAGCGATTGTCAGAAGAACTGAATTGCCAAAGACAAAATGCTGATAGCACTCGTCAGTCTTTAGAACAGAAAATAAAGGCAAAGGAAAAGGAATACCAACAGGTAAGGCAAAGAGAACTTTTTGACTTTGACTTCCTGAGGAGATGAAATCACTTGGCTTATGTTGTGTATCTGATTTTCTATTAGTTACAATCACATTTGACAGAGAGGTAAAAGTTGCAAAGGTAATCGAAAAAATGGAAATCAAACATTGCTGTAGTGGGGAGAGGCTGTTGGAGAGGTGTAGGATTATGCTGATATTCACTGGACAATAGAGAACATGTCTGAGAGATGGAATGAAACACAAATCCATGAGAAACTAGGCTCTATTTTTCATAAAATTTTGTATATGTGAGCTCAAACTTAGTAACCAACTCAATTATTTCTCTGGAATTTGAGTTAATTTTGAATGCATTTCACACAGAAGAAAATAATCTCTCTAGGATTATTCCCCTATTATTCTTATTTTGGTTCATGCTCAGATGATGTTAATATAGTCAATTAGCTTAAGTGTCTTTCATTTCCATCATGCTAGCTCTTGCAGAGAGAAAAAATGTAGCACTATTCCAGGAGTTTTTCAGGAATGAAGTTATATGTAGTATTAACAACATTAAAACTGATTTGGATTAGGGCTAAACTCTTTGTATTTTTCTTTTTAAGCTTAATAATATAATCAGTGTTAGGAAATCCAAGACACAGATTCAGAAGTGATAGTGCTATTTCAGTTGGGCATTTTAAGTTTTCTTTAGGGATTGAATATAAGGGCATTGCTCTGAGGAAGACTGCTTATTTTGTCAAATGTTTAACCTGAAACCTTTTCTCTGAGGTATATTCAGGTAGATAAAATAATTGGCAGAGGAGTTCTGGTGGGATAGCCAATAAACAGTGCTGCTACCAGCACTCTTGAGTGAAAAAGTGATTTTACAGAATCTGTTAGTCTAGATGGTACCTCAGGATCTCAAATTGATAATGAACCTTGTTTAGAAGTGATAAATTGGAACAACTGATCTTTGTATTTGAATAGTTGTAGCATCATTATGTTAATCAAAAGATGGGTTGAAGGCTTATGAACCTTCTGTCCTGGTTTTTCCTTTTTCTAGTTAGCTAAAAAAAGGCCTTCATAAGATTAATATGTAAGCTCACATACTGCCATTCTAAGTTGTTCAGCAAGGCCATTAATTGAGAAGAACTTTTTTTCTTCTCAATTATGGTTAGGATCTGTGAGCTGTTACAGGTTCTTATAATGTTTGTTTAATATTCATTTATTTATAACATTAGTCTGTCAAGTCCTATATAAAGGCTCTATATTACATCTTCTTGCAACAAAATTTGTGCAATATTGTGGAAAAAAAACACCTTATGATGAACTTGTCTAATTGTATTAAATTTCATGTCATGTAATTCTTATGACATTTACCTTTAGTATGAAAAATTTTAACACTATTACTTTCATTAGTTTTACATTCTTTTTTCCTTTCTGTGACAGGAATGTTACAGTAATTAAGTTCTTAAGCAGATGATATAAATTGGTTTAATGTCATTCTTGCCTATGTGGCATTTGTCTCATGAATCAAAGCTGGGTTTAAACTGTTGTTTGCTGTGTAAGACAAGTGTCCCTGAGCAGGCAGTACCTGCTGATAAAAAATCACTTGTTATTTCTGCAGTAACCAAAATAGAGATGTGTTAATTTCTTTCCTTCTCTGCCACTGTATTCTAGGAACTCTCTTGTCAGCAACATTCCTTGCAAACACTGGATCAGCAATGCAACCAGATAAGAAGCAAACTGAATCAGGACCTACAGCAAGCCAAAAATGACTTCAATGTTTTGCAGGCAGAATTTGACAAAGTAGGCTTTTTTTGGCATTAAAGTCCAGTACTAGAGTGGTATTTAGTTGTCTTAACAGCACTGATTTAATTTAATTATACATAAAGCAAGAAAATAATTAATATGGCATCTTGTATTAATGTTTTTACAGTATGTATTAGATGCTTTGTTTTTACCATTTCTTAACAAAATACCATGTATTTGAATGTGAATTTATAGGCTTTTAAAAGTTTGTGGCTAGTCCACTTTTCACAGTGAAAGAGATGTAAATGCAGACAGTGCAGGTAAAATAAATCTGAGAAAGGAGCAACTAAAACTGATCACAAGGCACTTTATACAAAAAAAAAAGTGCAGAGGTGTAGTTTGATGATAGAGCTACTGATCAACATGTCATCTTGGAAAAACATTTCCATTTTCATATATCCTGCCCATGCATTCCTCATGTGATCCTGGAGAGAGCTGATAAAGGAGATAAAAGAGCAAAGAAAATATTACATTTAAATTAGCATATGTGTATACAGAACTGAGTGTTTGCTATCAACAAACCAGTTTAACTCCTTGAACTGGTTCTCCACAAAATCAGATGGGTGTGATGGCTTGTGTAAAGAAGATCAGTATGAAGGAGCTCTTCTACAGCTTTGACAGCAGCTAGCTATTAAAACACATTAGTTGTCACAAACTCCCAACTTTAAGTGGGATAGAAAGCAGCACAAGCCTTAGGAGTGGGTGACCAGAAAAAAGGAACTTTTAAAAGCCTCTAAAAATCTTTAAGAGAATTTCTCAAGCAGCAGAGCTGATTTTCTAAAAAGGGCCACAGGTTCCTGAAAGTTATATTGAGAAGCCCCATTTGCAGGCAGCCTGAACTGAAATATTTCTAAAACTACCAACAGCTTTCTTGCAGACTTGTTTTATTTTAGAAATATAGCTGTGGGACTACATTCAGTCAAAAGTTTTACTGGAGGCTTCTTTATTATATGCATATTCTTTTGTATATGCTTACTGAAAAATTTATTTATTTGAGAGGACAATAAGTGCCTTTTACTTCCTTCTCAAAGAAAAGTAATTTATTACTTGATGACCTCAGAATAGGCTCTTTTTTTGATCCACTAGTGTCATTTCCTTGCTTTTTAATCTGGAGCATTTTAGGACTCTTTGGAAAGAGTTAAAACCTGTTCATCTTTTAACATCTGTGTCAACAGAACAGTAATTGCAGTAATGATCCTAACTTTCTGATTCACATAGCTTAGCCAAAAAGCAATTGTATTCTAATCTCATTTCTATCCTACAGATATCATTGTGATGATGTAGTGGCAAGTAGGATGAATTAATCCTATTTCAGACAGCCTAGAAATGTATGTATTTTAGAGACATCCCATCTTTTTGGTCAGAAGCAAAGGAGTGGAAAGGCAATAAGCAGCTTTTTTCCAAATAACAGTAAAGCAACCCTTGGGTTCATGGTGGGATAAAATAATTTAGTTTCATTTTGTAACAGAATGTTGAGTTCAAGAATGGGAGTTTAAAGAAAGAAGTGGTGCTTGTGATTACAATGTTGGTTTTCCAGGTAATGGCAGCAAAACAGCGTTTAGAACATGACACCAGCAATCTCACTCAGAAGCTGTGCAGAGCAGAGCAGGCTGTATCAGCAGCCCAGGCTAAGGATGCTGACCTGACAAGAAGCTTTCAGGTGAGCATGCTGAGGAGTACTTGGCAGAATTAATACCATAAAGCAGCAATTTGTAAGCACTTAATACTCAGAGCATTTGCTCACAATTGTGTTTTTCTCCATAAGCAATCTTTAAACACTTTTGCGGACTATCTTAACTCATCCTTGTTGTAACAAAAAATGAGACCTTCCCTAACACTGTGGAAATTAGTGCAGTGTGGTTAGGATTCATTGCTGTAATGCTGATGATATGGTTCTAGTTCATGTTGGACTTACTTTTAAAAGCAATAGTGTTTTAAGAGATTCTTGCTTTTGGTTCTGAAATAAAAATTGAATAATAATAAAATGCATGTTTGATTTTGAAAGTAAGTTCTAGAATCATTGACTGCTGCTTTGATTCATACTGTTAAACTCAGTGATTTTGTACAAATACTATAGCCTCTTTTTAAAAAAATATGCATCTCTTAGAATAAGACAGTCCAATAAATTTACAGTGTTGGAAAAACTTTCTCCCAAATAAAGGTAAACTCAAAGAAGTTTCTCTATGCTGCCAAACTACCTCACTCACACATGCAGATACCTTTTCACTTTAAAGTTTCATCTGTCTTCTCAGTTACGTTATTTTGTTTTGGTGGCAACCAGTGCAGCTACACTTGAAATTGTTACAGTTGTGCCACCTTAGTTGTGTTACAAATTGTTACAGTTGTGTCACCATAGAGACCTCTCAATGCAAATTCTATCCTTTATGTGGAGAATAAACAGTAAATTGGAAAAACAGCTGGATACCTATGTAATCCATGCCACGGTTTGGTTTTGTTAAACACTCCCATTTTGCTTGTTGCCAGTTATCATTAGCAGATATAAAATAACTTGGTGTAGTCTCTGCCAAAAAATTACCTTCAAAAGTCTAAAGTAAAATAGTGAGTTTTGTTCAGATCATCAAACATTTGTACGGGTTTAGTAAACTGTGAAAATTTAGGTATGTTCTTGCTGGTAGATTGCAATGGCTGAGAACATTCCCAGCTATTGGAATGTGGCTGTTGTTAGAACAGCACTGCATGGTTTTGGCCCAGCTGACTGGCTCTCTCTCATACATTGATTTGTTGAGCAAGTCCAGAAGAGGCCAACAAGGGGATGATCAGAGAGATGGAGAACCTCTCCTACAAGGAAAGGCTGACAGAATTGGATTTGTTCAGTCTGGAGAAGAAAAGGCTTTGGGGTGACCTAATTGTGGCCTTCCAGTCCCTGAAGGGAACCTACAAGAAAGATGGAGAGAGACTATTTATAAAAGTATGTAGTGACAGGACAAGGGGAAATGGTTTCAAACTGACAGGGGGTAGGTTTAGATTAGACACTAGGAAAAAATTCTATACCCAGTCTAGCAAGAGAGGTCCCTGTCCATGGCAGGAAGGCTGGAACTACATGATCTTTAAGGTTCCTTCCAACCCAGTGTATGATTCTATGGATATTGGGAATGTTTGTACCAAGTTGAAATAATTGGGCCTTTCAGCCATTTTAATTCCTTAAACTTGTTTATTTTTCTTTCCACAGATCACCCTAGGTTTTGTAATGAATGGCTTAGTTTAATTCATGTACTTGTATTGCATCTGTGCATGCAGCTTTGAATGCAAGGGGTTTAGATGCTTAGACTTCTTTGAAGATTTATTAAGATTGCTATAAAACTTACTCATTGAAATTTATATGTGACTGGATTTTTTTTAAACTATGGGTAGGGAAGGCTGTGAGTAGAAGGGAAGGCAACTGTTAACGACAGTGACAATTTTAATTGTGTTCTGAGGGTAATTTATTTATGTTGTTGCAAAAATAACCCTTCCATCCCAGCAAGCTTTTAATTTTTTTCATTCAGACCTTTCCATTTCTTGAGCTTGGCTTCTGTGAAGCAATACCAATCCGCTAGTAGTAAATGGATGAATAATTGACAGTCTGTTTCCATTCAGGCCATGACAGTTCTGTGCCATCTGTTGTCCAGAGCACAGGAGTTTGGAGAACAAGGATGAGTCTCTTTAAAAGAATTTTTATTTGGTTTCCTGGGTGCAATGTAGTTACATAGTATTTTTTGGTGGTGGTAATAGTGTGTTTTGTTTGCTAGTTTGGAGGTTTTTTAATCAATTTATTTGAAAGAGTGCTGTTAATTGCAAAGCAACCCCCTGAAAGTGTAAGCACTTCTAACTAAAATTTGACCAGTGTGGCCGCGTTGTTGATGTTCAGTGGAAAGAGAACTTGTCTCTACATGAGACAACAGCTGAAATCTGATCTACACATATCATGCTAATTTTGATGCCATTGCAGAGATTTGTTTACCAAGCTGCTTTGGGAAAGTAGGGGAAAGTAGTCTGACTTCATCAACTCAGATTTTGTAGTATCTGTCTTGTCCCATTTCTTTCTGTGAGATCATGTGGAGCTGTTTGCTCTATGGTAATAAGGAGCATGCTGAGTGTGTCAACTGGCAGCATCTCTCAGATGCTGTCGATTTAAGAATAAAAAATTCAGCTTATGTTTCCAAGCAGTGCTTAGGAACCCAGGCATAGATGCCCAAAGTATTTACAGGATATAATGGAATATCTTTAAATGAACTGAGTCCATTGATCTACTTATCAATTTACATGAAATATGGCCTTATTTGGTTTTGGTTTAGGAAGTGAAGCAGGAGAAAAATCTTCTCAACTGTCAGCTTGAAAAGAAATCACAAGAGATCCACCAGCTTGAAGAAGAACTAAATATGATCAAGCAATCTCTAAAGCAAAGCCAGAATTTTGCAGAAGAGTTGAAAAGTGAGTTATGATTTTGAATTTACAGAATTCTTTCTGAATGTTTCCTGCGATGCTGTAAGTGTCATTGTGAATTAAGTAAAAAGTTTTTGCTGGGGGACGTGATTAGTGTTTTTTAAGAACATTGAGTTTGTTGTCAATGAAAAGAACTTTTTTGTCTATGAGCATATACAGTTCCTGAAGATATATTGTTTTGAAAATAATCAAAGTGTACTAACGTACCAGCAAATTTATTTTCATAGAACCTATTTGAAATAGAAAACTTCTGTTTTGCAGTTCCTCAATGGAAAGCTGACTGTAGTGCCTGATAGCCTAAAGTAATATAAACATCCTTCAGTGATATAACTTAAGAATAATGCTTTGCAGTAGAATGAGAATTGAAAACAGTAAAAGTAAATAGTAACACCTCATCTAGAAAGTTTTCAGTAGACTTGCCAGTATTGACTGGCAAAGATTTGATGATTTTTTTTTTTTTTCTACAGATAAGAATGCTGTTCAGGAAGGGGAGCTGAAGTTATTGAAAGAGAAATTTCAAAGGCAAGAGAGCTCACTCTCACTGGAGAACCTGAAAATAGCGCTAGCTGACATGGAAAAGCAACAAGAGTCTACCCAAGGTCTCCTCAAAGAAAGAGATAATCATATTAAAGAACAAGACTGTAAAATAAGTAAGATGGAGGGAGAATCAGAAGCTTTGCAGAGACTCCTTGAATTAAAACAGAGAGAATGTGAAGAATTGCAGAAAGAGGCTACTGTTTTTTCTCAATGGAAAAATGAAACTGATCATCTTATAAATAAACTTAAGTCTGAAAAGGAAGGTATGCTGACTCATATTAATGACTTGGAGAGTTCCCTTCAAAGTCAACAAAGCAAAAATCATGAGCATAGTGAGAAACTTAAAATGATGCAAACCGAGAGTGACAGAAAATCCACAGAGATTAGAGAACTTAAAGATATGCTGGAATGTAAAAGTGAAGAATTAGAAGAACAAAAAAAAGCTTTTGATGAACTTAAGCAGGAAGCAGAATGTTCTGACAAAAAGTACTGCAAAGAGATAGAAAATATGTCTTGTAAAATATTCCAGCTCACCAACCAAGTTGCTGAAGTAGAAGAAAAGTTAGAGTTGGCAGTAAGTCAAGGACTGCAAAGGGAGCAGTGCTATCATGACCTGCTTGGTGAATATGAAAACATCTGTTGTCTTGTAAAAGCAAAAGATGCTTCAGAAATGACAGAAGATAGAGAAGTTAATTTACAAAGCAGACAGGATAAGACTCCTTTAGATAATATACTATTTGCAGGAACTGACTCCAACACTGAGGATCATGGATGTGCAAGAGCTCAACTAGAAATGGGAAAAACTAAGGATTTGTCCAATTTACAAGAGCAGATCTCTTTTCTTGAGAGTTCTTTAGTGGCTCAAAAGCAGCTGAATTCAAATCAGCAGCAGCAGTATGAAGACTTACTGCAAATAAAGAGTGAAACAGAACAAAGATTATTTGCAGTAGAACAGATGCACAAAAACTTTGTGACAGAAACTGAGCAGCACATCAGTAACTTGCAACTGGGTATTTCAGCACATCAGGAGTTGGTTGAAAAAACTTCAGCTATTCTTGAGGAAAAGGACATGCAACTGCAAACTCTGAATGAAAGATTAGAAAACAGACAAGTTGAGCTTCAAAATTTGAAGATCAATAATAAATTGCTTGAGGATTCACTAAGACAGCTGAAGATCATGTCTGAAACATGGGATTCAGAGAAGAAGGACATGTCTTCAATGATTTACTCATACAGTAAAAAAATTGGTGAACTTACTGAAGAAAACGCAGCCCTTAGGGATTTGAGCAGTGCTTTAAAGCAAGAACAAATAACTTTACTGGAGGCAAATAAAAATATTTATGATAGTTTAAAGAAAAGAGAAGAAATAATTTCTGAAATGTCTGGAAAACACGAGGAAGAAAGACAGCGTATTGAATCAGGAACTGAAGAAATCAAAACAGAGCTTGAAGTTTTGCAGGCCAAGTATAAATCAGTAGAAGAAGAAAATGGAAGAATTATGAACATTCTGAGAGAGCAGACAATTGAACTTGATGAAAAAAAAGCAAAATCAGAACAAGAGAAACAGGTACTAAGTGAGAACAAAGGTATCTTACATAAACTAATAGCCTCAGAAGAAGTAAAAAAGGATTTGGTTCTTGAACTTCAGCAACTGCAGTCAGAATTTTCCAACATCCACCATGTGCCTTCTGTGGAGCTTGACTGTTTAAGCCAGGAAAAGTTAAATGTCAGGACAACAAAAAATACAATCCAAGAGAAATGTGGCTTTGTATTTCAAGAAAAGGAGCAACTGGGGAAGGAACGACCAACAAAAAATGAACCTTTAATGTGCAGTGTTAATTGTGAACAGAGACTCTGTTCAGAACAGTTGAGAAAATCCATGGAAGAAAAGGACGTTGAGCTGAATAAATACCAGGTTAGACTTGAGCTTCTTCAAATGGATTTTGAGGATAGTGAACTCTCTCTAGAGAACTGCAGATTAGAAGTGATGCAACTGGAGGCTGCTTTAAAAGGTATGGAAGTAGAACTTGAGAAAAGTGTGAGAGAGAAAGAGAGACTGCAGCAAGAACTACTGTCTGTTAAAGAACTGAAAACTGCAGATTCGTTGCTTACAGTATTAGAGGAAGATGGCCATTCACTGGGGTATAATTACGGTGACATTTCCCAGGATTGTGGCAAAAGAGGAATAGATGAAAGTCCTTCATCAGTGTTGCTGGCATCCTCTTTGCAGGTAACAATAAACCAGCTGAATGAGCTTGAGAAAATATGTGAGAGGTTGCAGAGTGAAAACACTGCTCTAGCCTCTGGATTCAAAGATGCAAAAACCAATGGTACCACAGGTATTGTGGAAGAGGAGAAAGATGATGTAATGAATGCAGATAGCAATTTAAAAGCTGAGAAAGCTGTTCTTCCTGATGAACTTATGGATCAAGGTGAATTGAGAATGTGTTCTGATACTAAGGAAATGTCCTTCAGACTTAAAGAATGCAGTTCTTCTGACTATGAAGATTTAAAATTGTCCAGCAAAGAAGTTAAGGTACACTTTGCTGAAGTAAGAGAGAAGCTTTTAACTTTCCAGAATGAACACCTAAAATTATATGAACAGCACTGTAGTATGAGCTCAAAGATATGTGAGCTACAGTCTTGTATTGAAATACTGAAAGCAGAAAATTCTTCATTGTCAACAAGTCTGAGCAGTGCTCATGTAGGTTCCATGCAAGTGTCACTGTCAACCAACCAAGATGACATGCTGCCTAAATTAGATGGAACTAAGGCCACAGATTCTTCCTCAGACCTTTCTGTAAATCTCTGTTTGTTAAAAGTAAGTGAGGTGGTTGATTCTCATAACAGTGGTTTGTACAAATGGACAGAGGAAATTAATCAGACGAAGAGTTCTGCAGAAGTAATTTCAGAGCATGCAACAGAAATTTTGGTTGAAAGGTGTCATAATGATCACAATTTGGACTCTGTTAGAGAGCTCAGGAGTAGTATTCTAAGAAAATCTAACCTTGAAAATAGAATTGAAGAACTTCAGATGCTCTGTCAAACATATGAGAAGGCCATCAAGGTGCTTGAAGATCAGTTTCATGTTCAAGAGAATATGAAAAATGAGGAAATACAAGAGCTGAAAGAAGTTATACTTTCTGAAAGGAAAGAAATAGATCATCTTAAACAGCAAAATCTATCTGAAAAGGAAGAATGGAAGCAGAAGCTGAATGATGTGACTATGGAGATGGAGTGCAAACTGGCAGCAGAAAGAAAACAAACTGAGAATCTCTCTTTGGAGCTGGAAGCAGCAAGACTCCAATTACAGGTCCTTGATTTAAGTTCTCATTCACTGCTATGCACAGATATTGAAAATGTAAGTAATTGCTGTCATGCAGATGAGTTTTATGTAAATCCTTTGATTTGTGGTCACCCAAATAGAATTTTTGTAGTAAAATCTGTTTAAAATTGTGCCTCACAGAAGGAGTACTATTTTTTGGAGAAAGAAGAAAAAAATCCATACTCAAGCAGTAATTTTGTCCCTTTAGTAATACTAATAATAGTTCACTGTGTTATGTAGACACCTGGTTTCCCAAAATACAGAAGGATATGGTATCTTTGCACATAGTCTTTCAGCAAATTTATCTGAAATTTCACCCTAAATACCTTCAAAACCTTTTGGCCAAAGAGGTGTGCATAAATGAGTGTCAATCCTTTCTGTAAGAAAGGAGACTGTGAAGTAGGGATGGATGATATCTATTTATGTTGCATAAGAGCAGGAATTTTACGAGTTTAAGAAAAATTTTAAAACTTACCTTGTTTTTTCTTGTATGTATTCTTCCCCCTCCAATTTTTTTTAATTGATTGATTCTTATTCCTTGCAGAACATTGAACAAGAAAACAATACTCCTTATAAATTGAGAATGCCTGTGGAAAACTCAGCTCTGAAAAAAAATAATCTTAAAATAATCCCCATTGAGAAAATGGCTGCAGGAGATGCCTCTGTGTGTGAAAATGAAACTGAGACTGTTGAAGCAAGATTAATGGAGGATTGCACTGAGGAAATTTCTAGAGAACATGAGTCAGGAAAAATAACCAGCCCCTCAGACCATGCCAATGCACTGTCATTTTCCAATAGTAGGGTTTTGAGTGCTGGGTATTTCCGTGAAAATCAAATAACCACTGAAATTATTCAGGAAGAGGCAAAACAACAGACTGCTGAAAATTTGAAGCTGATCTATGCAATAGAAAAAAACCTAAACCATGTTGATTTAAAAATAAAAGTTGAGCAATCAAACTCAGAGATGAACTTCCAGGAGGCACAAATAATTTCAAGTAGCTCAGCTTTTGCAGAACTGGAGGAAGCTACTGTAGCTGTCAAGGAAGAAAACTGTGACATAAAGGAAAAACAAAGATCAGTTTATGTCAATAAGCAGGAATTATCTCTTCAAGTAGTCTCATTAGAAAAAGAACCTGAGAACCTAAAGTCTGAGCTGGAGATATGTGAAATTAGATCCTCTAATGCAGGAGACACATTTGATGATGTAGAAATGACCAAGAGAGCTGTTCAGGAACAATTTCTTGCAGCTGAAAATGAGTGGGGGAGTCCAAAATCTGAGCAAGTTAATACTGAGAACCATGCCTTGTTCATAGAGCATGACATTGAAATGCTTCAGGCAAAATGTCAGCAATTAGAAAGGGAGAGAGAAGTTAATCTGAAAACTATTTCTAGCTTTCAAAAGCACCTTGTTTCAATCACAGCTGAGAGAAACTATATTGGCCAAGAACTGAGTATTTTGTCTGAAAGCAAAAAAGAGCTGGATCAGAAGTATCAAAAGCTACAAGAGAAATTAAAAGAATTAGAGTTAACTGAAATGGATCCTACTGGATTAATTAGAAGGTTAGAAGATGAAGTGAGGACACAAGCAAATTTGCTTGAGGCTGCAAAATCTGATGCAAATCAATTATCAAATGAAAAAGACTATCTTCTTCAGAAGCTGCAAAGTTTAGAAAATGATGCTGCATCTTTCACCTTAGAAAAAGAAAAATTCCAGAATGAAGCAGCAGATTCAAAGAAGGAAAAAGAGCTGATTACAAGAGAGTTGGGAATGATGCAGCATAAATTAGGTGAATCAGAAATGGAAAATTCAAAGCTTTCCAAATCTTTGGAAGGCTTGTTAATGGAAAAAGGAGAGCTTGCCACAAGACTCAGTGCAGCACAGAAAGAAGCAGACCAATTGCGATGTGGAATTGAGAAGCTGAAAGTAAAAATTGAGTCTGATGAGAAGAAAAAACGTCACATTGCTGAAAAGCTGAGAGACAATGAACGGAAAGCTGACTCTCTTCAGGATAAAATAGGGAGCCTTGAAAGGGAATTGGAGATGTCAGAAAAAAATCTAGAAGATACAATTATTGAGTTGGAGACTGCCAAAGCAGAGGCAGAAACAATAGCAACAGAGATGGAAGAGATGACTGAAAAGCTGAGATGTTCTAACTTACAAATTGATGTCCTCACCTCACAAAAAGAATGTTTGGCTAAAGATTTAAAAGACATGCAAGAAAGATTCCTTGAACTAGAGTCTTCAAATTTAACTTCAGCAAAACAGTTGGAAGAAAAGGAGGAAGAAAAGATACAAATCAAAGAGGAGTTTGAAAATACTGTGGCATTGCTGAGATCTGAGCTCAAAGATATGACTGAGAAATTAAAGTTTTCATGCAAGGAGGAAGCAGATGCTAGAGCAAAAGAGCAAGTCTTGATTAATCAGCTGGCTCGTCTTGAGCAAGATAAAATAATACTCTTACAGGAATGTCAGGAAATAAGAAATGAAAACATCAAATTGGATCAAGCAAGGGAAGTACTTGTTCAAGAATTGTTGGATTGTAAACAAAAACTCGATGAAAAGGTGCAGGAAAATGGTGCTCTTGAAAAGCAGGTGACAGAAACAGAAGCACTATCTTTGCAGTTGACTCACATGCAGCATGAACTTAGATGCTGGCACCAGGAAAAAGAGAGGCTACAAAAACTGGTTGCTGAGTTGAATCTGAAGAAGCAACATTTTTCTGATGGTGGAACCTCTCCGGATATCCTGAATATTCTAAAAATGTCTTATAAGGACCTTGAGAAGGAACTGGAATCTACACTTTGTGAAAAGAAAACTCTATGTAAAAAGGTAATATGATTTCCATTAGGGTAGAGTTCCCTTTGTAGGAGCAAAGATAAAGTGTCCTCTGGGTTTACCACTTCCTTAATAACTTAAATCCTAAAATAATTTTAACCTCAGACTTTTGCAGGAAACATTCTATTTTTAAAGTTACATTTTCCGTACAATCATAAATTTTCATTGAAGTTACAGAGCTGGAAGGCAGGGCGTTGTTTTATGTAGGATGAATGAGAAGGTAGCTTGAAAGTAGACATAGAAGTTTAAGCAATCAAATAATGTGGAATAGTTTCTCCTTTCCTGTAGAAGAAAAGGAGGAAGAACAAACTGATATTTGGTGACTGAGTTTTCATATCAAGAATAAATACTTTGGAAGCTCCAAAGAAAGTGAAACAACAATAGTGCACTTGCCATGTGAAAACATCATTACCCTGTTGTGACTCTTGCTTAAAACTTGACCAACTATGGGAATAAAATAATCCATCTTAGAAACTGCTTGTTACATATAAGTACATTCTTTGGAGGTCGTGACACATGTATTAAAAATAATTCTGGAAAATTTTATTTCAGGTAAATGAACTAACCGAAAGTCAAATTGAGCTGCAAGACAAGCTAAATAATACTGAACAGAAGATTGCCAAATTACAGGAAGAAAGAAATAAGCTTGCTGAAGAAATACAATGTGTTCAAGAACATTCAGAAAAGAACAAAGTAAGTTACTCCATCTGCAGTATTTTTGTGTAGAGGGCCAGATGCTCATGTACAGTACATGAGTGGAGTCTGGTCAAGGGAGTCTATGAAAATGTACAGCATTAGAGGTTATTGCTTCCAAATTTCAAAAATCCAATGTTCTCTTCTGAGATAAAATGATTACTTAATAGTGTTTTTCCCTCTTCCTTCCATCCAAACTATGTTTCCTTGGCATAAAGGCCACTGCTGGTTAGCTAGACATTTTTCAGTGTTGAGGAAATTCTCTACTTCAGGCTTTCAATCGTCAGACTGAGGAGGTCAGGTAAGAAATAAAACATTTTTTGAAACTACTTTCAGTGTTTCAGTAATGCTGAAGTAATTAGTGACAAAGTCAAGGAAGAAACAGTTTTGGAGCCTTTAGTTTTAATTTGTTTGCATTTAATTCTAAGAGGCTATTTTATTATCTAGACAACTTTAGGCCTTATTTGTGAACAATATTATGTCTTCAAACCAGTTTATGTGGTCATCTGACCTACTAGCTTTAGTTATAAAATTCTATAACCAGCAGCTTGTTTCTGTTGTGGCATTGAGGATTTGAGTGGGAAAAGAACAGGGATTTCTGCAACTTTCAGAAATCCTAAATGTATATACAGGCCAGTTGTCCAAAAACTAGTAATAAAAGTGAATGAAAATTAAAATACTTAGCAAGTTTTGTCATCTTAAAGAGGGTGAAGAAAGTGACTCTTAACTTCTCAAGTCACTCTCAGAGGGAGCGATGTTTGAATAGGTTAAGCTTTGATTTTGGCAGTGCTGCTTGATTTAACACTGTTGGCAAACTTGCACTTGTTTTCTTTTAAGAAAATCGTCCTTTGCTTCCTGTCCTACCTTTTGTGTTCAGGTGTTCTTTTCTTTGATTACAGTGTGTTTAGCCATTGTTAAATATCTTTTTCTTACCTAATTATTTTTGAAAAATCAAAGATGCTTCAGATTTAAACAGTTGAATGGGTCAACTCTTTCTCCATTGAGATAATTCCAAATACCAAAGAACGTACTATTACTATTTACAGATTCAGATGCATCTAACAACTTCAGAAAAAAATGAACTGGCCAGGAGTTTGGAGATGGTCCAGAATCAACTACAAGAAAAAGAAAGTGAAATTAAAAGAGAAGCATCAGAATATAAAGATAGGTTACTTCAAGCAGAGAAAGAGCATCAGGATGCTCTGACAAAAGCAAACCGAAAGGTAAATCAGAAAATAGGAAGAGTAGTGGTGTGAGGTTTTAATTCAGTTCTATGTATTTTGCAAAATTTTGCTGATCCTATTGCAAAAGAAATTATCTTTGCTAACAATATTTCCAAAATCTATGTATACTTACCTTGGAACTTAGTAAGTGTTAAATTAACTTTTTTCCTTATAGCGAGCACTTCAAAGTGAATTTATCTCACAACTCAGTAAGCATTCAATCTATATAAAAATTTACTGGGACTATAACCTTAAAGGGAAAGCAACAGTATGGTTAATCTAGGAAATGGTTGTTTTGGTAGGAATACAGAAGAAAATTTAACCACTTCATGATGGAAATGTATTTGTCAGATGTGCTATATGCGAAGAGCCATCAACTATTCTGCAGAAATGTCTGTGAACATTTACTTGAGGCCAGTAGAACACAGGCAAATAACTTACTATAATTGTTTTTTAGTAGTTTTCATTCTTATTAATGTAAAGTAGATGTAAGAGCAAGTTATAGTCAAAGATTAGGATTTTCTTCTGACAGACTTTTTAGAGGCAAGATTCTAATATTCAAAATATATACTTGAGACAAATTGCCCTTTCAATTTTAAACACCTCAAAACACAACTATTAATTTTGCTGTGGAATTCCTGTGGGTTTGTGAAATACTGTTAGGTGCATCTTTAAACTACAACTCAGTGTCCCTTTTGGCATCATAGTAATTAGGCACATTCTCTTTCTCTAGAATGAAGTAGAAATTGAGGCCTGTCATGAGAAGATTAGTTCACTGGAGCACTTTATCAGCTCACAGAAATTGGAAATTGAGCATTTGAAGTCAAATAAAGAACAGCTAAATAATTCCCTTAAAGAAGCTAATCAAGCCTTAGGAGAACTCCTAAAAACTAAGGTAAGAAAAACCCTTAAATATGACCAATTACATGAGATTCCAGACACAGTGTAGTAAAATAAACATAGGATTGGGAACCAGAACTTTGGCTTTACTTTGGTACAGCCTTTGTTTCACTAAAGAGAACATAGAGCCTGGAGAAAACATTGTTACTGTTGATGTACATTAGAAAAATCCTATTCTGTGTGCCATGACTGAGATCTCCTAGAATTGGTTTGTGACCCTAAACACAGCAGTCTATTTACTACAGTGAACATTGCAGCTGAGCTTAAACATGGTTAGAATTCACTCAGACTTTGCAGTGCCTCAATTTTCTATTTGTAATTACTTTTATGGTAAAATGTACCATGGTCTATCCCTAAGCATTAGTCTTGATAGATTGCTCTTGATTCAGCTTTTTCAGTTCCATTTTATATAGAATTCTCATTACTGCTATTAACTAGTATAATTCTCTGACAGAATTGTTCTCAGGGATGCTGGAATATGAGCTCCACATACTGTGAGCTACTGATAACTGGGAACAGTTCTTCATGTTCTTGGTTTGCTTTTTAGTGGCACAGGTAAAGCTTCACTGTCCATATGCTGAACTTCTGTACCAATAATCCTATCCCTGCCTTATTCTTGTTTTCTGGGTGATTTTGGTCTTTTTTTGGTGCTGTGATTGATTTCTGGCTCCAACTCTGTTCTCCCACTTCAGGAATTAGTGTCTCTCTAAATGCACTCTTGAAGAAACAGTCAATTAAATTTACATGCAAGTAAACACTGAATTACAATACGCTCATCTTGCTCAACAGTTCTTTATTCTTAGGGCCCTCCTCTGTGATGTTAACTTAGTTAATAAGAGCAGTCCAAGGATGAAGTCCTGTGGGATGTGTGCTAGAAAACCATGCACCCATGGTGTGTCAGTGGAGCAGAGAAGGCTCCTAGCTGTGCTCACTGTGTAGTATTTGCACACAGGCTGGTACCAGACCAGTGGGAGGATAAAAGGTTCAGGTTGGACATTGTGAAGAATTTCTTTGCTGTAGGAAACAGTGTAAAGCATTGGAAGGGGCTGCCCAGGGAAGTGGTGGAGTGACCACCCCTGGAATGGTTCGAGGAACAACTCAAGGTGGCCCTTAGTGCTATGGATTTGTTGATATAGTGGTGTTTGATCAAAAGTTGGACTCTATCTTGGAGGTCTTTCCAACCTCAGTGATTCTATTACTCCATTTGATATTATAATGTTTAAAAGGAGGAATTATGTTTCTGGTGAAATAACTAAATTTCTTATTTTTTAGGCTTATAATAGTAACATTATAACTCAGCTGAAGAAGGAAAATGAATATGCACACAGTAGAGTGCAGATGTGGATGAAATCCTGTAAGCAGCTGGAACAGGAAAAGGAAATGTTGCAGAAACAACTAGCTGAACATGATGAGCTGCTAAAGAAAGAAAATCTGACTTTGGCAAAGCAAAATAATGAAGGTAACTGAATCTAGATTGTCTTAATGTTTTCTTAGTGGTGCATTAATCTGTAGAACTTTCTGGTTCCCTAAAATGCCCACTTGCATATGCAGCTCTAGTACAGAGCATGACTCTTAACTAGGATAAAAAATTACAAGTGCAAATGTCAAACGTTTTCAAAATCTAGCTAATCTTGTTTTCTCTTAAAGTTGTTGTTTCTCTTCTCAGAAACAACACTAGGTTCTGAATAAATATATTAAGTATTACATTTTTGGTGTTGAAGATGTTTTTCTTCATTGAAGGGATGTTTTTCTTATTAAGTAAGTTTTGTGTGCAAGTTCTTTTATCATCTTCCAGCAAGCTTTTCCCTCTGATTCTCATGCTTTGTTCTTAATATTTTAGCTCACTTCATGAGAGGCACTGTATTGTAAATAATATTTAAAGCAAGTTAAGGGTACATATGGAGTGTTCAGAAATTACAAAATGAGAGGGAAAATGTTTCCCCATGCACTGGTCAAGAATTCTTTTCAAAATTTGCGTACTCGTTCTCTATTTAACAGGGACATTATTATGTCTATCGCATCACTGAATTTGTTTGTCATTTTTTTATAGTTGCACTGTTTCAGAACATGTGTATTTAAAAGATGCGTGACCATTGCATTATAAATTCTTATGTATGCATCTTTTATGTCAGTTATTAAATAATCATGTTTTTCTTTGAAAGATGCTGATTATAATGCCATTACAGAAGAAATTAAGTTAAAATTGGAAGAATTGCAGGAATCTGTAGAAGTGAAAACCAGAGAAGCAAATGAAAACTTGGAGAAATACTGCTCTCTAATTGTTAAATATCATAAACTAGAGGAAGCAAATGAGATGCTAAAAACACAAGTCAGTTTGTTGAGTACTCAGCTGAAACAGGGAGCAAGTGATGCTGTCAGCACTCCTTTGCTGAATTCAGAGAAGTCATCAACAGAGAAGAGCAAACACTCTGTCAAAGATAGAAGGTCAGATGAAGATACCACTAAACTTTCAAGTAAAAGGCAGAGATGTGAAGACAGCAGGAAAGAAAATGGAGAACCAAGATCTCCTGCTCCAGAGACTTCATTGAAAAAGAAAATGAAGTGTGATATCTCTCAAAATCTGCAGGCTCGGGACAACACTGACTGTGAGCTGAATGGGCTTCCAGAAATAGTTCAAAAAGGTATTCATGTTTTGTAAAGACAAACATTCTCTGAGCACAGCAGGTATGCTTTTCTCTTCTGTTTTATTGGATGGCTTTCACTTTGAGTAAGTGGCTATGCAGACATTTTGGTGACAGTGATGGAAGGTGAAAGGAGTCAGTGAGAGATGTGACAGTTGGTGCCAAGTTAGCTTTTGCGGAGCACTGGTGTTAGACCAGCAGAACAAATTTCTGTTGGATTAATAACTCCCACTCTGCAAAAAGTTAAATAGTTGTAGCAGTCTCCTGTGCTACCATCACAGGTGTAGTGTGCAGTGAGGCAACTGGAGACCAGAAACTGTTGGAGGGAAGCCCAGGTGTGTTCCCCAAGTGTTTGCTTATTTGTGTGCTTTTATTTCTTTCACTACCAGTAATTAAAAGTGTGTTAATTTGCAAAACATTAAATCGACTAAAACTCCCCCAGTTGAAACTGACTTGCCCACAGCAGTAAGACATTCACATCTTCATGAAAGTTCACTTTCCATCTGCTATGAATGCCATGAAATTAGGTAGCCTGATATTCCATATAAGGGTTCACTGCAGCAGAGGGTAACTGAGAAGACTGCACAAATCAGGGCTTGAAAAATATCAAGTAAGTTCAGCTACCTATTATGTTGCCCTTTATAATTAATGTAATTGCCATCATTAGAGAAACAAACCATAGGGATACTGAATAGCCTCAACTTTGGTGATCACTCCCAGAAGTCAGGATTTCTAAGGCTAAACATTATTTGCATTTTGCTTTCTTACCAGCATTACTATATCTTCTAAAAATAGCCTTGTTTTGAGGACATGTGCCAGTTCATGTTTGACTTTTTAGGCTAGGTAGAGAGATAATAAACAGTCTATAAAAAGAGCATCATGTCACACTATCATGAGTTAACTAGTACTGGTTTTCAGTTTGAAATTACTCTCCACATAATAATGTACCTGTAAGGAAAAAGATGAAGCACTTGTTTGATTTTCTTTTCTGTAGAATTGCTCTTGTAATTCAGTGGTTGTTCTGTGATATTCAAGTATTGCATTTGAATTTTGGAATATGCAAGATCTATTCAGCAGTCTCTTTGTTCCATTTTGTCCAATGGAAGAGATGATTTATTTCAATCAGCTATTTTACTCCTATTGTGAGAAAAGAAATCATTTGAGGAAGTGTGATTGCTTTAGCTGGTTTTTATAAAAGCTGTTTATTTTTCAGGGTTTGCTGACATCCCCAGTGTGAAGATCAGCCCTTACATTTTACGTAGAACAACACTGCACCTCAGATCCAGTCCCCATCTGGCTTCCTCCAGTGAGAAAAAGCCTTTGCCTACACAGGACTCACAGAAGTGCAGACCAGGCCATCTTGGTGAGCGCTGCTGTTCAACACCTGGTGGCAGCAAACCACAAAAGGTAACTTGGAAAAATTTTATCTGGGTATGAAAGTCATGGGGAAGACTTAATACATTCACTAAATGTATTCATCTTGCCAAGTAAATTTGAGGACATATCATTCTTTATGTTCCTCAACAACACAGTGGAGAGAAGATCATAAATACTGGATGACTGAAACATGACATAGGTCTTGACCATAGTAGCAATCTGCAAATCGTTCATGTGGTGATATTTATGAGCTCATAGGAACAACCAGTGAGACATATAAATTCAATACAGGTGTATTTTCAATTTCTTATAGTGGATATTAAAGAGCAGATATTCCTTGTACTGGGGCTTCTTAGGCTGCAGAAAAAGTAACCACCAAAAAGACTAACCTCTGGGAGTTTGAACTTGAAGTTTTCTGCAAACAGCTTTTCTTGGAATTTATAGAATAACTACAGGTATTTGACAGGCTATTAAATATGTAAATAGGGAACATTTGCCTGATAAAGAATGGGTTGTGTTGGAAGGGACATTAAAGATCAGCTAATCCCAGCCTCCCTGCCACAGACAGGGACACCTTCCACTAGACCAGCTTGCTCATGCTTACCAGACTTTGATGTTATCAAAACAAATAAATACTACACAGTTATGTTTTGAAAGTGGATTGTTATTAAGAAAAGGTTAGTAACTGAAGTTTACATTAACTTTGTATTTTCAAGAATAGACACATTGCTGAATGGTTCACAGTACATCAGAGAAATGTGTTCTTTCTAAGATGATGCAAATACTTTGCAGATTATAGAAAATTGTTCCAAGTTTAGGACAGAATTAAAGCTTTTGCTGTCCAAAACCTCCTTGAAAGTTTGTAACCGTATTATCTCAAGTTGAGCAGTAAGAGAATAGTTATTGCTAGGTCTTTGTATTAGGGCTACACAGAAAAATGTCAGTAGATAAAAATCCTTCCAGTTTGCCAGGTTACACAAAAGTATTCTTCTGACAATCTTTTGTGGTCAAATTCTTTTGACCAGAATTTTGCACATAGCTTTTTGGGTTTTTTATTTTTCTTTCCTTTTTTTTTTTAAGTTATTTTGTACAAGAATATGAAGTATGTTGGCAAGATGCCAAAAGTAAGTAACATCAAATGCAACATAGTTTAGTGGATGTATAGCTTTTGAGGCCAGAAAGCACCATTGGGAAAACAAATCAGATCAGACCCATAAATTTTTGGAGCTATAGCAATAGGAAATCAGTGTTTTGTAGTGAGAGTGAATCCACTGGATTTGTGTATGTTGTTTCAAGAGATAATCACCCCACTTGCCAAGAGTTGCTGCTTCTTACAGACATTGCCTGGAGGTCTGTGTTTTATTACTGTTTCATTAAGTGGTGCCAATAAATTTTATTTATACTCCTGTATGTCTGTTTCCCTATAACCTTAGAAACAAATGGTGTTGCTTGTAAAGAATCTGAGAAGTGCAAAAAAGAAAGGAAGCCTCAGTCACAGAAGGTTGTGTAGTAACCACCTGTCAGCATGGTGTAAGCTTGTTGTAGACTCCTGCTGACCATAGTCAGGGTTATAGCAAATAACAATTAATCAGTGATAATATTTTCCATTTTAACTGGAGAAGGGATTTCCCAAACATTCCTCCTCTTTGTCTAAACTTGTATTGTCTAGGTGCAAGGACAGGCTACTCCTCACCTTCAACTAGATTGCAGTAATTAAGATTTCAATGTTGGTTTTGTTCCCTCCGAGTGTAAATATGCAAAAGTCATCAGTTCCAGGAATTTGTGCCCTTCTCTCTTGTGCGCTGCTGAATATGTGTGTTGGTTTTATTTCAAGATGATGTACATCTGGGAATTTCTGGAGGAATTGCTCATATTGTTTCATCGTTTGTTGAAACCATTAAAACGTGTTGTTTCATGCTTCATATTAACACAGTAAATGGTGTGTCTTGTTTTAAAAGTGATATAAGCCTTGTTTCCTTCTCTTTGACAGGTACTTGTATCTACTTTATTTCAAATAACCAGTTTCAAACTGTTGCAAATTTCTCAAAATGTTTAAAAAGTGCCTGTCATGTTCATATGCAAATTTATTCACTTTTCTATGTGAATTTAAATTGAGTGCTGTGATTGCACATTGGTCAAAATGTGAAAGCAGTGGTTTCTGCCCAGATGTCAGCAAAAAAAGTGACACCTATACTTTAGGCTTGCAGAATATGTACAGGAAAAATTAAATACAGCTCTTGGTACACACTACCAGGTACTTTGATAAACAGTTTAGGAGTACTGTCTGTTCCTTGTGTAGCTTTTTTCTGCTCCTGAAAAATAGCTTGCCAGCAGTGTAGCAGGTATTTCATCTCACACCACAACAAAGCAAGAGTTATCAAGCCTCACTATGTTGCGTATTCAGAGTGATAAGTGCCTTAAAAGTATGTTTTTCTGCTTTCAATATGTCTATGTCTTCTGCAAATTCCCAATATTTAGTCTTTTAGAGCAAGTCTTTCAACCCAAGGCAGAAAGCTAATGTGGTTTTCCCTTACCAGTAAACAAGAATGTTTTTGTTTGTGTTACAGGAAAATGATGAGCAGCAGTCCCAAGCTTTTCCACCCACGAATTCTACATCAAGGTCACCGCTTTGCCTGCATAAACAATCCCCAAAACCTCTCTCTGATAATACTAGGGAGAGTCATACAATACACAAAGCAAAAAATTCCCTAAATGAACAAGGATTATCTGAGCAAGAAGAGCAAAAAGAAAATTGTAAGGTGCAGTAAATCTGACTTAGTCACTACTCAGAATAACTGGTGATCAAAAAACCAGTTTGTAAAATAAATATCTGAACTGTATGGAGGGGTACCATTTTCTCTTCTCCAATGAATAAGGATATGTGGGTTCTGCAGAGCTTCTTTGTGAATATATACTAATAATCACTCAAACTTGTGAAATAATAGTGAACAGATATAACTGCTCTTTTTATAGAATCACAGAATTAGTTAGGTTGGAAAAGACCTTTGAGGTCACTGAGTCCAATCTATGACCTAACATCACTTTGTCAACCAGACCATGGCACCGAGTGCCACATCCAGTCTTTTCTTAAACACCTCCAGGAATGGTGATTCCACCACTTCCCTGGGCAGCCCATTCCAATGCCCAATCACTCTTTCTGTGAAGAACTTCTTCCTAATGTCCAGCCTAAACCTCCCCTGGTGCAGCTTGAGTCTGTCCTCTTGTCCTATTGCTGGTTAACTGAGAGAAGAGATCAACGTCCATCTGGCTACAACCTCCCTTTAGATGTAATTGTAGAAATATGATTGTAGCATTTTCTGTAAATACTTCTTTATACATCTGTTTAAAAATTTAACCATAAAAAAAGTGGCTGCATGTTGTGATGTAGTTAAAATTGTTGCCATTTTCATTATGTACCAACAGTTGATTTACAAATGGAAAATAAACTCAACTATCTAAAAATACTAGTTTCCAGAAAAAAAAGTGGCAAACATTATTGGATGATTCAAAATGAAGCAGTGATTTTACTTTCTAAGTGCAAGACAAATATATAGAGCCAGCCAGAAAGTGCATCCTGTGCACAGGTCTAGTGCCCTGTCTGCTGGTATCTCTTCTTCCTGATGGAATAATGCTGTGCAAATAGGGGTGAGACGTGATTCAAACAAAAGCCAAAGAGACCTGTCTTGTTGCCCTGAAACTAAGCATCTGACCATGTACTTTCCTAGCTGAGGGTCTTATGTTGATCTTCACATCTGCCAAATGGCCCTTGGCCAGCCAGGAATCCTCAGCAAGATGGGAGTGAGCACTTTGTACCAGGCCAGAAAGGATCCTGTAACAACAAATTTATTCTTGTTCTACCAGCAATGGTTGTCTGCTGCTCCTCTGCAGGTCACCCTTCACCTTGACAATGCTTAACCTCAAATCTGTGTGTGAAAATCAATGAAGACCTGTACCTGATATAATGAGAGTGGATGTGTTGGGAAATGGTCAGGTGTCAAGAAATATCTGTATGGAATTCCCTAGGTTACGTCCTTTTCATTCAAATAGCATTTTAAGATTCTGGTATCATCAATACAAGAGAAGTAACTCCGTCCAGTTCATGATAGTGCACTTGAATTTAGGAGGATTCATTACAAAAATCCTTACCCCAGCTTGTGGATCTCAAAGGTCTAACTGGGCTTGCTTAGCAGCACAGACCAATTTAACACTATAGAAGAGGGTGACATCAACCACATCAGTCATTATCCAGCTAAACAGAAATTACTTTCTGATAATTCATATTATCCTTGCCTGGCCAGCCATTAGGGAAATCAAGCTCCTGTACATGAGCAGTAGTGCCCTAAAGCTCCAAGATGCACAGCAGAGAGGCATTTTCACATTGTTTTTGTTACTATGTCAGAAAAATGTTGTTTCTTCTTTCAACAAAAGTGTGTAATGTTTTCTACTCCTTGAAAAAGATTAAAATAAGAGACAATACTTTTGTTTCAAGTTGAACTTTCAAAGTATAATGATACTTTCTTCTTCAAGCTTAGTTTTACCCTCAAAGCAGAGTGGTTTTCTCTTTTTACATATACATATCTCCATTATTCTGTCTTTCTTACAGTATTATCTGTTAGAATGCAGTCAGTTTAGGAGAACAAATGATCTACCTATTAGTCTAACCAAAAAATCTTTAAAGAAATTCAACATTTGTATCAAATGTGTGTAAAAAGAGTCAGGCAAATGAAAATATTTTTCATTGTTCAAAAGATCAAAATCTTGCCACACAAGCTATCCTTCAGTAACTAGATATACCTGTGCTTGGCGTCACAGCAGTAGATCTTGTGACTTTTTCTTAAACATCTTAAGTTTTTTGTTAACTCAAGTGTTAGATAATTAAAACAATCCTTGTGGCACTATGCCTAAAGACATCTTCCAAAGACACTGAAAGGGGGCCACCTTAAAGGATGCATTTTATTGCCTCATCTTATGTCAGGATACTGTCAAAGCTCATAAAAGCTAAATTATTTCAGACCAAGTTTTGTGTCTTGAAATTATTTAGGGATCATCTGTGGAATTACAGCAATTAAAAAAAATAGGTGTCTTGAGGATAGAAGCATGGGTATGAAGAGGCTTTGGTAGCTGATAATAGAAAAAACCCAAACAAAACTGGGGTGTTTTATATATCCAAATCATTGTTTTTCTATTTTAATCTGATGCCTTGAAAAATGTCCCACTTGGAGAGGAATGTGGAAAAAACATCTATCTTTAGAAAGCTGTCTAATCTTAATCAGAAAAATTTGAACAACTGTGTTATAATGAAAGAAGTGACTATCATCAGTAAAAGAAAGCATTGAGATTTTAGTTGTTACATATTTTCCTATTTGGCTGCATTTGTATTTTATAAGCCTTTAGATTTCATTAAGTGTGAAATGTTTGCATTTTGAAAGATTACAATGTCTGGGGTTTTTTAGTAACTAGTATGTATTGGAGTACTGGGTAGTCTTAGCTTTTTGATGTAGGTTAAGATTTTAAAGAGGTGTTGGATAAATGCCTCAATCTATTTAAAGTGGGACAATATTCTACATTCCCTTGCAAATTGATGAGACTTCAGGTCACAATCCACAGACGGGAGCTCTATCAAGAGCATAATTTCCAACCTATCTGTATATCAAGTATGCAGAGCAAAAAAATCAGGGTGCCTCATCAGGATTCCTAGTAGGATTACATAGGATGTGTTTTGTCATCTCTCTATAATGAATGAAAGGACTCTTGTATGTGGCTATTCTGACTGTGATAGTCCCTGTAAAAATGTCTTTGGTGCTCTGCTATTGTTCTTAGCATGCTAACCCGGTTGTTGCCATAGTGATACTGTGTTACATCACAGGAAGATGCATTAGCTGGATCACTTCTTCACTTTCCTGTTTACCCACGGTTTCCATTGTAATTGGTGTAAAATCTGGTTTGGTGTCCCAGGTGGTTTTGCATGCTCCCTGAAATGCCCAGAGCTGTACATTAAAAGTATGTTGCAGGAATGCTGGCATCCTTCTGCCATGTTTCCCCACAGCTGATAGAAGGCTCTGGATGGTTTGTGATGTTCAGCTCTTTCTTCAGACTTAGAACTAATCTTCTCATTTTTACCTAGTAATGAAAGAAAAACATAAAAGGAGATTTGTCAGCTGCTCTTCCTGGATTCTTAATATTAAGGGCCAATGTTTGAACTGATCTCTCAGGTGTCAGAATTTAAAATGTTTAAAATGTCAGATCCTGCCCTGACTTGTGGAGCCCACTTGGCTGCAGGGGTGATCGTGCGTTCTCTGCACTGCCCTGCAGTTCCACCCTTGGGAACAATGCTGCCATTCCTACGTTTGTTGGCTCACTGGGACCAATTGGAAGAGTCTGCTCATCCAGTGACAGCTGGTGGGAGGGAGAGGTGGAGCTGGAAGAACAATCACATTCTCACTGTCCAGCTAATTTTGTTGATGTGCCTTACAGTTAATACAAATCACTGACTTTTAAGCAGAAAGAAAAATACCAGGGGGAGCAGTGATGAATCCAAATGTGCCTGGTCTCAGAAGTGTGTATTGGACAACAAACCTTGAAGGTGATGACAGAGAAAAGTGCAACACACACCTAATGGGGATCTTCTCTGTACAACACATTACAAACAAGTTCCCTTTACACACAGGGTGACATTGATGAACAGTGTAAGCACTGAAAAAAGAAAAAAACCAGTGCCACTCCATGGCCCAGGTGCTGGAGAACACTCCAGATTTGTCCCAGAACTAGTTTCAGGTGCCTTGTTCTTGCTGTTTGAGATTTCAGCTGTCTAACCCTTAAAATGATTCCACCTACTTCTGCTTTGGCTATCTTATCCTAAATAGCCATAAATTACAAAAGGCTGCCAGTAATTTTCTGCAGAAAACAGCAATTGAAAGCTGCTGTTTGAACTTGGTGTTGACAACTGGAGGCAAGGTGGACTGTGGTGAAAGCAGACTGCAGTAGCAGTATTCAAAGGCAATGTTGTGGATTTGCTTGATATGTGGACTAGTATAGCTATAGTTCCAGGGACGGGAGATAGGAGATGACCTTTGTTAAAAAAAAATAAAAAAAAAAATATATATATATATACACATTATAGAATTTTTATAGATATAATATATATTTATATATTTGTGTGTGTGCATGTTCTCTGACATACTTATATCAGTATAGAGTTCAGAAACTCTATGGAACATAGAAAAACAGGATGTAGCTATAAAACAGCTAAATCTATTTGGCTTTTTGCATGGTTTTATTCCTGGAAGCTTTTTTAACAGCAGAAAAAATCATGATCTCTATTGACAATACAGCTGTTAAAATACTTCAGTAAAAGGTCTGATGTATGCATAGAAAAATCAGCAGCTCTTTGTATTTTGCTTTTCTGCTACTGTGCTTCATAAATTAAACAGATGGAAGCTTAGTGAGAATCTGCTCTGTGCTGGATACAGAGGTTCCTTTATTTCAGGGCTCCTTTATTTATGTGGCCTGCTGAGTACCGCATAAAATACAGTGTAAATACATTTGATCTTGTGAAGAAATATTGACTTTTTCATGAAGACTGTGTATCCACATCTGACTACTGTTTTTTTTCTCTTAAGAGGTAAAATGGAAAGTTGGAAGTTATTAATTGTGGTTGGGGACTGCTTAAATTATTTTTTTTTCAGTATGGAGAAAGGAAAGTGTTCTGTATTCTTTTGACCTCAAGTTGAAAAATACTGTTTTCAGCACTGTTGTTGATATTTAAACTTACTTGTGGTTTTAGGCACTGCCTGGCACTGAGAGATTGAAGATTTTAGTTCTTCTGAAGGAAGCATAGTTTGGATTAACTTAATTTTGGACTAGAGTAATTACCTTACATTCTGATCATGGAGGCTAGAAGTAGTAATGGAGAAGACTGATACTTCATCCTATGGGATTTTTCTTTCTCTTCAATTTCTTGTGCGCAATTACAGAGGAAAGAATCTATTTTGGGATTCCCAGATCTCCTACTTGCTTAACTGCTTGTTTAACTTGCTTAGCTGCTCTTTTACTTCTCTTTTTTATTTAAGTATTTTGGTCTCTGGCTCCTGATATTATCTTCAGGTCAGCAAATCAACTGCTGAGACAGGCAGTTACACATGAAAGTATTGGTTTATATCAAAGAATCTAAATAAGAATCTCCCACGAATAGCACATCTCCTTACACTGCTTTAAGTACGAGTGGGAAGGATACCAAATGATTGGTTTATTCAGGTGTCTCCATCCCCATTGCTGACTTCTTTGACAAAGCAGCACTCTTGTGTTGAAAGCATCATTTTAATGTGCTTAAAATGACATGTTAAAAAACGGAAGGTCAGTGAACCAGCTGCAGGAAGATGATACAGCCTTGAATGCTCTGCCAGAGCTTCCAAAATGCAGCTGAGTTTATGGGTTGAGTTCCCATGGTGTTTGGCTACTGTGTAGAAGTAAAAGATGGGGAAACTAGTCTCGTCTTTTCTCTAAAGCTGATGCTTTGCAAAAACACACAGTCAACCTAACCTGTTGTAGAACTGGTGTTGGAATCACCATATTCCATACTCAGATAACTGGGAAAGGGTTATACCCTGCTTTGGTGAGATTTAACTGAGGCGACCAAGTGTTAATTCTTCCCCACTTGTTTTTTATCCAATATCTCTTCATCAGCAGAGGAAAGTGGGGGATTTTACAGTCATTTTAAAGGCAATTCTCCTGGGCTCAGCCACCACAGTTGCTATTTCTGCATTGCTGTCTAGGGTACATTGAAAAAAAATTGTTGATGGGAATGTAAGTGATTGCTGGCTTGCTGTAGCAGGCAGGAGGATTCCACAAATTCACATCATCCCTGTGGTACACTGGAGACACTTTATAAATTCAGTAATGCAGCTATGATTATTCTTCTCCTCACCTCCCAATTAACCAGTACTGCACATATTGTTCCCTGTCAAATATCTTATTTTGTCAGATGCCATACAGCAGTGTTGTTCTCTTTTCAAATTGCTGGTTTGATTTCTGGCAGTACTTGATTGCTTTAAAATGTACTTTCTGCATCCATTTTCCTCAATACTTAATTAACTGGAGAAAACTACTGAAATGAGGTTTCAGTTAAGTAGGTGTTTCACTTCTGACCCCACTACCTCATTCATTTATTTCCTCTAGCTCACTCAAGTCCCAGAGACTTTGTCTTCCATTTGCTAGGGATTTTGCAGTCTAGATTATCTATCTTTTAGCTAAATTCTCCTGGAAAATCCCATTCTGGAAGATGCAGTTCCCATCTACAATAAATACAAGAAAACAAGCACAGGTCACAGCTGTTGCAGCATGTGCAGTGCTTGAGCATCATCTGTGGTACTTTTGTGCCTTTACAGGGGTGTATCAGGCACCTGCAGTGCAGGTAACTGCTAGAAAGCACTTGGCTCTCACCTTTATGCCCCTCCTTTTGGTGAAGCATATTCCATGGGAAGTGCCTGTCTACAATAAGCTCCCACGGAACACACAGGATAAAGTAGCAGCAAATTAACCTTTTCTGTGTGAGAATAATGTTTGTTACATCATAGCTTGGGGGACTGCATGTCACCCAAGGTTATGCCTACCATGTGCTCAGGGTCCTCATAGGTAAGACAGCTTAAACATCCAGAGTTAATTGGAGTAAAACAGGTGCTTTTTCATATTTTGTTGTGACCCCATGTATTTCTCTATTTCAGCCTTACAAGAGCCAAGACCATTGGAATTAAAAAACATCAGTGATCCAGTATAATCATACTGGGAGAAAGGAAAATGGTGATGAAATACGCAGTCAGCAGTCTGGATTGCAGGTAGTTAGTAAGCAAGAAAACAGATCATCTATCTTGGAAAGTACAAGAGTAGATTCTGAATGGCAGATGATTGCAGAATGGACTGAGAGCATCTGACCAGTGTAGTTTGACCTTGTTCAAGACTGAGAAAATTGTTAATATCACTGTCAGAATGAATCAAGGGGAAAATGGATTGCAGTTTAATCAATTACGATTCCTAGAGCACCCTCACTGAACTTTGCTTTATTAAGAGATGATAATCCCGATGGCCTCTTTGTTCTGTGGAGAAAGACCTGTGGGTATTCATGGCATGGAATGGAATCTGGAAGCTGTCATACAGAAAGGGGAAAAAAATAGACAGACTCTGAGGAGCTTACTGGAAAAATTTTAAAATTTAATTTGAAGTTTTCAGTTTGAAGGTCATTACAACAAGCATTCAATCTTGACCACTTTAACAGAAAATTAGTTGTTCTGTTGAAACATGTTAAAGATAACGGACACTATCCATGAGCTGGAAACACAAAATGTCCAGTGCTTCAAAAGAAGTGACTTTTGTAGCTCAGAAAATTAGTGTTCAGAAAATATGGAGCACACTCCTTGTGATAGGATCATGATGGAAATCCAGTGGATTTCTCCATGCACACGGCTTTGTCAAACTGACTGATGAGATTTGCAGTCTTCAGCATTTTTTTTTTCTTTTGAGAAGTTTATGCCCCTAATGTCTTATGACAGACATTAAGAAATATCCAAGAAAGTGAAAAGAGCAACTTTAAAACCTCTTCCATGACTCTAAAGAAATTCTAACAAAAATTTCTGAACTAATATAAAAGTTATTCAAACCTACCTGCAAGGCTGCTCTTTGTAAATATTATAAGATAATTCTGTGTTCTGTGTTCTGTTTTGCTGACTTGACTGCTAAAGTGAACCTTCAACAAAAGGGAAAAATCCAGTATAGCAGCCGAGGCTATGGAAGGCTGGGAAGTGTGAGAGTTTGTGGCCAGGCCTGCACAGTGCTGAGCCAGCAGATTGGATCCTGTGTTTAACTAGGTGAGTGAAATGTGTTTTACCTATGAGAGTTTCCCCTCTAGACCTCATTTTAAAGCTTGGTGACCTATAACTAAATCATGGTCTGGGTTAGGCTCAGTTTCAGTGGCCAAAGTAACCAATGCAGGTGTGAAGAATCTACCATACATGTGTCCTCTGGTAGTGAGGTGGATCATGTTTGTGAGGTACTTGTCCAGTTTTCCAGTTGTCTTCATGTTTGGAAACTCTGGTTTACATAAGCAACTTGAAGAAAAGAGTGTTTGCTCCTGCAGGCCCACTGAATGTGCACTTGAAAAGGGATGAGCTTGGCTGTATAAACAGCCAGAGCAGGCAGTGAAATTAGTACATCCAGTTGAAACTGAAGAAATTTAAGAAATTGAAATTAAACTATTCATGCTGGAATTTCTAAAATTTTGCCAAGATAGAATATTCCTACTTTAAATCACACGGGTAAGAGAACTTGTTTCACAGGACATTTCCCCTTCCGCCTGTGATGGGGCCACTGGGTCAGTACTAGTTTGGAAGAAAGTTTCCACATACCAGATCACTGACATTTTCTGTTGTGAGAAGAATAAACTTGGGTGCTGTGCTCATCTCAGAGCAGTCATTTTCATTTTTACTGGTTTACTTTTAAAACTTTCCTGTGTGCAGTATCTAATTGTGGTCCATTACAAAATGCTGTATTTAAATGGTAACAGTGCACAGGGCTGAAAGGCACTGTTGGCAAGTTGCTTTTTCACTTTGATGATTAAGCTGCTAATTGAAAATATCCCTAGAGCCCGGCTGGAAAGTGGCTTCCAGCTGTTCCCGGCTAGCCCTGGCTCGGGATACTTCCAAACCCGGTTGGTGGCAGCAGGCAGACCGGCTCCCACCCCCCCGGTGGGTCACAGCTGCACGAGAGATGTCGGTGAGGCTTGACGAAGGTAGGAAGCGAGGAGGCTACTTTGTGGCTAGATGGTTTTTATTGTCACCTGCTGTTCTCAGGGGAGCCACACTTCTCTCTGAGCCTCTCTCAAGAGTGTCCCCGCCCGAGGCGTGGCCACAGCTTATACGGGGTTGGGAGAAGGGGGTGGACACAAGAGGGGAAGCCAATAAGGGAAATATGGATGTCACACAGACAGCGAATGGGAAACGAGGGGTGGGGGTTCCCCAGCCTGCTCCAATCTGGGACCGAGTCTCTCTGAACACTCTGGAAGAAGAGGAGAGGCTTCCCAGAGAGTGACAGGCTGTGGAGAACAAAGACAAGGGGAAACCAAATGGGGAGAAATACAGGGGGGAACTTGGGAGAAACCATTACAGAACAAATTAATATTAACAATAAATAAAAAGATAGAAAACTCGCCGCTACAGCTAATTATTGCATTAGCATCCCAAACCACAGTCGTTTGTGATGTGTCTCCTTAGGCAATCCCATGAGGCACCATGGGCTAAGTAGAAAGGGTATGGCACTCGTTAGAGAAGGGAAGGGCCAAGAACATGTAGGATATAATGCCAGGGATTAAGCAGAGATTGCTTTCTCCTGTGTCTGCTTCAGTGTGACCCAAGATAGTGCTGAGGTGTGGTATATTAAAAAGAGGGGATTTTTCCCTTAGAAATGTGAAAAGAGACCTTTCCACTAATGGCTGTGAAAGGCTCTATGACACTTTCTGCCAGATCTTATCACTGAGGCCACACTTCACAGTAATCAAAGGAAATTATTTTATTTGGTTGAATAAAGTGGCTTTTCAGCTTCCACAGCACTGCGGTGTTCAGCTGCCTGTGCTCTTCTAGGTTTCTGTCCTGAAATGTTTGGTAACACTGCAGGGTGCGTTTTATCAGATGTCTTCCATCTTTCCCTCACCTGAGATAAAACTTTTGGTGTCATTACACTGTATTTTTTTGAAAATGAACACTTTATGAGCCTCCTAAAAGCAAAGGCATAAAGCAAGTGTAAGATATTACTTTGTGTCTTCAGAAGCTTTTGATTTTATATGATAAAATTCCCAGAAATAAGTTACTTGGAACAGTTTGCGCATTGGAAGACTGATGGGCACTGGATCCCTCACCCCTGCAGGTGCTGTGTTAGTTTCCCATCAATTTCCTGAAATGATGCACTTACAGACCCATTTCAGTGCCTATTTCAAGCCCAGGAGATACGTTTTCCACTTTCCTGGATTATAAGAGCTACCCTTTTACTTGTACCTCTTAGGAAGGACCAGTACTTTTTTCTTTTTAAGGAAATATTTTTTATGGAATTGATAGCATCTCAAAATGTATCTGGATCAAGTTCTGCAACTTCAGATATGTCATCCTTGCACTTCTAAAGGTATAAAACTGTCTCATGGTGGATTCGAGCAAGTGGCTAGATAATAAAACTCAATTTTTACAAGCTTTCTTGAGTGGAGACCATTTCATTACTACAGAAAATGGGGGAACCTGTTTCCTCTGTGAAAATTTGTTGGAAAAACTCTTCAGTTTCTTAATTTTTGTGGTAGAAAAAAACCCCTATCATACTCAATCATAAAAGAATGTTTGAATATCCAGAGCTGGCCAGAAGAAAAGAGCCCTCAGCTGAAGACTTCTAAGTGGACCGCTGAATGCAGTCTGCAGAGGCAGTGAAACAGTGTGAACAGCAGAAATAAATTTTGCTGGAAGGACTGGTGCATGCTTTCTCCTGGTCATGCTGTTTGAGATTGCATGTTCTAAAGCAAAAAATTTATCTATCTCTGTTTCCTAATTGAATTAGGCAACTAATTGCATTCTTCTTTCTCTCAGTCCCTGTGTAACATCCCATTTTAGTGTGTGACCATTTCCCTGGAAAAGCAATGATGCTACTCTCTTTCTCAAAGCTGGAGAAGAGGCTGCAGGTTCTAAAGCACTGAATTCCCTAGTAAGTGGTGAGGATTGCCTGGATATGGTGTGTGGACAAACACGGACGGTGGGTCAGGCAACACATTTCGGTGAGTTTAAGCACCCTCATGATGTTTAATGGGCAGTAGATCAACGTGGAGATTGTTTCAGGGAGCAGATCTCAGACACTCTGCTGGAGCAAATGCCAGCAGGAACTTGGAGAGGAGAGTTTTGGGTTTTGGATAGTGAGTACACAGAAGAGCAGAGCCCAGAGAAGGAAGTACCCAAATAACTTGGCAGGCATCCAGTGTGGGTAAAAAAATAAGACATTGCAAACACCTTGACATATGCTTCCATCTTCTTATCTTGTCTGTGTGGTCCAAAAAGCAGTGATACGAAATAAAAAGAGTTTGGTTTGAAGACAACAATAAAAGAGAAAAATATATTTTTGTAGGACAAAAGTCCACTCACTATGAAATTCATTTCCAAACACTGGCCAATTCACTTTTAAAAGCCGCAAAGTGATTCAGCTTCTATTACTTTTCTTGTGGGAACTGTGCCTGGTCTAATAAATGTCACTGCTCACAAGCTTCTCATGGTGTATGTTATGCTTACACTTCTTATTTAACCTTTCCAAAGAACACTTCTTTCTCCTGTGTGTGCTGTGTTCTACCTCTTCAGAGGTAGTTTGGTTCTTTTTCCTTTCATTGATGCATGGCTAAACATGCCAATATGTGATTAACAATAATCTTTAAATCAGTTCTTGGCCAATTTTATTCCTCTTTTCTGAGTTTCTTTAAAATTTTTAGTCAGTATTTTTGATGTGGAAAACACCAGGCTTAAGCTCAGCTCAGGTGCAGAACAATGTGTTCCTAGATATCAAACATGTTGCAGTGGGACATAACAGAAATCTGCTACTGCTTACAAACTCATCCTTGTGGAAGCAGTTGTACCTTCAGTTTCCTATTAAAGGTTTCTCAGCTCTATCTCTAAGGCAACAGTTGACCTTACAAATATGCTCAGCATCCTCTAGTCAGATGTAAAGTACATAGCCTCTCAAATTGAGGTGCAGCTGCTGACTTTTTTCCCACAAAAGCATTTTAAATTTCACTAACTTCAACTCAGATCCTTCCCGAAACACTTTTTCCACCTACTGCCTGTCAGTCCAGCAACTAAACAGTTACCAAAACACCATGTCTCCCCTAATTGTAGCACTTTGAAAGACAAAAGAACATTTTGCATTCTAATTATTTTATAATTCCTTTGATTGTTGTTTATTCAATGTGCAAATCATGTGTGCAACTCCCACATGCCTAGTGTTGAAGCAAGTATAATTCTAAATGGTTACAAATTTGCAGAAACAAATAAGCCAAGGTAGCTTGTTTAAAAGCCACACTCTGACAGTTTCTCAGAAATGTTCCCACCTGAGTTTACTGCAGCAATATGAGCTTTAGAATGCAATCTCCAAGTCCTTGACCATGAAACCTTTGGATCATCAGACCAAATGAATCGTCATTTTGTGCAGAGGCCTTTAAAGTAAGATCTAGAGGGAAACTCAAGCATCAAATCCCTCTCAAGGCCAGAAATAGCAGGCTCAGTCCCTGAGCCTGGGATCCCTGTGGGACATGGGATAAGCATGGGATGAAAAAGCCTCAAGCCCTGTGCACTGGGAAGGGCCCCTCCAATTAGCAGCTGGCAGGCAATGCACGGAAGGCTATGAATGAACTTCTGCACCCTCTGTGGAGACCACAGTTCTGCACCAGGCCCTTGGGAATGTGTTTTTATCTCTTTTTTTCCCCTTTAATTCAGAGTCTGTAAAGAAGAAGGAATTTATATTATCAGTTATTGGGAAGCAGAAAAACCTAGTGCCTTTGAGATCAGTGCTGCAGCCTCAGTTTGCAGTGCTCATGTCTTCCATTTTTGCTCCTACAGTCTAACCTGGAGGAATTAGTTCAAAAGTCCAGTTGAGCCATCTGCTTATGAGGTGTTGGATTTGGCTCTTCTCAGCCTTTGGAGTCTGCCTTCCCTGTTTCATGGGCAAGTGCTTAAACCAAACTGGGATAACAGCAAAGGCAATGACAACGCCACTAACGCCACTTTCTCTGAGAATGACTTTTAAAAGGAAAACAGTGTCTTTCCAATTTTTGCAAAGGGCAGTTATAAGCTCTGCTCTCAGGAGAGGGCTCTGAACCCTGGATTAACACAGGCAAATGTGCTTTTGCTCATCCTAGATAAGGTGCCAGACTTGCAGACAGGAGAGACAGGACTGTGGCTGTGTATTTGTGCCTGGCATTTCTTATTGTTTCTCCACAGGCCTCTTCCCTCTTAGCATGGGAGATGTCCAGACAAGCATTTTGAGGTGTATAATTCTCAGCAGGCACCACCTGAGGAGCCTTAATGTTGGACTTAGAGTTTTACATTCTGCTCTGGTGATCAAACTCCAAATTCAAGCTATTAAATTGCAAAGTCTTCTTACTGGATCTAGCCACCGCTTCCAAGCCTATTTTGCTGGTCTACTCCAGAAAATAGCAGTCACAGCAAAAAAGTGCAGCAACAAACATTCTTTGAGAACAGATTTTATGTAATTAAAGCCATTCTGCATACTAACTACATTATCTGTCTTTTAGAAAAATTATTGGAGCAATACATAAAAATGTACAGAAAAGTTTCTCTTTACCAGCCCTCTATGGAAAACACACTTACTGCTGTTTTGGTAGGGGGAGTTTCTCCTTGCTTTTTATTAAAATTGCATAGTAGTCGATCTGCCATAAATTGTTGCTCAGCACTGATGTACAGCATTTCTATTGGAGGTGACAGAATATTTAATATTAGATGTTTTTTGCTCACCTCATCAAGGTTATGCCTCTTACTTTTAATGTGCATTCGAAATACATCTTCTAATGCCCTTAAAAAAATAGAAAAAGGAACATCAGTGCAAAAAACCTCAACTGTTCAAGGTCCATATACTTTCAAGATGAATAATAACTACTCAGCCTGTTTTTCAGATCACTTAAAATACATCACAACCTTCCACTTTTGCTCCATCCCCTCCCCAGCCACCTGTAATTGGATTTAAAAGCTAAAATCTTAAACATTTTAAGGTTGTTGGATATTCTCATTCCAAGTGCATGCTGCTTGGCAGGAACTATGTTAGGGAGAGACTTTCATGTACATAATTCTAATTTCTTCTTCCGCTTTTAATAAAAATATAGGAGTACTGGTGCTCCCCATCACAATGTAGTAGTCCCCCTCTGTGTTTCGGTGGGGCCTAAGTCTCTCTTGCTACTGCCAAGTTCTGTCCCACCACACTGACTGAGTGACACTGCTGGGGCTACAGGGGTGCTGGGCAGTACGGCAAGCAGCCTCCTAGATTCATTTATAGCTCATGTTTATTTATCCAATATATGGTGCTACTCAAAGAGGGCTTTGAAACTGCCTCTAGTCAGCACTTTTTAGACTCTGAAGGTCATTTGCATGCTCTCTTTTTTCTTGGGTCTGCTTTTGAGTAACTTCTTAGGAAAACACTGAAGGTTGGATTTTTGTGCTCTTAGTTTGCTTAATAGGTGCTTTAGGGAAATGGAGATGTCGTCAGAAAGATCTTTGCTATGAGCAAAGGATGTGTGAATTGGTAAAAATAAAGACCTATCTGACTAGGGAAATTAGGTCTCCAGGTTCTGCAATCACAATTAAATCTAACCCAATGGTTGCATTTTCAGCAATGTCTGCAATGAGCTGGAGGGCTCAGCAGAGCTGGTTTGGTTTTATACTTTATATTAGAATTGAGAGGGCGTTCATGATTTTATTTGTAGAATACTGGCCTAAATAAATGGAAACTTTAAAATGTGTCCATAATATTAGTCCTGCAGGGTAGCTAAGCCCAAAAGTTGTGTCTCTTTCCTAGTTAGACATAAAACCTATTTAGAAATTCATCTTATGCTTTAAAATGAAAGGATATTATTGATTGCTCACTTTTCTTCTGCAGATCAAGTAAGTTGTGTTATTAGGGATGACCCAAGAACAAAATGGATAATTTTTCACATATTTTTAGTAAACTTTATTTTTGAGGGAGGAGTACACAGCATCCAAGCTACCTCCCTCTAAAGCCAGCAGAGTAGTCTTCTCACCCTGCAGGCCTGAGCAGGGACACAAACACAAAAACCCTGAACTTTTTTTTACTGTATGAGCTGCCCCCATGCTTTGTAACCTTTTCAATGTAAATGAATTGGTGTCTTTCAAATCTGCTATTGTTCCTCCCAGTGCATCCAGAAAATTCACTTCTAATTTGAACCTTATGTTTGTCTGAAAACTAAAATACCTAGAAGGAAGGAGGGGAACTCCTAATTGATTTCTCAGAAAACAAACTAATGACTTGTGTCAACGGCCACTTATGTTTCCTTTAAAAAGCGCTTAAAGATTTTAACTCAAATCCTCTAAATTGAAAAAGAAATACCTTGGTGTCGGGCTGAGCTGGATTGATTTTGAGGGGTCAGCACCTCTCTAGCATCAAAGCACTTAAAATTTTAAACATTGAGGTAAAATTCTCTATCAAAGGAGGAGTTTCTTCCAGTTAAGATGCAGGCAAGAAATTGCTTAGGGAAGGGGCACCCAGTTTTGTCACTTTTAACAGGGCTATAAACAGCTCTGTGGTTTATCACAGCTCTCTAAATATTAGAAATGTGTTGATTTACTATTAGAATGTACAGAACATGAGCCCAGAAAAAGTTGCTGCATTTAGTCACCAGCAGCATAATGTGTGTTTGGCTCTAACCTTTATGTGTGGATCACTACCTTGAGACTGCATACATTCTAAAGAAAGCAATCATTGCATTTATTTATTTTGCTTTGATAGGACGGAGGAAGAACTCTAAACACAGAATCTTGCACTGATGAACTTTGCTAGGGAAGACTCCATGGGTTACAAGCTCAAGTTTGGCTGGGAACTGGGATGAGACAGTTGTAACAATAATGTCCATCACCATCCTGTATAAAGGAATAAGCTTGAGACCAGGGTTAGCCAATATGATATTTCCATGTTTCTACTAGAAGCCAGTGGGAAATATGAGGCTGGCTGAGAGTATTTTCTATTCAGCAACTCAATTTAGATCATGACTCTCATACAGTGCAGTCACAAAAGTATTCATCCAATACAAATGAATCAGAGTTACACTTTGCTGTCATTAAAACCACCAATTCTTTACACTGATCTGTCAAAATTTTGTTTCTCAAAGAAATAAATATTAAAGGCAAAGCACTTACTCTTTTTAGTAACAACTTCTAATCAAAATATCTTTTGTAAGATCCTGGAGAAAACAAAGATACTCTTCTCTATACAAACACACAAACTGTCAGCGTCTTTCTTTAACATACTAGGAATACCAATAAGGTTTGAAATACCGACTAAAGATGCAGTAGTTTAAAAGTAATTAAATGAAAGTGCTTAATCTATTCACTAGTCTGCAATTTTTACTAATCAGGCTTGTAAGTTTTCAAATTACTGATTTTGAAAATTCTGTTGATCAACTCCCAAAATATTCTAATCCATTAATTTTATTAATCTAAAAGATCCATGCCTTTTGTGAATAATCAGTTAAAAATTGTTCCAGTGAACAAAATGTAGGTACCAGAAGGTAATTTTAATATTGTTTATTTGTTAATTAGTCTTAACATATTTAGCTTGCCTACAGTAAGAGGAGTGTCATGACCCAGAAATGCTCTTCCAACTTTCTGATCCCACATTTCCCAAGCAAGTAGCTGAATCCTTTATTCCCAATAGAATCCCTCTACTCACTGCACGCAGCCATTGGTAATAGGCTCTTGTGTCATATTTTCAATTTCCTGCTAGATTTCTAATTTAATACTTTGATATGAAACTTAGTTAAAAGGGACAAAAAAACCATTTAACTTACACTTCTTCAAGTTGTAATCCTGGTGAAAGTGGCATTTCAGAATCATGACTCCATAATTCATGGTTCTGCCACAAAAATGAAAAGGAGAAAAAAGTAAATAATTGGTTTAGTTATCTTTGTATTATCATTATTTATTTCCATTCAGAGTACATGGGGAAATAATCTGATTCCACAACATATCAAAATCACAACTATATTACATTCCAGCTCATGTGAAAAAAAGGTCTCGGGTGTCAATCACTCACGTAAATAATAAACAAGTATTATTATTGGGTAGGTTCATGTTAGCAGAAATGGAAATCAGCTTGTATAACCTGAGAGAAATGAGGCAGATGAAAAGAAAACCAGAATTTATGTCAAAATCAATAATCTTTACAGATTCCATACAAATACAACAGCACTTTCATTAGAAGGATGTGCAAAATACATTTGTGTTTTTGAAAGAGGGCTTAGAAAATTAGATCAGGTCATTAAATGATAATAGGAGCTTCTCTTGCTAATATTGTTAAATGAAGATTTTGGTGTTTGGAACAAGGGCTGAAATAGTACAAGCAAAAGGCCATCACAAATCATGCCTGTGGTTCCTTTGCTGAGTTGTGTAGAAATTCAGCATGTCTTCTGTAAAGGGGCATGTGGGCCAAGGAATGATACAAAACTCCTCTATCATGCATGGCTTTGGCTATTTTTAAGCAGCCCTTATTTTTAAGTGCACTAAAATTTCCTAAAGCAATCCACCATTCATCTTGAAAATCCAGATGACTAATGGAGTGCAACTTCCAGACAAAATCTTGCACGACATTCTACAGTAGTGACTGTAGACTGAGTGAATAGCACTTTGTCTGGATATTTCTGGGCTCCAAGTTATTATTTGGATGGAATGGCTGTAAAGGCTGTAAACCAATCAAAAAGCAAGAGTTCAGTCAAGTAGGAAAGAGCTCCGCTTTCAGATGAGCAGATTTGTGTTGGGATACACTGTTTTCCACATCACATAGTATCTCATTTGTGTTTCTCAGAGAGACCAGTTACTTTAGCTATTCCTGTTTTATTCACAGATGCCTGTTGACCCTATCTAGCCCTGCATGCTGGATTTCTCAATTACAACCTTAGTCACTTTTCATAAGGTAGTTGAATATTTTGGTTTTCCTCTTACCAAACATTCCCCAAAGCCAATGAATCCATTATCCATTCCATTTCCATGTAACCAGGACAACTTTTGTGTATGAGCAGTTTTTTCTTTGTAACTCACTGGGTACACTAACCTCAACTGGCTGCTGAGAAAAGTGAGCAGAATGCGGTCTCATATGTGCATCCTCTAAAAATCTGAAATATTAAAAGCACAGTGAGAAACAGTTATGATTCAAATGATGTGTTTGAAAACAAAATTGTGTAACTTCTAGCATTGATGTCAGTACCTGTGCAAGCCTTCTCTCTTTTTATTATTGATGTCTCCTGATTTAGTTGATGGTCTGCTCGTGAAGGAGCTCCTTTTTCTGGAAGGAGGATTATAATACCTATATTTTACAAGAAAAGCTTGATGTGATGTCTTCAAGATTTGTGGGGTAAAACACTGCTTCTTTTCTGTAAAGTAAATTGCATGTTTGTCAAGGAGGTCCCCAGTAGCTTTTATGAACAGCGTTTTGAAATGCCTTCTTCCTGTTGTGACTGCCCAAAGGCATGTGAGGCTGCAGGAGGGGTGAAGCAGATGATCTGTGGGCACTAGGACTGTGAACTGGTGTCTGAGATAAAGCACACAGAGCAGTATTTGGGATAGCCTTTCTTGCTGCAGCAGGAGCCAGCATCAGAGTCCTTGAGGTGAACTTCTGACGTGATACAGAGAGGGGCTGCTCTCTCTGTGTTGTGGGGTAGTTGCTCCGACCGGACAATGGGTGACCATTTTCCAACAGTGCCCCATTTGTCTGTAAGTTAAAGAACAAAACTGACAGATAAATTGCTCCAAAATTCTCTAGAGACACTATTTCCCACAAAGTAGCTCACACAGGAGGAATTTTAACAAACTGTTTTCAAACTGGCTCAATTGGTTTTAACGGGTGTAACTGACTTGACCAGTTTTGGGAATCACAGTTAGTGAGTGGTTAGTTAGTAAAGCCATCCTGCCACTGTGCTTGAGCTAATTAACTAGTCCTTTACCTAGTTTCCTTTTTCTTCCTTCTCTTTACTAAGCTGAGGTTTCTAATAGCAAGTAGTCTTGGGAAATTACAGAAATCCCATTTTCCTTGCCAGGGCTGACAGAGGGAGAACAGGAGACTTTTTCTTTCTTGGACATTATGTATTATCACTTACGGAACTGATGACTCAATGGCAGTCTTACAGTCCTCCTTCAATGGTATCTTCTGTTTTCCCTCTTTGTGTGCCTTTGAAGGTGTGAGCATGGCATCATCTCATGAGTTTGAAGTCAAATAAAGCCACTGTTTTCCTCACAAATACCACAGGTGAAATTGTGATCTATTGTTTTGCTATTCATCTCACTGGGAGAAAGACTTTACAAAACAAAATAATGCACGTTTGAACTGAATGCTGTTTGTAAACAATATCATTGTTTACAAATTGTAAACAAATTATTGTTTACATTGTAAACAATATCATAGTAAACCCACTATGATTCTCAAATTATAGAAAGTCTTACAATCTAAATATAGTCTATTGAATTTTTGCCTGGGAGAGACACTGGACTATGGTAGGATGAAATGTTTTCCAAGAATTTGTTGAGGTGAGGTTCACTGGCACAATTTGGTGAAGAACAAGTCTAATCACATTAATATGGGGTTGTCCAGTTTCTGATATCTGTCAGAAAATATAGAAATAGGATTAATTACTTTAGGGTCTTGGTTTTACCAATAACTAATGTTCTAAAATTCAGGGAATACTGTAAAACAGTGGAAAATGTGGGAATACACAGAAAAATATTGGAATTTCATTCTCTTGAAAACACGGTGTTCTCTTGAACACATATTAGTCACATAACATGGCTACCTGTCATTGTAGACCATGTGGGGACTGAAACAGTTCAGTAGGAGGACAGGTGTCAGGTGGCAAAACTGAGAGTCAAATATTATCTCTGCTTGACTAGACTATAAAAAGCCACACTGAACAAACCTGCACATAACTGCTGTGCTACAGGCACTCCCTACACCACAGAGCCCAGCTAACTAAGGGGAAAATGGGCTTTTTCACGTGGCTCAATGCTACCTGTGTGACAGGTCATATGCTGTCAGAACATCACATACCTTCTGCTGGTTTGGAGAAATACTTCTACACTTGACTGGTGAGGCAGGAAGACATGTACAAGATCCTTCTTGTATTTCTCAAGGGTTTGAATTAGTCTGTCTCTTTTCTGCTGGTCCTTGTCTGTACATGTAAATATGAAAATACAATCTGTTCCTGTTATGTCAATGATCAGGTTATACAGTATAGTTCTTCATTCTTCTTTTTGGCCACTAAAGACTATTTTGTCTCCTCCTCTTAATACCATGTAACAGAGAAGGCTATCATTCTACCTTTTACAGTTGGCTCTTGCTGCTTCTATGCTCAGCACACATCTAAATTTGAAATCAGTGTGAGCCGGGACTCCTTTACATCACTCAAACAGTCAGTAATGAGCTACTGGAGGGATAAGAGAGGATAACATTTTGCTCCCACCCTGTCCATCCTTTCCGCTATCCTAGACAGAAGCTAAGACAGGTCAAAACAGAAGAGCTGAGGCAGTTGACTAAGGATGAGAGTCTATGTACTAAGAGTTGAATGACCAAAGTCAGGCTGCCACTGTGGTCTGTGCAGGCTGCAGTCCCAAGAAAGTCCTCATGCTGCACTGGTCAAACTCAGGCTAAGAAGTGTAGAGTGACCCTTTTGTTAGTCACTCACACTCAAAATGAACAGAAACAGACTCAGCCCTTTGGCACTGGCACAGAAGACATGGATGCCCAATTCTGAAGTGTCCAAGGCCAAGCTGGGTGGGGCTCTGAGCAACCTGATCTAATGCAAGGTGTTCCTGCCAACAGCAGGATTGGAAACAGGTGATCTTTAAGATCCCCTTCAACCCAAACCATTCGATGATTTCATGACCTTCTGATCTTCCTGCAAATATGCTAGTGAGAGTAGAAATAAGAACACTTATTCTTACAATCATTATTGCTGCATAGCATATTATAGAATTTAATATGTAATATATCATATATTAAATATTATAAAATAATAAGAAAAAAATACAGAAGTAGGAAGCAGATATGAGTTACCCAAGACTATAGAATCACACAGGGGCATATTTATGTATAATGCAAAGCTTCTTGCAATTCACATCCTTTGTCAGAACCTCACTTTTAACAGTGCAAACAGGAATGATGCATGACGAAAATTTTCAACTCTTTTTACCCGCTGTGTTCCTTCCATGCATAGCTCTGAGAGAAAGTATATGTTGATGGGCAACAACATGTTTCTTTTTTAGAGAGATGTTTAAAAAATACCCTCTGGCCCCCTCCAGTTCTAGCTGAAACTACTGACTCACACAAAATAGTGATAAAGTGGGATTCACTGAGGTCCTGCAAGCTGCATATGATCTTTTGAGTTGAAAACGCAGCTCTGTCAGAATTTCCTCATCCTATGGAGCTCTAGCACATGGTAGCACATGCCAATACTGCCAGGCAGGCCAGCAAAGAAATGTGTTCTGCTCCTTCCCCTTTGGTTGCAGCTGCAGAGGCTACTTGAAGATGTAATTCTAGAGCACTGGAAAGGCTTAAGGAGAGCTGGTGAAATGTGACTTCTGTAGTGTGATGATGCTTTGATTAATAATGACTTATTCCTGTCAAAATTCACAACAGGTTCATGATCAGCCCAGGGTCCCTTTACACTGCTGCTGTGGCAAGAGACTAAAACTTGCCCTCACAATAAGTTACAAATTTTTTTCTAATGAAAAGCAACAGCTCCTCCTCTGAAGGGGTGTAATTGCAGGCCATCTCACTAATGTCACAGAATAACACCTGAAACCTGGAGAAGCAGCACTTACTAAGGATGGTTTTTTTGAAGGGAGAGATGCACCGACCTGTATTTAGTATTGCAAATTTCTGAATGAACAGGAGGGTTACTGGGTTTTAGTCTTACAGTACTATTTCTTTTGGAAAAGAAACAGCTGAAACTTTTCTAAAAACAAAACCAAACCCTCACATACTAAATGGATGGCTCCTCCAAAGTTTGTGAGGGGTCTTATATGGGGCACACCATCACACAGTCTAAAATAACCTCAAGGCTGTGTCCTTTTCATTAAAAAACCAGATTTCGCTGACAGCTAAAACCAATACATAGTCTCCTGAGGCATGTAATCTGGCTTTCCAGTCTTGCATAGACATGAATTCATAGCATCATCCTATTAAGAAAAACATGTTGACAATGCTTAATCCTATTTGGATGACTGGGAAGCAGGATTATACAACTCACTGGAACAAATAACAAAATGTACTTGCTCAGTCGCACTCATGCAGATATTAATACCTTCCCAATTTATATTGGTTTTCACGGGGCCCAATCAAAGGAACCCCCCTTCTGATTAATTGCATTCTGCAATCATGTGAAAAATAGCAGGCAAGGCAGCTTGTGTGGTGTCTGTGCAACAGTGCCACCAGTCAGGGTAACAGGTTTCTTTCAGGACTGTGCCAACGGCTTGGGAGACCTCAGGAAAAAGTGACATCCGTGCCACTCCTCCCTTCTGTCTGGGCACAGGTGAGGCAGGACAACTGAGCCTTCAGCAAGCCTTGCCAAGGGCAAGAAAATAAAATGTTCCAGGTCAGAGAGCCACAGGTTATAAACAGCTTTTGTCTAGTATTTCACTGATATTTTGACTATAAATATGGGTTATAAACATGCCACATGGCAGCAAGCCTATTCAAATACATCCTATTCCAGTGCATTATGATTTTATGTTTTGAGGAGTTAGCAAAAGCTCCTGGGCAGAATGTCTCATAGCAACTCTCCCTCCCCTTTCCTGATAGTTTCACGTGCTGGGTTTTGTATGTGCCACAGCCAGATGAGGCTGACTGAGGTGTTCTGCAGCAGATCCTGGTTTGCTGACATGTCTGCTAAGGGATCTGCTTGCCTAAACATTTTCCAGCCTTGCTCTCCAGTTTCTCTGCAGGAGAAAACAACCACTTCCCCACTATGCCTTTTTCCAAATGCTTTTTGAAAACAGCGATGATCAATAACAAAATAAAAAAATAGCATGAAAACTTTGCATGATGCTTGGTGGTTTTTTTGTTTGGTTGGTTTGGTTTTTGGGGTTTTTTCCTTTTTCTTTTAGAAAAGCAAAAATTAGCTCTTCCCTCACCTTCTGATCTCATGTCTCAGCAGAACAGTTTAAGAACTGGCTGAACTGCTTCCCAGGGAATAGAATCATGTAATGTGGCCAGTGCAGGAGTTATTTAGGCAAATGTATTCAACAGCCTTTCTCTTAAGCTCATTTGCTTGCTAAATTATTGTCCTGCCTTCTGTGGCAGGCAATAATTTATCAGTGCTAGAGTACAATTTCACTGGTACTTGTACTGGTATCTATACTTGTCAATGTGACAAAAGTAGAGAAAATTAAAGGAATCTGGTTGTAATCTGGTTTCTGTAAACCACAGGAAGATCAGATACTATAGCTCCCACTCTGTTTTCCTGGCAGCTCTTTTTGCTTGCCATTTGATAAAATACCTTGTCTTTGCTTCTGTGTGGAAGTCCAGTGTACAAAATGAGTGGGCACAAACTTACCTGATATAAAAGAAGCAGCTGAGCTGATAATACTGGTTGATCTGAAGGAAACGAAATAAATCTGCTTTGTTTTTTTTTTAAATCCAGTGCCTTTAGTTCTACTTATCTTTATCTTACATAGGAAGAAGGGTCATTAAACACCTTAGATTACATGCACAGCTGCCTCCTAAAAGAAAAGGATTTTTTTGGGTCTAAGGCAGAACATTATGGCCCAAGTATGAATATGGGATATAAAACCAGAAGAGGCTTCCCTTTTTTACCAGATATTACAAAACTTAGTGATTATAGTTAGAAATAGAAGCCACACCTTGGCTCATGCCTTCATTCTTGACTCAGAGTGGGAGTTCTTGTTTAATTCCTACCAAGAGTTTTAAAACAGTTGGCTAATGTTTAATTCCTGATGACTTTTGAAAAACAAGGAAGTTTCAAAGGACTGTAGGGAAAAGAGAAGAGCAAAAGTGGTAAATGAACTCCAGGCTAGTATCAGTCCTGAGCATAACAACTGAAAGGCTGTTACAAGACTCATTTGAAGTAATGTGAGCAGCACCAGCTGAAAAGGTTAAACACAAAACCATGCTAATTAGATAAGAAAAAAAGAGATTTTGATTGTGGTTGCATGAGATATAGGTGTTTGTTTAAAAGGCTTATGTAAGCTCCCTGGCTTTGTTCTGTGTGTTCTGCATGGCATTTTGACTAAGAAATTAGGACAAAATTACAGGTGTTTACAAAATGGTGAACGAGGAGATCTGAAAATGTAATTAGCAGGTGTTTCTAAAGCAAGGATCGCTTTTGATATTATAATATTAAATTATTTCTTTCATTCATCTGAAAGAAAACATAAAATCATTTCTCATAAAACCTGAATAACTACAGTTTGGGAACTCATGAATAATAAAAGGATGGTTTACTGTAACAAAGTGATGTGCATTGCTCAGTGATGTAGATGTAGGGAAGCAGCATACTTTTCAGCATGGATAATGGAACATCTCCACTGTGAAAAGGCAGTCTCTTACCTAAAGAAGGAGAGTCTTATCTGGGAATCAGTGTCCCTAAAAAAACATCCATACCTTCTTCTAGATGAACAGCCCAGGGTAATTTCCCACAGCAACAGTGGAGCCAAAATTAGTGTAATACCACTGGCCATAAAGAGTGGAAACTTCAAGTGTAAGTACAGGGAGCCTTTACTTCTGCTTCCTCAACAGTTGCTACTGGAATTATACATCCTACTTTAAAACTTTACTACTCAATAAGTATTTACAAATTAGGAAGGATACAGAGAAGACCCATAAGTATGATGAACTCTGGAAAATACTCTCCAAAGAGTCAGATTTAAGGAGCTGGAAGTATTTATTTGTGCAAAAGGATGGTTAAGAAGTAACTTTATTCCTGTTTAGGACTACCTATAGACATAACAGAAATTAAACAATACAAATGCATCCTAAAGGAGAGGTATATGCTCCTCATTGCAAGGTAAATTAGCCTTTGGAACACTTTAATGAGAAGTGGGATGTAAATAAATAAAGTTTGGACATCTGAAGCCTTTCCCCATAACTCTCAGAAATAGCAATGAATGCAGAGAAGACTTAGGGGGAAAAAAACAGGCTATATAACCACAGCACTTTATTCTTGCTGTGTCTGTGAAACTCAGAGATATGTGTCAGTCATCACAGATCACTTACCTACTTCTCTAGAACCTCATTTTTTCTCCATTTTGCTGCTGCTTTTAATTGATGTAATATTAGATTTTTGGCCAATTCAATACACAGAGATACAAGGAGAATTACTCATGAAGCTCCCATCTATGGTCCAGGTACTATAGTCTGTGCTGCTAACAGTTTGTCTGGTGGGGGAACTGTTTATTTTGATATTTCAGTGCAAAGAAGACCATTTCTTCAGCAGAAACCAGTGGTAACTGAGGCTCAAGTGCTTAGATTTAATTTCAGAGGCTCTTTTCTATGTTAGCTGTCCTTACAAAATGCCTATGTTGGCACATTAAGCTACAGGACATGGGTGCTTTTTAAGCCCTAAGGTTCAGTTCAGCATGATTTGTTTTCAGCAATATTTAAATGCTGCAATGCTATAAGGTGAGTGGATAACAACAATTTTAAAGGGGAGGAAACTTCTCTGAAACACCAGACAGAGCAAGGAAACATTTCAAACTGGCACTGCCTGTTGTTCTTTGTCATATTGTTCTCTAAGCATGTGCCAAATTCTGCACCTTTTACTACTGTGAGTGCTCATGTTGACATTAACAGGTATTTCCCCAGGAGGAAGGCAAAAAGTAATCAACTCTACACAACAGACCACCCTTTCCAACATTTCTGAGTTGCTTGAAACCCTTGGCCATAACCCACATCTGTTCTGACTGGTTCTGCCCTACTAACACATTCATGGTTCTCAATGGATCTGACAGCACGTGACACAATTCCTGTGTAGATCTCACCAAAATTAGGAGAGAACACACTCTCTTCTCTTATTTGAACAAAGACAAGTTTTGACATTAGTTTTACTTTTGTAGGAAAAGTGGGGTTTTTTAATCTTTTAGTGAGTATAAGTAAAGAATTCCAGAATGTCGTGTACAAGAGAAATGTCAAGATGCTTCACTCCTGTTTAAAGTACTGAATGATTGCTACTTTCCCCTTTGGCAGCAAAAGGCAAAGTCAGTGCACAATGGCTGGGACAAGATTCCTGTTCTCTACATCCTCCAATAGCTCCCACAGTATTCTTCCTCCCTTTTTAAAAATACCCCTTTCAACAGCACAGGCTCTGAAATTGATGGGAAGGATGGTTTGGTGATTAAAACACTATAGTAGGACTTGGAAAACTATCCCATAATTCCCAGCTCCAGAGTGATCACAGGTATGTTAATTAATCTCTGGTGTCTTAATTTGTTCCTTGTAAATGAGGATGATAACACTCATCTACTCTGCTCCAGCTGGTGCATTTTGGGCAGATACTCCCAGAAGATGATCTTGAAATGTGCAGTGGTACTGTGAAGAAACTCAGATCCCAAATGGAGTTGCCTGCATAGTGTAGGATTTGTAGTTTGACAAGAAGAATTTATGAACTAGACAAATGGTTTAATCATGGATAACAGCTGAATGATGCAGTAGTCATACATTTGATAGTCCCTTTATTGCAGCTCTCTTGTGAGGGTGGTATAAGCATTTATTTTTTACAGACTACGAAACTTTTTATTAAAAACCAGCTCACTAATCCTCCATAAATCTGCAACAATAGAAAATTGATGTTTGCCTATATAAACACATTAATTTTCACTGATTCCCAGATGATTTGTTCAATTGCCCAAGATTCATGGCAACTAAGATTCCTTATCTGTAAAGATAAAATTACGTTTATATAATTGACTGTATACTCTGTTCACAGAAACTGTGGAGAAAATCCTGGAATTTTGTATGTCTCTGAACTGTCAGGAGAAACAGCTTGTTCTTTTTCACAGGTGTTGTGGGCTTGAAAATCACAAAACAACTTCATTTCCAGCTGGCTAAAATCTGAATGGAAATTGTTATTTTGACTAATGTCTGTCTCATGCAGAGAATTATAAAGGGAAAAACACAGATTATAAAAAGACCAGTATGTGCCACATCTAACCACTTAAATACTCTGCTGGTACATGGAAAAATAAAATTCCTCTTAAAGAAAGCTATTATTCCTTTTTCCAATTACTAAAGCATATGTTTCTGCACACATTTGTTTGTGTGTTTGGGTTTCATATTTATAAAAATGAGTCACTGCATATGAAGCAATTGTATGATCAACACTTCCCAAAAGGTGAACAAGGAACAGTCACATGGCTTCTTGTACTTACATAAAATATTACTTGTAATTCCTTTTGGGTAAATGTATATCCTGTACTCTTAAAAGTCCAGGGAATTATGTAAAACATACAGTGGTCTAAAAAGCTCATCTTGCGATCATTGGTAGTTGACCTTGACTTGGTAATCAAATTGTAGCTCAACAGAGAGGTGAAGGAATGGCCTTGTCTTAACACCAAGGTTGTGGACACCTGAAAGTGTGCTCAGAGAGGCAGATTTCCTATGGGTCTTTCTTCAGGTGGTTCTTTGGCTTGGGTAGAGTGACCTGACCACTTCCTAGCACAGCTTCACCATGCTGGTGTGTGTGTTTTGCTGGACTGATACCCAGTACTCTGCTAATGGAAGCAGAGCAGATACTGCAAAGCTAGGACCAAAAATATGCATGAGAGCAGCCCTTGGTGGACACACTCTCATTCCGGGAATGGGAGAGTAGGAGGAGAATTAGGGTAGGGTGCCTTGGACCACTGCACTTCCCTATAGTGACGGAGTCAAAGGGTTGACCTTTAGTAAGAGGTTTTCAGAACTGCAGGATTGACTAACGATTTGGGTGGCTTGTTCTCCTGTAGGAGTTGTGGGTTACCTTTAAAGATCTCCTGTTTAGGGCTGCTTTGACTAATCTTTCACAAGTGTTTTTTCCTAGTTTTCTGCCAGCTCGTCTGGGACAGCATCATATGTAAATCCGCCAAGGTTTCTACTCCCCTTACTGAGCTGATCAGCCTCAGGAGATCTGACTCAAACGGGCTCTTTGAATCTGGGGCAGAACATCATTGAAACATGGAAATAAGGATTAGAAGAGACTTCTAGAGCTGTCTTATACTTTCAAAGTCCAAAAATGATTCAACTGCTTAATATTAATTATTATTAATTCCTAATAACTGAGAAATTTAAAGGACCTTCTGGATGCCACAGCTAAGTTTAAGTCTCAGGCTCAGTGCTGTATAAATAAAGCACTGATTTCAGGCAAAATTACACTGACTTTTCTACTTTGTTCAGATAGAAACAATGCCTCGTAACATTTTTTTTGCCCCAGAATTTTCACATGCCCATTGGAACATGAATTCTTCTTTTTGATCCCTGAGACACTCTTCTGAAATCTTGTCACTGATGCCTTCAGCAGCACACCTTATCCTCTTTCCATACCCTTTAGATGTTCTTTCTAGGAAGAGTGCCTTCTGCTGAGAGTAAGAAATGTAAACATCCTCCTACACAGACACTTGGAATGGCCAAGGAATTCCTGTTTTCACAGTACTTTCATAAATGATGCTGTTCTCATGACTCTTAAAACACCTCTGTATAATTTTATCTCCATAAGAACACGTGTGATGATGAACTATATCTCTCATATCCCTGATCTCTGCTGCATCGTCAGCTAATATACCTTTCTTAGGGCATGGGAAAACCATATGTTTTCCCATTCTTTAAGGGAAGCCAAAAAATGGCCTGTGATTTTTAGCATAAGAACACTGGAGATGCATTTTTACAGCTACAACAAAGCCAGCTCTGTGTTGGAGAGAAGTGACTGCTCAGGAAGTTTTATCTTAAACGTTTTTCCCTAACTTTTGTCATAAGTTTGTGCAATTTCAGGAACATATCAAATGTTAATTTGACATTAAAGAGACACAACTATTATCTCACCATTATTTTACTACTATTTAATCCAGGGATACAAATGTGGGAATGGTTCAAAACGTTGCCAGAAGAGGTTCAGACTGAACATCAAGAAGCATTTCTTTCTCAAGAGGGTGGTCAAACACTGGAACAGGCTTCCCAGAGAGGTGGTTGATGCGCCAAGCTCATTGATGTTTAAGAGGCATTTGAGCAATCTCTTATTTACAGGTTTTAACTTTTGGTCAGCCCTGAATTGGTCAGGCAGTTGGATTGGATGATCATTGTAGGTCCCTTCCAAGTAAATATTCTATGCTATGCTATGCTATGCTATGCTATGCTATGCTATGCTATGCTATGCTATGCTATGCTATTCTCACAAATTGATGAAAGTTGGCATTTGGTATTCTTTACAAACCATACTTAAGGGTCATAAGAAGAATTTTTATGTGAAAAAAAATCAGCTTATCCAATGGCACTCTTACCCACTGCAACATTATTAACTTCATGAAATCTAGAAGTGCAGAAAGCCCAATGAAGCAACAAATTTAAAACAGTGTCCTTCTAAAGCCTAGAACTGAAAATCCAAAATATACCTGAACACATTCAGGAGAAAGTCCTATCCATTGCACATCTCAAATTTTGTCTGCACAGTTCTGAATCTGCAGTGCAACACTACAGATGCCTTGTGAAATGGTGCAGTTTATTTATAAGAAATATTAGCAAGTTCTTCACAGTGTTTTATCTGCTGTGCATTTATTCTTAAAATGAAGCAATGTGTTGCACTCTGTATTTTCTTCTGGCTTCTCAAATCTAATCTTTGTAGGTGTTTCAATCTTTCTCTTTAGTTTTATAGGTTTTTGTATGTCTCCATCACTACCAGGTGACCTGAATTTTCTTTTCAGCCTACCACTGAAACGTGTGGTATCCAACACAGATCACACATTTTGAAAAATCCAACACAGTTCACACATTTGGAAAAAAAGATTATATCTAACTGAGTGTATGGATTGAGAACAGGTAAGAAAATACATGGCTTCAGAATGTGTACCTGTCAAAGTTCTAATAAATGTCAAGGTTTTAAAAGCACTCCACATTTAGTAACTAGCAAAAGTAATAGTGGGAGATGGTTGTGGGAGAAAATTGTACATGAAAAGAAAAAAATGCTGTAATCTTGTATTAAGCAGAAAATTAGTTTTGCCCTTTCATTATTCTAGTAGGCTGGCAAAACAGACTTAATATATTTTCTTTATGCAAATTATATTTGATTATGCAAATAATAAACAGAAACCTATTTTTGTAGGCATAAAGTCATTTTATACTGCTCAAATGATTTGCACATCAACCCCAACAACAGCAACTGTACCTCCATTGTGCTACTGCCCTACTTAACACTTCAGAACACAGAAGTTCTGATGCACATTTTCATGGTGACTTCTAAATTTTGAGTTTTATTCTTTGAGGGATAAAATTTCTTTTGCCAAGCGGACATTTCTGGAGCTAACCTGTCAGAAAAAGGACTTAGCTCATGTATAGTATCTTTTAGTGAAGATAAATATTAAACAACACAGGTGATTTGCATTTCCCCAGTGGGCTACTGACAAATTTTATATTGGGTGCTCGCTTTTTCTGACTGGGAGTATCACGTTATGACTCCCATGACCATCAGGCAGCTTGTACTCAGTGTGGGCTTCTAAATTAACAAAAACTGCACAAAGCAATTTGATTCTGCTTAGCTCTGTAAGACGAGTATCTTCCTAAGAAAGCATTTTAAGAAACAGACAATATATCCCTCTGATACGTTATCTAGGATCACTTGTTATTGTGGCAAACCCAGCTGAACAAACTCTACATCCTCTTGATATTCTCAAGGAGGTGAGATTCTACTCCTCATGCACTTCTATGTCAGGATCATCTCACTAATCAAACTAATGTTCTCAGAAAACTTTCCAGGGCATTTTTTCTATTATTAGAGCGCTGTTTAATCACTATTAAAGTGATTACTACACAACACTAGTCTTAAAATTATTATATAATAAGACAGCTCTGAAGAAAAAAGGAAAACACTGTTAAGCATGAGGAGTTTAAGAACAAAGTTAAGGAAGTTTTGATTGTAATGTGTTATGATCTTGAACTTGTTCTCTTGCTCTTGTCTAATGAGCATCTCATATGATACATTTTTCTGACTCTTTGTGGTCAAGGGTTATGTTTACCTTCTTGACTTGTGTGTATCTTGCTGGAACAACTGCATCTCAGCATTGCCTCTGAGCTATCTTTGCTTCCAAGTGTGTTATGCCCTGCTCAGAGCAATGGCCCTCTGCAGGTCCCAGACACATGGTTCCCACTATGCATGCACTGTGGAAAACCAGGAGCCTCCATTTTCCCAGATTTTTGAATTTCATTCTAAACCAGGAGGTGTCTGTGTAGGAAGCATGTGTGCTGCCTTGTATGTAACTATCAGAACAGAGATAAGAAGAATATGCCTCACAGCCTGGTGAATGAGGGAAACCAAACATTCCAAAGTGAAGGCTGTGTTTCCAGGGAAAAGTATGAAGGTGCTTCTTTTCATCAGTCTTCCTTCCTATCAAAAAGGGCAGGAGGGCAGGAGACTCTGCCTTGACAATGGGTCCTGCAGGCTTCAGCCAAGAGGTGGCGTTAAGGTGCAGTGCAATGTTCTCCTACCAAACCCCCATTTATTCCTCAAAATTTGTTTCAGCGGTCGTGTGCCCGATGTCCAGAGACACACGGAGCCGCTGGGGAAATGCAAAATACAGTGTGGAACAGCAAGGAATTCAAAGGGCTGGTGGCATGAATTTGGACTGTAAAACTAAAGCAATTTATGACTCCAACAGCCTTCTTTGCAGTAGGTGTTTCAGCAAATCCTACACTCTGCAGATCAGCTTGTGCAAACAGGAACCAAGTGCTGGATACAATTAAGTTAGATACTAGATTAGATACCAGATACTGTTATCTTAACCCTGAAAATGCATATTTTTGGCCCATATATGCCTTTTCAGAACACCTTTATCATAAAAGAAGACAAATGTTTCCAAACCAAACAAATGAAGGCAGACCTACTTTCAAAACAAATCAAACTACTCACATTTAACACTGGTATGCAAACTCTTTGGTGCAGATGAATCAACAGCAGCTGTATTAACAAAAAGTAGGTTTAGTCCAATGAAACACTAACATCACAAACAATCATAGTAAAATGGGTAGAGATGAGACTGATAATCCTAAGGTTGAATTCCCTACGTGAATATAGTACTAGACTGCATAATATTGGCATTATTAATAATGCAGATCTACTGACCACCAAATCCCAATTTTTCCCTACTGATGAACACCATTTTCTTCTATTATCTTTGTCCTAGTTCAGTTCTCAAAATCTGGCATAGGTTACATGCTGTGAAATTAGTTGAGTTAGACCAACTACAACTGCAATGATACTATTTGAGGATTTGACCCCTCGTCTCTATCCACATAAAAGCATAAGAGAAGTGCCTCAAGAGTGCTCTTACTGGTTCAGTATCGAATCTGGATTTGATTTTTGTGGTTTTCACCCATATCTATTTAGATGCAGAAATTAGAGGCAGTATGGCTACATTTATTAAACTTCATTTTAATTTACAATTTAAGAAAAGCTGTACTAATTTTGTATTGGCATTTACTGCTACCCAGAAAGTTTATATTTCATGGATGAGTATCCAGCTGCTATCAGAGAGGGGAAACTGCCAACTGATGCTTGAAGATGTGATTCAAGATGTCCCAAGGCTCAAGGTCATCAGTTTTTCATCATCTTCCTAGCAAAAGGAGCTATTTCATTATGCAATACAGTTTTGCACAACATTTTCTGTTATGTGGTGATGTGGTTTCAGTTGTAAAAGATTAAATGGAATAAGCTTTGAGGAATCAAGCATTCCTCAGCCTTCATTAAGTCCTGTGTCCATACAGGAGGTGTTAAGGATGGTAATGGAGGTCTGTCAGATTGCATACCCTTGGATATAATTGAGGTATATGAGGAAATAGTATTTTTGACTGTAGAGGGAAAAGTAATCTCCTAGAAGCTCAATATTCCAGTTGCATTTGAAGTACACTGACTTCATTTCCATCTTTTACTTTTGTGATTACTGCCAAATGCCAAAGCAAATTGTAGTTTGTACAAGTGCTCCAAAGTTTTGGACATGCAGGTCTGGCCAAATAGGTTGTAGTTTAAAAAGCAGGTGCATTTCAAAAAGATTGGAGAATATTTGGAAGAATACTGGAGAAGGCCTTTATACACTGACCAGATTTTTCAGAGGCACAAAATTCTACAAGGTCTTGTAAAGCTGTACAGAATAGGTGGCAAATCAGCATTTCACAGGATCAGGTATGTACAGAAGAAAACCTTGATATCCTTGCAATACTGCAGTTTTTGATATGTATGTAAAAATCAGCTCTACAAGGAAAACCTGTGTGAATTATGAAGCACTATAATAAGTAAAATAAGTGTTTTAAGATTAAAGGTTCCAAATCTGACTTTTGAGAACTGTAAATTCAGATCGTGAAACACATAAGAATTGAAATTTTAGCCACTGGAAGTTTTGATTAGCACCTACTGTGAGAAGCTCTTTCCAGATTGACTGAATTCTGCTGCAGAGAAGCAGAACTGACATTTGAAAAAAAACCTGAAACCTGCTTGGGAGCAAAGCACTTGACTCCTTTTATATTAAGAATATTTTTTGTGTAGTTTCTTCTGAGCTGTAAGAACGTAATTGACAAAAAGACTGCAAAATACCTATTACTTTCCTTTTATTTTTTGACTTTCACTCCCTCATTTAGATTTCACCAATTGAGAATAAAATTTTGATTATATATGGCAGTGTTTGCTGCTCTTAATTAGTCCTGATCCTTCTGTATATTTATAAGTAAAGCTCTAGGATGTGAATTCTACAGTTCCTAGAGTTCACTCTTTCTGTGACATTAGCCATGAAAAAGCAAAAGTTGCTTGAGTAGGAAAGTACACAGCAACAATCCAGCTTCCAGCTCCTAATATGAGTGGGATGGTCATGAACTGTAGCATGGTGGAGGTCATGAAACTTTCAAAGAATGATTCTGACACCACAATGAAAAGATGCACTGTATTTGAGCAAAGTAGTATAAGATAAAGCTTCTGGCACTGCAAACTGACTAAAGGATTGATCTCCTGGCAAAAAAAACACAGCAGCAATCTCATCTATTGTTCAACAGTTCTGTGTTGTTATAAAGCTCACTGCATGTGACCAGTGGATTTTTTTGGTCAGAAAGCCTTTGGAGCCTGAGGACTGGAAGTTTTGCAGGAACCTAATTACAGCTGTGGCCATTCAACTCCACCTGTTTAATCTTCACCTGAAGCACCTGGAAGTTTACACAGCTCCAGACAACTGACAGAGGCATTTTTTTTTAAATTCTGAATTTTCTTTCTCGTCATTTTTGGCTGTTTGCAGAAAGGAGGGCATTTGAAGAGCCCTCACAAACATGACCACATGTGGTTAGTGGAACTTCCCTCTGGGTTATTTAGGACTTACTTATACTGTAACTTTCTAAACATCAAAAGCTGCAACCCCACTGTTTCTCTTCAGTAGTTCCTCCCAATTAAACAAATACCTGCTCTAGTTCTCATTTTGCCTTTCCTGTTAGTCCACTGCCATATACACCTAAAAAAAAAAGAAACTATGAGTAAAACAACTCGGGGGAATTAGATAACATTCCTTTTCCTCACATGAACTTGTCATTTCATGGAACAGTTCCTCTCCATAAACTTTACATCTTTGAACAGTCGGAATTCTCCCAAGCTTCTCCCAAGACAAGGTTACAGTTCCAGCTGACTGTTCTACATATCTCTTAGGGCACATCATTTTATACCTCATTTTTAATTCCTCCTACTCCTGTTGAGTTAGTGACAGAGAGAGGGAGGAAAGAAAGAGGAAGAAATTCAGCAGCCAGCCAAAAATAGGGGCAACGAACATATCCTTGACTCTGATTTCACCTTTTACCTAGATAGATATTGTCATAGTTAAAGACTGTATACACCTTTGGCAGACATCAATTTCTTGAAATGAGAAGCCATGTGGTCTTGAATGATGTATTGATTGGAGAATTTGCAGGAAGGTCCAGGAGAAAAAGTGGAAAAAAACTGAGTTTATTCAGTGGGACAAGCAGTGTCTCAGGTAATAATAGTTCTGAAAATACTGTAATATTTATTCTCTCTTTGCAGTAACATCAAGTCAGTATTCATTCTTTTACTTCAAAAAGTAAGAATAGCACAGAATATAACATGAACAAGTGGCAGATTATTCCCAGTTTTCACGTTTTTGAGTACCTGAGAATCATGGCTTGCAATAAGTAATGCATGAGCCTTTGATATTGTTGAACTCTGCAGAATAACAGAGGATCTCACTGTTTAATATCTGATATAACTAAAAGCATTTGCCTTCTGAAAGATTTAATACTAGAGAGTATTAAATAACAGTAGAGAGCATTAATACTATTATTAATGCTAATAGTGTTATTAGATAATATTATGAAGTACTGAAAAATGCATATTAATATCTCACCTCTTGGTGATACCAGACCTAACTTGAACATCCTGTAGTTTGGTAAAGGACTGGATACAGTCAAAGACAGAAGTAGAGCCAGAAGAGGAGCCAGATCATGGAACTGAATTTTGTTACATGCAGACTGACCATGACACCCCTCTGAATCTCTAATTTGTCAGACTTCCCAGATTCAGAAAAATTTGTATGTGACCTAAGTTCATTAACCCAGAAAAAGAAGTATTAACTTGTTGTAATTTTGAACCTGTCAGTGTGGCTAAGACAAATAATTTTCTTTCAATCTGCTTCCAAACAAAAATATCGTTTCTTTTTCAAAACCCTCTAATTCCTAACAGACAGGATTTGTAGATGGAAAGTTACTAGCACATAGTATTAAAAAATCAACAGAATACTGGACATCAGAAACCTAATGTGCCTGACTTTCCATCCAAAGACCCAGAATGAGATAATCAGCCCATCCAATCCTATCCAGATTTGGTTTTCTGAGCCAACAAAATAAATTATTGTCTCATTGTTCACGTCCCCAATGTACAATTTAAGCTATTAACTTTGTTTCATAGCTTTTATTATGTTTTTAAAGAATAGGAGACCTTGAGTTGAGAGTCTGGGAATCAATCCTTCTAATCTGAGTTTGGCTGCATCCTTGCTGTGTTGCTTTTTCTTATCTCTTGCCTACCAAAGTGAGCCAGTGATACAAACTGCTTTTCACTGCCAAGGAGCTTGAATGCATTCAATTTATGGTGTCATCTTTTGAACAAGCACAATAAGAAAGAGCAGGACAGAACACCTGATTTGTTGCTTCACTTAGTATCATTCACTGATTTATTCCTACAAGTGACTCTAAGTCTGCCAGAAGGGCGTTGATATGAAGACTTGATTTCAACAGCTGGTCCAGGAGCAGCAGCATATCCCAACATGACTAGCTGAAGAAAGGTACTGTTCAGCTCCAGGGCCACCCATTCTGATTGTGCATGGAACACACAGGCACAGCCAGAGTGCTTCCACCAGCCCACAAGCAGGTACAGAGACATCAGCAGAAATGGTGACTCCATGTTGAAGAATGGAGAACTTGGTGCAGTATTCTGAGCAAACTGCATTTACCTCATCTCAATTAAATTGAGCATGAATAGTACAGGCACCACAATGGAATCTGGTACCTGAAGCAGACAAATACAAGCTGACAAACTTTCTAATCATGAACCTTTACACATCCAATTTTTTTCAGAGAAACCACTCATGGGTGTCAATGCCATAATAAAGAAATGAAATAGTTAAAATCAGTACTATTCTGTTTCAAAGCTCTTATGTGCTTGAGACCTGTAGTTGTTCACTCCAAAATTTCTAAAAATAATTTTTTTTCATTAATTTTGCCAGTTATGCTGTAACTTCCTGCTGGCAAAAACAACTGGAACAAGCTCTTCAGTAACATCCAGTACCACTCCTAGATGGTTTAAAGTGGGGTGGCTTTCCTGAGTTCAAGGAATGCCAAAGCCCTAAATCACAGCAGCTAGAGGCCCTTGTCACTAAGGGGAAAAAAAAGTATTTTGGTAAATGCCCCAAATCTTTCCCTGACTAGGAGTGACAAGCTGATTTCAATATAGGCAATGAAAAAGCATGGCAGAAGAACAAAATGATAATCGAAAAAATATCCAAAGATAAAAAAGGGAGGAAAAATCCATTTATAAAAAGAACATTCTTCTCAAAATGAATAACTGCCCCAAATCTGAAATGCTAAAGATATACAAGGCACTAGTACTTTGATCTAATTTTTGTCTTTCATAAAATCTAACTCTATGCTGTGTCCAGAAAATTACTGACATTGTGCAATAAGCAACATTGTGGTTATTCCTATGTAGGGAAAGGGGAAAAAAGCAAATTCCTCTTTGCCAGAGACTTTCTGTTGAACTTTGGCAAGTTATTCTGTGTTTTTGTGTCTCAATCTCTCTGAAGAGAGGACATGAAAAAGCACATCCCTTTCTCAAAGAAAGGGCTTTAAGGGAAAAAACAATGAAATGGGAAGACTTAGGAGGTGTCCAATGAAGTATTTCCCACCATTACAGAAGGCCATCTTATTTGAGCTCACTGGAAAGTTTACACTTTCAAACAATTTTTTTCTTATATTTTTTTTGAGCAATTTGAAATTGAAGGAAATGGGAAATAGAAATCTACTGGGAATTTTAAGTAGCCCTGTTAAGAGGCTCTGTTGACAGTGCAAACACATGTCAAGTCAAATTGAAACAGCCCTTTTGTGTGCTGTAAAGACAGGCAATGTTCTTAAGCCCATTTTTGAACAGAATCCAAGTTCTGTATTTTCTGTTGATTTACACAGATCTCATTTGCTGCAACATTCAGAAAATTGCTTGATCCAAGTTTTCAATGTTTCAGAGTTTCAACATTTTCTATATATGAGCACAGATCTATCTACAGAAAGTTGCCTGCTTTTGAAAATCTTTCCAAACTCTGAGGACTATTGTACTTCCAATAAACTTACATCTTGTTTCTACATATGAGGAAAGATCTCCAGGAAACCAGGACCCAAGAATAATAAAGAACCGTGACAACCCTCTCAACAGTGACTCTTTTTTATTTCCAACTTTATATTGACTTTCCTAGCAATTTATTATAGTCCTGAATGTGTACTTGTGTGATGACTAATTTACCTAGTTTCCTGATGACTAATTTACCTATTTTCCACTGATTGAATTGCAAGAGATTGCCTCTGCAGATCATGTCTGGAGAATATATCATGTCTTAGAGGTATAATGTCATACCATAAATCCAGTCGTGGTAGTATTAAAGTTTGACTGATACACAATGACAGTGATAAAACATGTCTTTTCTGTGTAGCTGAAAACAAAAAAAAAAGCTTTTGAAAAACACAAGAGGTGAATTTGCTTCTCACCACACTCTTGATTCAAAGTCACTGCTTTTTGCCTCTTACTGGGGTAAAAGTCTGTTCTCTGTAATATGTCAATTATTTTACTCTTTAAAAATGAATATAACTGCAGAGCTCCTATACTAAAAAGAGCTTATACCACTGCTAACTGCTAATTCCTACAAGTGGGAATATGGAGAAGGTACAGTGGAACAACATTTCTGAGAAGGGAAGTTCAAGGCAGAACAGCTTTCCAGCAGTTCTTCCACACGTGCTTGGCAAGGATCCTGAGCAGGAATGCTGTGTGTCTAAATTAAGACAGTGAGATGTAGAGCAGATACTAGAAGGACTTATCTACTTTACATTGTTCCAATAATAAAATATGTATTTTTAATATTGTCCTAACATTTAAGCTGTTATTCCAAAACTGGAGCTCTTAGTCACTTTTCAAGTAATGATGTGAATACTTACAGCTACTTTTGAGACCCATGTGTCGTCTGAAAGGCCCCATCAAGGAGTATGTAAGCACCATGGTTATCTTGGACCCTTCGCAGGGAAGGAAAATAGACTGGTTGTGTATTAATGAAAACATTAAGAATTATGATTATTTTTCTGCAGGTCCTTATGGGAATTACAGAAGAATCGTCTCCTGGCCAGAATGCCACATTACAATGGATACAGGTATGGAAAGGCTGGAACTTTGGAATTTACTTTCCTTGCCAGATTTCTTCTGTTTGGTTTAATCCCTCTCAGTTAATGGGACCCTTTACACCAGATAGTTCAAGAGAAAAGTCTCTGTTACAATAGCATTAGCAGGGCAATTTTCTACAGGCCACAAAAATGAGCCATGGCATTGTGCAAAGGTCACATATTTTGCAATCTGAAAGATATCTCTGCCAAACATCCTTGAGGCAAAAGAAGGAACAACTCAGTCTGTTACTGTGCTGCATGTGCCCAAGGGAAGCTGTGGGGAAAAACCACAGCATTGAAGATTTTCTAAAGATACTCCACAAAATAGTACAGGCTTACATCACAGAAGCCAGACCTAGAAAAGCCAGACCCAACACAGCAAAGAAAGCAAACAAGTCCTCCCTCATTTTGAATTAAGGGTAGGTTGCAAGAAGACAAATTCCACATATACAAAATTCCACCTATTTTATGAAGAAATGTTGCACTACTGAGAGTTGAATTTATCTCAGACAAGTAACGGGGTAAATTTTACAGCTAACAGGTAAAATTTAACAGCTGAAAGGGTCAAGTCTCAATTTCCAAAGCCACATAAGTTCACGGGACTGTGTCAGACTGACACAGACTCAGGAAATCCAGGAGATTTCTGTCCCTACCTGTCCAGTGATATGATTTTCAACTCAATCATGTTCCTAAAACCCACTAAAATCAAGGAAAAGCTGGTACCTTAATTTGCAAATCTGATCATGGACACTAAACTTCAGTCCTCATTTTTAACTTACTTTCGTCTTAGTGAAACTATTTGTCTATATGCAAAAGTTCCAGCAATTATTTTAATTGTAATTTAAATAGACTGTCTTCAGTTTAAAGACTGATTTTGATTCATCTTAAGCCTACTCCTTGTTAATGTGAAGCAAGCCAGTAGTACTGCAATGTGCATACATAATCTTCTCCACCAGATAAATCTTCTCACTTTAAACCCACACATAAAATTCCACGCTTCTTAGGCAGATAAGTCAATTGGCACATGGGAACCTAGTGCTCAGTAGCTTTATACTCCGAAGGGTTGTCTGGCAACAGGAGTTGTTTGTGAATTTGGATTTGCCTGATTTGATTTGACAGTTGTAAAGGAAATATCTCCTTAGAGATGATCCTGAATGTCAAAGGACATGCCATGTGTCATCAGAACTGGAAAAATCAATACAATTCTTTCTTTGGTTACAAAGCAATGTTGTAATTTGGGGGAGGAACCAGGGGTCCCTTAAACAATGAAACCTTTTCTTTTGACCTCATACACATATTTCAGAATAGGTTTTGGTTTCAAAGGCATTGCTGCAAGTTCACAAACCATATGTTTACACCTTTAAGCAAAATCTAAGGGCAGAGACTTTAGTCAGGTTTTAGAGCTTTATTTGATGATACCTGAAAAAGAGGCTGTTTCTTTCAGAGAGTGCACTTTCAACTGCTTCTGAAATTCAGGCCTCACAGTGGGAGCTTAGACTTTAACGAAATCACCTGTCTGGAATGGCTTTCTTAAAGATAAAAGGATGCAGGTAACAGAGAGCATTGGGCAGTGTTCTGAGAAAACAAAGGCTGGAAAGATTATATAAGCAGTGCTTTTTTTTTGTATCAGATTCTCTGCCACCTTAGACATAAAATAAAAATGCTATGAAATAAATGGGAGCAGAGTAAATGTTATTGCTTTTCCTCTGTGCTCATATTTCTAATTGTCATGGGTCCCTAAGTTAATAAAATCATCAAAGGTCAGCTTTTTTTTTGTCTTTTGAAAACATCCTCCTGTAGTCACAACAGGATATGGGCAAAGGAAGTTACTGCTCTCAAATCCAAGGTAACACATCAAAATATTTGGTTATTTTTTAAATGCCATTTATTTAGTTGTATTCCTTAAGCATTTTTAGTAATGTTTTGGAAAATAGTGGAACTTAATCATAGCTTCATATATACTGGCTAAAGACTTAGAAACAAATTACTCTAGCTACATCTCATAAATTACTAATAATAATTTTGATTCTTTATTTTGAAATATAAATGATCTCTGGCTTAATCTTTGCTTCTTTTGGCTTTCTTCCTAATGTCAAACATCTTTGAAAGGCATGAAAGATGGAAAGATATTATATTGAAAAGAGGTCTTAACCACATGCAACTTTAGAACAGAGTAATTCTTTATCTTCTTGTGTCCAATCCTACCACTTCAGCTCAATAATTACAATTATTTGAAGTTGAAAAACATCAGTGGGAAACTGCTCTGAGTGAGGGCAGACAAAATGGAAGAAGCACGTATCAAAAATTGCAACTCTTTGGCAAAAGTAAATTTAATTTAATAAGTGTGTGCTATGTGTAACCCATGACGCAGGCACTAAACAGTTGTTGTGATGGAACAAAGTCACAGGAATGGCAGATCTTTAATTAACCAGTCCCTTACAGGAGCATTTTCAGCGGTTGACTCATGCCAGAATGTTGCTGCGCTTTGAACTCTGGTGACTTCCTGAAGTCTCAATCAGATCACTGTCCCAGGCTCTGTACAAACAGTCAGGCATTCATTAACAGACCCAAGAAGTTTATAACAAGTTTGCAAACCAGATAAATAGCAGTTAGGGGGAAGGAAAAGCATTGTCTTTATTGTGGAGGCTGAAAAATCTGGCTTTGTTCATTGTAACGAGATGAAAAGATTTAATGGCAAAGAAATGCAACTTGATTTTCTGAGTATCAGACCTGTGAATAAACCTCAGGACATCTACTTTTAACTTTGTTGAAATATGTAGAATTTTCATTCTAGTTAGAAGAAACACTGCACAGATTTTGTAGCTGCAGCCATGTTTGACTTAGGGAGCCCTACGATCTCCAAGGAATGGAGATGTGTTTCCCCATAGAAAGCCATTAAAAAAAATTATTTTGGCAAGAAGTATTTTGAAAACTAATCAGATGATAGTTCAGTTTCTGAAGATTCATTGGGGTGATCAACACCACACATGGAAGCAGAGCGTAGGCAAGGTGATGGAACTGGCAACATCCTCCAGTTAACTGCAAGATCAGGCCTTGAATGATAAACACCCTTTTCCAGAGCAAAATATCTGATAATGTAACACTGGAACTGTTTGGCAGAGTTTCTGAATGTGAAAGGTTCAGTCTCTTAAAAGCAATTATTTGTCAATGTTCCTTGCAAGCTAAAATCCTGTGGCCTTTATACACAGTCTTTTTAAAACCATGCCTTAACACTATCTTTAAAATAGCTCAGCACCTATTTAGATGCTATTATTTCTGCCTTTTCTTAGAATGAAAACAAGTAGTCTACAGCATTTGAAAAGATGGTGTTAATTTTTGTGAAGTTCTTAATTTGAACCACAGCAGACAGAGACTGCTGAACCACAGCAAAACTTCTGCCTCACCTCTGCTTAAAGGCTCAGGTTGGCTGAAAACAACCAGAAACAGCTGTGTTTTGGGATAATTTCAGAATGGAGGAATTTTTTAATCCATCATGATTTATACCCACCTCTGTTAAATCTGTGTAAGACACAGTAGGGAATCTATACCACACACTCAATACTTACCTACCCAACTATAAATTAAGCCCTGATCTTTGCAGTTATTAGGTGATGGAAAAAGACCCAGATATAGCAGAGGCTCATTTCTATTTAATGATTTGTTTTGTTGTCAACACAGTCTCTTCAATTTCCTAGTGTTTTCTGCATTTCTGTAACACCTGAATCTGTCTCCCTGCAGAAACCCTGGAGCAGTAACTTTCATTTGTGCCAAACTGCTTTAATTTTACTGGATTATAATAAATCAGTTTAACTGGTTGGCGTTATACTTTGCTATTTTACATCCGTGCACAGTTCTTTCAACAGGAGACACAGACTGTAAATTACATGCAAGAAAATTCAGGTCTTTTTTACAGCAGAAAAATAGATGCTAAAAATGCTTTACCTATATTGGCTTGTATTCTATAGCAATTGTACCTATAGAATATAAACCACAGCATACCTAAAAAGGTGATGGTAAAAGTTCTGAATGGAAGTTAGAGGAAAAGGAGATACTTTTTTCACATTTTCAGTAATTACAATGCACAGATAAGAAATGACCTTGCTATTGGTATTCACAGAAAACATAAGACCAACTCTTTCTGAATATTTTAAGTGATCTACAATGAAATAGATTCAAACATATAGCTAAGCATTTGTGTCTGTGAGAGAATCATTCTCCAAAAACAAGGGATTTGCTTCTGAAGCTTTGTACTTGTCTCCAGTAAGCTGCTGAGCAGCATCAGCTTCCAGATTTGAGGGCTCTGTGTTGAAAAATTTGGCTCTCAGTACAAAAGTTAGTGACAAGTGCAGTTTTTAAGAAGGTTCCAACATCAGTCTAATCTCCTATGCTATTATTCTCTATTAGCAAAATAACCTCTTTCACAAAATGATATTTTAGCTTTCATCTCCACATACTACAGTGGGATAGAAATTTGGGCATATATGAAGCCATTCCCATTGATGAGAATGTGGAAATTTTAGAACAGTTCTGAAACAGAAACAGATTTGATCATACCTTTTAAGCAATGGCATTTATGCTTGACATAGATGATTTCTATTGATAGAGCAAGTTAGGGTAAAAAAAGGAGTGGACCTTTATCCACAGGAATGCAGAGTGACAGTGTCTAAGATATGCATTTGGCATTCAGACCTGACTTATAGACATGCATTATTTTTCAGCATCCTAAAATGCACATTAATTTCCTAGTGGACTGGAATTACTCTGGGTCCGTGTCTCAATACCTGCAGAAGCCTGGATCCCTTGTCAGGCATCAGCTATGGAAGCAGCATTTACAAGCTTAATCCAGGACATTAAAACAAACCGAGCTTGACTATTGTTTGTGCAGGACTTTAAAGCTGGTCCAAATATTTCCAGAAAAATAAGATTTTTTTGTGGCACTTTTTGTTGGTTTGTCAAAACAGAAATATTTTACAGAGAAAGAGCAGGGTTTCTCTAAATTCATAACTAAGGTCTGCAAGGAATCTTGCCACCTGCAGGAGAGCAGAGCCTCCCAGGACTCAGTCACACCATATGGTCTTCCCTCTTGGGTCTGCAGCCAGTCTAACACTTGATGTTTCCAGGTCCATCAGCTTTGTGGAAGTAGCAGGACCATCCTGTCTCTTGTGAACCCCAAAACTACATTTGGCCTTCCTGCTGAGCAGCACAAAACCTGAGACCTTTGAGAACTCAGCTTATGCCCAGTCTCTGAGTCTTGAAACCCTGGGAGATCCTCCCCTGGACTTCTCGGGACTCACTCTGCTACAAATTGCTAAAAAATGTGAAAAATTGAAAGCCCTGGAATCTACGAATCAAGACAGACCCTCCAGATTCAATCAACTGAAAAAGGAAAAAGAACGTAAAGGCACAAGCAGAGGGGTTCTTATATTTATTCTAATAAGGCACCATTTCTTTTCCTTTGTTTTGGATCTTTCTGTGGAACAGTTCTGTCACTCAACTGCCTCTACTAAAGTTTATCGTACTTGTATGGGATGAACATGATGATATTTGTATTTTGTGATATTTATTTATCTGATCATAAACCACATGATTAACTGATAGGAGCTGGAGGCAAATTAAGCAACTGTTACAGCTACATAACTGATACCCTAGCAAGCCCCTGTGAAGATCTGGTTGAACTGAAACCCAGGCCATCCTCCCAATGATCATGGGATCCAATTTTAGCAGTGTGCCTGTCAGCTGCAAGGCCCCTCAACAGAGCAAAGACATTCCTTTTCAAATGCCTTTGCTGTCACTGTTTGGTATCCACCTGTAGCTACAGAGAAAACATGGAGAAGCAATGAGAGACAGATGAAAGCAAGAAAGATCAAGGCAGTCCTTCATCAAATTTCTTTGATGTGTAATGGTGGTGTTACAGTTTGCATGTCTATACAGGCAGAAAAATAAGAACAGGAGGCAACTAATAAGAAAAACATAAAAGCATGTGGAAAAATTATGACTCTGCTCTTTATTTTTTATCTCTTGTAATTAGAAAAAAAGAACATGGTGTTACTGGTGATGTATATTAGGAGGATGTCTTTCTTTTTATAAGTGCTCAGACATTTTCACCCTTGCATGTAATTTCTGCAAACAGATCAATTATTTCTTCTCATCCAGGACAGATACATAATTTCCTAGTAAGGCTTTCAAGATTCTGAAATAAATAGAAAAAGCACCTTAATTGTATCAGTCTTTTATCCCAATTAAACATCTGTGGGCTGCTCAAGTACTGATTAGCCTATACTCCTGCCCTGCAGGATAAAGAATGACTCGTATTGGGCTTCTCATGGGCCAGAGCTCATCTGCAAATTGTTATCATTTACACAGCATCCAAATGAAAGAACTTGACAGCAAGGAGCCTATTCATTAATATATAAACTGTAGTTGATGAAGCACAAATTACATGATTGCCCGAGAAAGTAACTGAGCTACCTCTCAAGTACACAGCCATGCTGTGTAAGCTCATGTATTTCAGTGGGCATCATAGTCAAGTACTTATTTTAATAAAGGCAGGAACACTTTTTTGGGTTTCTAAAATAAGCACGCTGTAAGTGAAACACTTCACATTTATCAACAAGAAAAATGGCCCCTTCCTGGGCAGGTAAAATCAAGATTTAAATAAATTTATGCTTCTCTGCTGAATGGATATGAACTTGCAGCTGGCACTTTACTTCAGTTATATTAGACTCCTTTGAAAATTCAAGCTCTGAAATCACATCTACCCCCATTTCCCCCCCTGTTTCTTCTAAAAATCTGTTTCTCTTCTCAGCAGAGAGAACACTGACTTTAGCAGGATGGGTGCAATACAGTCTCCCCTTTATATCAATGCCCAAGGCTCACCTTGGACATGGTCTTGGACATGGAATATCCCTTTCTCTACTGCATGGGAGGTTTGTGGAAGCATCCAGCCAAGGATGTGCAGCCTACTCCATCACCATGCTCCGCTCTCCCCCAGAGCAAGCAAATCTTTTTTTGCTATTCCCTGTGAAGAAGGTCGAGTGCTGTGGCAATGGAAATTTCCTTGAGCTTCAAATTGTTATGAAGGGTTCTGCTGTAGTGAGGGTGCATCAATGTACTGCCTGTCAAAGTTTAGGAATATGTTTATAATTAGTGCCTAACTTAGAGAATCAAAGACCATGATGTGTATCTTTTCCCCTTCCAATCTGTTTTGTCTAGTTAAACCAGAGGTTTCAAGTTTCTCAGGGCAATAATTGTCCTTCACTCTGTGCAGATATGCGCCTCACAAAATGAGTCTTGACCTGCCACATTTAAGCACTACCCCAGCATAGCCAGTGAGTCACAAGAAGCAATTTAAGTACAATTAAGGACTGAAACATGAGATGAGTGCTGTTAGAAAACCCTGAGGTTTATGTGTCCACCACACTGGTCAACCAAAGATTGAAGGCCATTTTTCCCCAAAGGGCTGAGAAAGGAAAAAGGGAAAGTATTGTGTTCCTGTCCTGTTCTTAGACTTTCCCAGACATCCACTTATAGCCAGTACTGGAGACATATTTGACCAAATGAACTTCTAGTCAGACGCAGGGCCACACTGGTAAAGTGTTTTGCCACTTTACAGCCTTCCTATAAATGACATTATTTACAATGTAAGTTATAAATGAGAGAAAACTCTTCAGACTCAGTTTCTTCTGTCATTATAGCTTGGCTGATAACTCATCTCCATTGTTTCAAGTAATATAAAGCCACAGGCTGCATCAGGGCCACTAACCTACAAACAGAAGAAACCCCAACTCTACCAGTCTTGTATGTTTTATTTACTATTTGATCTCCTCCTGCCTATAAAGGCTGAAAGTGGAAATAATACCTAGTAGGGGGAAAAACCCCCAAAACACCACAGAACAGAGCAAATTCACTCTTAATTGACAAGCCTTCACATCACTTATTCTGTTAATTTTATCCTAGTGTTTACATGCCAAGGTATGGCTGGACATGTGTGAACTACATTAATTTAGAATTATGAATGTACCCTAGAAAAAGAAATTAAATCAAAACAGTGAAAGAGAGCACAGAAAGGAATATTTAACTTGAGCAGCTGGTAATTGCTGTCTCTTCTCCCTTGAGTTTTAGATTTTTTTTCCATTACTTGATTTCCTCCACTGATGCACATGCTTCGACTTTTTCTACATGACATGACATTGGAATGTTATTGCCTGACAAAGCAAGAAATTTTGAAGCCAACTTCTCTTCAATACAGTGAAGAATTGCTGAATTTTCCCTCTTTTTGTCAGGTATAAAGCACTGTAAGATAAAACCAGTGTTCAGAACAATTGCTGAAACTACACTATTGCATGAATGAACTACGTGAATAAGTCTATCATTTATTTTGTTAGGATTTCAGCAAAACAATCATTTCATCCCTTTAAATTGTCATGCTGTTTAGTATTATAGTATTATTTCCATTTTCCATTTTTCAACCTCCAGAACTATAAACCATCACTCATGTGCCATGTGGTAGGTCAAAGGTGACCATCTTGAACATAAGATCTTCACAAGGAACTGCAGTTCCCATTTGAAACCTGCTGGCTCACAGCAGTAAGCTACAAGTTTCCACAGTTCACAGAGGTAATACGGTCTCTTCCTGCAGCAGCTGCACCAGATAGAAATAACAGACTGATGGCTGGAGAGGAGAAAGAAAAAACTGGGAACTTCTTCTTTTTTTATGTCATGTCAGGGGCATGCTGTGCACTTGATCAGGAAGCCAGGGAACTCAGTCCAGCACCTTCAACACTGGTGAGGGATAAGCAGTGTCAGATGTCACAAAGCAAAGTCATCATCAGCCACAAGTGTGACCACAGCAGTGACATGGGAGGGTGAAGCACTGGAAATTTCTTCAGAACAGGCAAAAAGCTCCTGGTGGCAAAAAGCCAATAAAACAGCTCTGCTCCATCTAGTCATAAAGCCTCTAGCACAAGGACAGCAGGAACAGTGATGCTTCTGTTCCTAAATGCCAAGGAAAAAAACCCATATGAGGCTGTATGAGGCATGATTCAGGGGATAACTACAGAGTCAGTGCAAGGCACTGAGGGTATGAGCACTGTTTGTTCAAGAAGCATTCTTTCTGTGACATATGTCAATAAAATAATGTTCCTTTGTATCAGAACTGCAGTCCATCTAGTTCAGCATCCTACCACCAGGGTACTGCCTTTGAAGTACCTGAAAAAAACCCTTCAGCAAGTGAATACATAACCCAATCTGTTCTTGTCCTCATACTACATCTTCTACCACCCAGAAGTTACCTTCTGAAAAAAGGAAGAGATTAATTATTCCCAATAAGTCTACTAGAATTTGTTATGGGTAGTTGATATTGTGTCATCTTTAAGCACAATTAAAAGGATGAGAAACAAGATCCCAGTATTCATCAACACATTTTTGTAGTAGCAAACTCTTCACCAGCTGCCTTGAAAATGTCTCAATTCCTCTGAAGTGGCAAGTAGTATTAATTCAGCATTTAAAAATTTTCCAAATACTCCTGTGAACTGTATACTGTGACACTTCAACTAATGAGGCCAAATTAACAACTTCAAAGTTTTAAATTAAAGAACTTAAGACAGCCACTGATGTCTAAAAGTACTGAGATAAAATTAAACCCGTGATTTACAGCCAAATTCTCTAAAGATGAACAGTCACGAAGTTAATGTGGAATTGGAAGACAGGGAAAAATATGTTATCAGATATTAATGATAAACTCAGCCAAGGCTGAGACCAGCAAAATTTTGGGAGAATTATATGTGGTAAAGTTATCATCATATATGTTTGTGAGATCTTGGCTTAATCAGCTATTGCAGGATGAAAAGAATGATATTTTTATGTGTCTTTCCTGAGTGACAAACATAAAAGCTTTCAGTAGGAATTCACTTCCCATGCAGAATGGGACCAGGCAGTTGTAAATAACTAAAAGAGTTGAGACTTTTTCATTATCTTAATGGATCAGGCTACCAGCACCAGCCAGATCTTGAAGTCTCTATTTACCTAGCTGTACCTGTATATTCCTTGGTGTGTCTTAAAAAAGATCTTTGGACTCTGCGTTTTTGTGCAACTACAGCTCTTCATGTATGAACGAGCACTTTTCTATAACTTCATAACCATTTCATTTATTTAGATGGGAACTTTTTTATATTGTCACTATTTCTTAGCATTTTCATACTATGCTAGTCCAGAAGTATCAGGTCACCTTTTTGCATATTTTTATTTCTTTGTAATTCATTTAAAAAAAAAAAACAGCAGAGAGAAAAACACCCCATAAAACCTTTTTCCCATTTTTATACTTTACAACTGGCCCAATAAAGCACTTAAAAATATATAATTGTAACGAGCAAGTGCATTTTACTTGTGATTTTCAATCACAATTGTAAATTTTGTTTCTACTCCAGTCCCCACTAAAGTCCACAATGATGTTGACATTGGCCTCAATAAAGTCACAATTTGATCCTCTAAAAGCTTACAGGTGTTTCCAAGCAGGAGGTATGAAGAAATATGGGCAGGTATATGCATGTTTGTGAGAGCAAGAGAGAGGCCACACCTCTATCTTGTATTCCAAAACTATGTACTCAAGTAGTTTCTTCAAACAACATGAGGGCTTGGCTGAAAGGGGCTTTGTTGACTGCTCAAGACTTAACAAAATGAACAAAATGTGCAATTGTACTGGACTGTTGCAACTAAACTTATTTTCTGAAAAAAGACACTTTCTGCAGAAGTTAATTTAAAAAAAAAGTATCTGATTGAAGTAAACAAAAAGGGCAGGAGATTTGTTTTAACTCCTTTTTGTGCTTTTATTAAAATAGCTCTTTTAGAGAAGGGGGGGTTGGGTGAAGTTTTGCCGTCGCCGCTGCCTTGCTGCTGCTGTTCCCTCGGGGCACCGCTGACGAGGAGGTGTAATTCGATCCTGCGGCCTTACTCCGTCTCCTCTCTGCAGAATCGCGACTCTTTCCTCGCGACGGTTTCTCGGAAGTCTAATCTGCCTGGCTCGGTCTTGGGATGTCTCTCCTTTCAGTCACCCTCTAGGTCAGCGAGAACACCTCAACAAGTCGGAGACCCTCCCCAGGTAGCTGGGTGTCCTCTTCCCACAGCAGTGTCTTCTATAAGTCCCGGTTTTGGGTGGGCTCGTTGGTCTAGGGACTATTTGCTGCTAACTGGACTTCTACTTGGAGCCGAGCATTACGGGGGGGTCTACTCGATTTCCATATCAGGCGGGGTCTCGTGGTTCAGGCAGGCGGGGAGCGGCAACGGCTTTTAACTCGGTGGAAAGGGGAAACTCGGGACTTGGGGAAAAGGGCAACACACAGCCCGGAACACAGGGCACAACGCTGGCACAAACAACTCAAAATAACAGGTATGTGATACTACAACTTCAAATACAACATCTAATAGCACAACAATGCAACACACAACATATACTATGCACAACAGTGATTAAAACTTGGAGTCTCTTTGGTTCTATTCATTTCACTGATTACAATGAATCCCTCTGAAAGAGGTCTGAGTATCTTCAGATGCATGAATATTTGCAAGGTGATACTGACTAAGCTACTACAGCAAAACACTAGCTGGCTTCATCATGGAGACTCAGCTCTTCTTCTCAGTAAATGACCTACAGTGGTGTGGGACAGTTTTCTGATTTTTAGGTGCTCTTTCTTATCTTCTCAAATGGTGCAAGGCACAGTTTAGGTCAGAAAGCAAGGAGAGCATTCAGTGGGAGAGAACAACTTTGTTTAAAACCACAGCACCATGAAGCTGACAGGCTTTACTGACACGGGATTTTTTATTATTATTATTTTCACCGTGCAAGCAAGAGTATTCCTGTTACAAGGCGAAATTAGTTAACAGAGGAAGATCATACAGCATAGTAGGGGAGCCCTGCTGTTCCTTGCAGAAAGAACGTCAGAAGTGAAAGGAGGAGGTATTAAATGCTATTCCCTGCTGCTCGCTCTCTTAAGGCACCGGCAGCTCTCCACTGGAGGCCTGCTAGCTGTAATCAAAGTTTGCCCTAAGAGACCTTCTCCAACACAAAGCCATAAGCATCAGCAACACACCAGACTAGAAAGCTCTTACTAAATTTTTAGCACAGTCCTGGAAGCCTTACGTGAAGGAGGATCCTCAGTTCTGCTATTTCCGAGCGAGGCTCTAGAGGATTTCACAGGATCACAGGGCACTGGAGGTGGGAAGGGACCTCTGGAGGCTGTTTGGTCCAGCCCCCTGCTCAAGCAGGGCCACCCAGAGCTGGAGGCCTAGAGCCGTGTCCGGGCGGCTTTCGAATGTCTCCTAGGGGGGCGGAGAGCTCACCGGGCAACCTGTGCCCGTGTTCTGTCAGCCTCACAGGGCGCAGGGATTCCCGGTGTCCAAGGAGTGCCCGCTGTGTCCCCGTGCCTGCCCATGGCTCCTGGTGTCACTGGGCACCCCTTGGCAGGGCTCTGGCTCCGCGCCGCCCGCTGCCCTCCCGCTGCCCGGGGAGCCGCGGTACCTTGCAGGCCGAGAGAGGCAGGGGAGAGGGAAGGAGGGAGGGAGCCCGCCCAGGAGCCGCGCCCGGACCCATACAGCAGCATCCGCGGCCCGCGGAGCCGCCCGGGGAGGAGCGCCGCGCCCTGCCCCCGCCGTGCCCGCCCCCGGCTCGCTGCCCTGCTGCCATCCACGCCTTCCCATTCATCCGTCCGTCCGTCCATCCATCCATCCATCCATCCATCCATCCATCCATCCATCCATCCATCCATCCATCCATCCATCCATCCTCCCCTCGGGGCCCTTCCCGAGGGCGCTCTCCTCCCGCAGCAGCAGCCGCAGCGGCGTTGGCGGGGGCACTCCGGAGCGGCTCCAGGCGCTGCTATTTATAGCTCAGCCGCGCTATTTTTAGAGGCGAGCGCGGGTCTGCCTCGGCGGCCGAGGCCGGCGAAGCGTGTGCGCCTGGGAGCGGCGCGGCCCCGCAGCGCTCGCACACGGGCGGCCGCGAGAGACCTATGGAAGGGTGCGCTGGGCACATGAAACATTTCGGGCTCCAGCGCAGGGTTCAGCCCCTCAGGCCGGCCCGGGAAGGCTCAGAGGGGCACCTGTGCCAAAAGTCTGAGGTGTGAGCAAGGCCGAAGTGACGACAAGCGCAATATTGGCGGTCAGCAGGCCCTGTGAGGGCTGTGCCTCCGTGCCTTTCTGAACCGGGCGTCTCTGAAGGTGTCACAAAAAAACACAAGGTCTGAAAGCAGGAATGCTCCCCACACATTTAATGTTCAGGGAGATGTTAATTATGTGAAGAGCTATTGATTGAAATGAACATTTGAAACGTAAGTATCAGTCATAAAAGTGCTTAGTTATCAATATTCAGTCTTTGGAGCTATCTTAGGAGCAGGCATTATTGTGGGAGTTCATCAGCTTTTTTGAGAGTGTGCACTCACCCTGAAGGGTATGTCCTCTCTTTCCTTGGTACGTTAAATTCACATTAAACTTAAAGGGAGCCACGTGTGTGTAATGAACCAGCGTATAGCCCAGGGCACGCACTCTGTATCACCAGCCTCCATTATCTGCACGAAGTGTCCAGAGGATAAATTAGACCTCATGTGAGCACTTCCCTGATATTTTCTGCAGTTTTTAAAAAACGTCTTCATCCAGAACTCTGTGTCCACTCCCTGTCAGATCATGCAGCTCTCCAATAAGCTGTTGAGAAGCTGTGTGGCAGTGTAGAGCTGGAACTGAAGAAACCTCAGTGGAAGAATACAGGTCACATGATCAGTCAAAAACTTTATAGCAAAGGAAAGCATAGGCTCGTGTAAATTTGAAGCAAATTCTTCACAGGATTTTTAGCAGGGATAAAATGCATTTTCAGAGCCAGATAGTGTTTTAGCACTTCATCTGAAGGAGTATTTTAGTTAACAGGCAGTTATAGTACACTCTTGGATATTGTGCCTGAGCCACTGCAGAGGAACAGCTTTGTTTTAGTCAGTGGGTTTCACCCACTGAAGACTAAGAGGTGAGCAAGGGCACTCTGAGTAGAACATACTGATCTTTGGTTCTCCTTGTGTAAACCTTAAGAGGTTTAAACATCAGTACCACGCTCCAGAAAAGCGTATAAGCTATAGTACATAAATTGTTGCAGTGCTTGCCATTTTTTATGTAGAGAGTGACCTGTTGTTCCAGAGTCATCCTAGAAAGCCCCTCTCTCAAAGCCATCTTCAGCCCAAGTGACGTATAGAGCAAGAATGGATCTAGAATGAAGCAGTAATTGTACAGGAGGAAGGTTAAACTTCCAACTTTAAAGAATTGTTCAATGTTTTCAGACACTTCAAAAAATATACCCATGTAGAGGTATGGCAAGTAGAAGACAGACTCTCTACCTAAAAGACTCCAGATTAATTAAATCAGACAACTAAACATTTTTGTATGCTGATTTCTTGTCTTCTAGCAGATTGCTACAAGTGACAAATGTTCTGAAGAGCGAGCTGTTTTAAATTTCACCTAGGCAGTTAATTTGCATAGAAATAACTGAGTAGTCCTTTAATTATCCCATAGTTCTGTTGAAGATAGACAAGAGCTATAGCTCATACTATCTCAGTTATGTTGGTGTAGCAAGAATAACAAGTAGCTAAAAAAAAAGCATTTTTGTTATTGAAGTCAGGACACACATGTCCGAATTCACACAGGGAACAGATGTCTTAAGTAAGAAGATACCATTTATCCACAGTCGCTGTTTGGGGTTGAACCAAGAGAAAGTTGTGTAGATCACATGCCTGCAATGAAGAAAAGTTTCTCTTAATATGCTGTTTCTTTTACAACCAAGACAAGCCTTTTACATCCTTGAAACACCTACTTTTCTCCCATCAGTCATTGTTTTGATTAAAGAGGAGGAAAACCAAAACAAGCATCTTATGTAGAAGATATAGAGCTATTTTGAAGAGCTTAACAAGCGCTCCTCTTGAGACCCTGCCTCTCTCACAGAGTGGATCTGTAGTCTGAACTACCCTTCTCTGTGAACAGGTAAGTTTGTATGCTTTTATTGTCTTTTCATGTAGGGCAGAAACATGGCCTATATTTAATTAGCCTATTTGATGCTGGCACTCCTAAAAATGAAAAAAAAGGTTTGTTGAAAGGAAACTATTAAGGAAATTCAGAATGCTGAGGAATAAGCAAGAGAGAAATATCATCAAACAGCAAATTGTTGGGTATCTTCACAAAGAAAAATAAGCTATCTGCTGTCCTTTCTTCCTTTTCTTTAATTAGATTTAGCAGCTTCTCTTCATGCTGATCATGTTAGAGTTTTGCTTACAGCTTTACTTTTGTTAAACTCAGTAACAAGATTTTTTTTTGAAGACCCAATTTTGCAAGAATAGGGCAATCTCAATCTTACTGTACATAACTTCTGATTTGATATGTTTCTGGACCATGTTTGTCCCATACCTAAAGAAAGAAATGCAACTCTTTCAAAGTGATTTGGTCAAAGTTACACTCAGTGTTTGGGTTTGCAAATGTTTAAGATTAAGCGACTTTTTTATTTCAATTCACAAGTAGGAATAAGAAGCTTTGAACTTTAAACTTGTTTATTGTGACATGCCAGTTATGTTGTTATTTTCACTTTTTCTGGAACAATTTGGTCAGGAGACAACATAAAATGAAGTAATAATAAGTATTGGTCTGATTCTGTAACCTTTTATTTGAGTGAGTAATATCACTGAGACTGGAGACTTCTACCTACTCCTACAGGTAGAACAGTGGTGGGAACATTTTGTTTCTTAAAGATTTAGTTCATAATTCATTAATAAAATACAAGAAAGATGTGTAAAAATTCACTGTTGCTGGACTTTTCCAGAGGCACAGCAACTAAACAAACAGTTGAATGATCTAGCAGCAGCAGGAGACCTGCTAATGCAAATACTTAGTGGTGTGACTCATAAAAAACAAGCTGAAAGAAAAACATTAACCAGCTTGCCCTTTCTCCCTCCCTCCCTCCTTCCCTCCCTCCTTCCCGCCTATCTGCTTCCCTCTCCCCCCATCCTTTATCTTACAAGCACAAGCAGATCAACACCACAGAATTTTTCCCTGCTTGTGTATGGTATATCCAACCGAATTGGTAAGGAAGGCAAAAGTGTGATGTCATTCCATTTTAAATTGTAGACCAACCTATGTCAGTCTCCCTCTTGCTGAATCCCCCAAAGAGGTCTAAAGAGCTTTCCTATTTGTCTTACTACATTTGTAATTCACCATCTTGGTGTATTGGGCTAATCCAAACCCGGAGAAAAATTCTGCAGTAAAAAAAGCCATCAAGTCTAAGACTTCAAATGAAGTGGTGCTGCAAAAACTCCTTAGAGGCTTAAGAACCTAATTTTCAGAACCATAACTATCAGACATAACTGTATAATCCCAATCTTCAACAATCCTAATCCATCTGTGGGATTTTCATATGAATTAATGTTATCCTTTGGTTCTCTGCTCTCTTTCCCTCTGTGTTTCTTTCAGTGGATACTGTTAAAAGCTGGGCATACTGTGATGTGTTTGGAGTTTTCTCTGCAGTTGTCTGTGGCTTTATTATTCTAAATTTTCTTTCCAGGAAGCTGCAGTCACATGAGTTTAACCAACATACCTCTCATACTGCGAAGTGGTCACATTAGCAAAGGGTCATGTTTGAGTCAATGTGAGATTCAAATTATTAGAATTGAAAAGTATTTATTGATTCTGGTTGCCATATACAATTTATCACTCAAGGAGGAGACAATTCTTTTAAGGGGCTCCCTAAAGCACAGATTTTACTTCTTTAGAGAAATTACCAACTTTCAGTGCTTTACATTACCCTGTGAACATCAGTGGAGATTGTGCATATTGCAACTCCAAGTATACCATAAAACTGCAGAATTAAGATACTGGTAAGATTATTCCAGCATCTTCTTTTTTTATATGGAATGTAAAAAATCTGCATTCTCACTCATCACGACGATAAACTGATGGGTACTTAGAAATATATTTACGTCTGCTCATTTTTCTCCATACTACATCTTAATGGCAGAGTTATAAGTTACTCGTTTGCTGAAATTTAAAAAGTAAATTCTATCTTTACTGTTTCTCATCTAATATATAAATAGCCTGCTTTGTTTCTTGGAAACCTTAATTCTCACTGAAATAAACTGGTAGAGGAAAAAGTTTCTAAAATACATGTTTCCAACCACTGGGCGGAAGTCTATTTTACTAGTATATTTATCATTTATCTGCACTAATGATCCAGAAACTCAAACCACCAGGAAGGATAAAAATATAAAGGCAAGCCTTAAATAACTTGTTGACAGAGAAGATTTAGAAGTAAATTTAACCTCAATCTCAGCTACAGTGGCCACTTGCCACTCTGGTTTTGCATGGCATTTTATTCTGTGCTTTTTACTAGTTCATCAAACATCTGTAGAGCAGACACTGGACCTTGAGCCTTCATAAGAAACTGCATAGCTGAATGCAGCACCATAAGAGAAAGCAGGATTTGGGAGTGGTGCAAGAAGTCTGTCCTCTAAGCCTGTTTGAGGGTATACCATCAGTACCTTCAGCTCGTGATATGGACTTTTTAGGCAGGGCCGGTTGAATCTGCAGGTCCTGAAGTCATGGAGCTAATTAGGCATTACAGTGATGAAGTATCTCAGCCTCGATGAACCCATGCACCAGCCATATGGAGCACTGCAGGAATTCTGTGTCCGGAGTGATACTCAAGATAGAAATGATAGATACTCCATTGAGTATCCATAGAAATCAGTCTGATAAAGGAGCGTATCTTGAGGCCATGCGTCAAGTTAGTCTTGGAGTTGTGGAGTTAACATCATCACCTGATACTCTGCTGAGTATTGCTTTTCTGTGTTCATTGCAGAAGATGCATCTGCACAGTAAAAGGAAGGATGAACATAGATTGAGTCTGTTTTTTTTAAAAAGCAAGATTGAATATAGGTTTGCAGATTGAGTTTCATTTTTCCAAAATAAAAACCATGATCCAGTGATTCCAAGCCCTTCACAGTGAAAGGAAAAACAAACAATATAAATGCTGATGGACATGTATGAAATTTAATTCATGGTATTAGTAAGAATTCAAATTATTTCTGTTGTTGTTAGCAATGCATTTGTTTCATTAACAAGTTTAAAAATAATTAGATGAATCTGTTTTATAATATTTTCTACAGATCTCAGTCTGGATGTAGATGGATGATCCTTGTTGAAATTATCTGCTGAAATATTTAATATTTGTCACAAGGGCACATTCCATGGCATTGCCATGTCATATGTTACCTTGGCTGTAACATTATATGGCCTAAATCACTATGAAAGCACTGTTCAATGCATTGTGCAAGAGACCTGGTGACTGCTTCCCAGCAATGATGAGTATGAGTTCTGAGCTTCTGCTTCTTCCTAAAATAACAGGGAATGAATTTCATGTGGGCAAACACTTGACTCATTCTTCTTGGAACTGATAGCTTACCACACAGGACTTGGAGGCTGCTCAGTGAACCAGTCCATGGTTCACAGGAAGAAGAAGCCTCCAGAGGAGCTCAGACACTCAAAGAATAGCATTCTTGGCCAAAAATAACTCTGAGCACTGAAAACAAATTGAAAAAAAGTGTTGGTCTACTTGTAAATCTGTTGCAGCAACATGTACCTCCAGTCATATCTGAGAGATGAATGGTACATCCATCTTTGTCTCTTCGCTCTTCTGTTTCCAACCAAAGCTTCTTCCCAACCAAACCAGCACTACATAGGATATACATAGGCTTGTGACCATGAGTCACAGGATCTATGTCAGCTGCTGCTGGTGAGGACCCTGGTGCAAGATATGAAGGTAAGAGCGGCTGTCTTGGGCAATTGCAATGATATGGAGATATCTGCACAGGGGCTGAGAAAAGCAGGAGGGCTGAGGACAGGCTGGAACTGTAACAATGGCAGTGTGAGAGAGGGACAGTCCCACACAGGATGCTGTACTAGCAGGATGGATAGGCATCATCCTTGGAGTGTCCTGAATGAATGTGCAAAGGATGCAATGCACCACATTTTGTTGCGAGTTTCAGTAATGTTTCGTATGGATGTGTGTGAACGTGGGTGTTTGGGTGAGATGTGCCCAGAATAGCAGAATCAATACATCTCTCCTATCTCTTCACACCTGCTGGTGAACTGGAGGTCACCTTTCCTCCTGTATCCTCCACAGATGTTGTCTAGCTTGCTCTCAGGTCTGTAGCAGACTGTGAGGAATGGCATGGCCAAGTCTTTGAGTCTATGTGTTTTGTCTTGACTGACAGACTTCTGCAGACACTTTGGCACAAAGTAGAAAATGGCTCACTGACAGCAGAAGGAATATGTCCTTCTTGGAGATGTGAATTCTTCCTTGGATGAAGGAGCTGCTGTGTACTGCCAACCCAGCATTCTTGCTGAATGTTAAGTTTCCAAATTAAAAAAATGATTTAACTGTACACAAGGCAATATGTGCTATGAAATGCTGCAGTGCCATTAATCTTTATGGACTATTGTGTAGATAGGGAACAAAACCCAAACCTACCTGCGTACCTTCTTTCTTGCATTTGAATCCCCTTCCCTACTCCCTGTGCAACCATTCCTTCATGATAGTAATAAAACATTCATTCCTTGCTCACAAATTTAAATAGGGGGATAAAGAGAGTGATCAGCCTGACAAGAGCAAGGGAAAGGGTCTGGAAATGTTTGGTGATAGTAGGAAAGAGAAGAATTGATCATTCTGCAGAGTATGGAGAATGAGGAGTGGTTACTCCTCATTCCCTTGCTTCTGAAAATATATAATTCCAGTACTGGTACCAGGGATAACATAATCTTTGCTATCGCTGGGAAAATTTCAGGTATGCCTGTTCCAAGAAGTATACTTAACATCCTCGTTTGTATGCTGACAAATCATCCTTCATTCCAGAAATGGCACGAGTCTCCAAGGAAAGAATAACTTTCCACATCCAGAGTACTTGTGGCCTGAGGCTGATCTCTGTAAGCTCTGCACAACTGAGGTTTCTCAGCACTGGGAAATTGTATTCATGTTGGAACAGGAATGCAGGAAATTAATGTGGTAACAAACACTGTGCTAAACACAACCATCTATATTTGGAGTTGGGTTCTCTTTTGTGCTAAATACTGCTTACCTACACAGGAAGCTATAAAAGAATCTTGAACTGGACAAAATTATTAGAATCAGAGCCTTTAAACAATACATAGAATATACCAATTTGAAAGATTTGTTTTAATACAACTTACTGGTGTAAAGAGAGCGTAAAACAAGTAATCTAAGGGAGACTTATCGTTATCTAAATTGGTCATAGCAGGTTCATGCTGAAGTTGAGTTTGTACCGATAACAAAGACAAGCAAAATAAAAAAACCCATGAATGTCTTTATAGACTCAATGAAGATCATGTTTCTATTTTAGTATGCTAGAAGAAATATGATTAACATGGTTATGTTCTCATGAAGAGACATATGTCAAAAAATCTTAGGTAGCATCCAACATCATTTGCCCATTCTTGCAGAGGGTTAGGAGGTGCCACTTAAAAATGGCAGGCCCAGATTGACATGAAAATCCCATTTGTTAAATGTCTTTTAGGACCAAACTGCCTCTGTTCTATCCAGCTGCTGGTTTTGTTAGGACCTGTGCATCACTAGGAGTGATTCCTGATACCAAATGTTATTTTTGAACAAAGACAGGTTTCCTTTGCCTTCTCTGAGAACTGCCATATGTAAGTACATGTAATGGGTTTGAACAAATCTTGATAAGACTGGAAACATTAGACTGTAACTACTTAATCCTGCAGTGATTTTATTAATTTTTTCCTTGTTACAAAGGTAGTAAAAGTAATTGAAATGTTAATCTAGAATATTTACTAGGGCATTATGTCTACTATAATTCATGTGGCAGTGCTGTGGGTTAAAGACATATTTGCTATTAGAAAAATATGAAATGCTTGGATCTCTGCAGTTTTGATTTAAGAGATTGAGCTGCATTAATTGTACTTGTTTTCTGCCCACAGGGTGTAAAGCAATGATCAAACAGTTGGCAAGCCTTATATGACTTTGATATTGTTGTATCCAAACAACAATAGATCTGCAAAAGCAGGAATTTCTCCAGCCTGTAGGGTAACTATTTTTGCAGGCAGTGCAGTGCAGGTGTAAAAAAGCTAGTGAGGCTGTGACCTTGGGGAGTTCTATACTTGGTGCACTCGGATCCAGATCATGGGTTCTTTTTGTTGAGCTTGGATAGAGTTACATGAAATATTTTTAAAATTAAGGGATATACATAGTACAAGGTGGAAGATGAAGGTGTTACTTTAAGTCTGTTTTCATGTAGCATAGAAAGTGACACAGTGTTTTGGATATTGTCCTGAGAAGAAATTCTGGTTTTAAATCCTGATACTGACATTTACTCAGAGCCAGAAAGAATGAGGCAGCTCCTGAGGAACAGTTACCCCACTTTTGCTAGAGGATTGCTAATTCCCCTGTAGTTATTGTATTTTCAAAATGTAGAAACAATTCTTATGTTATGAAGGTTAACCAGATTGTGTATGACAAATTGCTTTGAAGACTGAGTATTGAAGAAATTATATACTTTTAAATAGGGCTCAGCATTTAATAACCTTTCAGATAGCTGGCTCCTGCTCCCTCTCCCTTGAAACAGTTTAGCAATTTTTTTAATGACAGCAGAATGACCTCCAGAGTTTCTACAATTTTCATCCACATTTTATTTGAAGACTGCATTGCCTGTTCTAAATGACTCTTTGTGTTGTCTTCAACTCCAGCTCCATGTAATACTTTTAGTCCTGTGATGATTCAGGAGACAAAACAGCTACTTAAACCATAAGATCCTTTAGCATTTGAGATATTTTATTATGTATCTGAATTCCAGCATTATGTCAGATGCAGATTTTCTCTACTTTCATCATTCATTATCCACTATTCAAACAGAAAGCCAGTGGTTCCATCAGATGAATACTTCAGTATATAGATGTGATCAAAGTGAAATCATGACAAATAAACAACATAAGAAAAGCATAATTGTACAATTGCAGGCAGAAGAATCAAACGTTTTCCCACTTACTGTATTTGGACTGGAGAGAACTATTGTTTTGTAAGAATAATTTCCCAGCCATGGGAAAATAAAATTAAAATTTCTGGCATATCTCTTAATCTGAAAATTCAGGGGAATTTAGAGCTGCATGTGAAATTTTTGGTTAAGACCCAGCTCTGGGGAAAGTAGAAGTATTGATGAAGTAATGGTAAAGTGGCGTCAGATAAATCTGCAAGATAAATGGGTGATAAATCTGTGAGGGCCTGCCAAGAGAGATGATTTTTGTCTATGCTGTTCTAGTAATCTGTTCTCTGTGCATGTTTGGGTCAATTCTCAAAGACAGGTGCTCAGGTGCTGAGCTGACTGTCTCATTAGCCTGGATGGATGTGGAAGTTTTTGGAAGTTTAACTAATTCCCCTCTTCATATGGGAACAGGCAATGCTGCATGCCACTCTTCCATATCGGATAGCTTCACTTCAGGAGTAGGGGACAACAGGGCTGGCCTCAGGTGCTTGTAGCCAGGTACTGAGCCCCTGGCCTTGTGCCATTGGCATTTTGGGTGATTTGTAGCTCTTGCTCACTCTCGTCTACTCCCCAGCTCATTTCAAACAGCATGGTTGGATTCTGGCTTTACACTCTTGCACAAGAGCTTCTCTCACACCTCAGGTGTTGGGAGAATGAAGAGAGATCATGGTCCTGGTTTCCTAAAGTGCCAGAGGCTCACACAACAGGTAGGCAGGGTGTTATGTGACCATAGCCTTGCTGATGGACACAGGGCTATGCAGGATATGTCTCTCTTCCCAATGCAGACATGCAGATACATTTTAGTGGGAATTCCTCACCATTGCTGCAGAAACTTATAGGGCTATGGTAGTATGGTAGTACTTAAAAGTTCAGGGTTGCTCAACCTCTGGAACACAATTTGGTCTGTACTAAGTAAATTGTATTGAATTTAGGATCTGTTGTTGACTTCCAGTTAAATCAACAAATATGAATGAGAAACAATTAATACATTGCTTGCTAGCTGCACAGAAGACGTATGTGTTCTATTATATCTCATTCTGTTATTTTTTCCTTTGGTTAATAAATATAATAAACATGCCCAACCTAAATACATTACTGCAGGATGCTAATATACTGAGGATATTGAATATAATAGTTGTCTTGGAGAAATCGTCCAACAGAAAAAATAAGAAAATACAGAAATAATTTTATATGATTTGATGTGATTATTCTGTCTTAAATTTCTAAGGACAACAATTATCACTCTAATTACTTTCTCAGAAGTCCTAAATAGCAAGATAGAGGAACAAAGGATAACCACTAGAGTCACAGACCAGTAACAGACTTAGACCATCTATAGTGAATTTCACTCTAGTTTATTTTAAACAGTTGATTGTGGAGCATATATGTACCTAAAGGAGTCTTTCCTAAGAGAAGGAAAAATAGTAATGAGTAAAATATTTGTGCTTTATAAAGGTATATATTAATGAATATAATTTCTTGGAGCTTGGTCAAGCTTTGTTTATCTGTCAGAAGACTTCTCATCTTTTATGAAAAATGTATTTTTTGAGAAATAAATTATTTCTTTCAAAACAAGCCAGCTACATTTTTCAGTAAAACAAATAAAATTCCCAAATTCAGAGCTTTCAAGCAACAAGAGTGTTGAACTAATCACTCAGTATTATTTTGTGTTCTTTTGTAAAGGTTTCAACACTGCCATTTAAATCAGCAGGCTATCTGTTCAACATGATTTTCAGAGAGATTCCAGCTGACCCCTGATCTGCAAAAGTATGTACTTTGAAACGTTCTCATTTTTGTAGTGCAAATGCTCAGGGATTTGAATGAAAGAGTGAAATCGAGGTGCGTGTGAAGGCTTATTTTTAGTTTTGTATTTTCCATTGTCAGGTTGGTTACAAATAGGATGTGTGAACTCTGGAGTAAGAATTGAAATGCAGACTACAACCATGTATTTCTTGAAATAGCACGTGTGTAAATAGTGACTGATACTTTTACTTCTGCATGAACAATGCTCCGTGGATTTCTTCAATAAGTAAAAAACCCCAGGAAATTGATAATTTGAGCCTTCAGAGTCTTCACATATCCGTGCAAGACCAGTGCAAGAAATCCACTTACTCTTTCTGTCATTTTTCTCTTATCAATCATATAATGTAATTCATATCAAAGGAGTTGAATCAGAGGCTTTTATACATACACATAGAGCAGATAGCTCTGAAACCAGCTGCCTTGAAAGACAAAGTTGTTCTTTGCAGGGAACAGCTCTAGTGCTGTCTGTGTTGAAGATATTCCCATTTAAGAAGTACTTTCTGAGTTTTCCAGCGGTTTTCCTTAAACTTGACAGGCTCGGTTGATTTGGGGGTTTTAGGCTGTCGTTGTGTTCCATTTCCAAAATGTGACTGAAAGAGGCCTGTGCTTTGATCTCCATGTGACTGCTGGATTTTAATGTTCCAAACACCCACCATTCCAACTGCAATATATCTAAAATATGATCTATAGCTTCCTGCAAATTTGCATAGAAGTTCACAAATATTAGTAATTTTAAGGAAAGATGCTCATTTTAATACCAACAACAACTATGTGCCAAATAACTTTGTATCTTCTTACCTGTGCACTTGTATTGGCAAAAATTATTTGTATCACACAGAATTGCAGAGCAGTGTAGATGATTCCTTGTATGGTCTCATATCACTTTAAGTTTACTGCTTGAAGACTGTGCATCAAAACATTTTGTGCATCATTAGCTTGTTCCTTGCCAGATGACATGGTACCCACACAAATATTACCATCTGGTAACTTCTGCTTAAAGCAGCTGTTGTCAGAATATTCCAGAATTTTAATCAGTCTCTAGATTTCTAAATGCTCAAGTCAAGATACCTTAGATCTCATAGCAGACAAAAGAACTTCTTGGATGACAGGGCTGCACTACAGTGTGCTGATCTCCTGCAGTATCCATGCCCAAAGGGCCACATTCCAGATATAAGTTCTTTGATGACAATTGACTTGCTCTAGGATAATTTCCCGTGGGAACATCTTCCAGGCCATACCAATAGAAATAAGGAGTACAGAATGAAAGAGAACAAGAGTTGTCCACTAAATTATGATGGTCTAGAAGTTGCTTTGGCTTTTGAGTTTTAAGGTAGGATGCAACAGAAAGCATGCTGTTTATTTTGGTATGATGTTTCTTAATGACTGTGTGTTGATAAAAACAGCTACTTTTTAGTTTTGGGATATTTGGGTCAGATAAAAATAAAACACTGAAACAGCCTGGGCTTAAAAGAAAAGGAATCTTCTATACAGCTTTGCAAATAGGAAAATCCAAAAGAACAAATATTCAATGTGGGTTTTTTTACAGGGATTTATCTATAATTTCAAGACACAGTAGTGGAAAGATATTGATCAAAAACTGGCAAAAATAGGTCTTGCATTGCTGACATACAATAGTTGTGAAAACTTATCCTCCATTTCCTTGAGTCACCATAAAGTTTACATTTTAAGACACAGGAATTACTTGTAGACATTTCTGTGTAATATAGTAACAAGGAATAGTATTGATTTAGCTACAGACACTGGATGTAATTATTTCATTAGCAACACAAACATGGATTTTTGTCCAGTGAATTCAGTACCTTGTTTTCCAGTCAGTGGACTCTTGCCATTGATGCAGCATGCAATTAGTATGACCCATAGTTGTAACTACAGAAAAAAGTATGTGGAAATTATGATTCCATCTAGGAATTTTTGTAGGAGAGAAAACTGGGAGAATTATCACTATAACAGTTGGTAAAATGTAGCCTTCTACAGAAGAATTTCATTGTGATGGGATATCTATGAAACAGCAGGATGTAGGTAAAGTCAGTGGGTACTTTCTTTGAAAGTTGAACACAAAAGAGTTCAGGTATAAATTCTCCAACATCTAATTTTACTAGTTACCGAGACAAACAAAACCCTGCCCCCCCCCCCCTCCCCCCCCAAAATCATAATATTTTATTTCCCTGAACCTTAAAAAATTGTGTGCTGTTGTTTTTCACATCCCCTTCTTATACTGGTCAAAATTTGTGTTCATATTTGCCATGCAGCCCTTAAAAAAAAACAGCTACAGAGACTGAGCTACTCTTCTAGAAAGTGCAGATACTAGTGTTGCTCCTGGAGAATGCTCTTTGGAAGTGTTTTCCAGTGTAGACACTGGTGTGTACAGCTACTACAAAGAGAGGCAAGTGTTATACTGTGCAGATTATCAAGGCTCTCCTTTCCTGCTGAATTCTTATTAATTTTTTTCCACATTTGCGGCAGCTGAAGTTGTGTGGGATTGATATCTGTCTGTCCCATGGAGTCTAGGAAAAGGTGGAGTACTTGCCTCAGCAAGGCCACAAGGTTGCAGATAGTGGTTGGTGTCTTCTGCCCTTGGCACTGTGTGTTTTCTGCTATTTGTGGTGAACTCTCTGCTCAGTTCTGGCAGAGTGGCTGGATACCCTTTCACCTGACACTGCCACTTCTCCAGTGATTAAGGGACTGGATCTCCTAGTTATTCACAGTTATTGTCATTGATTTGCTTCATGTCAGAACACAAGTCAAGAGAGAGCCACATTTGTTCTGTGTTAAATGGCTACACAGAAATAGCATAGGAGATGAATTTGGATGAATATGCTGAAACAGAGTATATATGAGGACATATACTTTCTGCATTCCATTCACTCATGTTTAATGCATAGTCTTTATTTTGTGTGCATTAGTACAGGCAAGAGAGTGGGTTTCTGCAAAACACTTTGTTTTTCCTTTTCTCTGGCTTCTCTGAAGGCAGAGACACACTTGAGGCACCCACACTTTTATGCATATCTACTGCTGTTCATCAATCAGAGAGCCACAGTCAGATCATCAAGGCACTTTGCCACCTTTCTCATGTGTGGTTGCTGGTGTATTTTTTCCCTTTCTAGCATATAATTGCTCAATCCCTACTTTATCATAGATTTAATTTTCTCAACCATTCAAATGCTGTAGTTAAAGTACAATTATAGCAATTATATTAAGGCAAGTTATGAGCTGAAAAAATGTACAAAGACTTATTTTGAAATGAGGTAATATTAGCAACAAAACTGACATGAAGCTTGGAATTTGACCAAGATAGAGCAGATTAAAGAAAACTAGGTTTTGTACCATGATATTTTTTGAAAATCATAGAGGTATTGAAAGAACTGGAATTATCACAACAATGCTGATTTGGAAAAGACAAAGGGATTAGATTGTTTTTTTCTCACATTTGACTAGATTAAGAGTGATTCCATTCAAGCTAATATAATCCTGCCAGTAGAAAACCAAATGAAATAGAAGGAGAACTGACTTAGAGAATCCTTTGAAAGCATTATGCACAAGTCAACTTTTACATTTTCTAATTACTCTCTTGAAAAAAATCAAAACAAAGATGACCCTCTTTGTTTACTTTTGTGCCCCAAACAATGCAGGAAAGTGTGTGGATGACAAATGTAATTTCAGTATGAATTACATACATGCATACACTCTACTGGTACAGAAATTGGGCATTTTGTAGGGGATTCTGCTGCCTCTTACTCCTCCAGTTTGACAGATTAAACTTCAGAATAAACAGTCATCAGGAAAAAGCAAGCCTGCAAAGCCATGGCATTGCATCAGTACTTGGCTTCCCTTAACAAAACTCTCCATAGGCAGAACAGAAACAACAAGCTGTACCTCTTGAGAACCATCTGATATGATTGAATTTCTGCTTGGTACATCAGCAGTGGTCTTCCTTGTGCGTTAGGAACAGACCATGAGAATAGTCTGATTTTATCAAGCCTCCTTGTGCAACACACACATTTCTGTGAGTTTTAGAGGATGTAGGGACATATGACTTTCTGAATCATTTCAGACTATTGACTGATCAGGTCAGATATCCTGCTTTCTACAATGGCCATGACCTAATACTTCACACTTGCAAATAGCAACTACTCAGATGTTGCCAGTTTAAAGACAGAAAAAGCCTTCTGTCTGCTCCTGTCGCAGCTTCAAGAATTTAAACTAACTATCCACATTCCTTAATCCATAGTTAACATTGTTTTAAAACCAGCTCTGCATACTGCCTCTATATACTTGTTATCACAACAAAATAGTATTACAGAAGAGTCTCTTTTTATAAAGTGAAGAGGCATTGTCTTTGAACTGCAAGTTAGAAAAATGTAAGTCCTCTTCTCCTCCTCTCTTATATAAGCATGATAATAAGATCTTAACTGAGTGTATCTCAAAAATGAGAGAAAGAGAAACTGCAGCTTGCTCTGCAGCACTACTGATGGAACTATTTCTGGTACTAAATTTTGCTCAGTTGTAAATCTGTTTTGGCTTGAGCCCTCAGCCACCAGCTATGGATTTAATCAATGTTTGGAGCTGGATGAATAATTCAGTATGATCTATTCTCTTTCAGCTTGCAAAATCCATCTTCAGGTTTCATCTCTCTCATGTATTTTTCCAGATACTACCTGAATCCTTTGAAAGCTGTTCTTGTCTCCCTTTGGGATAATGGTTCAAATAACATGAGCAGTCTCTCAAGAACTGCAAGGAGTTCTGCTTAAACAGCAACAAATAAAAAATATTGTGCAAGAGCAAACCTGCAAAATTCAGCCCTGGTGTTTTAGTCCCTGAGTTAAATGGGTACATAGGTAGATATTCTTACATGGGTGAAGTGAATGGCACAGTTCCCAAGGACTTGTAAAAGACACTGGTTTCAGATTAGGTCCCAGTTCCTGCATGTGAGAATGTGAAATTCAGAGTTGTGAACGCAGTTTTGAAATGTGTTTTCCATGCTCAGGTCTATGAAGTATCTCTTGTTGGTTTAAAGAAAGAGAATACAAAGATAACTGCAATTGTTAAATTGTAAATACTTGTATGAATGCTCATTCAAACTCTTTATGTAAGTTTTATGTAGAAAAATTCAGGTTGGCATGATTGAAATATGACATTCTTACATTAAAGAGGTCAAATTAAGTTTTCTATTTTGAATGACCTCATGTAAAATAATAGCAGATTATTCATTCCCCCTTCCAAAAGCATGGCCTGACTCTGTAGATGCAATATAAACTTGGTGGAAATTGCTGAAATTTAGGGGTGGGGATGATCTTTTGCAAGTTTAGAATGTTTTTGCTGGAGAAGCTGTTGTATAGCAGTCCTATGCCTAGACTAAATGACTGTCCTGCATCTGATTGTCTTTGTATTTTGGGCTTACTTCTGGTTCTGCTAGACCTCCACTGCTGTATGTTTTTGGGTTAATGTATTTCATGTCTTTCATTCCCCATTAGTAGAAGCCTAGGTGCAGCACTCAATACAACTTATTTCTAAGTAATGTTTCCTTCTTTTTTTTTCCTGTTTCTATGTACGTTCCACCCAGAACTGACTCCTTTCAGTGAACACTTTTATCTACTGACATCAAGAAAACAAAATTATACATTTTTAAAACAATGAAGGTGTGACAGTTAATGGTGTTATATTGAAATAGACATAATGTGGTGATATCATGGGCAGCAGATTGATGTTCTTAATTATTCATTTTCAGGCTTTTAGGTGCTTAGATTTTTAATGTAATGTAATTGGTATCATTTTATCACACTGTTAGATTTAGTACCTTCAGCTGGATTTAGGGATATGTGTGATGATATGTTTTTTTCTTCTGGTAACTGGCAACATTCAGATGAAATGCAGAAACAACATGTAAAATGACAGGTTGGTGAGAAGAAAGGTCAGAGATATAATTCCCACATCACGGGGAAGATATAGGCTAAACAAAGTTGTCAAACAGTTTTTCTCTTGTTACTTGTGTTGTGACAGAGCTGCTGCAAAGATTTTCAGGAATGTGGGAAGGAAAATTTATTTCTGTTGCAAAAGGTAATGGTTGAGGCCAAGGCTGGAATTGGGTTAACTGTTCCTTGTCATGATTATAAGTGGTGGCAAGGAGATTGAGTTAGGTTATTTACACTGCCCTGTTGATTTATTCCTCAGCTTTCCCTGGGACAGCTGAAACCACCTTAGCTTATAAAGGATTTGGGAAGAACAAAAGGTGTGAAAATTTCTGCAGTTTCCCTGTCCCTGTCTTCAACTTGCTTTTCCAAGTCGCTACAGTCCACATAGGGATGGAGTCCTCTCCTGTATTCATCCTTGCCTGTATTTTTTTCCCCATCTATTATGATGCTGGCCTTGAAATGTAAATTTATTTGTCAGTGGAATGGGAGACCACCTCTGTATCCACGTATGATTTTTTCTTGACTGTGGAACTAATGCCACAGGAGGAAGTAGGAATGAGATCCATTTTTGGTATAACTCTTCCCTCACTTGGTGAACTGGTGAAGCGGAAATTCCCTTCCTCAAGCACATCAGTTAGCAGCATCTCCCTATATTGCTGCAGGAGAAAATGCATGCTTTCAACTATCTATTTATAGAATACAATTATCCATAAGTCCATGGAAGAACAATAGAGTTCACAGCAATTTTTAAGTCCCTTGTCCTTTGGAATAGTTTGGGTACAGATTTGAACTGATTCACTTTTTAGCAGTGATTCTCTACTTTGTATAGAAATGGCTGGAAATATTTCTGTTTACTCCTTTTGCCTTCTGGACAAAAGATTATATTATGTTTCAGATCAAGACCTGAAAATATTGAATGCCCTTTGTTTCAGTGCAATGGAGAACATTTTGATTTTCATGGATGCTAGTTTGGGTTTAGCAGCTCAGTTCCTATTCATCTCTCAGACCATTAAATCTGACATGGGAAATAGAAATCATTTTGTTCCTCGTGGTTATGAAATCATTAGAAAGGATGAGGTACATCTGTAATGGATGTCCATTAATATAATTATTGTATTTAATAATAGGCAACCTGCAGGCTTGGATTTTCTTAACGCTGTTACTGAGAGGATTACTAATACTGACCTTTTCAAAGGACTATGGAGCTTTTGCCTTCCTTCAGATGAAGGCAACTGGAGATGTTCACATCACCCCACTATCTGGAATACACTGCCCAGCATCACCGAAAGAGAAATGTAACTATTAGACAAGTTCTTGGTTCAACACATTTCTGTGTTGATGTTTCTTGGGTAACATTTTTCACCTCTCTACTATAGCAATGTAAGATCGAGACTTATAGCAGAAATGCTGAGTGGGTGGTGGGGATGTGAACAACTTAAGGAAGCCAGTCTTACTCCAGAGATCCTGCTTGGATGGCAGTCAGACTCATCAGAAAGGCTCATTACAATTTCTTAATGTCACATTTCCATCATCCAACACAACAGCTTAATTGAATGCAAATGACATGTGCAAAGTGTCTGCGTATCTGGCATCACCTATTTTATGTATAAATATTTAAATATTTTCTTATGGGGTATTGTTTTTCTAACATGCAGCTCCGTTTTTTTGTAAGACAGAGCAGCCATCCATCTGCCTCAAGTATACAAAAGCACCTGTTTTTTTATAACCAAAATGTGCTCTTGCATAATTGAAACAAAGTTTTAGTCAGTTTCTGAAAAGCAACAGTAAATAACTCTATTTTCATGCTAGGGATATGGATTTATCTCTTTCTAGTGATACAGTCTCACAGACTTCGAATTAAACCTGGCTCCACAGATCTGTTGGGCATAGCAAGTTACTGCAGATCTAGCTGCAGACAGCATCCATCTGATTCTGTTCATCCAGGAGGAACAGAATTCAGCTTTCAAAATCTGTCCTTGGCTGGGCTGCAATTGGCAGTTCATGAACATGTATGAAGAGATCATCTGCTTAAGGAAAGGTGTTTCTCTCCTCTTTGGGGGAGGATGATACAAGAAAAAATGAATGCAGTAAATAGCTGAAAGCTGTGCCAGATTAAAACAGGACAGAATTGGATTGTTGGTTACCCAAATTTCTCCCTTTTCATACTCCATTCTCTCCTCCAAATTGGCAGCCTTTTCATGAACACTCATTCCTTCCCCTAGCTGTTGGCTAAGAGGCCATTTCTAAGGCTGATGCAATATCATTCAAGATGAGAGTGCTTTTCTTAGAAACACAAGTTATTATACTCCTATCCTTTCCCCTAAAAGCCAAATACATTCTCATACCACACTCTTCCGTGTAAAATGGCCATAGTAGTTCATTTTTCCTTCATAGACTTTAATGACCACAGCATAAATATTAATTTAACCACAACCTGGTGACTGCCAATAACTTACCTCAGTGTTACATAGATTTTTCCATGGAGACATGGTGTGTCTTTTTCTTGGGGGGGACTCCATCTTAACAAGGTGAGTAGGACTATATTAATTGCACAGTCTTCCTGATTTCACTAATCTTCAAACTTCTAGTCATCTGTTGTTTCCTTTTTCCCTTGTGAAGTAATGAGTCTGTACTTTCTTTTGTTTTTCACTAAATTTTGAAGTATTAATTGAACCTCCTCTTGGTTGCCTTTTTTTTTTCTATCAATCATTGCTTTTAAAACTCATTTTGCTATTTAGTTTTTCTGTTATTGCATTCTAGTGCTATTTCCTCATATTCATTCTTGTGTTCTTTTTCCATATCCATCTTTAGTCTTGTGGCTTTCATACACTTTCTATATGATTTATGATCTTAAATATTAGGAAATACTAAATTAAGAAAGAGAAATATTATTAAGAATTGATACAAAATATTAATTTATTTTGTACCCTTCATTACAAGTACATGATTCCAGATATTCTTCTACATAAAAATAGTCATATAAATGCTTCTACTCATTTGGGTCTTTTGAATTCTTGTCACACTCAGTGAAATGAATTTTCTCTTCAGTTTTGGGTTCATCATCTTTTACTTTCACTGCAGCTGTGGTTTTGTGTCAATGTAATTTGTAATATGAAAATACAAAAAGTGTTCCTATTGTTTAATAATATTTTAGTGCCAACAGGTGCATATAGATGTCTATGCCTTTAAAATATGATTTTGCATCTAAAATTCACAATTTGGATCCTGTGGATCTCTTCCTTATCTCTTAGATAAAAACAAAATCATCATTGCAAATACTTTAATTATACTTGAAATCAATGGTGCTGATACTACAGTTTTACCTGTGGTGCTATTGAAGGTGCATAGGTTCAAACACTTAGCCTCTGACAGTACCAGTAGATCAGAATTTTGTAGGCATTGCCTGACTTTTCTGTAATTGCAATGTAATTGAGGGACTGAAGAATTATGCAGGAGCAGTTTTACCCCCAGTTCTTCCAATTCTGGCACAGCTAAGGTACCTTATTTTGCCCAAGGATTTGTATTTCTACAGTAGAATACAGTCAATATTGCCTCAGTAAAATGAGATTGAATAGGGAAGCATTATGGAACCTGTATATAGAGGATTGGTTATTTAGGATCTGTAATTCTTTGAGAGACATACATATTTTTATTTAGAAAAATAGTTTACATTTCTAACTCTTAAGAGTTATATGTGGGAATTTTCCAAAATGCTCTTTGTCATTGATTTCTAAAGGGATTAAATTAATCTGATAAGATTTGATAAGAAAAATACTTGCTTTGAATATTTTATTCATGACATAATAATGTCAGTCTTTCAGTGGTACAGTTTATCCCTGTAAATGGCATATCTGGTATAAATATATAAAACAATACACTTTTAGGAAAACTGTATTTTCATGGGGCAATATAGCCAATGTCTTTATTTAAATAAGGGAAGCATTTGTCATTTCAAGGAAGACAGTCACAGATTCAGTAAAAGAGTGCACTCCTGGTTCATTTACCCACGCTCATTTAGTGCTTGCTTGCTGAAATGCTAAACTTGCTCATTTCAAGGGTTAGTAGGTTTACAGCCTACTTATGGGACAATTTGCAGGCATTGTGGCTGATGTGAGAAGTAATAGCTAGAAGCTAAGAGATAAGGAACAACAGCTCACTAAAACCAGATTCACTGTAAGGCAGCATGTGAGTCACACAGTTTGGTTAAAATCAACACCTGCAATTCCTGAAACTCAGCTGGTTTTGGTCAAGAGGAAAAGGACATCACTTCAGGTGCAAGAGAGAGAGGAAGATGTTGAGGTTAAGGATGATCTTGAAGTCTGATTATTGGGTTTTTATCCCCTTGACAAGGACTAAGTGTGCTCATGGGATGAAACTTTGAGGGAGAAACTTTCCTATGTGTTCAGGTGTCTCTGTACACTGGCTTTGAACCTGGGCTGTGTTTGGAATTGGCCCATTTTCTCAGATACTAGGCAGTGAGACCAGTTACTCCAGGTGACTAAGGAACAGGATGTCTTTAGCCTAGTATTATTAGTAACTGGCTGGTGTTGTCTTGTGGGACATTCAAGTGCTTCCTCTGTCTGTTTTGGTAGCTTTCCATGCCTTAGGTGTGAGGAAAGCATCTGAACTTTGCTGAACTTTGTCAGCAGCAAAGTTTTATTACCTTCTTCAGAGAGGGGCAATTTGAGTAATTGGTTTTATTTGTTACAATATGTCAACAGGTTTATACCTCATGGTAGAAGGCAGAAACTTTGAATGTTTCTTGTCTTCTATAAGCTGATATATATTCATAGCTTCAAATTGCAATCAGCACAGGAAAAAAAAAGGATAATAAAAATATATATATATAAATGGACAAAAATAGAGAACAAGCACAATAAAAAGCCCAAACTTTTTCATAAAGCAGATAAACTTATGGAACAAATTTCTGGGATTTTTCTAAACCTAATTTTCTCTATCTGAGGTGAAAATCATCTGGACCATCTAAGTGTATTCTGCAGGAGATACTTAAGGAGGTCCTGAAAAAAATGTTTTTGGTGACAGGGTTGGAGAGTAAAGGGTAGGGAAAAGAAAGGAAGGAAACAGACAGTAAGGACAAGATTAAAATTAATATAAATCTATTACTATATATTACTAGCTATAATATTTTTTTCAGTTTCTAGAAAATGAAAATTACAAAAATTTGAGATCATGAAGAGACTTGATATCAGAGTTATGGCTGTGTAGTCTTAGACTACAAATGATATTTGCATTATTTTATCAAAGAAAAGATAATTTGATCTGGCCTAATTCTCAGTGGAAAACCCAGCAGAGATCCTATTCTCTTAGGAATTCCAAGAAAACTTGTCAATTAGTCTCTTATTCATAGAGTCTAACTCTTCTCCTATTCTGAATTTACACATGAAGATTTTCATTAACTGTCTCGTATGCAGTGAACTCTAGTCATACTTTCCTGTTGTCAGTACTCAAGTGCAGGCACACAAGATTTACAGGGAGTTGTGGCAGTTGCTCACAGAAATGAGTTACACAATTTAACAGAAATGAGACCAGGCAATTTGTGTGCTTCTGTAATAACCAAATGATCAAAAATGGGCTCAGTAAAGAGAATCAATCATCTGAAAATGTTTTCATAAACATGCACACCAGACAAATGATCTTGCCTGTAGAAAAAAAAGCCAAACAACCAAAACAGAATTAGAGCAGAAACACGTTATGTGGAAAATCTCCCATGATAATTTATGCTTTCATCAGGCTTGCTTTGACCACCTTTGGTGATTCTTGTAGTTCTAAGAACTTTGTATTTGTTTTTTATCCAGAATTCATGGGGTTTGGTTTTCTGTGGTATTAATTTTGGTTGATTTTTAGATGGTAGCATGTACAGGTTTATTTCCACAAAGAGACAGAAGGATGGATCAAAAGATCTGTATAACTTCAAATTAAATGGGAGCAGAGGAGCAGTGTCTATCAGAACAGTTGAGTTACTTACAGAGTACCTGGGACCCTGTACTGTAAATGCGCAAAAAATAGAAAATATCTCTAATTTAAAGAACTTCTTACACTAGTGATTAGTAACAACACACAGATAAGTCTTGCTGCAAGGCAGATTTTTCCTTTAATTTACATGTCCATCTCCACCACAGCTATCTGGCTCTTGGTAAGAATAAAGTTTCAAAGTCAATAAAAAATGCTACTGTGTTCCTGTTGTGTTTGGTCTTTGCCAACTACAACTCATACTTCCAACTTTTAACTGCAAGAAAAAGACTTAACAATCAAAGAAAAAACCAAACCCTGGTGGTCTACAATGTTTGCCTGATTTCAGGGCTTTAAGCAGAATATTAGAGCTCCTGGTGGAAAGTTGTGAAATTTAGGTGTGTGATAGTATTGAAGTATCTATCACAGGGACTCACATATGGCACTTCTCCCTATTAAGTTCTATGAAAATCTTAAGAAAATTACATAATATGACTGTACATGAGCACTATGTTTTAATTTTATCATTTGTGGTTCTGTTTCTGGAGTCTGGGTCCAGATTAGCAACCTGTGAAATTAATGAGCAGAAGTTCAGGTGCTTTTTTCTGATTGTATTAATTTGAGTTTGAAAAAGGCTTGGGATATTAAACAGCGGCTTGAAAATGAAGCATGCATAATTGTTTGACTACATTTTAAAATCCCAGAGGTCAAGATAGACTTTCTTTTGCTGATGAAGGTATTCCTTTGTTTGTGCATGGATATATTTACAAATGGATTACATAGACTATTTAAGAGAAAGAGAGATGGTTACATTCATTCTCTTAATCCTTCTGATATCTTCAAATATTTAAAATGATGTGTCAGAAATTTAAGAACCAGATTATATGAATGCCATATTACCACATTGCTTAAAATGCTATTTTTTGTCTACTTTGTTATGTGACTGTAGTAGCAATTCTATTTTCACAAATATTGTGACTAACAGATCTGATTTTCTATGTAAGACTGCTCTGTGATATGATTTTCTAGAATATGAAATAATTGCAACACATTATTTTCTTTTAAGGAATTCAATGAACGTATAAGCAATATGCCTCAAATTAATGGCATCTGAACTTAGCAAGTCTGTGGACAACTGAAGGTAAGGACCTTAACGAATCAGGATCCTTTTTCAAAATATGTATCTGACATATTCACAATATTTCAGCACATGGGGAAGAAGTAGGGATGGGGAAGACAATTAAATTTAAAAAAACTTACAAAAAGGGAAACCAAATTCTAAAGATTATGTTATTCCCTCCTTAAAACCTCATCAGTGTCCTGGTCAATAACTATTGATACAGTTGAGAAATGATGCTTAACAGCTTATTTCGTGACTATTCCTTAGGAAACGCATAAATAATAAAAGGAACTGTAGCAATGCACATCTTCCTTCTTAAAACAACGGAACAAATTTTCTACTTGGAGGCACTCCTAACATCCTAAGGGTCTTTCAGCAGCAATTAGACTGCATGCTGCATATGGTTCATGTGAATGATGTTTAAGAAAGGAGGAATTAATGGGAATGCTAGTTTTTATTCACTAATTTAAAGAAGGTATGTTTTTTTTAAACCTTCTGGAACATTTCAGATACAATTATTCAATCTTTTAAGAGACTCAAGTAATTTTGGTTCAGGTTTGTAAGCACTTCCTAACATGTTGTATCAGTGGCGCTCTGTAAAGTACTATGAAAATTTACAACATTGTATAAATGCCATGTGTCATAATTAGTAACCTACCACTTTACCTTTATTTGTACATTTAGTATTTTGGACAGGAGATACTGAGAGAGAAAATAACCGTGCTTCGGAAGAGAATATGTTATGACGAGATGACTTGTTTAGAAGACTTCTTAAAGACAGCAATAAAGAAAATGCTTTATCTTAGAACAAAAGCATGGTGACTTCTGAATATTGTATCACCAAATGAGGAACCCACAAGCAAGACATAATTTTTACTGTAAGTACTGCTACTAAAGACAAATATTTTCTTTAGTTATGCTTTACAGGTTTTAATCAGTCTCCATTACTTGAGATGATGAACTAGAATGCAGAATTAGATTATTGATTAAGAATTAAGTTGTAGAAAATGCCTGAATGACATATATATCCATTCTAAATAAGGGTGTCTTATTTTAGTTAATGGCTTTCTTTTGAAAAGTCAGTTTTTTAGGAAGGGCTGTTTCGACGCAACTCTTGTGTGTATATTTAAGATTTGCTATATCTGCATGGTATTTAGGAAAATTAGACCAGTTATCCAGTATGTTATTACTGAGAATGCTTATTTGGGAAGCTGGAGATATCCTTAACTTTGCCCTGATGACAAGTATCACTTATATACTGTGCATATTTATTTACATGTAGCAATGTGATGATTAATTTGGAGCTTGGAAATTAAGAAACTGATGAATAGAGTGATCTTTATCCAAAAAAATTACACTTAAAACAATGCTTTCATTTAAACACCTTAATGTTTCGCATTCTATCGCATGTATCGCATGTATCGTATTCATGTTTCGTATTCTATCGCAGTCAGATACTGAAAGTCCTTGTGTTTTTATCTGGGAATTATCAGCAGGTATGTAAGTTTGGACTGCAACGTTTTCTCAGGCCTTGAGGAAATTTCAGTCAAAATCTTAGAAAGAAAAAAATTAATGTTTCAGTGCTTAGACCACATGAAACAGAAAAACATGTTTGCAGATTTCTATCAGACAAGGGACAGGAACTTATACTGTAGGTTTCTGAATTACAGATGAGTCTACTCATCTCTGAACTTTGAACTACTAGAAGAAGGAGCTGGGTTCAGAATATTTTCCTTGCTTTTTTGAGGTTTTTTTTTTGGCTTCCCCCCCACCCCCAAAATTTAGAAAATATCTGCTTCCTTCCAGTGTTATGTATATTGTTTTTCTTTTTAAGCAGGAATTTTCTTCTCCAGCTTGTTTGTCTGCAGTCCTCACAGAGTATAAGGGTAAACACAATCTTTAGTGATAAAAAGTCTTGGCTTGGGCATAAACAACTTACCACCTTCACAGTGGAACCTTTAGTGCCATGCAATAGAATTCTACTCTCTGATGCAGTTCTGTTGATTGCGGAACTTTGTGTCTTTGAATCACTGTCTGCTGTTCAATATTTCTGAAAGCGAACTAGAATTTGTCTTTCTTTTAGATGTTTAATCATGCTGAAGTGATGCTTTCCAAAATACTTAACTCTCTTAACTGAAAGATTACTTCTTCTTGAAATAATAGAACCATAACCTTAGACTACTTGTACTGCTTTAAGGTGTGTACCACAGAGGTGGATGTTCAGTCTGGAGTTACTGATTATAAAGTCCCAGCCTGCAGGTGATTTCTGCTTGTTTTACTTCCTTTCCTGCTCTGCTATCTCCCAGTTATCAGTGATTACATACTTTTCTCTAGATTTAGTTTAACACTGCTTTCTCAAGCAATGTCAAAGGCTTTAGATAACCTGTCAATCATGAGCATTAAAGCTGAAGAACTAGCAATTTTACTTCTTAAGGAAGCTGATAAAATCAATCATTCATTTTTAAGAACTGAAAACAAACACCATCACCAAGTTGTTTTCTATCAGGTTTTTATCCCACAATCAGTTTTTTTCCCATGATTCTAAAAATGGAAAACAGATGAAGTAAGTTATACTGAGGTACCAAGACTGCAGTAGCATCTAAGTGTAGCTGTTCCATTGCTTGAGGCACCACTATAAAATCATGACTAATGAAGAATACATTTGCAAGGTCTAAAAGTGACCATAGGCAGGTTGAATGTAATGACATAGCTAGAATTCAAGTAAGGCTCCAGGACCACCTTCCAGGGAAGGAAAATGTTGCTCACTGCTAGTAGGGTGCCAGGCAGGAATTGTGTTTAGATTATTTACTACATAGAGTAACCTACAGTGCAGCCATAATTTAGAATGATAGAGTACTAAAAAGAAAAACATACTGTGTGAGTAATTTCCAACCTAGTAATGAAGCATAATGGAATAGAGCCATCATGCTATATTATGCAATCTGCATTTTATAGAATGTGTGAATATAAATTCAGTTATTTGCTGCCTATTGGGAGAAATTGCACCAACTTAACGTTCAAAAACCAAAAAGTACTTTTCAAAAGTAAAGGGAAGGAAGTAGCAATTCTGTCTTCTCTGAAACAGAAGTGTCATACAGGAGCTTGGATTAGGCCTTTTGTGTATCTTAGATGTGGCACTAAATCTGAAGGGTACATTGGAACACATGGTGAAAGTTGCTGCATCATATGGGAGGAATGTGGGAATAAATACTATAAAACCCTTTAAATATGAAAAACAAAACATAATGCAAACAAACCAACAAGATCAGATGGGATTTGAAGGTTGTGTGTAATGAACATTTAATATGTACATCCTTAGGGTTATTGATGCTGTTTTAGTCTTTGCATGACAGTTGTTTCCAGAAAAGACAATCTAAAATGAGAAATATGAACTAAGAATAGAAAAAAGGAAAAATCTTAAAAGTCTAATAGCACAAACTGCAACTCAACATCTTTCTCTGAGGATGCTGGAGAAGCTGAGGTGAAAGTCTTTAAGGAGAATTGAAGGAAAAAAATATTTCTGGTATTTCTAAATGCCTTAGAAATAGGTCTTATGTTGGAAAGTGGAGGAGAAAGAGTAAAAGTGTGCCCCAGAACTGGCAGTCGTTCTAACTGCTCACCTTGCAAATATTTTGCAGAGCATCCTAGATCATGCTCCAGCCAAATGAATGCTGTTTTATTCCTGTAACCTCTGTTTCATAGGTCTTTAACCTTTCTAGTTTTCTGGATTAGTTAAGGAGCTGCATCAATAAGTACAGCCAAGCATTTCTCAGCCCGCTACAGCTGTAAAGACTTAGTTTTCGGAGATTATTTAAATTTATGTATGCTTAGTATGTGTGTTTTATGTATCTCCTGGGCCTTGGTGAGAATTCCACTTGGTCAAGATCTTGAATTTGGACATATAGCAAGCACAGGAACAGGGGAAAGCTGAAAAATGTCTAGAAGAAGATAAAGTGCCAAGGTTTGGAAATGATTGAGCAAAAACCAGATGGAAATTAATTCCCAATACCTGTCAAGTATGAAGTCAAAAAGATGTACTGACAAAGCATGTTTGAGAATTTGGGAGGCATCATGTTGAGATTAAGCAGACTTTTCATACTTTTATTTTAATATGATTGATTGACATAGATAAAATAGATGGTAATTTAACTTTCTTTTTTGTATAACCACTTCCCATCTAAACTAATTTGGAATTAAAAGCAAGGATTTACATCCTACATCCACTTTTGGAAGAGAAAGGAACCACTCTGTGCTGGCAGGCAAATTGACATAACATTCAACACGGTAAAATGGTGAAATCTTCAGTATGATGTGGTAAGCCACAAAATAACATGAAGACAAATACCTTTTTGGCTTCCTTCCGCTGTTTCAGTTATTACATCCTTCTTTATTTTTTCACTAGTGGAGAGGAAAAAAAAGCACGTGATTCAAAGTAGCTATGGCCACTTTTAAGCAGTTTCAAGTTTTGAGACAATGCATGAAACATTACAGTAAAGGCATAGAGTTGTTCATCTATGATTTTTTGAGTTATTCAGAGAGCCTGTGTTTGTAAAGGGAGGTCGGAGTGAGCTGGGAGAGGGATATTTTTATTCCTGGAACATTTCCTGTAAAGATAAAATGCATATGTTCACAGTGCAATGTAATATACCCTAGTCCAGGTTTCCACAGCACAACTTTGCTGTTTTTTTTCAACTTCCTCTTTCACATGCCCAGGAGTTTAGGCCAGGAACTAAGAATTCCTCTCCTAACTGTTCTGCCTGGTCATGTTGACTAATAAAACCCATAAAATTTGGGCAGGATCTGTTTCCTGTTGATATAAACAATCCAAAATGCTTGGGCAAAATTCTCCAGTGTGATTTTTTGGAATAAGTACTGAGTAAAAATTGCCTGTGACTTTTGAGTTTTGGCCTCCAGAAGCATTACTGCAATAGCACTCTCCTAAATCAGAATCGATGGTAACAGGTGCGGGACATGAGCCTACCTTGAGTATTCAGCTTCAGCTCCAGTGCTTTGGAAGGAGATGGAGTTTAGTTTTATTTAGTCCGTGTTTATTGATTGAAATGACATGACCAGGACTGAGTGGAGTAAGGAGATGCTCTGTTCTCTGTAAGTGACTGTAACTGTGATAGACAAAGAACTGCCCTGCAGATGTGTGAGGATACAGTGTCAAAGCAAGGGGTTCTGGTGGTGGGAACAAGGTATTCCAACGCCCCAGCAGTGGCTGTGATATTCCCTATAAATTCTCATCAGGCTGAACAGAGACACTGGACCACATCTAGGAACTCTTGGACTTTGTTGTGCAGTCACCGTAACTCCTGCACCCAGCCCACTGTTTAAACACAAAAGGTGTTGGCTCACTAGCTCCTAAATTCTACAGTAGACTTCCACAATCTCTTGGATTTTGTAGAGTACATTTCCATAAGCAATCAACTCCCACAGCAACCTTCTCAAAGGTGCTGGCTCACAAGCCACAGCACACTGCCACAGTCTCCCCACTCCCACAAAAAACTTCAGTATGGAATGTGGGGTAGAATATGACAGCTATGTGTGGCCCAGGCAAAGCAAAGGAGGAGAGAAATAAAGACAGAAAAGGGAGAAAGAACAAAGAATATCAGCAGTCCTTACATCCGACTTCGATCCTGCTATGCAGGTAGTCCAGAGCTGGGGTTGTGAGGCAGGAGTGAAAGAGAAAGAGAGAGAGGGAGCCGAATCCCCTTTCTTTTGCACACCTTGCATGCAAACTAGATAATTCATGCATTTTATTCACCAGTAAAAAGCCAGTCCTTAGAGCACTCCTCCAGGAAGCGAGTTGAGAGAGGTGGACTGAGCAAGAGTCTCAGGATGAGCCGTCTCAGACCAGTGGCTACACCACCTCTATGGGACCTCCACCTCTCATTACATCTTTCTTGCCATAATAGTCAGAAGGTTTGACCCAAAACACACTTATTTCTGGTTCTTTCTGCAAGGTGAGTGGCCCAGAGCCAGCAGTGACAGGGCTGTGACATTTAGTGCTCAGTCTGTATGGTTGGGGGAAAAACAGAGAAGAACTGAGCACTTATCTAGGCAAACTAATCTGTCAAAATAGAGACAGAGCTTTCTGCAGAGAGCTTTTAAACTCTCGCCTCTGTCAAACTACACCAAACTGACCTTTGTACAACTTTGCAACTTTTGACTCCTGTATACTTTCTGTGATTAAAGTAAAGCAACCTCACTTCAGTAAAATAAGAGAAAATTGTGGCAGAAAAAGCTCTGGATTTTTACTTTAATCTTTTTTGCTGAAATGCTGATAATTTACAGAACATCATTAACAGTAAGCTTTTTTCTTTATTAAGCTTTAGTGAAACCAGCATTCCTACAGGAAGACTGTATTTTAACTCTTGAAAAAAATCCATTGCATTGCAGGGACAGTGCAATCTAACTAATCAATGGTTTTTATTTTTTTCTTTCAAGGAAGATTCATATGTTCTATGTTATATAACACTGAAAGAGGTTTTAATAATTGCAGTCTAAAATATGCTTTAACACACATCCTGCCAGAATCTGGACTCAGAATAAAGACAGGCTGTTCTTAATCATAAAAGCAAAATTCCTTTGCCAGTCAATAACATTTCAAGCAGAAATCCATTTTTATGACTACACTTACTTCAGAAAAAATATCAAATCAAAAACAAAACTCAGGATGCATGAAACAGAAAAAACATTAAATTGCCAACTAGTGAGCTTGAAGCATCAAATTTTGCAAATTTCAAGTTAAAATAAGTTGGAAACCCCCCCCAATATGTTTTTAAAAAGAAAAAGAACATCACTCCTTTGCTCCACAATGTCAAAATGCTTTAACTAATGTTAAAGTTAAAAGGAAGACATTTTTATCCCTACCTAGTATACGTAATAAATACCAAGGTACATGGAGTACCTCTTTTTTCCTTGAATTAATGCTAAGGCTGCAGAGCTTCTTTATTCTCCTGAAAGAATAGTCCTTTTGTAGCAGATGAATTCACATTTTGTGGCCAGGGGCCACAAAGTTTCACTTCCAGGAAGCTTTCTTGTTTTAAGTATGGAGTTACATCTTCAATTCTGGCTTAGGAAATGGATTTGCAAACAAGTGACAATGTCAAAAGTCTACTTTGAAGTCTGCTTCCAGCAGGCAGAAAACTGTGCTCTGGAAATGTGTTTTCCACATAGGGCAGTGCTCTAGAAATGTGTTGTCTGTGTAGGGCTGTGTTCAAATGTGAGGCCTCAGGGCTGGTAAATCTCTAGTGCCAGAGAGTGTAAACAGCAAAACTGTGTCCGTGTAAAGCTGGTTCATATGCTCTGCCTGTTTTTGGTAAAAACTAGGATATTTTAATTTTTGATTTTAAACAAATATTTTGATTTTAAACAAATAATTTATTGCATTTATAGACCCACAAACATCATGTTTCAACTGAATGGAAAACTCCTTTAAAATGTATAAAAATTTGACTGTCACAAAGAATCAAATATTGGTTTCATTGCTACAGGATATTTGTTCTTTGAAACAATACCCAAAAGAATTGTGATCCCTGGAAATTAGATATATGTCAGTAAAATGTCATCAAAACCTACAAGTTTGTGTTTGGGGTCAAATTAAAGGCTATTACTATCATCTGGAGTGTCCTTAGTAAAGGGATTTTCTGGGAGATCAGTAGACCCCACGCTGCTTGTTTAAACATTAACCTGACTCTATTAGATGAAGAATGTCTATTGCTGGTTACATGTAACAAAGCCCCCATAATTTCCCTTTAATTTTGAGCCTGGATATGAAGCAATTTAAAAGTCCCAAATATATCTTAACATCTCTTTGCATCTTGATTAAGTTTTTGTCTTAGTCTTGGACTCTTCACAAGTTAAAACAGTCACCTATTTAAGAGCTTGATGGCAAAACTAGGAAACTATTTTATTTACTTTGGGATCAGAATTCAGATTAAAATATGTTTTTTACTGGTGGTATGCGGTGAGAAGCCCAGAGAAGAAGAACATTTTTTCCATGAAATGAATTCGTAGTTTTAGTTGTTGTTGTTGTACTGGGACAATGTATTGGACACAAAACAACTTAGGGAAGCTCATAACCTCACTTTTTCCTTCTGTCTGATAAGTATGTAAGTCTCCATATATAAAATCAGTGGGATTCTGCACCAACATAGCAAGCAGTTCAGAACTAACTGACAAATAGAAGAAACCCTGACAATCTTATGTTCTAAGCCAAAATATGTTGCTTATTTCTGAATTTAACATGGACTAAGCTTTGCACCAAAAAAAAAAAAAAAAATTCATTTGGTATGTTTGTGCTAAAAATTAGTATGTGTAGGTTATTAAAGAAAAATATTATTTTGGCTCATTATCTCCCTCACAGATTTGGAGTAATAGATGATGTATCATATTATAAACTGAGTGTCTGTTAATATCAGAAAAAAAAAGCTTCTTAACAATCATTTGAATAATGGAGTGTTGCTTGCTGAACTGTTCATTTGAAAACTGATTGAATTGCACAGTAATCACAGAATCTCCAGTTTTCTTATCCTTTATGTCACTGAAAAATACTTGCTATTGTGTTGTTCTGTTTTCATTTTCATCATGTTCCACACCAGAAATGTATCACTGTCTAAAAAATATGTTGGTAGGTAATAGAGAAAGGCACATGAAAGGTCAAATCTCTTGCAAAGTGGTGAAATACATAACTTAAATTTAAATAGAACTGCATTGTATGACCAGATAAACAATATATAGGTTGTAGTATAATTTATAAAATGAATAATGTTGTCATTATTCATTTTATTCATACAGTCCCAGGGTGCCTGGGACTGTAGCATTCATGAATAAGGCAAAATTCCCATTGACTTGGCTTTAGATGTGTGTTAGATTCTTGGTTGGTTGAGGTAAGGGCATCTATTTGGATTTCCTCTGCTTTATCTAATACCTCCTTTATTTGTTCCCACTCTTAACAAAAATACAAGTACAAAACGAAAAGTCTGCACTGGGAGACATGCCTACATAATGATTTTATCTTGCTAATATTTTGCCGTTATTCCCTCAAATAGATCACTCAATTTTCCCACCTACCATTTGCTTTATATTTGCTCACAAAACAACTTATCGTATTGTGAGCACTTATGCACACACAGGAAAGTTGGTAGAATGCTAAAGTAAGTGCTGGCACCACACTTTTTTTCCTCGGGCTTGTAAGTCTACCTCTAGAGAATTCTCTGGAAGCTGCTGCAGGATCCCTTCAAAATCTTGTTCTGCCCCCATTCCTTGGCTGACAAGGATACATTCAGGGATGTTAGAACCATCTCTGAAGTGGCAGGAGGAATGCAGGGACTGTACCAGAGGTTGTGCAGGTTGATCTTTGTCACACGGAAGACAAGAGTTCAGATCATATCCCCAACCATAAACACGTGGCTTGAGGTTGTGCAGCCTCAATAACTCTGAGGGTTGAATCTTCACCCCCTTTGGGGAGAGCTCTCACAGTGTGAGCCAATGAGGCCATGGCAGCTGCTTTTTCTGCCTGTGAACTCATCCATAGGGCAGAACAGATCTGCCTTCACTCCAGTGTTTCTCTCACGTGAACAAGGTAGAGCCTCGAACTTCTGGTTACATATTTGTATGAGATTATATTTGACTATTACAACACCACAGCTGCCCAAAGTGCCTCTGGCTGGCTCTCCAGAAGAAGGGCAGGCAGATCAGCAGGGTCCATCTGTAACATGGACGTTACTGGCTAAGCCTTGTGTACAGGGTCTGATCTTTCCCAGAATAAGTATTGGCTTCTGAAGAAGTCTAGGCAGGCAGAAATAAAATGCTGGAGCTGAGTGCAATATTTTGAAAATCACTATTGACTTATATAACAAACTTTTTGTAAAGATGTGCTAATTTCATAGTAACTTTGGCTATTTCAAAGAACAAAATAGAATTTTCAGATTTAGGGAGGTGATTCTACCCCACTACTACTCTCAGCTGAGACCCCACCTAGAGTGTTGCACCCAGCTCTAGGGTCCCCAGCACAGGAAGGACATGGACCTGTTGGAGTAGGTCCAGAGGAAGGCACCAAGTTAAGAGGGATGGAGCACTGCTCTGGCAAGGAAAGGTTGAGGGAATTTGGTTTGTTCAACCAGGAAAAGGCTTTGGAGTGACCTAATTACAACCTGCACCTGAAGGGAACCTACAAGAAAGATAGACAGAGTCTATTTACAAGGACACGGAGAGACAGGAGAAGGGAGAATGGCTTCAAACTAAGAGAGAGTAGGTTTAGATTAGGCAATAAGAGGAAATTCTTTACTGTGAGGGTGGTGAGGCACTGGAATAGGTTGACCACAGAAGCTGTGGATGCCCCATTCCTGGCAATGTTCAAGGCCAGGCTGGATGGATCTCTGAAAAGCCTGGTCTAGTGGAAGGTAGTCCTGCCCGTGGCAGTGGGATTGGAACTACATGGTCCTTAAGGTCCCTTCCAATCCAAACCATTCTGTGATTCTATGAAGTTATATATACTACTACTATTACTAAGCTTTTCTTAAAGCCTTTTGTAGGATGCTCTAGTGCTTCAGATAAGACATTGACTACTTTCAAATGTCATTGTAATAATTTTAAGGAATTTTGAAAACCGTTGGTCAAGAAGAGTATAAAAAACCACAGTTGCATATATAATCTGGCCTGGGACTGAAGTAGAAAGATGTATGTTTAGAAATAACGTGATGAAAAATGATAAGCATTCTCACACTTTTGCCACAATCACGTATCTTCATACCATCAGCAAACAAGGACAAGATACTCAGGAGATGCCATATGCTACTGCTTGTTCTTTGTATGTGCTGTTTGTAGTTGAGTCCTTTTTGAGCCTGTGACAATTTCTACCTGGAGGGACAGCTGTGGCTTTACAGTGGTTCTGTGAGTTACTGAGAAAGGACCACTCTCAGCCTGTGAAATGAAGGCCACAAAACCAAAGGAGAAAGTGACAGTACTTATCTTCTTCAAGATGGAGCAGAATTATTGCCTTTACCAAAGTTTATGATACAAAAGTAAAATTAATTGTAAAACTCAATTGAAATCAGTGCTGAAGCTCAGCGAAACCAGTATTTCACTACAGATGTTCAACAAGACAGTTTTTCTGTTTAATTGCTTGGGCCCTGCACATGAACAGTGATGCTGTTTGCCTGTAGAGCAAGTGTTCTGGGAATCTTACTTACAACTGCTGCAAAAGCATTGGTTCTCTTGCTGAATAAATACAGCCTGATATTAGAAAATCCAAAAGAAGGTGACATAGAACCTCAGCCTTTTTACCAAAGGTAATAAAAGATGAATTTAATGAACAAGGAATTTGTAGCAATTGGTATATTTCTGGTATTCATCAACAATACACAATATATAAAAAAAATGCATCTGAGAATCCTATTTTTTATATGAATAAGAAGAAAAAACTGTTTTAGCATAAGTAAAATTCTCAGGGAGAAGAAACCGTATGTTACCAACCTTGCAAAATACACATCTTTGGTCTTCTATATGCTTCATTCCATTAATCTTGCCTTTATGTAGACTGTAAGGAGGCTGGGATTCTTGCATTCAAGAATCTAATTCAGGTTTCTGTTCAACTGAGATAAGTATCCAGCAGAAGGGGATAGCCCCATGAAAAGCTCACCTAGACTGCTATTGTGCGGTGAAAAGAAGCATGCAGATGAGGTACGAAGTCCTGCATAAAAGTCTTCTATAAGTTATAGATGCTACTGCTTCCATAGAAAACTGAACCCTTGTGTGAGGATGGGAACATCATCTTCACAAGTGCAAAGGCACAGAATAGGGTGGCTTAAAAGATCATATTTAAACAAATGGATGTAAAATGTCTCTCGAAAGAGGTACAATGACAAGAAAGAAAAATGCTTCTATATCCAGGAAACATTCTTATCAACAAGCTTTACTAAAGTATTTGGGATTCCTAGGAAAAGCTCTCCAGAAATCCTGGGTTTAGGTGTGGGTAGAGAACTGTGATGGCAGAACTGTGGATGCCTCCAGCTGTGTGACTGGAGAGTGTGTTGTAAAGCAGCCTCTATGACAGATCTTTAGGCAAAAAATCACCAGTTCTTCAGCAGAGAAGAACTCAACCTTCCTTGCACACGTTAAGAATGGGGGAAAGTCCACTGTTTTCTTTACTTAACTCTCAAACCTCCTTTCAAAATACTACAGCTAAGTGGCTTCTGTCTGGAAACCTCTGTTTTAGCTTCTCAAAAATGTATTTACTGATCCATTGGGCGCTCTTCATTTTAAGCTAACATTAAAATGGTGTCAGAAATCTGTTTCCTATAATCTGTGGGAAAAATGATGGGATGTGAACTTTGATTTTATGAGCTTATTCAACCTTTCAGAGTGCCTTAGCCATGCAGTTTTTCTGCATGGATGTAATTATACCCTGTACCTTAGTTATGAATGTCTATTTGCCTCTCTGCAGAGAGAGCACCTAGGGATGTATGACACTTATGAAAGACCAGTGACCTCATCCAGGCTGGTGGCAGACAGAGAAAGACATCAGGAATGCACATCTGGCTTAGTGGGAACAAGGCTCTGTTTCTGTTTTTTGCTACCATGAGCTGGAGATGGTGAGAAATTTTTTTGAGGTGTATTAAAATGTCTTTGATGACAGAAGCCAGTTCTTCAAGAAAAAAACCCTTTGTTCACAGAAAAGTATTGGTCTAACTGAAGCTTCTCATGGGAACCTGCGTTTCAGCTCCACCATGGAGATAATTGGGCATTGACTTAATACTGCTATGTTAGGTAAGGTGCTGGATCAGGCAGAATAAACTTATCTCTTGACTGTTCAGTATTCCAGGTGAGAAGCCTGACATGCAGTAATCCATCTTCTGACCACCTGACTACCCATGCAGTAAGTGTCCACACTTCCTTCTTACTTTAGTGCCAGCAATTGCCTTCCTTTTTCTTTCCTCTTCATCAGCATTGGCCTCTGATGCCCTTTGATGAAAGAAAAGGGTATTATTTATCCAAAGTGAGAAAAATAACTCTTAACAGCAGAGAAAACGGAGATGGAAAAGTCCTGAAAAGAAAATATTTAGATAACCAGACAACTCGCAGTCAACCCATACCCACTTTCCTGATTCCTTTTCCTTGCTCTATCCACAACATCTATTTTGTTCCTTGTGGCTGCCCCAGAAAGGGTTGTCCTCCTATTGCCAATGATTTTTTTTTTCTTTTTCACATAGGAACAAGCACAAACTCTTCTGCAGTTTACAAGCACATACTGTAAACAGAAATATATTGTAGGAGAAAGTGACCTTGCTAACATATGCAAATGTCAGAGAAGAATGTGAGGATTACATTAGAAAGGGTAAAAAAAGGTTTAGTAACATGAAGAAGTATCAAAAGCAGAAAAAGAATGTTCCCACTGCTTTTTAAATCTGTCTTTAAATTATTTACTTGGCACTTTGACAGCTCACAATTTAAATTATTTCATTCATCTTAATATTTAATCACAGTTTTTAATTATACTAGTAACTTGAGGCTACTTTTTAACTCAGCAATTGCTTCATCTTCTATTAATAAATGGCACATACCCTTGGCTTTGACACTTACTTGCTGTGAGTGTTTCGGCTTTGGTAGAACATGCAGTTCAGGGCACTGTTATTGCATCTTAAATCTCAAATCTTCTTAAATTATCAGTACAGCATTTAACCCTGATGATAATAATTTAGCATAATAATGTTCACTATAGTTCTTAATGCTACTGTTGCTAAAATTGCAAGAGATCAGAGAACAAGTACTTATAAAAAAATCTTATTCTGAAAGATATTCTTCCAGATGATTTTTCTTCTCAGTCTGGAGAAGAGACAGTCTGGTACCTGAGAACTGTGGGTTGAAAGAATGTTACATCTCCATGTGTGGCTGGCAGGGTTTGGGATGAAGGACTTGGGGGTTTTTTTTTGAGCTGCATGTCAGATGAACTCCCTTGCTGGGGTTACAGCACTCGTGTGGCACTGGGCTGCATTGGTTTGGAGGCTGCTGGGGAACAGGGGCCATCCATCCCAAACCCACCAGGGAACACTGGGGGTTTGCTGAGCTATCTACTCTCCCCACAGCTCTCTGAAGTCTGTGTGGCTCTGTGATGACTAGGGAATGTGATTTATGGGTTCAAGAAAGTTGACCATCTTTCCCCTGAGCCTCTGAGACCAAAATCCTGTTTTTGCAGGCAGCATGTCAGGTAATTCTTTTTCTATAAATTGGCTACCCTCTGTTTTACAAAGTTAAGTTTTTGTTCTATTCCTCCTTATTGAGAGATTGCTCCAAAAGTTGGCTCTTCTCTTGCTTTTAGTGATTTCCAGCCAAAATTTATTCACAGAATAAATTCTGAATTTGTTGCCAAACTGGTTCCTTAGCTCAAAAAAGACTCTTTGATTAATCTACAGAGAGCAATCAGAATCTTCTCAGCATTCATTTTGCCAGACTAAGTGAGCTGAGCTCTTCCAGTTTCTTTTGAAATGATTCATCTAGAAATCTTTATGTTCCTCTTTGGATTAGATTTTGTGGATTGCTGATGACTAGAACTAAGTGCACTTTTCCAACTGACACTTCACAAGGTTTGGCATACAGCACTCTGATGGCACTTGCTGGCCAAACCTAACCTCCTATGTACTGTTGATACTAACAAAAATAATCAGCATGAGCAAAATGGTGGATTTAACAGAACCTCAAATAATTTTGGTTAAATCAGACTATAAGAGCTGAGCTTATTAGGTGGCATATCTTTGTATTTTTACAGTGGTAACACGAGTATAAGGAGCCAGGACACAGTGGCCCCCATGGGAAGTGCTATTTGTAGGTCATCTGAAAGGATCAGTACCACGAATGTGTGGTGTTTGGTGGCTTTCTGCTCAAGGAGCTGGCCACTTTGGGTTCTATTCATAATGTACTAACTCTCCTCATCCACTTTTTGGAGACTTATTGCTCGTAAAAATTGCTTTCCTGTCGCCTGTGGCCACAGAGCTTATCCTAGAGTCAGGTTGAAGCAAGGATTTAAGCTCAACTGGATCCTGAATAGTCGAAGTCAGAAGTGTAACATTTCCTGTGCAATGTGTTGCTTTGAACCAGAACAGATCAACACCAAAAGGAAGAAGAGAAGCATCAGCTTCCATTTATTCCAAGCTCTGATGTTAAATATCCCTGCTAAATATTTGTTAGTTTACCTGTTAATTGTTACAGCCTCGGAGGCTGTGAGGCCTCCCTGGCAGTCAGTGGCCTGAGATAAGAAAATGCAAGTCACGATGAGTGGCCAAAAAGAAACCCCTTGGAGCCCCCGGACCTCTCTTATCTCTCTGTAAGACTATAGGCCAAATTGTACCCAACTCTCCCATTGGTCCACTTTTCAAAACCCCTCTACCCTATATAAACCCTGGCTATTGCCCTGTTAAGCCAGAAGAGCTGTCGCTGCAACCCTTCAAAGAGAATGCCAGAATAAAGGAAATCATCTGAGGAACTGCATACGGCCTTCTCCTCTCTCTCCCTGTGTCTGCCAGGGCACTTAGCAAGCAAGAGCTGAATTACACTGCTAAGAGCTGATATTCACTGATAGTTGCTTGCTAAGTTTGCCTGAGGCTGGATACCTCGCCTGAGCTTCGGGTCAGGTGATTCCTAACGGTGTCATTCTGTCCGGGACTTGTGGCCAGGATTGGACCCTCCATAGGGGTATCAAGAAAAGCCTCCATAAAAGTTAACCATTAGAAAGATTCATCAGGGTTATAAGATCCAACCCAGGCACTTGCAGTAATTACTACTAAGAGCACTCTATAGTATCTGAAGAAGAAGCAGGAAAAATAACATGCATTTGGTATCAGAAAAGCAAAAGAAAATGTGAGGGATGAAGGAGTTGAAATAGCAGGTAAGGACTACAGCTATTGCATCTGGGCTTCTCATGAAATTCATCAGACAGAGGGATTAAACAAGTGTTTTTTCCCTTCAAAATAAAAGTTTCTAAAGAATGAGGTGGGCAAAACCTAGCTACTCTTCTCTTTTCATTAACCTCAGGCCACAGGCAGTGGATGTAATTTAATAACCTACAATTAAAGAAGAGCCATCTAATTACCAGTTTGTGCTAAAAAAAGAAATGTCAAGAGAGTCACATTCTTTGAAAGAATGAAATTCTGAGAGGATTAATTGCAAGTGAAATACTCCAAAGAGAAATTTAATTAATAGTGTAAAAAAAACACCTGAATTTTGCTGTTTATGGGATCCTAATTTTGAGATCAGATTGCAGTACAGAGATCAAAATTGTTAGAGAAATATGGAATGAGATTCTGACTCACATTTAGAAGCAGCTGTGTTACCATGCCAGTCTGGAGATAACTTTTGGATGAGAATGCAGGTTTTAGAAAGAAAAGAGGTGATGCTACAGAAGATTGGGCTGACAAGCAAGTCTTAGTATAAAAACAAACAAAAAAAAGGGTTGACAAAATAATTAAAAATTCCTTCAACAATTCCCTCCTCATATGGAGCAAAGAAGTAATGTGAAAGTTTCAACTTGTCAGAACAAATGGGAACAAAGCAATTCCTGGCCTTTTATTAAGCTACTATTTTGCAAGAAACAAAGCTATCTATGGGAAGCCGTACCTAAGAGGAAATTAAGTGTAAGTATTCTGCACAGCAAAGAAGTTTTTCCATGGAGATTGCTCAGACTGATCCTTGAGATGACTGAAATGTGCCCTTGAACATGAGTGTATTGGTGCTTATAAACTGGATACTGATAACCTTAAATCAATTTGGATATAGAGAAAAAGGCCCAGGTTGTCCAGTGACAAAGTCAATTCAATAACAGCTGTATACAAACAAAATGTAATTTCAAGGCCTTGAAAACAGAATTTTACTTATTATTGAGGAAGACAGAAGCTGGAACTATGTGTGGTGCTTCTTCTCCTAGGGAGAATGCATAAGCTACAAGGCCAGAACCATCTGGAGACAGAAACAGATTAGAAAACTCCAAACTAAACTAAGATATAGGCAGCAAAGGAAAAATTAGGAGGGAAATTTCACGTACACACACACACACAAAAGAAAATTAGAATTTTGTTTATGGTTGTAAAAGAACACTGAGAAAAATATAGAATGGAAATCTGCAGGTATTTAAGGTATCTGCAAGTACTTAAAAATGTGCATGATGAAAGAAGCTTTCTATCCATTACTATGATATCCTTTATATGTTTGGGACATATTAAAAACAAATGTCTGTTACAAAGGAAAAAATGGCCCAGTTCTCTCAGTGCACATTTACCACACAAAGGGATAAACCCCAACCTGTCAAAGGAAACTCCCTATATAGTGTTCTCAAGTCACTGTTTTCTAGATCCCTTTGACAAAAATGGACATAACAGTACTTTTTCACCTCAAAGAATCACTGAAACAAAGAGCACTTCTCAATGTTTAAGCATACATATGTTATTGTGATGAGGCCAGTGTACACATTTTACCTACCTAAAATTAGTAGTCTGTACTAGAGAGAAAATTTATGTTAAGGAATAAATGAATAACTGACTTTGAATAATTGGCATTCCAAAGTAATGTGTGACTGTGTTTTGGCTTGATTCACACACTGATTTTAAATATGATGAGTAAGTGGCCCCCATGGCAACTTCTTTAAGTGGGCAGGCTACTCCTTTGCCATGGTATGTGTGAGTGCTTCCCATTTCCTGGTGCTCAGAAGCAGGTGCAGGCTGACTGTCTCTGCTGTACTGGGGCAAGACCCAGGTGTGCACCAAACCTTTGTCCCTGAATCCTGCAGACCCAGTTCCCATGGCAAGGGAAGCCCAGGCCCAGCTGGAAGATGAGCCACGGCACGTTCTAGCGGGGCGTTGGTCTGCAGGCTCTGTGCAGCAGGACCCTGGGGCATGTCAAGGCATGCAGGGAAGCATAAGCACAGACACTGACACACAGAATGTGAGAACCGACTGATCCAAGTTTCCAGGCTTCCTTTGAAGTCGATGGGAATTTGTCTGAGTAAAGTACACATTAAAATGGAATAGAAGTGTTCGGTTTTGGCCTGTCAGGACATGGGTGGCAATAGAAAATGCTTCATTGCTGAAATCGTAAGCAGCTTGCTAAATATTTGGGGCTTAAGAGTACTCCACCCAATGGCTTGCTGGTTAGAACCTTCACAGGGAGGTAGAAGATGCGAGCGTAGATCTCCTCTCCTGTCTCCTGAGTGGATGTTTCAGCCACTGACATGCGCTAAGTGGTGATTTTGTTCTCTCCCTTTTTCTTCCACCTCTTTCCATTTTTTACTCTGTCCTTACTAAGCACATAAAAAAAGCCCACCAAAACAATACCTGGAATCTCAAGTGTGGGCACTTCCGCCTTTGAGGGATTTAAATCCCAGGGCTTGACAGGGTTTAGTTCACTTCCTTTCTGTGGTGTTGCTCAGTGTCTAGCTGCTAGCAGTTCCTGGAAGACCACTGTGAGTTCCTCTTGTGGGTGACTGACTTTCCTCACACAGGGAACTCAGGCTCTAACTTTGGTCTGCATCTCTTGTGTTTAACTAAAACTAAAAGCATCAGTGCATCAGAGCAGAGCATGCAGAATCTTAAATCTTTGTGTTGACTAAGCTGAAAGCCCAGAAGAAGGTGAAATCACAAGAGATAATGACCATAAGAAAGAGATAATGATGGCTGATTTGATTTTTAAATGATGTAAATAAAATGTGCTGCATCATTACACAGTAACTGATGAGATATGAGTCTGGACTGGAAGAAAGACAGGGTCAGTTACCTTGTCCTCTCTTATTGAAGGCAACTAGACCATGTAATTCCTTTCACAAGCTGGTGACCCTCCAGCCTCCAGCCTGACATTATACATTCTGTATAAGTAATAACTAGAGCTTATAGCTAGGGTGTAAGTACAGTTATATGTAGATAAATATGTAAATAAAACAGATGTCTTATATGTGCTAGTGGTATATTGAGGATGAATTGCAGCTAAGACATCAGTAATTGTTACATACAGCTTCAATGTTACTTACTTTGAGAGAAACATGGCTGGCTGGGACACTTGAAGTATAAATTGTGGTTTTCCATATATAGCTTCCTACTAAATATTCTACACAGCAGCCACTATGCTTATGTTCTATCATAAGTGGTCGTTTTGAATGGCAAGTGGTTCAGCATTCATTGACAGGTTGCTTTCTTGTCTAAAAATAGAGGAATGTGTGGATCCTTGTACACAGCAGGTAGTCAAGTAATAACGAAAGTGATTGATGATAAGCTTGCTTCCTACTCTCTTCTCATCAACAACCTATTGGGATCAAGAGAACACTAGAATAGAAATTAATCTTCCTTGAGTTATTCTAAACAGCCAACTGATAGGAGATTTCTTTGATCTCATTCAATTGAAATTGATTAATTCTGTTAATTACTCTGTCTGAACTGCGTTAGCAAGAATTTTCTACGTGTTGCAGCATCCTTGATGGTTTGCCTTCTCACATGCCAAACAAGAAAACTTGGTAAAGAATGTGAAAGCAGATGATGTCAACCTAGTGTTTGCTGACTAAGACTGATAATGACTATCAGTGATAAATATCTGTAGAAATGATCAGATGTAATTTGTTTCTGTACTTGGTTTTTTTTATTGAAACTGTCATTGCTTAAAATACATAAACAGTCCTTGGGGCAGGAACTCGTGAATTCTTCTGCCAAGAAAATGCATAATCACCAAGCTAAGAATATTTTCTCTCCTTCTCCCTCTGTCCATTTCCTACCTCATGAATGCTTAATCCTATAGGAAGAATTGGGATTACATTAGAGTTCAACACCTGCTGGATTATGGGATTGTCGTAAACCTAGGGTGGTTCCCCAAGTTTTATGCCATCTCCTTATTTCTGATGACTGCTGGGAAGGTTCAGATTAACATTAATAGTGAAGGACTAACCTCCTACTTGGAATCTGGGGTTTTTTTCTGGTTAGTAGACTGAATCTTATGAGCTAGAGTAGATATTTGGAGTGCTCAGGAATGTACAAATAGACTGACATACACTGAAGGATTTGCTGCATACCGAGGACACGGCTGCTTCAGGTTTGTCAGCCATCCAGAAATCTGTCTTTGCTCTATCTAGCCTTCAGTCAAAAACAAAGCTAATTTATTGTGCTAAAATGTTATTATTAAAAAAAATTATCAGTGAGTATTTCTGGAGAGAGGTAGGAGAAATGAAACAATAAAATGTATTGTAGGTACATGTTATTCTAGCTAAGCTTCAAAGTTGTTTGTCTTTCCCGTGTAGCTAGTAGGGACTTGAGCCACAATATTTTCCAAAATACTTACCACCTCCGAGCCCTCTGGTGCTGGGATCCAGTTCTCTTGCATCCTGCCTGATACAGGTCAGTCTCTGCTCTATAAAGATGTGCCCTTCTGTGACACTGTAGCTCAGCTGGAAGTCAGCAGCTAATTGACTCTGAAGAAGCCCTTTATGCAACAGGAAGGCAAAACATCCTGACAAGCTCAGTACTTGCTCTGGGGGTAAACAGGTCATTTACCTGTTTTCAGTAAAATTCTTTCTGCTGATGGTGACGGAGGTGAAACTTGCTAAGGATCCATGTTAGTGTATTGCTATTTATATAATTCAAGTGTAAAACCTCTTGTGCACAAATATGTAAGTGAGAACAACAAATATAGCTCAGTAATATTTCCTAGAGATCAGATAAAATCACAAGGCAGTGCCCTCGAGTCCAGTAAAGTGCTAGGATCAGTGATCTCTAAGTGGGGCTTGCTTGAACTGAGCTTACGTCAACACTGGAGCAGTAGGCTCTCTCCAGGAAGGTTTAAAATGTGGATTTAAATGCATTTATGCAGAAGAAATACCTTTATGCAGAAGAAATAATTAGAGTTCTTTTTGCTTATCCTGAGAAAGTCTTGCAATCGTTGCACTATTATGTAAAATCTGGAGGCTTTTCTTTTATTTATATTTCCAAAGAAATCAATAACCATATCTACTGTTTGCTTAAAGTTTGTTCTGCTAGCCTTCCAAACAAGCCAAATGAAGGGCTATTTTCTGGATCAATTGGGCATAAGAATTGGTCATTATGTTGAGCAGCATGATGGGAAGCCTGCTTGTGTCCGGAAGCAGAAAGCTTGTTCAGGAACACCAGTGGTGAAAATTGAAATTAAATAGAAGTTAAAATAAATTGCTTTTTCAGGGATCATTATTTTGCTTTGAGACATCTCTTTCCACATCAGATGTTATGTCTTTCACCTGCAAAATGATATGAAACCCCCCAAGGTACCTGACAAAAAGGTGACTCTAGAACTGGAGTTATGGAGGCAACACTTACATGCCATGGATATATCATAATTAAGGAAGTTTGCCATGCTGAGGGGTCTGGATTTGAGTGTGGTGCTGGGAAGACCATGCCTGCCCTTCCTCTGGAAGCTGGCAATACTTCTGTGTTGTGCTGCACAATCCTTTGCATGCAGCAGCTCGCTCAGAATTCCCACACAGCTCCCTGTGTGGGGTTTTGCTGTGATGTACAGCAGACATATCCAGGATATCCAAAATCCATCATATCTGGATTACATGTATTTTTGTGGATTTGCTAGCAAGATGAAGGACCTACTTCCTGTGACCCTGTAAGTTAGGAATAAGGGATGGGCCTTTTTCTCACACTTTACTAAAACCTACTTTACTTGGTATAATATTGTGATCGGAGCTGACTTTCCAAAATATTCTAGGCAATTTTTATGAGTTAGTAAAATCACCAGATCTTCCCACTAAAATAAAGAAATTGTCAATAAGTCCCCAAGAATCTGGTGCAAATATTCAGCTTGAGGCTTCTTACTCACTGTTTTTGTTGTATTCCTTTCATTGAGACACTCTTAGTGGATAAAGCCTTAGGTAAATTTTTTGAGTCATAGTCCTCATAATATCTGAAGTTGTTATGAGAGAGAACATGAAAAGCTATGAAAGCAATAATTTCAGGAATTGGTTTCTTTATGGCTTTTCTATTAACTTTTTCCTGGCAATCATACTCATTAATTTGGTATAGTCATCTTTTTAACACACACATACACAAAATCACAGAAAGTTTACATAACCTGTTATAGGGGGTCACTTATGCTATATTTGTTGCCAATATAAATAATTTAGAAAAAGAATTATTTTTATTGAAGAGTACCTTTTACATTAACACAATGATTTTTTTTTTTACAATTTTACTTGCCCTTTTATGTGATGAGGCAATTAATCTTTTTGGGCAAATGATCACGAAAATATTAATCTGCTGAGAATTTTAGAAATAGAACAGCTTTTACGTCCAGGCTGCTAAAATAGAATGGAAATTTCATAATATTAATTTTAGCTGTTTTATGTGAAAAGACCATACAAAATAACTTTCTCACCAGTCACAGCCCTAAGCTCATCTGGTTCTATTTGGTGCCTGGGGTGTTACATCTGGGGTATATTTATATTTGCTGTGCAAAGAGGAAAATATGGGCCAATTTTGCCCTGTATTTTCTACCTATATTTTCCTTGGAGCCGGAGTCCAGCTTTTAATGTTCCCTCTACCAACAGAAAATAAAACATAGAACTGTACAAGCCCATGGCTGAGTTTCCTTGCATGCTTAACATCAGTGGCAGGACACAACAGAAAGACCTTTCTTCTAGCACAAGTATATAGATTAGAAACCACTTTAAAGCTGGAAAGATGAGTATGACCCTGTAGCCTATTCTCCTGCCAGCACAGTCCAAAACTGCCAATCAAGAATTAAATCACCAAGCCCTGAATTTCAAGATCACGCTTTAAAGAAAATAGAAAGAAGTGCCTTCAAGGATGGAACTGCTGAGAAATGTGAATGCATGATGCATCTGAATGGTAGGAATTTATGTTTCTTGCTGCCCAAATACCTTATAAAAACTGGGCTCTGCTCACCCAGCTTTCTGCCTATATGGTGTTAGTGGCATCTTTGTCACAGCAGAAAGAACAAGCACTAGGACAAGCTACTGAATTAAAAAATAAAAATAAAAATAACCTACCAGATGCTGTCTTTCTTTAAAAAAATCTGTAACATCCTTTCCAGATGTATCTCTATGCAGCTGAACACAGAGTTTGCCAGAAAACAGTCTCTTGTGCATATTTCAAAATAATTCATAGATTTTATTACACTTTTATGACTAAAGCCAGGTAGAGTAGACTCTGGTGGTTTTAAAACATAGATGATACTTAATGTTCTCCTTTTTCATCGCCTCATTTGTATTCTTTATTTCTGCTAGCAAGTTCTTTCATTAGCCCTGCATGATACTTATTTAGTATTGCCAGGGCTATTTTCTCTTGTTTTCTCTTTTGTCTGTTTTGTTTTGTTTCTTCCAAATCTTATTTGTGGATTACTTGAGAAGAAAATCACTAATGCTATTTTAGGTGATTTCCAGTGTCCTCTGTCTGTATTTAATTTTATTTACAGATTGTTGTGTCATATGTCTGTGTCACTAATTCCAGAGTTCCCTAAAAATGTGGATATAGTACTTTACAAATAAAAAAGTTCTCAGCTCCTCAAGACATAGTTTAAAAGTAAGCTTACTGACTCAAGGACAACTCCCTTTAGTGTCAGCACAAACTTCGGCCATTCTTGTCAGGTCTGAGGTGTCCTGTCATATGTATGGTTTTTTCTTTCAAAATATTCCCTGCTCTTTTCCAGTCAGCAAACACAATACAGAGATTAGATTTCCATCTCATTAGTTATTCAGCACCATCATGAAAATCAGATACATGGTTGGTACTATTGGGTGTGGACTGACAGGTATGAAATCTAGATATTCCCATTGTCAACCTCTTGTTTTAAAGATACCACAATGGCAAAAATGGAAAACAAATTACAAACCAGCAATTTTGTAGAACATTTTGGTGATTACAGAAAAGCATTTTGTAATCATCCCAAAGCACTACTTCTGTCCATTAAGGAGATCAGTAATTCAAAGTAGTCATAAGTTTTTTCTGTACATAAATAATCCATAATAATGGTGACATATGGCAATTTACATTTATCATGGATGAGATAAATTACACTGAAAGTTAGTTATAATCATTGCTTCTGAAGCTGTCCAAGCATAATAGATTTGTGGAAACAAATATGAAGAAAACAGTGGCAGAACATGTGATGAATAAATCCCACTAGGTCCAGTAACATGACACAGGCAGGGAGGAAACCCACTGGGAGATTTGCAAGTCAGTAAAGGAAAATACACATTCACAATATTAATTACAACAGTGAATGCTTTACGGGTTCTAAAACAACTTCCCGTTTACTGCAAGTGGATAAATACATAAGGCTTACAAGCAATGGAAAGAATTAGAACGTAATTAAGACTGACAACTGAGCTGTATGAAAATAGATGAGCACATGTAAACATTTTTTCTAGTAATTGATGGAGTGAGAAACAATTACTTTTCTGCTAAATAAATAATTTGTCACACTATAAGACGGGCACTCATAGTAGATATAATAACTTGCCAGTGAGGTAGAACTCGTTAATATTGTGTGGTGCAGTTGACACGCTGGAGGGAAGGCATGCCATCCAGAGGGACGCTGACATGCTTGGGAGGTGTCACTCAACATGAGCTGGCAGTGTGCATTCACAAGTTAGAAAGCAAACCAAATCCTGGGCTGCATCCAAAGGAACAAGGCCAGCAGGTCAGAGGAAGTGATTCTCCCCGTCTGCTCTGCTCTGGTGAGTCCCCACCTGCAGTGCTGCATCCAGATCAGGGAACCTCAACATAAGGAGGGCATGGAACTGTTGGAGCAAGTCCAGAGAGGTAATGAAGTTGATAACAGGACTGGAGAACCTGCCCTACAAAGACAGGCTGAAAAAGTTGGAGCTGTTCAGCTCAGAAAAGAGAAGGCAGCATGGAGAACTCATAGCAACCTTCCAGTATCTGAAGGAGCCCTATGGGGAAGCTGGAGAGGGACTATTTGTCAGGAACTGTAGTGGTAGGACACGAGGGAATGGGTATAACTTAGAAAGAAGGGAAATTTAATTTTGATATTAGGAAGAAGTCCTTTTCTGTGGGGGTGGTGGGGCACTGGAACAGGTGGCCCAGAGAAGTTGTAGGTGCCCAAACCCTGGAGCTGTTCAAGGCCAGGTTGGATACAGCTTTGAGCAACCTCATCTAGTAGGAGGTTCATGGTAGGTGGGTTGGGACCAGATGGTCTTTAGGGTTGCTGCCAACCCTTAACATTCTATGATTCTGTGATTCTGCAGTACATAGTCTAGTTGGCCTATGTATGCTTAACTCATTTCAAAATGTGAATTAGAAGAGATCACATATTTTTCAATGGGTCTGTTTCAGGGCTTTGCCATTTTCAGAGGCAGAGGAGTGCTGAGAATCACTCAACTGCGTCTCCTGCCTATTGCCTTCTCCCCAGTGCTGGGAGGTTGTGTTTTCAGCACGGTCATTCGGAGCAGCCCGGCATCCTTGCTGCCTGTGAAGAACATGGTCTACCTTCTCGTTTGCTCCAAAGAGAAGCAGGCTGTGTGCCATTAGTCCCTCATTTAGTTTAAATTCCCATAGCACAATACAACTAATGGTTTAATGGTGAAATACAGTGACATGGTATGGCCTTAATGTAATAATTATCCATAAAGAACTGACAGAGATCTTTTAATGTCTCCAAAGAAGTCAAGAGACAAGTAATTTGTAAGTCTTGTGGAATAAGTAAAATGAACCTTAAAATTAAATTACATAGTAAGTCCAGTAGTGTTTCTGCAAAGCTTTCTGGTAATAGAACATAGCAGTAGCAGAGGTTTATCCTTGACTTTAACTAGGTGTAAAGTTTGGCCAAATTCTGAAGAGAGGTAGAGGTTTCCTGCTATCGTGTGATGAGGAAGAGGGAATGCTGTGTTCAGCAGATCCCAAAGCCTATAGCAGTACACTATTTCAAAGTCAAAGGCACAGGTCCCCTGTGGCCAATTAAACAAGTGCCCACATGAATAAGCTGCTGTTAAAGTCAGTGAGGCAAATGCCCTCACTGGAACCCTTGTTATAACAGTCCCTTGGGAATGTAGAAATTCTCGGCAACTAAGTACAATTGAAGAAGGCTGGAATCTGTGCTGCCTCCCATTACACAGCTGGTTAAAGGAGAAGAGCATTTACTGCCCACAGAGGTGGGGGCTTAGCAGAAGCCTCTTGCTCTGGGCACAAAGCAAGTGTTCTTCATGACCTCACAGGGAGGGGATGGCTCCTGAATTAGAAAGAGGAATAGAAAATGTTAGTGACAGGTAAGAGTACTTTTTACTTGAGACTTTTAAATTGGTCTTTATAGGATAATACTTCTCTGGAATAACTATTTCCTTGCAAATGACCTCCTGTCCTATCAAAGCTACGTTTAGATCATCTGCAGCTGTTATTTCCATGAATATGGGATTGCTATGTTTATCATGCAACTTTGACTTCCTCTGCATGCCGCATGCCTGTCTTTCTTGGCTGAGCCTACTTTTAACATTTCAAAGAGCTGAGCAGCTTCCAGCAGCCACCGTCTGTGAGTATTGTGGTCATCCCAAACTCATGCCAATACATTTTTAGACAGCATTTGACAGTCCTGTACTTTGTGAGTTTTTCTCATGTTAGTGTGAAATACACAAACCTGCTTATACTTAATTTTAGAATTTTTTTTCCAGTTTGTTCGGATAGATCTCCTTGTCTCAGCAGCAAATCCATTTGCTTGCAAGGCTGGAGCTCTGTGTTTTAGCTCCTTTTATTACTTAATTTTGTCTCTGTTGGTTAGTGGGAAATTTTGTCAGCACTGCATTTAAGTGTGTTTGTTTAGCAAAGCTCAGACCTGATGCGTCAAGCTGGTCGAATGTCAGTTCCAAATTTGAGGCCAAAATGGTCACACACAATATTCAAACAATGTGTGGTGTACATAGCAAAGAAAAAAAAAAAATTGGTGGGCACGACTCCATAGAGTAAAGGCTGGTGCTGTAAAAGGCCTCCAGAAAATAGGAGTTGCTGTTCGCAATAGCTTTTATTGTAGACTACAAAAGGAATTATTGGTTTTCTTACTGAATTTGAAGATCGTTGCTGTATGTGGAGTGTTTATAACCCTGCTAGAAATGAGAATGTACAGCTCAAGTCCTCTCAAAGTACCTGGTAAAATGAGGATCCAACTGAGGATTACATCTGGGATCACAATAGGTAGAAAACATTCAGCCAACTGTAAACTGAAAGTAGACATTGGAGATATTTACTAGGTAATTAATGGAAATAACTGCTTTCCCAGAGACAGCTCTTCAGGTCTTAAGGTTAAGGCACCAATGCAGTCATTCCTGAAGTGAATCTCAAAGTGGTTTCTGTCCGTCGGGTGGAATCCCTAAATTTAAGGCCTGGTCCAAACCCTCCTGAAGCTATTGGAAGGCTGCCCATGGATTTCAATTTGTAGGCCATAAATATGATCCTTTTTAAGCTTTTCATAATAACTCCTTCACTCAAGGAAAAACAAAATCTCATTCCAAATATTTAGATTGCTAAAGAAAGGCATGTAGCACTATTTTCCATAGTATTTTATGGAGACAGAGATCCGCATGGAGGAAAATGTTCACGCCTATTTTCCCATAGGATGTTCAAAGAAGTCCTGCTAAATGATTCTTTTCCATGAGATAAGAACAGCCAGTGTTTACATAGGCTAATGATTAAGAAATCTGCTGAAGAGAAAGGAGAAAAAAATGATGGGGGGGGGAGGGGGTTTGGGGAGGGGGGTATGTTATTTTATATTAAAAATATTTGGGTGTGAGAATCTTTCATCGTTGAGAATTCCTTGAGTGAGGGACTATCAGAAGCCAGAAGCATACATTTCTCATGTGTTTGAGTATTGGGACTGTGTTGATGAAGTCAACCCTGTGACCGAAGTTCTGCTTGCAAGGGGTTGTTGGACTGGGCCCAGCTGCTCTCATTACTCGACAAGTGCTATGCTGGTTTCCAGGGATGGGCAGCAATGAGCTACAGCTCACTCTGAAATAGCAGAGGCAGCTTCCTGCCCTGCGCTGCATCTTGTGGAGGCTTGTGGACGCACTGGGTGAGAGTGGTGTGATTGATGTTGCTGAAATTGGAGTCCTAAGGAACTCAATATTACACTCATTTGTATTATGTCACATTGATATGGAGAAGCGTTAAAATAAGTGACTTCTACAGTGTTTGCTGATGGTGCTGCTGATTTAAGTGGGATTATAGCCCATTAAACACCCGATGTATGACTATCTTTGGCCATTTTACAGATACAGCCTCTGACTGTAAATGTTTGAGATTATACCATTTGTTACAGTTAGTAATTTTTTAGACTTTTTAGAGTGGTTGTGGGAGCAGTTTTTGGTTTCTCTTGGCAAATCCTCTTCTAGGATTTGTCTTCATGCTCTTCAACTCGGTGTGAACAACTGACCTATGGATAGAGTCAGGTGACAGATGACTGTGAAATAGGGGAGTTAGCCCATGTCAAAGATAGTAAGGATAATTTTAGGGTTTTTAGTGGCAGAAAGGACAGTTGAAGCAGCATTTCTGATGTATCTATCAGACTGAAATGGAAGAAGGCGGTGAGCAGACGGTGCGTGCGATAGGAGAGCAGCTACCATCCCTGACTCCTAGATCCCACCTAGTTAACTCCTTGCAGCAACACACCAGGGCTGCCAAGCACCGGGTTAAAATCAGGCCGAGCCGGGAAGGACGAAACCGCCTGGCCCTTCAGCTCCACGCCCTTCTCCGGCGAGGGCCCAGGTGTCGCCTCTTGTACCCTCTCTCCTGCTAATTCGGTGACATTTCGGACAGTTCAAAAGTTCACGGGGAGGCTCTGGAGAGGCGACCGAGCGTGGGGTTGGAAGCAGGGACCGCCGGCAGGTCCAGCCTCGCCGGTAGGGTTAGCCGGTGCCTTCTCCTCCTCCCGCTCTCCCTCCTCTCTCCTCGCTTGTTTCCAGGCGAGACCTCTCTCTCCGCAGGTACCGCTCTGCCTCCGCCCGGCTTCCCTTCCATCTTCCCCCCGCGCCCTTGCAGCATCTGCCGGCCGCCCAGCCGGGCAGCCTGCGCGGAGTGGCGCGGAGGGGCGCGCAGCCCAGGCGGGCCGGGAGCGGCTGCCCCCCCGCTGGCGGGGGGCCCGGAAGGAGGCGCGGAGGGGCGGGGGGGGCAGGCAGCGGTGCGGCTCCTCGCCGCCCCACAAAAGGCACCGCCGGGCTCGGGCTGCTCCGCACGCCCCGCGCACCGGAGCGCGCACGGACACGCACACACGCACGCAGGCACTCACACTCGCACGGACACACTCGCACACACGGGAGCGCCGCGATGTGCGATGCGCGATGCGCGACGTGAGGCACCTCGCCCGCCGCGGGGCCGGGGGGAGCCGGGGGGAGCCGGCGGGATCCGCGTTGCTAGCCCGCCCGCCCCTGCCGCTCCCTCTCCTCCATACCCATCCATCAGCCTCTTCCTCTCGGTCTGCTCTTGCCTTTCTTTTCTTTTCCTTTTTTTCAATTTTTTTTTTTTTTTAAATTTGCTCTAACTGTATCTACCCAAGCATAGAAAAAATGCCTGCCCGTGGAGCGAGGAGAGGGCACCGGGTCGGTAAATAAGAAGTGAGTACCAGCACAATGGCGTGCCTCCCAGCCTTGCGGATGCTGCATGCGCCCCTGCTTCCCCCGCACCGGACCCCGGGATGCTCCCAGCCGCGGCCCGGGGCTCCTTTGTACCTTGCCTGGCTCCTTTCCCCTCCCTTCCCGGCCCCGCTCGCGCCGCGCCCCGGCTCCGCCGCCGGCCGCCTCGCCCCCGCGCCGCTCCCCGCGGCGGAGCATCCCAGCCGGCGGCAGCTTCCCGGGGACTACCGGGGCTGCACCCCGCGGGGGCGGCGGGCGTCCCCCGGCGTACTGCACCGGCCGCGGGGAGGGGGCGGCGGGGCCAGCGGCGTTGCCCGATGCCCGCTCTTTTGTTCGCCGCCGGCGGCCGCGGCGGGTCCGCGCTGCTCGGGCGGGCTCGGCCGCCCCGGCCGCGCTGAGAGCACTCCCCGGCATCGGCCCCAGGGGCTCGGGGGTGTTCGGGGGCGGCCACGGGAGAGAGAAGTCGGCGGCGGGAAAGGGGCTCCCCCCGCCAAGGTGCGGGACGGGGCGGGGGGGGAGGGGCTGTGCCCGATCCCCGGGTGCCCGTGGAGCGGGGGCCGGAGCTGTGGGAGGCGTGACCGCGGCACGCGTGGAGTGCCCGGCTCCCGCCCCGCGGGCTGTGAGGGGAGCCCCGGGTCCCCGCTCTGCCCGGGCTGGGGCTGTCACTCTTCCCCGCGACCCCTTATCCCGGAACCGTGGTGTGTGCCGGAGCCCGGCGGGTTTCCAGGCGGTGACTCCCAAGTACCACCACCTTCCCTGCAGGGACGCATCCCATCTTCACCGTCCTGTGGGAGACTTTCCTCTAGATTTAGACCTGAGCTTTTCCCACCAGCGGCTGGAAGAGATGTCTTGGCCATTTAAAACTGATTCTTCAAAATAAATATACCTTGTGTGGTCACTGCTATGACCATCTTCTCACAGGAGACCTTTCCCTGCACTTGATGTGGAGCATTTTCTTTAGTGCCCAAGTAGTTACTGGTAGTCACATGAGTTATCCAAGTACTCGATTAACACACTCAGCCACTCTTTTCCTAACCCGATGGGGTTTTGTAGCTGTAAATAGAAATACTTGCTCTAACAAATGCATGGCTTTTCCAGGAAGCACAGGTGTTGTACCACTGTTTTCTGAAAGGTGTAATCAATAAACAATTAGCCCCTTAAGACTGGTATGATGAGCAATGTCTTATTTTTACTCTTGTGTCTGAGGGGTTTAGAAATGATCACACAACTGTTCTTCAAGAGCATTTGTTGGAGTGTAGGACAAAATTGGTGAGAGAACAGTGGATGTAAAGAATCTCTGCAGCAAACACTACCTTTGAGTAAGGGAAATGATTCAATATCATATGGGGACAGATATAGAAAATGTTGTAAATGTGCATACACATGTAAGATGGACACTACTACTCAGAGCAACAGCTATGTTGTAAGGTGTCATGGGATTAAGAGGAAGATTCAACAGTTTAAGAATTCCATTTAGAAGCAACAGAGTTCAATTAATCTCTTGGCAAGAAGTCTATTTAGTGAAATCTCAGTGGCAGTGTAAACATTAACTTTCTTTTTCTATTTTTGCCAGTGGCGGCACCTGACTTGCTGGATCCCAAATCAGCCACTCAGAACTCCAAACCAAGATTATCATTTTCCACCAAGCCTACCGTGCTTGCTTCACGGGAGGAAAGCGATTCGGCCATTAATGTTATGAAATGGAAGACAGTCTCAACAATTTTTCTGGTGGTAGTCGTGTATTTAATAATTGGAGCAACAGTATTTAAAGCCCTGGAGCAGCCTCATGAGACGTCCCAGAGAACCACCATTGTGATTCAGAAGCAGACGTTTGTATCTCAGCATTCCTGTGTGAATGCAACAGAGCTTGATGAACTGATTCAGGTAATCCATACCAAACCCCTCATCACCTTGCCTTAGAGGAGCAAATCATATATGGCAGTGCTGCAGCGATCAGGGGCAAAACCTTTATAAGCAAAGCTCTGTATTGGCCGAGCAATGTAACAACTGTTAAGACCAGAAGTTGAGCATTTGCATTTTCATGCAAAGCCTCATGGTTGAAAAGCTATAGCTATTTTTAGGTCCAATATGCTTGGTAGAGGGCCTTTTCACTGAAGCCTCCCATTATGCTAATTAAATGATTATTCATCAGCAATATATATAATTAATAGTTCACAAAGGAATTGGTACATTGATTGTGCTTTGCAAGTTCTGTCAATATTTGAAGTGCCTAATTCTGAGGAAGAAGCTACACTATCCATTGCCTTAAAGGACTCCTAATTTACTGTGATTTTATCAAGCTAGCATTCCTTCCAACTGTATGTTTCTTTATATTGATTTTGTTTTAAATACAGGAAAGTACCATGGACTTCCTACTTTGATCTTAAATCTCAATTTTCTCTGCTTCTTAAAGGCACATCCACAAATGCTGTACATTGCCATGTTTCTACTAACATGACTTTACCCTTGCAGGTCACCTGCCTCAGAACCATGGGAGATATTTATTTGCAGTTGTACAGAACTAGATCTGGAACCTTATAAATCCCCTTCAAACTTAAATCATGTGCTCTTATGAATATCCAGTGGCACTGGAGGGAATAGCAGAGGGCTGCTAAATTACATCAGTTCTGGGCATGGGGCAATGAAAAGGAAGACTGGAATGAACAGTCAAGAGTTGGCAAGGACTCACTCCTTAACAGTGACCATGTGGCTATCTGGGTCTACAGAGCCCAAGACAGGACAGGGAGAGCAGGAGAGGGTTTTGGGCACCTGGACTATGGTGAGCAGGAACTCTAGAGCATGCCAGATGGATGGGCAGAAAAGATTTCTGGAAGTGTTTTCTGTCAGCAGATATGGCTGGGAGTTCAAAAGTTGATTTTACCTCTCTAGACCAATCTGCCTTGAGCATCAGCATGGACATGGGGTTTTTTTTCAGTTTTAAATAACGAGTTCTGATGTGCTGAGTTATTTTTATGGTACACTACTTCTGAATTTTAAAGGTAAGCTGGGAAAATGTCTTGTATTTTGTGATTTCTCCCCTGCCTTGTTGCTAAAATGTTCCAAAACTGTGACACTTTAAATGCCTGTCAGACAGCTCCTCTCTCCACCAGCCCGACCAGGCATGCCTGAGGAGATGCTGCCGATAGTGATTTAGATGCTGTGTAATAACTGTGTTCCAGTGGTTTGACCAGCAGAATGTGAGATAATCTTTCAGAGAAATATACAAGCACATTCTGATGAAAAATAACTCTTGTAGCTACTATAAATATCCTCCTATGAAGTTTTTAGGTCAGATACTGCACTTGTGAAGATAAAAAAAGAAATTTTGAAGCAATATTATCTTACATCATCTGTGAGATGGACCTTAAGGCAAAAGCTGTTGAAGTTTGCTCTGGAGTACTTAGATATTTTAGCATTTATGATTCTCTGCCCAGAAGCACAGATTGATAATAAAAAAACACTTCATCAGATTCAACGCCCATTTGATGTTCTGAGTAAAATAAATGAGTTTCAGTACAACCATCAGAGCACAGATAACTATATCAGCATTAGCTTCCATCTCCACTAATGATCTTGCCACAACCAGAAAAAAACAGGTGTGTGAAGCATGGGGAGGTGACACAGCCTCCCACAGCACGTGGATGAGAGAGAGTTGTGGGAAGAGTTTGCTCTGCATGCTGTTAGGGTAAATGGAAAACTTAATTTGCCCTTGTTCCCTTCTGTTTCTCTGTAAAGAGCACCATGATGTGGAGGTAGGAATGTGCTGTTAGACTCCTTTCATAGAGCTGGGGCACAGGGAGCCTGTTTGGGTGCCTTGCTTTATGCAGAATAAGTGTTAGTGAATGACATCAAGTTGTTAAAGGGCTGGGAACTTCTGCTTGCCCTAAGTAAAATGTGAAAACAACGGAAAAAGAGAGCCTCAAATTCATTTTTCTAGGTCTAGGTTGCTATCTCACATATGGGGTTGTATTTCTTCCCTAGCTGCCACTTTGTCACAAAAACTAAATTAGTAAAATACATTTTGTCTCCCTGGGATTATGTCTGACTGCTATTACAATATAATGCAGTGTTTCTTTAGTTTTTGCTGGATGTCTGTATGAATAAAAATAAATAGTGCGTGTAAGGAAAAAGTAAATGTTTAAGAATTCACTGAAAGCTATAAAACTGAAAATTATTATGTAGAAGGGAGCTGGAATGATTAGTTTGTGTGAAGAAAATTACAGAGCTTAGAAACTGTAATGTCTTCTTTAATCAAGTATTTACCTTGAGTCAAACAATAATGAAATTCATTGCAACTTTTCTTTTTTGAACTTCAGGTTCTGGGAATCCAGATACTGATTTGGCTCTTTCATGCTAGTCATTATTTAAGGTGCTTGTCATACCAGGCTTTTTCAATCTTCACAAATTTCTGCTCTGTAATTTAATCCTTACTCTGAAGCAGGCTTGACTACCCCAAGACTGTCCACAGGCAGTACAATATGAGGTAGTTTGTTCAGCTGAGCACATCAGAGAGACTAGTTGGAGAGCACAAACTCAGCTAAAAAAAAAGTACAAGTGCAATGACAGTCCAGTTTCCAGCACCCAGGAGCCATGGACTTTCCAGCACCTTGGCTAAAATCTTCCTTTTGTCACAAATCTGTTTAAAAGACTGTTGTGTGTTTCTATAAATACACACAGGACAGGGATTTTTTCCTTCCTGTCTTCACCATCCTTATTTTATCTCACCAATCCCCAGAACCTCTCCTGGTACAACAATATATACTGTTAACAACTCTTCAGCAGGCACAAATTTTGAATTCCTGAAACTTAGTATTGTCACAGTGATCGTGTGGCTCCTCTGGGTGTTCTAGGTGAGAATTATACTTTTAGAGACATCATATATTTTATATAGATGTAAAATATGGGGCAACAGAGAGCTGCTATGCAGCCTAGAAAATGTGCAAAGGTAATAGAATAGAGAGTGCTTTGAGGATGGCAGTGAGGTAAATTCAGCTGCCTCAGAAAAGGACCTATGTTTTCTTCATAACTTTTTAGCCCAGTCCAGCAATGTTATTTCTGTGCTGACAAAAAAAAAAAAAAAAAAAAAAAGGACATGGCCTTCATGACCTCTTCTGTCTCTGATTTCCATGGTCCAGTGTTGCAAATCTTTCAGTCTAAAGCACTATTTATTGCCTCACTGTTGCAGAATATACCTGCAATGAACAACAGCAATGTATGACCCTGAGAGGTACATCCAGGTACATAATTCCTTTGACATTTTGTGAGCACTTCCATTTAGTACCATATTAAAAATGTGCAGAAGCCATGCAGAGCATATCTGTACACCCAAGAGACTAGTTTTTCCAGGAGATTTCAACTCCTTTTGCTGTGAAGCCTGAAGCCAGCATTAACAACAGCATTAAGTGGATCACGGAATGTTGTCCCCAATGGTGCTGTGGTGGGGAGCGCACAGCATTTAGTGGTGGCATATCCAAATTTACAACTAGAGGAATACCCCAGGAGGGAGGCTTGTGGAAGTACAAACACTGCCTGGGTGAGTAATGAGAATACAACAGAACAACAAGCTGTGCCTGGTCTGATATTAAAATTCACTTTTAAGAAGTTTCAGTTGGAAGGTCTTGCAAGGATTTCATTTATTAACAGATGAGAAAGCATTGATTTGGTAAAGGTTATTTGTGGTATCTAATACCTTTTAAAGCTGCAGAAAGGAATGTGGCCAGGTTCTTTCCTACGATTTCTTCTTTTGGAGAAGAACACTCTACGGTTCAACGTGAACGGTGTTTTGGTTTCTCTGTCTTTGCCTGCTTTCAACTTGGCCCTGCCATGCAATGCAAAGTAACTGTGAGGTGACAGAATAAAAGAGTAAATGTAGTTCAGACTGTGTGGATTTAATGAATAAGTGACAAAGTATGTAAACCTGATCTTCATTTACACTAAGGATTTTTTATGTCTTGCAGCCAACAATTTTTCCCTCTTCACTGAGCTTTTTGTTGGTAGAAGCTGATAGAAACCTGGGACTAATCCAGCTATACACACAAATAACAATAAGCATTAAAGAATGAAATAATTCTCTATCTGGAGCTCTTGTATCTAATTATTTCAATCTAATTCTAATTTTCTTTTAGTTTGTTGACTATTTCCTATAGCAAGCTTGCCACTAAGCGTTTAAAATGTTAGAGACATCTTCCAAACTCAGATGCACAAAATGTATTGCCAAGAAGTTGGAAAAATTTCCTGTTGTATTGATGCACCTGTGCATGGTAGCAAATGTAAAGAGACCTTAGGTTGCACTGCTGATGGTCAGGTGGCACTCATATCCTTATGCAGTGCTGTGCAGGCACAGGATACTTGTGTCTTCATGACATCTCCTGGGTTTGTCTCTGGGAACAGGTGAGCCTGACTGAATTTGATATTCAGCAATGTCATAACAATGTCATTACTGATATTTCATACACCTCATTCCCTCTAGAGGATCCTGAAGATCCTGTGGAGGAAATAAGGTGCATGAAAAAACAGTGAATTTACTTTCTCCTTGCCCAGAACTCATGTTGTTCCTAGGACTTAGGGATGTGGCCAGTATTTTGTGTTGTGGGATGTCTTGGCAATTAGAAGCAAACTGCTTGTCCCCCTGCCAAAGAAAAAGCTGATTAGAAAAAAAAGAAAGAAAGGAGCTTTCTATGTAAATACCACCTAATTATATATTTGTTCATGTCGACCTTTTTAAACCAAAATGGAAAAAAAATTTCTTTTAATATCCAAGCAAGTTGTTTAATGCATTATTTTTGCATACAAAAAAGGGAAATAAGAAAAAATTTAGTTATATTATTTTAAATATCTAGGCTGTCCCAGCAAGCTGGTCTGAATTATTATAGTTATTTTAGTGAGTTAATTCTGAAAATTAATAAAGCATTTTCAAGTAAAGGTACAATGGAACATAAGTTAATAATAGAACATAGTTAATTTCTTGTTCCTTTAGCAGAAAGATCCTTCAAATATATTTATTCTGAAACCCTAACAAGTGGAAAAAATACTCTTACACTAAAAAATACAATCTTTTAATGTGTTCCAAGTGCTGTGTTTGGTAATTCTTGTCTTATAAAACCTTCATTTTGAAATCTGAACAAGTTTTCAGGGTACTGCACCAAGCTGTCTCAGCAGTAATACTTTGTAGAATTTTAAATCCAGTCCCTTTGTATGTGGCTTCTTCTGAAAACTGAATGCCCACCAAAATGTACTTGCATTTAAAATAAACAAACAAAACAAAAGAATTAATGAACCAGTAGGATTAGCTGAATTGATGTGGATCCCACAAGTTGAGTCTCCTTGGGTTCTGTGTGGGCTTGTGCCTAACATGGGGAGAACAGCGCTCTGTGCAGGGGTCCAGAGTTGTGTGCCATTCCTGTTTTCATCTCACATTTGTGTCAGCTGCATTGCCCCTTTTCTTTCCATTCATCTCGTAGATTATGAATGAGACCAAAATGGGGATTTTTTTTTAAATCTCCCTTGAGGACAAGTGCTTTTTTTACGTGTTTATCTCTCTCTTGAGGGAAGCCTGACATAATTATGAATGACATGGGAGCAGTGCTTCTTTCTTCAAACCGGCATCACCAGAAAGTCATCATGCCTTCTTATGTGATTAATTTCTTGGAAAAATATTTTACTTTAATGTATGTATTTGCTGTGGCTTCATTTTTGTAGTTGAAGGTAGGTAACTACATTAAGCTCCACCTCCATCAATAACTGATTTTGTCTCTTTCACAGGCTTCTTTACAATTTGCATTGTAGCCACAAGAAAATTGCTTTTGCCTGAAAATATTTTTCCAGGTATATATTTAATTTCAATCAGATAAGCTTGTTGAGCCCTGATTATATAGAAAACTGTTAAAATAAAGAAGTCCAAATCCTTTCTCTCCAAGAGATTAGAAGGCATTTGAGCATGCTGTATAATTTTTGTAGATAGGAAAACACAGAGATGCAAAGATCTTGTTTTCAGACAAATACAAAAGTTATTTAGACAACATTAAAATTTATTAACTAAACCTATTAATCTTGGAGCAAATTTGATTAATTCTTTGAATCACAACATTTGCAAACATTTTCAGTCCTGTGAGATGTAGCTTACAGGTATTCTTCGCAGGAGCTTTTTGAGGTAGTTTGAATGTATCGGTTTAAACATTAAATATTCTTGGTCTCTCCTTTTGCAATTCTTTCCAGACTCTCCAAAAAAAGGCAGGAACTATCCCATGTCTGCATCCTAGCCTGGAAGCATCATTGCTTTGTAAAGAAGTAAAAAACCCCATAAGCTTTGTAAAACTTAAAATCTTGAGAAGATTGATAGAGCAGCATAGAAGAAATTGAGGCTGTGCTGTATTTTATTTATTTATCTGAGGATCCAAAATACCATTGCATCAGTTTTTTTAATGTGCCATCTGCATTTCAGTTATCAAGCTTATGAAAATTTGCAAATATCAGTATCAGAGCTGCCTGTTGATGATGTTTTCAAAGCAGTGAAAGAAGAAGTTAAGGACTTTCAAAGCAGTTGAAAATCGAGGCACAGGAGCTGTAGTTTGAGTTGTTAGCCTGTGCACATGTCTGTCCTTAGTAAGGTATCTGCCCATCAGAGCACTTGGGCTTTATGTACTCTTAACTCTAAGTGTCCTGGCAGCCCTAACTTGTACAGTAATGTCCTGCATCTCTTTTTCTCTTGCTCTGTCTGTGTCTCCTTTCTGCTTCACTCTGGTCAGAAATAAATGTTCAAATGCAGTTGTCTCCTTCCACGACCCTTCCACCCCCAATTCTACTTGAATCCCTAGATCAGAGAAATATTTATTAAATGAAAGATCTTTGTGAAAGGCCTTTGATCACACCCTTACCCAGACCTGTGCTCCTCACAGACACCCACCTGCTGTGCCTGGGTCTGGATGGGTTGCAGAAGCCTCTGGACTATGTGTACTCCTTGCTTAGGCTCCTGCTGTTCTCCCTCTTCTGGTTCTGTACTCAGCTCCTGGAAGGAGGCATTTTTTTAGCCAAACTTTCTCTTGCCTGGGAGCATTTCCTCCAGGGACAGGACAGCTCCCTTTTCTGTAGTAATTTTCTACATAATGGTTAAACCAAAAGGAATTTTTTTAAGCAGTTTTTATCCTTCATGAGCATTATTTGGGGGGAGAATAACAAATAAATTCTAACTGCCCTTGTCACTTATTTGTCCAAGTAGATTGGTCTCAATTTTTTTTGCTGCTTCTGGTGTTGAGACCCATAAAGATTACATTTCCTTCAGATGAACAGTTTCATGGACCTAGAACTTAGCTTAGCCTGATTGCATCTGAATGCCAGCTTTTGCCTTAGAAAGGGTGGCAGATATGACTCATTAGTAAGTCAGTTCCGAAGAACAGCTGTTTGCATAATACTTCCAGTCTGTAATCTCAAGAAGCAAAGAAAAGCCTTCTTCCCTGAATGTGCATGTGTATATACATGCATACATATGTGTATGTACACACAGAAAATTTATATATGTAGAAACCCATGGGGCTTGTAATGCATATTTAGAAATTGAAATGTTTTTTGTGATGTTTCTGCATGGTTTTAGTTTAAGTAGCTGTGAAAGAGGGTGAAAAGAATCCTTCAGCATGTGGGGTACTATTCTCCAGTGTAGAGCACACTCATATGTTATACAAACTAAAAAAAAAAACAAGGAGTCACAGAACTATAATACAAATATTATTGCAGTCTCTTTCAACATCAAGGCCCAAAACCATGTGTTTTGAGGCTGGAGAGTTGCTAGCTAAGTGTTAAAACATCGTGGTGTGCCTTTGAACTGAGAACTAGGATTTCCATTCCTTGTAAACCAAAGCTAAAATAAAAACACAAGACTTGTGCAGTAGCTGCGCCATATGAGGTGTATCTTTATACAGTAAAGGGAGAGTGCCCTTGTCAAATGGCAGCAGAACTATAGCAGTGAAGGAAGAAATCCAGGCTGAGAAATGGTTTCCAGAAACTTTGAGGCACATCTAACTTTTTGACATCAGTTGCCAAGTGACTGCCAGGAAGCACAAGCTAACTCCTGGCAAGGTGGGTAACAAAAGAAAGCACGCTCTGGGTTTTATCAGAAGCATAATTTGAGGTGCTTCTATTTTAATCTTTCAGTAGAAGAGCTGAGAGTAATGAACTGTTGTCTTACATCATTTCATAGAAGTGAAGTGACTGGAAGATGGTGCAAAAACATGTATTCAGAGCCTGGTGTGGAACAAGGAGATGAGCATTGGAGTGACTGGTTTGACACATACTTATTTCTGCCTGATTTCCATGTGAGACAACAGTTGACTACCAGAGGCCAGCCTTCACACTTTATAAACTCTCCTTATTTTTCTGTGACTCTGCAGACCCACTTAGTGGTTGGTAGCTCTCTGGCCAGCAGGCTGGCTTTTGTCTGTCAATGCCATTGACTCCTTGCTGGGTCAGAGGATGAAATCCCTGACCTAGAATTGTCTTCTGTTCTCAGAAAATGATTGTGCTCTTCAAAAGACTGTTTTATCTCTTGTTTTGACAGAAGAAAAGTCACAGTATTCTATGTCTTAGTCTGCAAAACAAAGTTCAACATGGCCTCTGAAGAAAGATGCCTGCATGAACAACAGGAGTAGCACAAAACTGCACAATGTATTTACCAGAAACTGTTTCTAAATTATATAGGAAATGAAAAACTGATATTGAATTAAAATGTGATTTGTGTTGTCACGCTCCTTTTCCCAGTGTTCTGATTCCAAGCAAAAAAAAAAAAAAAAAGTGTGGTGTGAAAGCAGTGCTTATGTGCTTTTGGAGCTCCAGTCATGCCTGGCCTGTCCACTCTGGGCTCAGTCGTCTCTTTTCTCTGATACTCTACTAAAGCTTGCTCCCAAATGTGACTTGGAAGCCAAGTAGTTGGGATGTGTGGGTGTAGTGCAAGTGAGGACTTGATTTCAGACACACTTCATCCCTATCCTAATATACAGTACAGAGGCAGCCTAAGAATTCACCTAACTCAAAAAATGGGGATTTTCTAAAATTTTTAAATGTGTCAAAGTTTTATCTCAATTCTCTTCACTATCAAAAAAAAAAAAAAAAAGCCTGATTTGTTTTTCACCATTATAAAGATAATTAAAGAAGAAAAACATATTATTGTAAGTGTAACCATATACTATTATTTTTAAAATCATTGTGCATAGAGGCCTTGACTGGGTGCCATGTGCTGGGTGACCCACCCTCTGCTCAGTCCTCAGTCACCTCATATGAAACAAATACGAGACAAAGACTCTGGAAGAAGGTAAGTCAAGTGAAATAATAAAGTGAAAGAAACTTGCCACTGAGGAGGTCAGTTAACTTTAATACTGGAAAATGGTTTTTATAAGTTAAGAAGTTCCCATGTTAAGATCACACAGTGTTTAAAGGCTGCAACATACAATGACTGTACAGATTATAGAGTTTTCATGACTCTGCACTTAGATTCAAAATGCACAGAGTTACTGTCACTACTGTGTCAGCTAGGATAAGACAAAGGTCTCAAGTGACAGAAAGAATTTAGGGAAGGAGGGAGGGATGGAGAGAAGGAAGGAAGGAAGGAAGGAAGGAAGGAAGGAAGGAAGGAAGGAAGGAAGGAAGGAAGGAAGGAAGGAAGGAAGGAAGGAAGGAAGGAAGGAAGGAAGGAAGGAAGGAAGGAAAGAAAATGTCAAACTCATGATGAATGAGTTTTCTGTAGTAGTAAAGCATTGGTCAAAAAAGAGGCTGAAAGGTCAAGAATCAAGGTGGCAGAGAACAGAAGGTGACAGCTCTGACAGTGAATAATAAGCCTATTACTTGAAGACTAAGGCTGAGATCCTGGCACTTAGTGAAGTAAGCGAAGCTTGAGTTTTTATTCTGGGTTAGAGAAGTGTTTACATCCAATCCCCCAGGTAAGTTCGTGCGGTGGATATAAGTCAGGAAGATGTTACCCTGAAATTCTTGCTCTGAAAAGTATAAGTGTTAGGAGTCATGCAATATGTTATTTTCTTCTTAAATTTTTCCTGGGAATAGTCTTAGATGAGGATCTTATGATTGCTAACCAGAATAAGAAGAAAATTCATTGTCTGATCCAAAGAACTGAAAATGCAGTCACCCTTCTTAAAAAATCTGCAGGCAACATGGGAAGACTTTATGAGACAGTAGTGTTGACCTCAGTAAATCAGTAACCTTACTCACCTGTCACCCTTGTTAGTCAGGAAGACTCTTACAGACTACTCTGATGGAATGAAATACAGCAGCTTTGCTGGTACTCAGTCTGGCTTCTCCCAGACATGGTCACAGCCCAGGAGAAAGCATAACATTGTGTGTTTGGAAACAACAGCCCAATGATGATGAAGGCATCATCTGGCCCTTTATGACTAAAGCTATGCCTAAAACAATCAATAAATTTGCAAATGTGAATCAGCAGTATATGTGCAAAGAAAGTCAATGAGAAATACTAGCAACGAAAAAACCCAAACTTATTTTAAAAATTACTTATATGTGATATACAACAGGTTTGTTTAAATAGGTGAATATATTATTTCATAAGAAGGAGTCTTCAGCTTGAAAGAAAGAGGAAGCTGAGTGGTCTGTAAGATTATTATTTTCTTGAAGGAGACAAATCAGAAATTGCTATTCAAGTGTTCCTCATAACATAGGAACTTAAAAAATTATTTTGAAGCACATACAAACTCTCAAAAGGGAAATACGTTTTAAATGATCCACAAGTAATTTGCAGATCTTACTGCCACAGAATGACTTGGCTCACAAAACACAAGTGAGCTCCAAAGTAGTTGGATAAATTAATGGCAAAGCAATTCACCCAAGCCAATCGGAACACCACCATGCAGATGCAGCCTCCTACACAGAAAGTCCCTAAAGTGTGCATAGTCAGAACTTAGGAGGCTGTATGAAAAGGAAGCATCTCTGAAAGCAGCCCTGATTATTTTCCTGATTAGCAGTTGGATAAAATCAGAGACATAATAATAGCGGCTAATTGTCTTTTGTAGCCATCTGTTGTGCTTTGGGCAGTTTTGGGTTAAGTTGTATTTTTTTTTCCTGGGAAAAATGTAGGTATGGTAGATGAAGCTAGGAAATGCGTAGCTGCAGTGGATTGTTGAGCAGTTTAGATTGGAACACCTTTCTTATAAAAGGACTTGACGTACATCTGGCTTCCAAAATCTGCAGTGATGATGAAAGCCCTGAAAGCATTTTACATCTGGATTTGTATAAAACTTTGTCTTGCTAGACTGTCTAAACAGCTGCATTGCTCTGGGTAGTGCCTTCATCCAGTACAAGAATCTGTAATGAAACAAGAATGGTTCAAAAAATTACATTGATCCAGTGCTCACTGGATGAGATATAATGTCCTCACGAGAGAGCGTGTTCCCAGAACTTGTGATTGCAGTTCTTAGTCCCCTGAAATGTAACAGCACTCAGGCTGTACTCAGTGGGCTCTGTATAACACACTGATTTAGCACACTGATTTACACTTCCTTGTCAATCAAAGGAATATCTGTGTTGTGTAAATTATAAAATCAATTCAATGGATGGTTTTCACATGCCTCTTAGTCTGATGTGTCCCTTCCTACACTGATGGAAACACCTGTCATATCAGTGCTGCTGTGTTTGCTCCTGCCAAGTTGTACATCATGTACAAACGTAGATTTATCCTCCCAACACAAAGGAAAATTAAACTCTCTTCCCTCTCACTTTCCTCATCCTTTCTCCTTCCTCAGTAGGATTAAAAATTCTATGTCTTTGATTTCTACCTTTCTGTTATTTAAAAAAAAAATTTAAAAAGAAGTTAAAATGAAAGCAGTTAAAAGTTTGTGTAAAGATATCCCAGCTGGCTTTCTGTTGACAACCTTGGATGGTGAGAATGGTTTAGGTTTGGCAGCAAGATCCGTGTAGCTGCAGAGGTGCAGCAGTGGATTTCAAAATGGTTACTTTGTGCATCTGAGCTTTGAAAATGGCAAACTGGAAATGCTGGATTTAAGCTGGATTTAATGTTGGATTTAAGTCCCATAATAAAAAAATAGATATCCTAGTTAAGCCCACATTTTTACTTCATAATTTCTGCCCAGATCAAGTGACTTCTGCAGGCACTGTTTAGTAACAGAAATGTTTTAATTTCCAAATTATCAATGTATTTTGGGACTGAAAAAAATATTACTACTGTACAACACTCTTCCTCTGCAACAAACTGCCCAAATGGAAGATGGTTCTGGTCTGTCCTATCACTGAATAAATTTATGTACCTAATTATTGCTGTACATCTTGCCAAGCAGGAACTACTTGTTATTTAAAATGCTCATTTTCACTCTGTGGTATTGCTTCCTCTGTTTTTGTTTTGTTAGACACCAATTATTATAAGTGTCATGATTAGAAATTAATCCTGTTTTAAAGTTTCAGAATGAAATGAAAATTTATATTCTTTAAAATATTTGTCGCAAATTTAAAAATACTTTTTCTTTAACTTAAATATACTATATATCTGCAATTGTGTTATAACAAAAGAGGAATATGTTTTGTAGTAAGAATTTACACTAGTTGACACTGCTGAAAAAGGAAAAGTTTCCTATTTCTTGAGACTATGAAAATGTCACTAGTGCCAAACTTGTTGATTTTATTTGCTAGAACTGAACTTTTCAAGAACGACATTTCTGAGGTATATAGTTGTATAGAGATATATGTTTGATATTTGACTAAATGTTTTGTTGATATAGTGAAAGTTTTATAATTGTATATGTAATTGCTTTAATTATTGAATTGTTTGTTATATAAAATTGTTTTCTTTATTTGATATAGAACAATGCCTGGGCATTTTTTCGTGGTGTTTTAAAATGACAGTTTTCAAGAAGTCCATTTGCTTGCCTAATGCAACACAGGAACATTGTATTAGACTCTCATTATAAATTTTGTCTAATGTGTGTTTTTCTTAACCAAATAGTTTCAGCAGTAAAAATAACTGTGTTTGCCTTCTAGCCAAGGTAGTAGTATCACAGATATTGTGGATTTCGCATTCTCCCCAATGGTCTGGACTTTACAGCTCTTCTGAATTGCCTGGAGTGGTTGCTGAAGAATAAATTGTTGCCTGAGTGATAAAGCTTGAGCAAAGCAACACAGATCCTTTCCAGGTTTAGTGCTTGGATCAAAAAAGTGATTTAATCAATTTACTGTGTAATGTATATGAATACAATTGTTTCATGAATATTGACAAAATCTTTTTAAACTTGCAGCAAGTAGTGGCAGCAATAAATGCAGGAATCATACCTTTAGGAAACACATCTGCTCAGATCAGTCACTGGGACTTGGGAAGTTCCTTCTTCTTTGCTGGCACTGTTATTACCACCATAGGTAGGACACAGCTTATTATCTTTTTATAGTCAATGAGCTGAAACTCTTGATTTCCACTGTGTGCATATATTTGTTAATGGTAAATATTCCAAATCTTCTGTTTTAAGTAGAGAGTTATTTTCTAGCTGCAGGGGCAGAAATAATAGCTGTCTGTAAAGGACCCCTAGCTGAGAGATTTTTCTGTAGAAAAAAAACGTTGCTGTACATTTCTCTCAGGTGACTGGAAGAGGTTGTGGAAATATTTTCTGGGGAGAATTTGGTCAACTGTACAGTCACAAGTGTTAAATAGGGCATGATTTAAAGCACATGTGCATTAAACCATGACTGAGATGTATGGAATTTAAAGCCTGTGTTCTTCCATTTGATATTGTTATTTTATCTAAATTCTAAAAGAGTAACTGTCCCTCTGAGCAGGTGTAAAAAGAAACAGCATTTGTTATTTCAGTTTCTTCCCTTTGACTTCAATATTGTACACAGGGTATGGAGTTAAAAAAATTAATGTAGCTCATAGCTCACAAAAGGGCATTCACAAAGATAGATGGAAATTTGAAGATGAAATAATGAGAAAAAAAATGAGAGTAATACATAAGGATTCATAGCACCTTTGCAATAATTACCACTACATAATATTTACATTATGGTGGAAGAGGTTCTTTTTAAGTGTTGTCTGGACCCTTTTTCTTTGTTTATGTAGGAGTGCATAAGTACCAAATTTTTGTGTGTTTGAGTATAAACGTGTCTGCATTTATATTCATAAATATTGTGCCTATGTGATATTTTCCACAGCTAGAGCAACTGAAACACAGGTTAGTGAAAACAGAGAAATTCTTACCTCCTTGATTTGTAGCAAGTGTACAGATTTTATAGTAGTACCTCCTCATGACAATAAAAGCCCTCAAGTATTGAAAAATATAATTAAAATTAAATGTTATAACCAAAAAAGAGCAAGAACTTTGAAAGGATAGCTTTGTGAACAGTCTTATGTTATCCTCTTTGGACTGCACTAAAATTTATGTTGTAAGCATCCATGGTTGTATAGAAAGTGCATAACTGTTGTTTCACTTCCTAATAACATAAAAGTTAACACATGAAAAGTGTTCAAGGAACTAAAAGTTCAAAAATTATTTTAAAGCAGTGGAACATTTTGTCTCACCATCTTTTTTCCAAGTAAAACTAAGACTTTTTTTTAATCAAAATGTTTTCTGATTTAATTTACTGATTTAATTTATTAATTTAATTTACCAAGCCATGTGTGAGTCCAGCTCAGAAGAGAGCAGGGATCTGAAAAGGCATCCAGGCCTCTGATCCACTGTTCCCAAGAGGCAAGATAACCCAAGAGGAAATACATTTGAAAATTAATATTTCAGGTCATTTCTGCAAACCAGAGCTGGCAGAAGCAGGTCAGACTAGACAACAGTAAATATTTGTTTCAGGTTTTGTGATAGCAGCCAGAGAAAAAAAAGGGTGAAAAAAGACTTCCATAAAATATTTTGGCTCTTGAGTGACTGGGTTTATTTCATCATGGACCCATTCTGATGGGAAACTCCCAGCCAGCCACACTTTTGAGCTTTTCTCAAGATCCAAGGAAAGCAAGTTTATATGGAAGCTGTAGTGTGGTTGGCGTTGTCCTAATGCTGTGAACCACCTCTCCCATGGTTCACAGGGCTTGTGGTGTGACAGAAGGCGGTGCTGTGGTGAAAAGTGAATTGCCTGGGATAATGGTGGTGAGCAGAACAGCTGGGTGTGTTTTCCCTTAATCTTTGTGTTATTAGGTGCCAGCAAATGATTTTGTGTTCAGAATAGTACCTTTTCATATATAAGTAACGTTTTGAAAATGAAGGCATTCCTTCTAGTTAGAGGGCATATGGTAATAATAACTCAATTTCTCAAGACAGTCAAAATGTTTATCTCCAGAGAGCTGCCATAGGTTTCAGATAAATATCAAAGATATTCTCTGTGGACAAATGCAGGACCTTATAAATTCATAGAACAACTTTACAGAAATAATTTGTAAATGAGGTTTGATAAATATAAATAAAATTTGTAGTTATTATGTTCTTTAGTCTATATACCTTAAGAACTACTTGCAGATGAAAAAAGGGATTACTACCATTTAGAGACAATGATAGCTTTCCAGCGTTGCAGCAGATTTTGTGGCTTTCCAAACCCACTTATTACTATAATTTTATCATATCACTTAGCCCACACTCTTCCTGTTGATATCTAAGAATCTAAGACATTCAAATGGAACCAGTAGTCTATGAATAGAATTTCTCAAACCTTCCTTTAATGAAAGCAAAGCTTTTCTTTATTGGCAGTAGCACTTGCATCCCACAAATATTTAGTTTCTGGGGAGAGAAGATAATAAATAAAGTCTTTAGCATCTGCCTAAGCAATAAGTTATTGTTTTGCAGTTACTGTTCTTGTATCCCAGTAGTGTTGAACACTGACATAAAAATTATTGACTGTCTTGGTGGCTACTGGCAGCAGACTAGAACCATCTCCTGGATCTCCTGTAGGTTTCTGAAAGGCACTCTGATGGTGCCATTATGTCCATAGAGTTCCAAACCAGCTCACAAAAACAGAGGCAACACTTAAGAAAATGTAGCTTAGTATTTATGTAACGTTTTTCGAAGTCTGTTATAATCCTGCATGCGACTCAATAAATGTTACGTAGCAAAATCAGTTTTAATACAATATGATGTGATACTGCTGCTAGATCTTTTCTAAAAGGTGGATTTAGTTGAGAGCCATAATCAAATAGTTTCACAAGGCTTTCTTTAGAACAGGTCCTTGGTTTTAGCTTGCATTTACTACTGTGCTACAGCACAGAACTTCTTTCGGGAAGGGTTATAGCTTTGACTGGCTTAGTTAGGAGTTCTTGCTTGTGAATATTTTTCCAGAACAAATATGCCCCATCTCAACAAAGAGATGTGAAATTGCATGATTATTAGTCTGTGCATACGGAATGGTTTCAGACAGTCTCTTAGAGGGAAAAGGGTAGCAGAGGGAAATAGGAATATGAAATTATCTATGAAAAATATTGTTGCATTGTTCCCTGAAATACTATGCATGCTGCAAAGTACAAAAGAACCTCTTTTTGTCTACTTGAAAATGTCATTATCCAGTCAGTCCTGCTCACACGACCAAAGAAAAGAAAAAAGAGGGTTGAGGAGAAAAGCAAGAAAAATGGTAACTTAATCATAAAGCTGGAGATAGTGCTGAGGAGGAGGGGAAATAACCTGTATGTATACTCTTTTCATTCTGAAAGCTCATTGCTGGCACTGGGCATGGTTTGTAAACTCTGGATCACTTCCTTCCATAGGTAGGTGAACTCAGAAGTGGGCATACAGACACAACCTGCACCCCAATTTCCCCCAGATTTATGTTTTAGGCTTGATGAAAGTTGTGTATTGGCAGCAGGGTAGAAAAGCAGACCTGTCATTTTGAAGCTTGAGACCTGTGTCTAGAAAAATGAAAAAAAAAAAAAGAAGACATGCCAAGGCTCAGCAAGTTGTTTTCCCAAATGTCTGGTGTCACAGCACATAAAAAATGTATTGTCCTCAGTAATACAAGCAACTGCATTGCGAGAACCTCTACTAGCCTGCTATGCATCTTCATCTAAAAGAGCTGCATTATTTCCACTCTTATTCCAGCCAGTCTGTAATGATTTTTTTTTTCAAGCACTGCAAGGTAGACATATGGGAAGAGTGTTTATTCAGCCTCCTAGAAGATGGAGTGTCTTGGATGGCAGTTGAGAGCACGGTGGCAGTGCCAGCAACCTCACTGGTAGCTGTGGTTTGCTATAGTGCATCCTTTCAAACAGAGCTCCTTTAATGTCTTAGCCCTCAAGGATGCATCACAGCCCCATTGATGTCCAAATCCAGCAGTTGCTAAAAATTGGGTCTAACAAATACAAAAAGGAAGAACAGATAATTTCGATTTGTCCTTTTCCACTTTTGTTACCACCAGCCCTTGATTTTGAAACCCTACATCCTCTGTTCACTGGAAACTGAACCTCTTGAGAAGTTCATTCATCACTAAAGTCTTTAATTCAGGTTCATGCAGCTAGCTATGAGAAAATGAGCTTTTGGGGTCCAAAAGCGTAGCAACCATTATTAAAGTGTGCAAAGGAATGTGAAGACAAAAAAAAAAACCAACAAAAAACTAAGAGAAATATAAAAAGAAAAAATAAATTAAATATTTACACTTTAGGGAACAGATGTGAATAGCAAGCAGCTAAGATACTAAAAAATAGATTTATGTTTTGACTAGAAATTTCAACCTGATTTGTCATTTTTTAAAGCTGCAATTAGTTATGTAACTTCAAACACAATTTCACTGTAAGGAGTCATTCCTTCTGTCATTTTCCCACTGGCTGGACACGAGGTTTGCTTGTGAAGGCAGGGTATTTTATAAAGTCTTATTACATTGCTTGTTGATTTGAAACAATAATAAAATCCTGCTGCTAAAACTGTCCCTTCTGGCACCATTCCACTGCATTTTTGAAATACAAGGTAAAAGAATAATGTGCTGACAACTAAAATATACAAAACTCTTTTGACGTTACAAGAAGACAAATATTGTTCATAATGAGATGTATTACCTATTATGTCAGATAATCATAAAGCTATAAATGTGGAAATGACATTGAAAAATTTGTTCTCCTAGTTCAGAAAAGTAAGAAAGATCACATGCTTATCTTAGAACATGTTACTTTTATTGTTTGTGCCACCAAAGAAGAAACAAGGATTTTGAGCATAAAAGTTTCATTTTAAAAGATTGCAGCTTATCAGAGTGTAAATTCTTGGATTTCTGTTTATATATTTTTAAGGGAAGAGAGAAGAGGCAAGCAAAAGAAAGTGAAGTGCAAATTCTAAGGTGATTGAGGAGAGGATTGGAGAAAAACACCTGAAATTAAAAAAAAAAACATAAAATACATTTGCCTGAAAAATATTCTGATATGTGACTTTTCTCCATTATCAGTAATTAAATCTGTGTTTATTTCCATTACTTAAATGAACTCTTGGTGGACATTGGAGTATAGGACTGGTTTCTTTCAGGGCTCCTCTACTAGAAATAATCTTCATCAAGGCAAGATTGAGTATCTCAGCCTGGCTGCACGTGCCTGGATACCATAGAGCTTCTTTGCAGGAGTATCTGTGTGGCAAGGCTGAGTAGAACCAGCTGATAAGACCAGCTGCAGAGCAATGTAGAACAAAAAAAGTGGTAAAAATTTATTGTCTGTGAAAATGTGGTAGTAAGAGACATGCTACAGGGGTCACTGGGGAATGAAGTGGAAATGCTCCTTCCAGCTCTTGCTCTGTAGAGGACTCCATTGAAAACTCCTTCTGCTCTCCTGAGAGTCACACTGACTCTCAAAGAATGTTAAACATGTATATCTCATCTGATAAGATGTCAACAGAAAGATTTTTTAGTTTAAAAAAAAAATCCCCTGAGATCTCTTCAGAACTCTGTCTTTCCTTCAGGTTAGTGTTGTGCTTACCTTCCCGTCCTTGTGATCCTGTCCTTAATATTTGTTGGAACAAAATTAGATTTTTAGTCTCTATTTGCTCCATTCTAATTTATTTCCTTTGCTTCTTTTGTTGCACTTTTGGAGAAGTGTCTGAATTTGACCTAGTTATTGGCTGTTGACAAATAGTGCTTCAATTGTGCTCTGGAGAGACCTGTTAGGATTTGGCAACACAATTCTCCAAATATTTAATCTGAACTGAGCATACTCTCTCCCAGGGCAGTAGCAACTAAAGATTTCCTCTGTAATTATTTCTCCCAGGAAGACTGAGTTGAAAGTGTATTAGCACTATGCCCTCAATTTTCTCCTGCATTTGCTCAGGCAGTGGGAAAGAGGGCTTATCTGACTTGAATGCGGAAGAAATAATACTTGGACTGTACAAGATACAGGAGCAATAATTAGGATAAGACTGCTGAGTGCTAGGGAACCTGGGACAGGGGTGGAGGAAAGACGATGGTGAAGAGCTGAAAGGAAATTATATTTGATGAAGAGCTCAGTTAGAGACATTGAAGGCTTATATATCAGAAAAATTGAATTAAATTGAATGAACAAATCACAGAAAACAAAGTGAGCCTCACTGACCAAAATTATTGAGACTAAGAAAATATTCAACAATGCCTAGGGTAGCTCTGAAATTGAAAAAGTGCAAGTTTATGAGATGATACACAGCTTTAATTATACAGAGAGGGGATTTTTTTTTCCTACTGGCTCTGGTTTGATACACAGGAATCTGAGGTGCAGGCATATGGTAAATTGCAAGCACTTGCATGTTCTTTGGGCCCTATTCAGGGTCAGATATTTCTGGTGATATTGGTACTTAAAGTTATCAGCTATATTAGAACAGGTTAGGGTGATGTAGTCTCTTAATTATGTGAATGTACTAGGGAGGTTTTTTTAATCTGGTAAGTTCTGAATTCTGGTCAGGAAACTTGGCAATGGATGGTATGAAGGGATACTGTCTCTTTAGAGAAGGTGGTGGTATCAGTGACATTTCATATGTTTTTTGCCCTGATCCTTCTTTTTACACATTTTTATACTTTTAGAATTTAGATTCAGAGCTCTACCAACTACTTACTTTACTTGTAACACTGAGTTTCTGACTACATTTATGTTCTGTAATATTTTTTCTGACCACCTGTAATGTTCTTTTACATTGATGTGACTTCATTAAAATTGGTTTTTCATAAAAAAGCCTTTAAAATGTCTTTGATAAGCTTCCTGCTAGGCATCACTGACAGTTTTGTTTTGGTGTGGTGTCTATTTATTGCTGGATGTTGCAAAGCAAGAAGGAAGATGTACCATTTTTGCAGTTTGATGTACTTGCACTTTTTCAGCTTTTGTCTTCTTTTTTTTTTTCTCAAAACCTGAAAATAGTTGTGTTAAAACAAATTGCCAGGTTTGCAGCTTTCCATCACTCCATTACCTTTGGTAATTTCCTAAACAACAGACTATGCTTAAAGCAGTTTTGCTTGGAACTTCAAGTCGTGCTGTGGAGTGAAAATGTCAATTTGTCAGTTGTGACAGTCCTCAATTTACACTGCAAATGAGCAGTGAAGTTTTCACAGCTTACTCTGTTAATGCCAGTGTGCTAATGAAATGGAATTTTGTTTTCTTTATTCAGATTTCTCATCACTGGCTGATTAGAAAAGGGTTTCTGAGCCTCCTGATCATGTCCATTTCCATTCCCAGGTTACAAAAGCTTGTAGCTATCAATAAAGAAAAGGATGCAAGGAAGAACTGCCAAATAGGGTTACACTGTGTGCCGAATGCTATGATGAATGGAATTATTTCCTGCTCCCTTTTTGTTTATTTTTGTAATTGGATAAGGAGTGATGTAACCAACCATGAGAACCTCAAATCCTATAAGCAAACAGAGGCACAGGATTTTGGAAAATACTGAAAGAAGTGAATGTTTTGCACTTTGCTTCTACATCAGGGTCAGAGTGGGTAAGGTTTAGAGGCCAAAATAAAAGCACCTGTTCAGAGTGTGGATGCTCTGTTAGTGAGTTTAGACCATGTTAAGTTGTTTATGTGCTTCTTTATTCACCGCTGTTTCCCATTTGTTTAGTTGAGCTGCTAAGCAGAAGCAGCTTTTAAAGAGGGAAGGGCAGCTGTATAGATTGTTTGTTTGTTTTTGTGGGGCTTTTTGGGTGGGGACTCATAAATCTAGCATGGAGGCATGGAGTCCCTTTTGAAAGCAAAGCTTGCTATCAGCTGGAATTTCTGCCTACTGGTCACCACAGAAAGTAGGCACTTTTAGGTACTTCTAGCATGACTTCTGGATGTTGAGCAGTTTTTTGCAGATCTGGGTGAATAGCATGTGGGTTTTGTACCAGGTAAGCACCTGCCTAATATAAATCACACTCTGTTCACCTATCACATTAATCTGAATGTAGGATGAGGGGGTTTATCTCCATGAGAGTTAAGATCTGAAGAAGGTTGCTTGTGTTGTATCAATACTTTGGTTGATGTACACATCATCTGTAGGGTTCCCAAGTGCCAGGAATGTCCCTTGGAATTCTGGCTGGCCAGAGCAAGGCAGGCACTAGTGTTCATGGGGCATAGCTGGGCACTGATATTCCAGTGGTGTGTTGAATTGGAGCTAAGATCTGCTTAAGAAAGGGGTTAGTTGGCCTAGGTAGACCCGTTACCCCATATTCACCCAAATGTTTTCATGCAAATTTGGCTGTACCATTCCCAACTGCCAGTCAGGATTTCCAGTTGATTCTATTTCAATGATATAAGAAAGATAACCTTTTATTTTTCTCCCAGAGAGTATAGACAGAATGTAGTACTGACAGCCTAAAAGACCTTAAAAATTTCATGAAGTGAACTGCCACTAGTATAAAATCTGCTGCCTTGTGCCAACAGCATAATAGAGTAAAATATCATTCAAGTATCACTACAGCAAATGGAAATATCCATTAGCATTTTATGAAAGTGTTTCCTTTTTATACAATGATAGCTCTCTATATTTTGTAGATTTCTCATTACTGCCAGCAGCTTGGTTCCATTAAAAAAAAACAACCTGAAAATCAGAAGGGAAGCTGGGTAGAAATACAGGCAAAGGGGAAATTAACAAAATCCATTAACTTTTTTCAGTGATTTTTGCCTGTATTGAATCCTCTTGTGCCTTGGAAAATCTCATCCTCTGGTGTCGTCCTTTTGCAAGAGCTGTATGAGTTGGTATGACTGTAAGCAAAGTTGTAGTTTGTATCTTAGTGTGTGTTAAAAATCCATATTTTTCAAGCATACAAGTTTATTTCTACAGCAACAAGCATTGCATATGCAGATATATGTACAAGATCAAGAGGATAAAAATTGATGAATACTAATTTGAACTGCTAGTGCAAATATAATTGTTCAGTACAACATTACAGTCTGATGACTTCAATTTTTCACTTGGCAGAAGCAGAGAGTTACAGCAGGCACATGTTAATTGCAAATTAAGAGTAGGATAGGTAGTAAGGAAGACTAGGGGGTTGCATAATTTAGGTGATGGTGTAAAAAAGTCCTGTATGTGCATTACCTATCTTCTGGTCATGCTGAGTTTCACCAATGAATAAATACTTTTCCAGGTGTGAAAAAATGCAATGCAAGCTAAAGGGAGGATAATTATCTACTACATACCAGCTAGAAGCAAATAAATTGTGTGGTAGTACAGCCATTAGCCTGTAAAACATATGATGAGTTGCTCTCCTGCTTGAGGTGTTCTTATACTGAGTAATAGTGGTTAAAATTTTAGTCTAGGCTTGCTCAGTGGGATTGGGGAGAACAACATCTTTTTCCTTCTAGCTAATTTACTTTGTGAAAATCATCCTCTTCTAGGTGAGACAGTTTCTGATTTTTTTTAAACTTTGTTTTATTGGGGTTTTTTTAAAGGCAATTAGAAATATTGTTTGATTTTTGTAAGAAATGAATATCTTATATATTTCGATTTTTGGTTCTGTGGGAGCAAATCTGCAGATTGTTTCTCCTTCATGGCTTCACTGGAGATTTGATTTCCTCCCTTTTCTGTACATGTGTGGGATTCTGATGAGTTTTGTTGGACCAGTAACCAGGGTATGGAGAAAGCCAAGTGTAATTAAAGACAAGACACTACTTCATTTGGACATCTTTGCTGCGGTTGCTTCATAGCAACAGCACAAACTGTGTAAATTCAAATCTCTCTGCACTGAAATTTTATCATGTTTTCAGTTAGTATACCTTACCTGCAGGGATACTTACTCAAAACCAGTTGTCAATCTGAAATAAGTAATTCAGTATGCTCAGATACTGTGGGTATGGGAGTATTACTCTAATATTTAGAGGGATAGTAAGGAAAGTATTTAGCAGTGTGAGCAGAAAAAAGAACTGCAGTCTTGAAAATTTAAATACTTTATAAAATCCATCTATGCTGAGGTGGCTTTTAATGCTTTGCATGTAAGAACTGTTTTCATTCCACAGAACTTGGTATTCTTTGTAAATTGTGTGTTTTAAGTTCTAGTATCCAGTTTTAAACCTATATCTGGTTAAAGCTGATATTATTTGAAAACACTGGTGGTATTTTGTACCTGCTAGAATGTCATGAGGATTTCTGAAGTTGTAACCAAAACGCAGAATTAGGTATGTTGGGTTAGCTCTTCCTTGTTTTTCTGATAGCCAGGCTCCAACTGTGACTTCTGAATAATTGCTTCCTTGCTGTCATCATGTGTTGCTGTATAGATTTTTCATCTCACTTCCTTTCTCCAGGCATATAATCTGAATTAAATATCTCTCCAGAACACATTGATAACACTTGCTACTTGTAGGCCTAACAAATAAACTCCTCTGTGTCACTGTCATTAGTTGTGCGGCTTATTTTAGTTCAGGAAGGATTTTTCTTTTTGATAAGATAAATACTTGAAGGATCAGGTTGCTTTTAGTATTTGTTAGCATTTTGTCAACCTGTGAAAACTTCTTCTGTCTGAAGAAGCTGCATAGGAAGAAAATTCTCTCCCTATTCTTTTCTACAATTACTTTTCCAAATTCAGAATATTTTAGTTGTCTTTTTTAACTTTTCAATCACCATAGTTATCCATAGTGAGGATTATTCATTCACCTGAGAATTTTACAGACTTTGATTCTGAAGTCATAATATTGGATCATGTATTAGTTGTGACTTGCTCAGTTTAGCTGAATTCTTTGGAGAGTGTGGCACCAAACTGGTACTAGGAAAAAATATGGATGGATGGATGACTTTGGCTCACAGGTCCTTGACGTTTTTTTGAATGGTGCTTGTCTTTCACTGTGCCGGTCACTGTGCTGTTGAGCTGTTTTCTGTTTTATTTATTTTGATAACAAACTCTTTGAAGCAATTACTTTAGATCATAAAGGTGACAACAGAGCCAAGCATCCCAAGTGTCTGTATTGCTCAGTTTAACTGATGACCTGTTGGAGAGATATCTTGTATTATACAGTTAAAACTGCCAATTTTTTATCTCCTAGCTCTGCAAAAAAAAAATTTTGGCATAAAACTTCTCTCAAATTAAGGATCTGTACTACTTCTAATTTACATAATCTATTTTTGTGTGATATTTGAATACTATTTTAAAAATTCCACAACAAACTAACTTAAAAAGACAGGAACTTTTTTTCCACTGTAGTGGCAAATCTTTTCTTCTTACTCTATAATCTTTTAGTTAAATAAGATAAAGTAATGTCAGGGGTTATTAGAGCTTCTCATTTCAATTTTTAAGTAGGTAACATCCTCTATGGGCAATAACTCTGTTAATTTTAATTGCTTAAAAAGGTCTTTGATTATACAGTTTTGGCACCCACTCCTAAGTTCTGTTGGCAGTCTGAATATAGTCTTAGATTTGGACATAAATATAGAATCATATAATTATAGAACGGTTGAGGTTGGAAAAGATGTAGTTCAACTGTCAACCAACTAAACAGTGTCCTCAAGTGCCACATTTATATGTTTTTTAAACACTTCCAGGTACAGTAATTCCCCTGGGTGGCCTGTTCCAGTTCTTGACTGGAATATGCTGAAATCATCAATGCTTTTAGAAATCTGTCAGCATCATTGCTGGGTTAAACTGTTTCATCTCTTCAGACAGGCCTGCAGATACACATTCATGCTTTTATTGTACCACAGATTGATAAATTCCCTCTGGTCAGAAAAACACAGATTACTTGCAAAAAGTCCGGCATTTGAGCTTGCGAACAGCTATGATTGCTGCTTGGAGAAATGAGTGTATGAAAATACATTTCCTGAAATTTGGCATTTTAGTGTTAGGGCACTAAGAATCATGGCCGTGAGCCTTGTGAAAGCCAAGAAACTCTTTCTCTCTGGCTTGCTCTGGTTTTTCCCTGTTGGAAGGAGGGATGATAGGTATGAAAGGACGTGTATTGGGGGATGTAAACTTTGCTCCATGCTTTGGACAGTACAATTGGAAAGTGTATTTCAACGGCCTGAGAAAGGACTTCTCTGGCCATATATCTGTCTACTGTCTAGTTAAGAACTGGCCAGAGAAAATGTTCTTACCAGAACAAGAATCCATTATCTGATTCACTGCTCCATTATAGAGCATCCAGACTGAGAAATTTTTAGTTTTTGTTTCATTATGGAATTTATTTAGCTTCATCTGAGCCCTGAAGTGATGTTTTCCTAGGCTACATAAAAATGTAATTTAGGTTTGCTCTTTCCTAAAATGCCTTATTTTGTTTGTAGATCATCTGTGCGAAGACTTCTATAAATTTGTAATGATTTATGATGAATTTGTATTAGTATATATATTTTAACTTAGTAAATAGCTTTCAAATCTGTATTTGCAAGCATTTCATGCTCTTGTCTGAACTTTTGACTGCAAATTAGTCATTGTTGTTAACTTGTTCAGAATTTTCACGTCTACAGACAAATATGAAAGGTAGATGTGATTGTTCAACTAAACCCCTAAACCCTTTGTCCAGTATAGGTCAGTGAAAACTTGGAGAGGTTGTTATTTGTACTCTTTGCTCTGTGGTTTTATCTTGCAGTTTTCAAGCTGTGCTTTAGCTGTGATTGGGGCAAAAGGAGCAGTAGCCAGTGTGGTTCTGCAGCAATAATTAGAGCAGGAATGAGTCAGTGCTAACAGAAATGCAACTGAGCAATTGCTGCAAGTAGAATATTGAGGTCAAGATAGTGTCAGATAGGAGGGAAGATGCTGAAATGCAAGAATTAAAGATTTCATTGCTAGGTGTCTTGTTAAATAGGTAGATTCACAGGTAACTCTGAAGTTGCAGAGTGGGTTTTGTAGGTCTCACATAAATAGGAAAAAAATCCTGGCATCCCTGCTGATTTTTAGGTACAGGGTAAAATATCAACCTTTTCTTCTTTATTTTCATTTTCTTTGAATTATTTTAGGAGAGAGCAATATTTGCATAGAGTACCCTGTTGCTATGATGAGAAAGCTGAATTGCTTTCATGTCCAAGTGTACACTGTCGGTTTGTCTGGAGCTTGGTGCATAAGCGTTTTTGTATGAAAGAACATCAGTGTGCTGCAGAGACCAAGGATTGTGCTCTGTATTTCACATTGTGTTCTGCCACCCTTCAGGTTAACCAGCCCTGGCAGTTGCCCCAGTGGTAGTGAGCTTGATGAACATACATGATAATTTAATATGGAGAATATTCGGTCCTGTACAGTAGAGAGATTTACAGAGTTTAAAACACCTATGGATATCAATGACAACAACAGGAGAGATAGACAGGAAAGAAATTGTTATTTTAAAAAATTAATTTAAAATTAATTTGTAAAATTATCTTTAAAATTAAAAGACTTCTCAAATGAGTCCAGTGAAGACAGTTCATAAATGTGGGAATGGTTGTATGCAGGAGTAGATTGTAGTAGGGTAAGATCACTATTACTCTGTGATGTATTAAGAGCTTGGAAGAATGATTTTTTTAGGGATTTGTTCTTTTATGAGCAAGTCTTACTACATACTGATAAAAACCATAGCAAATTATGATTGAGAAAAATGGCTATAAGATGAATGGCTAGAATTCACTAACAGCTGATTATCTTGTCAGAAGAGGTATGATTTGTAGGAAAAGAGGACTATCTTTTACTAGAGCCACTCAAAGCAGCTGGAAGAACAAATAAGCTTTTGGGCTTGGCTGAGGAAGGCCTAATTTACACAAAATACTGTTGTTTTTCTAATTGTGTCCAATGTTCTACTCAAAGACAGTTTGCTTTCCTATCATTTTACTCCACTTATATTCTTTTACCATCCTGATAATAAGAGGCTTTTCCCTATGAAAAGCCATCTTGCAGGTATTGAGAGGCTTATACCTCCACTCTCACAACAAAACATTTTAAAATGTGTATTGTTCTCACTTAATTTTTAAAGTCAGATTTCCATAATGAGATGCTACTGGATCATCATAAAAATAGCAAGTACAGAACAGACAGTGGAAGTGTAAAGATCCATCTGTGCTACTCATTTTTTTTCTCCCACCATGTTTTATATATTTGATATTTAGAGCACCACAACCTTATATATTAATTGTCTAATACTTCTCTGAGTGGTAACTCATAGAGACTAATTAAAAGCAATTATCCTTTCTGTAATTTGCTGAAAATAAGAGATCAGATTAAGAATAAATTAATTTGGAAATATGATAGGTAATGAAGCAGTCAAAATTTTCAGTCAAGAACATAATTGGTAATACTTTGGTTTCATGTTAGAGATATCCCCTCTCCAGGCTCTGCCTGACTGAACAAGTCCTGTCTTGTGCTCTGCAGCCTTGACAGGGCAATAGAAGTGGGAATCAAAGAAATGCAGAGATGTTCCCCTAGAATGAGCAATTAGATGTTGATGGTATGATGAGAGCCATATTCAGCTCTCATCAGCATTGAGAAATTTGCTATCTGACTTTTAGAGAAACCAACCCCTCATGAGTTGGTGGGAGTGGGAGGTTTTACACTGTGGTGCTCTGTAAACCCTACATCTGACAGACATATGAGTGTATGTGCATGGATATGAATATATAAAGTTATCCACTGTGGAAGTGGCCTGTCAGCCTTGGGCATGGCATGTTCCTTGCCAACAGAGAGGCTTGCAGCAGTGAGCAGCATGTCTTTGCTGAGGTCACATGCTGTGCTGTGCTTCAGAAGTGTGACAGATAAGTCATAGCATTGCCCCTGTCTGGCCATGCACTGCTGTGGCTGTAAGATGGTTCATACACTGGAAACAAAGATTGAACTGCTTCATTCTCACCCTCATCCAGAGAGTTCAAGGCTTTCCATAAGATAATTTTCTGTGATCTACTTAAAGCACCTGTTTAATGATGGGCTAGAGGAAGGAAGTACTGAAAGCTGTTGGAAGACATGAAAGATTGCCAGATGCCTGCTAGAACAGCATGTTGCTAAGTAGTCACACAGAGAGATGATGGAAACTTCAACTGCAGCCCTCCGTGAAAATGCTCCCACAGAGATCTGCTTATCAACTAACACCAAAAATTCATAGCAAGGGAAGCCAGGAAAGCAGCTGGGATGGTGAATGCTTCATGGACAAGAGACTACTGGACACAGAGTAGTGCAAAGTGTGTGTGTTCTGTCTCTGGGGATGCTGTGCCTCTCTTTGGCATATGGCTTCTGGAAAAATTGTAAAGAGGATACATATACAAAACTGAGATGTTCCTCTGAGTGATCTGGAAGTCCAAGTGGGTGCTCATCATTCTGTGCTGGGTGCTCTTTCCAGCCTCTTTCCTTCTCTCTCTATCTTTTCATATCTTTTGAGAACATAATTTTTTGTGTTGATTCATCTACACCCACCTTGTCTCATCTTTCATCTGCCCCCGCCCCCCCCCCCCCCCCCCCCCCCCGCCCCGAACTCACCTGGAAAAATAACCACAGAATTAACAGAACCACCTAACCAGGGAAGGCTGCAGCCTACATCTGAATGAGGAAGGGACCTTGAGATGTCAGGGTATCTGAAGATACTTCATTTTATCACTTTTATCACCTAGTTTCTGGGCTAGTCCAGTGCCTAGTAATAGATCTGTCACATAATACATTGCATATGGCACTATAATTAAGTATAGCTAAATACTAAATCACAGAGAAATTTCTAGAGAAGTTATAATCTAAACATTCTAGAGAGAAAAGCAGATTTAACATTTGACAATATTGTTACATGCAGCTAGTAAATCTAAACATGAGTCAGATAGAATAATATCCAACCATGGAAATTTAACAATAATGTCTGCGTGACATGTGGTATAGTTAAAATGCTGGGTCCTGAGCCTACAAACATCTGTGTGTGTGCCTAGTTTGAGAAGCATGAGGGAGTTCTCTGTGAGTCACAGCCTTGGATGACTCCTGTGGAAAAGGGATGGTTTTGAGGCTAGAAGACAACATGTGCATGGAAGTACATCTCAATTCAGTATTTGTGAGTTCAGTGATGCCTAACCCCAGAGTTTTTCACTCTTCTGTTTTGATCTGTGGTAGAGATATATGCTTCTCAAGTCTTTCTGTAGCCATGACATTTTATTCTTGTGGTGAGGCACTCTGGTAATATTAATACAAATTAATTGAAAGACACTGGAAAAAATAGTATTAATTTTTTCCTTCAATCTGGGGAATGCCAACAGGGTCCAGAGTAAATGTACTTTTACAAAAATGACGTCTAGGTTTCTTTGCTATATATATTCTTAATTTCTTCAGATCTATGCCATTCTAGTTTTCTGTTGTTTATACTTTATATTTTCATGTTTTTGTTTTGATGCTGCTAAAGAATTCTCTGACAATCTTTTTCCTTTCACATAAAAAGTTTCAAGTCCAACCTAGTAGGATACTCCTGCACTGAGAGCTTTTGAAGACTTTCTTATCTAAGAAAGTAGTTCTAAGAGGGTAGTTGTGTTGTAGGGCAGATGCAGATGTTCCCGTAACTTACCTCAGCTTCCTCAAAGCTAATATGGAATTAAAATAACTAGAACAGTGAAAGACCTTCCTAAAAATATCTTCTTGTACATAAGAATATGAAGACTTCTGGTATTTGGCTACAACAACATGGCTCAGCCACTCCATAGGAAAAACAGCATGACACAATCTGTGTTCATTAAAATTCTTTATTCTCTGATGGCACAAATAATGTGTATTTAAAGGTACAAACATATGTTTACACATATGTGTTTGCATCAAGGTCTTTTAAAAATATGTATGTGTTGGTATTTTTACTAGTATATGGCTTTACCTTTTAGTAGTCACCTACTGTTGCCACCTCCAGAGAAATGTGTATGTTAATAACTTCTGTTCGTACGGAAATTATGTTCAAATTGATGCAAATGGAAGAGAGGCTGAACAGCTGTGAAAAATCAGAGCTGTCTTAAATGTATTTTGTGCCTAAGATCATGTTCTGGATGATGTTTTATGTGTTAGTTTACATGCACCTGATACATCTTCATAGTTGCTGTATAAAGTCTATTGAATACATTTGTACATATGGATGCAAGGACAAAAATGATCCCCTCAGCTGGTGCACATATAAGTAGACACTGGTTTGAAACCTCTGACATCTGACGTTCCAGTCTGAACTGGGGTGACATATTTTCACAGCCAAATGGCTGCACCAATGCTGACCTTGTAACTTGTGGTGTTGATGTGGTGATATTTTGGTCTTCTCTTTGCCCTGATACTTCCCTGAATGGTGGGGGGTTGAAAGCGCTTCATGCTCTGCAGTTTTGTCCTTCTGAAGCTTTTGGCTGACAGGTAAGCTTAAGTTTCTGATTTGTGGTTTTGAGTGACAGCAGCAGTGATCTTGGATGCATGTAATCGGTCCCTTTGAGAATAGCGTAGTGTTATGCAATGTCTCTGTTGGGATTTTTCAAGAGTTTTGGGAGGCCTAGCAAGGATCTAGTTTGTGCAGGTCTAATCTCTGGAAGAAAAACTAAATATATTCATCTTCTAGAAGATACTGTCTTAGCAACTTTGCTGAGGATTTATACTGTGGTCAGAGCCTCTGGGTGAGCCCTGGCTCCTGGTCTTGGTTTTGGTCAGAGGGGTTTTATTGGAGCTAAATTCTGTGGGGTTCAAGAGTTTGTCAGACTTCTCTGCAGGGGATGTTATGAAAGAAGTGTGGGAGAGAAGAGAAGAAAAGAAAATTAACTCAGTAACTGTAGGAGAAAAAGAATTCTCTGCCTTTTTTTCCCCTGCTCTTCATGTTCTGAGGTTTCAAGGCTCTTCAGCTGGGACATCTCATGTCACTTCAATAGAAGATGCAATTCCTCCTCCATGTTATAGAAGATAACAAGCAGAACAAGGGTAGCTGGTAGCCGAGGCCAGAAACTGTTGTGGGGAGTAACATCTGAGGATGGTGAGTGAGCAGATGGAGCCTTTGTACCAGTGTAAAAATGCAGTGGGGCAGAAGGACACCACCCATGTGGCTTCCCTGAAAAAGAGGAATTGAGTTAACAGCGTGTCTAGCTTACCTTTTGTCACAAAGAATGTGGAAAAATTTTGAATAGATGATTTTGTTCATCAGGGAGCTCTTACAGGAATAAATTGAATTATAATTTATATTCTTGATTTTATTACATGACAGTCCAAAGGCAAGGGCATACATTCAGTTTCAAGCTCTGTATTTTTCATATGCATGACATTAACTTTGCAGGGTGATATTTGCTCTTGAATCAGCTTGAGAGTGGTAGGATTTAAAATGAGTGATAGTAAAAGGGAAACACTAGCCTTTTAAAGTGTATAGCCTTCAGTTCAATCCTAAAAAATTGATTTGAAGATCCTTCTCTTTCAAGCTGATTTGAGAACAAAGTTTCTCCTAGTCTTGCACCGTTGTTATAGGCAAGCCTGCATCCAAGACTATTGATGCCAAGTAAGAAATTAATTTTTTGTTGACTAAATGCTGCCACGTGCAAAGATTAGATACTGAGTAGATAAAATTTTGGGTTTGGGAATATTTTTATGTGGAAACCTGCATTTCCTAGTCTAAATTGTGTGGTAGTTTGTAGATTCTCAGTTGATCAAAATGATAGTTAACAGTGGGGAGCAGTAGGGAAGACTGGCAGTGCACTGGATGTTTATTAGGACTCTATAGTGTGTACCAAGGGTTTATGAGCACACAGTTGAACGGTACAGCTGAGGCACACCATGGAGTTTTCAGCTGAAGAGGCCTGCATGGAAAGCTCGAATCCAGCCTCTGTATTTCTCCACTGCAGACATCACAGTTGTGATAGATATTTTTTTCCCTCCAGTTCTACTGATATATGAAAATGAGCATCTGGAGGCTATTGTTCAGGATAGAGGAGGTAGCATCAAGTGGCTTAGTCATATCCAGTAGCCTTTTTAAAGATGTGCAGGGAAATAATTTTGGTATATAGAACCAGTTACTCCCTCGCTAGCATTGCAACACTTACTTTCAGGTCACTGTGTTCTTTGCTTGAATTGGAAGAAGCATTGCCTATTTAGAAATAGACAAATATATAATTACAATTATCCTAAATGTCTTTTTTTTTTATACTGGATAAATATATTTAATATGTACCGGAAAATATATTTAACCTCAAAGGCAGATTATTTTTCTAGATATATTTGTTGAAAATGGTTATATTATTCTGATAGTTGATTTGCATTTTAACTGGCAAAAACCTTCTCAAGCTAAGGAAGGTTGTTTGTGTTTCATGATCAACATTTCATGATGTCCAAGTTCTGAGGCATCTCATCAGTACAGACAACCTGAAATTTTGCTTTCAGATTTGTGTCCAGTATATGTTAGTGGTTTTTTGAGGGGTCCTATATACTGTTGAAGATTCTGATTTTTAAATTTGATTCTTCTTTTTAAATTCAACAGATAGAAGACTGACCTTTTTTGTGGATACTCATGATTTGGTCTGTTTTCATTATAAGTCTGCATTTATTTGTAACCTTTATAAGTGAATACTGAGGGCAAGAGTGCTCAAAGCCTTAGTCTTACTATCTTTTTGGAAGGACATTTCTTGTTTACTTCAATGAATGCAGCAATATGGATTCATAAGAGCTACTATTACTATATTTCTGGAACACTTTGATTTAGCTTGAGCTAATTTCTGGAGCAATTTTCTCGACACAAATAACAAGAAGGAGAGGCACATCTGTTGCACCTAATTAATTTTTGTGTGTGGATGCTAACATTAATATAATTGAAGATATGAAAAGAATATGATACTATTATGTAGAACCTTTTTATGTTTTCTCTGTTTCCTGAGTGTGGTTTTATGCAAGTCCTATACCTGCTTATTCTCATAATGGCTATTTCAATTAGATGCATCTTTGGATCATTCAGCTTTACTAGTGTGCCTTCCTCTAGAAGGCATCTTTACCCATTTTGTTCTACTGAAGGATGAATTTGAGAACAGTATTTCTTTTGAGAATAGGTTCCATCTGTAGGTATTCCATGAAGGATTTACTTAGGTTCAAAACTTTTTATCTATATTGATCCTTCTAAATCGTAGACTCAAGTATAAATTCAATTTAAGTAGAATTGTTTAGAAAAAATATTTCTAGTCTGATTGTTCATAATTTTAATGCATGTAGTGCTCTAGGCTTCAGCTACCAAGGAACCCAAATTACCAGCAGTCCCTTCTGGAAGGACTGTTATGGCCACTCATGCACTTATAATTCTTATAGTGTTGGATGTTCTCTTTCTTTTTCTTTCTTTTGTTATGTTCTGAATACAAAACCACTACTTTAGATTGATTTTAGAAACTACAGTATGGAAAACCTTTAAGTCCCAGGGATTCATCCTGGAATAGGGGATACACATAGGGAACTAGTGTTATGTTGGACCACAGAAACACAGTAACTTTGTGGTCTTATTTTGGAGAGAAAAAAATTGCTGCTTAAATTCTTTTAACTTAAATACCTGGAATGCAGTAGGGTTTTGATTAATGTCTAGGTTGCCAGCTGAGAGCCTCAAGATATTTTGGTTTGGTGTGGAAAAATTTAAAATATGAGATGATAAATACTATAATGTTTGTACATGATCACTTAAAGAAAGGAATCAGAAGATTTACACTGTTGAATCCCACTTTGGGAATATGAATAGACATATAATTTATAGACTCATAGAATGGCCTGGGTTGGAAAGGACCTTAAAGATCATCTGATTCCAACACCACCACCATGGGCAGAGACACCTTCCACTAGACCAGGTTGCTCAAAGCCCCATCCAACCTGGCCTTGAACACTTCCAAGGATGGGGTATCCACAGCTTCTCTGGGCAACCCGTGCCTGTGCCTCACTGCCCTCACAGTGAAAAACATCTTCTCAATACCCAATCTAAACCTGCCCTCTGTCAGCTTACACCCATTCTCCCTTGTCCACTTCCTACATGCCCTTTTAAAAAGTCCCTCTCCAGCTCTCTTGTAGCCCTCTTTAGGTACCAGAAGGATCTGTAAGATCTCCTCAGGCTGAACAATCCCAGTTCTCTCAGCCTGTTCACATCAGAGAGATGCTCCAGCCCTCTGATTGTGGCCTCCTCTAGACTTGCACAAGCACTTTCACATTCCCCTTTTGGAGACTCCAGATGGGATGCAGCACTCCAGGTGAGGTCTCACCAGAGCAGACCAGAGGGGACGATCACTCTGGCTCTGGTCACACTTTTTTTGATGCAGCCCAGGATATGGGTTGGCTTTCTGGGCTGCGAGCGCAGATTGCTGGGTCATTTAGCTTCCATCTATTGGTGTGTAAACATAAATAATTCATTTGATGGCTCTTTTTCTACCAAGGGTTACAGAGCCATTCTGAAAAAGCAAAATGGCAACAAACATTTTTCCCCCCTCATTTTTGTGTTGACAGATTCAGCTGCAAGATATACCAAACTGACACAAAATGCTCTTACAAATATTTCTGGTCCCTCAAAGAAAGTCTTGGTTAAAGCAAGCTAAAAAAATGTTGGGCTTTGGTTTGATATCTTAATTCCTTGCTGGAAAATTATTTCTTTTAATCTGAGGATTATGGTATTCTCTCGATGAATAGTCTCCAGTAGAATTAGACAATTGCAGTGTAAACAAATTAATGTAGGCCTTGGGTGGAATATTTTTAAAACAGTAACTGTTTTCCCAGTTATACCAGTTAGGTTCCATTCTGGTTGCTTGAGGAAAATGAGATCCTATAAGCAAAGCAGCTGAAGTTGCAAAATGTTTTGAGTAATATTTCCATGCTAATTCCATTTAGGAGTCCTATTTAAAATAGGAGAAATATTTTTCCTCTTTGGACACTAGCTAGTAACTCTAAGTTCCTTGTTCAAGCTGAGTATAAAGCAAGTAATGTTGGGGAAGTATATATTGCATTGTTTTCTCTGTTTGCAGTTGTTACACAGGCCTTTGCAAAATCAGCTGTTGCTATATGCCAAAAAAATTGAAGAAACCAATTTGCAGCATTTGACTTTTTAAAAACCCTTTAGGATAGACATTCTTGCTTATGTCAGTGTGATTTTCAGGATCACATATTACTAAATAAAAATGGAAATTTTTGGATGGAGAAGTTGACATCTAATTTTTTTTCCTGGCAAACATCTTCTGTGTGAAAATACTAATGCATTTAAAGAAAATGAGTGCAGATTTCTTTCTCTCTATATATTCTTTTTCCTGAAATGTATCCTGGGGAATTTTAAATTCTATGCATTTTCTTTTCCAAACTTGCCTAATATGGAATTCACAGCAGCTAAAATGTTGATGAAACTTCCCCTATAATTAAGGATGAGTCTGAGCTACTATTTGCTTATTCTGGTAGCAATGGAGTAGTAGTGACCTTCAGTGGAGCTAATTGGCTAATTTTCTCCAACGCCTTTCAGAGTGTGATAATAACAACAGAAAAATTAACATCAATATATGCTGTCTGCTGAAAATATTATTAATAATATTACTTTTCTTATAAATATATATATATCTATATCTATATATATATATATATCTGTTCTTACATCCCTCTTTTAATCCACCTTAAAAGGCTGGAAAAGAGCATGGGGTATGCTTTAATTAATGTGTCTTCCCAGTTGCGGGACAGTTTTATTTAAAAGTCATTAAGATTTATTGTTCTTAGCTTGAATAATTGCTGTGCTATCCATATCTCCATATGTGCTTTCATGTTTTAGGGGAAGAAAAACAACATTATTTTATATTCAGGAAAAAGTTTTACTTGTTTTTCAGTTCAAAGAGATATTGTGCTTTTGATGAAAAGGGAACTGTGGCTTTCAGAACATGTACTGACACTTAAGGAGAGACAGAGAAAAAAGTAAATGTAGGCTTTTGTGATTTAAAATCGGTAAAACTATCTATTCAAAGTAGGAACTAGCTCAAACCTTCATTCATTAAACTTAAACCTTTTATATTGAATGACATCAATATGCACTCCTCAAGGGCCATGCCTTTTCCTTTTCTACCTTCATTTTACTGTTTGTTAATGCAATCCAGGACTTCGTTAGTGTCTGGTATCTTCCCTGGATCATCATTTGCTTTCAGGTGGGCTGTCAGACTCTGCATGGAATGAAATGCCCTCAAGTACTTTAGATTTAAATAGGGCAGAAGGCTGATAGTCTCCACTGGGATCTAAAGTTGGCGGGAATACCTGGGGGTCCTTTGGGAGGACCAAGAAAGAGACAGGTTGTACCTTGTGCCTCACAGCCATGACGGTGAGAAGCAGTAAATGTGTAAGCTGATGATCTGAGGTCAAATGCTCAAGTTGTTTTCGTATTGATTTTCTTTTCACTCTATTCCACACCTGACTAGACAAGGGTATACACATATCCCATAGTCCAAGCAAGCCCCACCGCTGTGTTTGTAGGGGCAGATGGCTCAGTCCACACTAGCTTAGCTATTTGTATTCCAGCTCAGGGCTTTGGAGGGTAGAAAGAGAAGTGGAATAATGCTTGAGAAGTATCTTTACATGTAGCCAATTTTTATATATTTTTGTTTTAGTGTTTCTTTCCCCTTTGAGCTGAAATAGAAGATTATATAAATATAAGATCTTTAGCTGAAAGCCTTCTTTTGTGTCTCATGAAACACTCTATCCCAGTTTAAATTACTTTCATATGTGCAGGTGAGGTGATTAGAGACTTCTAAAAGATTCCACTTCCTTTGTAAAAGAAAAATCATAGCCTATATACTTAAAAAAAGGTGTGAAGGAAATAATTGCTCAAAATTTTGCTAAGTGCTGAAATTCCTGTAAATCTACTGTAAACCACACTTTTTTCAAAAGCTAGCAGGGAATATAAACAAAATACTTCAGTGTACTAAAACCAAAAATTTGGAATTTATTTCACACTACCTGGCAATAATAATTTAAATGACTTTACAACATGCACAGAGATAATTTTATGTTCAGTTACTGCTCTGTTAGGAACTTCTGTTCAGAATCGCAAACTTTTAGAAAAAACTTCTTTTCTGTAGATTCCTATCTTTAGACTGCTCTCTTTGCCAAAGAATTAAGGGAGAATGTCTAGAGTGGTAGCTCACTAAGTGGCTTGGATGAAGGCATGAAAGACACAGCTTCTCTCAGTGAAAAAGGCATTGGTAGGATGCTGGGGAGGCACAGAGGGCTCATCTTCCACTGTCTTTTGAAGCACTCTCACTGCAGAGGAAAATCCCACACACCTGCATAGTTTAAAGTCACTAAAAACTGTAAACTGTGGAAGCAGAAATTAATTCTTGTTCCTCAGAATATTTCTGCAGTGTTGTAATTGCACTTTCTTGAATTGCTTGGATAATGACATTTTATCAAAAATCTTTTGTTACATGGTGAGGAATTCTGTGAAATTAAAGAGCTGGTGACAGCATGATTTCTAACATGACAGTGTTGAAAAATCAGTTGAAAATTTGGAAAGAATTTCCTTTGACAAAGTATGTGTTTATGAATCTTTGCAGATGTATATGCTGAAAGAATGAGTATGTTCATGCTCATTTATTTAAATGTTACCTGAATAGAGATAAATTTAAGCATTTTTAAAGTTAAACATGTTAATTGCTTTGCAGAATCCGGCATGTAACATATAAGTAGTTGGAAGTCAAAGGGGAAATTCAGTGGAAGTAATTTATGCGTGGTGATTAATTTTTTTTCCTGTTTGTAAGATTCTTAATTAGTCTTAATTCGAAAGGCTACTGGAGAGGAAAAACAAGAATAACAATGAATAAGAGACTACTTCACACTTTCATGTACCTGGTGAACCTCACTGGCAAAATATTAATTTTTTTTTAAAGAAAATAATACTATTAATAAAAATCTTCAGAGCATTTTAGTTTAGAAACCTGGTAGTATTCCTTCTTTTTTAACCTTAACTTTTTTTGGTTTATAATCTGCTGGAAGGACTGCATAGAAAAGCATTTTTATTAGTAATAAAATACTCAGGTATTTCACATTACACACAAAATAATGTGTGTGTATATATTTTCTCTTGAAAACATATATTCTCTTTCTTCTTTTTATTTGTCTTACAAATATTAAGCAAGTCTGTATTTAAATATGTGCAAATGAGGAATTTATCTATTCTGATATAGATATCTCTATAGGTGTTTCTATCATTGCTGCCCATCTCCCCTGGACTGCTGTTTTTGCCAGGATTTCCCTGGAAACATGGGCTGTGTATGTGTAGCTCACAAGGAAGAACAGATACAGGAATGAAAAACTGATGGGGCAAAATAATTTTGTTTTTAAACACTGACCTGGGGAAACGCCTCTTGAAGTGAAACAGGGTGTGTGAAAAAAAAGTTTAAAACCAGAAAGAGAATTGCAGCTTACCTAACAGGTCAGGGTGCCTGCACTCATTTTGACCACTTGTATCAGCTTGTCATGGCCTGAGGTTCAAATCTGCTGAGTGCAGGATTATGGGATTTGTAGTTCTTGTTTTAAATCCGTGACTTCACTGACACCAAGGTGTGCTCACAATCTGTTGCTCTAAGTCTGGCATAGCTTTAATTTGTAAGTACTTTTGCCACATTTTAATTTTTTGTAGGTAAAACAAACATGTACAGGCAGAATAGTGTTCCATCCTGCAGGAAAGCATATGGATTGCCTTGCCTCTAGGATGGAGAAGCCAGCAAGAACCTGTTTTACCCAGCAGTCACTGAGAATTGATTTATTTGTAAACAAAAATGCAAACCCATTCTTCAGTTGCTTCTAGGGAACAAAAGGAAAGGTATTGTAAGAAAGCCATCAAACTCTGGAAAAAAGTGATTTCAGATTTCTGTTAAAGTTGTAGCATCAGGTTGTTTTTGTCACTACATCTAAAATTCACCATTTTTATTTTTCTGTGGATCACCTAGATCAATATATTTTATCTACACATTGGTATATTGCTAATGAATTTTTTTGCAGAATGAATGCTGCTTTGTCATATTTGATATGTGTTTTTACTTGATAAGAATATGTGGCTAGTAAAAGTTTCATGAAATGGTGGAATATAAACTTTTTACTTTAAAGTACATAATGTTTTTCTAGCTGTGTTAGCCTGGCTTCTTGTTCCCATGAAGCAATCTCCACTTAGAGGAAATAAACAAGTGGGAGTTTTTGGGTTTTGGAGCTGATTCAATTTTGCTAAAATAAAAATTAGAGGTAAAATAAATGCAAGCAATGATGCAAAATAAGTGCAAGCAATAACAACAACAAAAAGGAAATAATTGAAAAAAGCACAGAAGATCTACTACTGATGAGATGTAGATACTCTTTACTGGGCAAAGTGACAGCTGAATGAAATGCAGAATCTGTGCTGGGAGGCAGAGCCATCTGAGTTGATGTTTAAGCTTCTAAGAGTATTTTAACAATCATTCCCCAGTTCCTTTAGAAATTGCCTTAGCAACTCAATGTGAGCTATTGAATACTGCAATATCCATACAGAGACCTTTCGTGGAATACTCTTTCACCTCTCCAGTACAGCACTTTGACTTGAAGGAAACTTACTTTCTATGAATATTTATAGCCTGTTCTTTTACAAGAAGTTTTATTGATTTGATTAGTGCTCCCACAGAACACAGATGAAAAGAAACCACTGAAAGGAGATCAACCTCTGTCTTGTCAGTTCTTGAATATTGCACACTTTATTAATGTCAGTCTAGGCTTTCCTGTTATTATTCCTAGCTATAAGAGAAGTATTGGTAATGTCTTTTTTTCAGATAGATTAAAAATCAGTATTTTAAATTTTTTTTTAAGCAGAACATCATAACCCTCTAAATAATCTATTTGCAGTTTTGTGATACAGAATTATTTGCTAGTGCTAAAAATCAGAATCTTGTAGCTTGGAATCCAGACAATACCAAACACTCTAACAAACAGCAGCGATTTGTGACAACATGGTTCCCCAATCACTGACTAAAACTGTGAGAATTGGCTTCTAGAAGCTGGAGTGGGTGAGTGAAGTGGTTGAGTCACCAAAGGCATATAAATGATGTGTAGAAGTGGCACCTAGGGACACGGTTTAATGGTGGGCTTGGCAGTGTTAGGTTAATGGTTGCACTCAGTCTCCAAAGGTCTTTCCCACCCTAAACAATGAAGAAATTGTACCAAACTTCTGTAAAGCAAAAATTTTCAGTTTCGTAGCAGATTGTGGTCTAAAATAGAGCTTCATCTCTGTTACTGCACAGGGCTCTTCCATCAGGAGGATTCAGGCAGGAATTTCTTAGATTAAAAAGTTCAGTTATTTTCTGTACATGCAATTGATGAATTAGCTTGAAGGAGGAACGCTATCTGCATACTCATGATGGGTTCCACAGGCAACAGCTTGTGAGTGAGGGCTGTAACACATATATGTGTCTGGGTAAAAGAATTTATGTGTATACATAGCACAGAAATGTTGTACTTTCAAAGCAAGAGTATTTGTATTCAAATTGGGGTTTAGATTTTCAAGTGATCCTTGTGCTGTTCACCCTTCAGATTCTCTAGCTTTGTGTTCAGGAATATATTTGCATGCACATATGTTGGCCCTGACAGGAAGGCAGTCCAGAGTTGGTAGATATTGGCAACATCTATCTCTGTGTATCTCTGTCTTGAGTAAGCCTGAGGGTCTTTGGGGGCTTCAGAGGACACTTTCACTAATCAAGGATCAGCATAATGCATAGTCCTCAGCCACCAATTGGTGTGAATTGGACCTAAATGGACTTAAATGATACAAAGAATTTTGGACTTTCCTTCCTTCCGTGCTTCAGTTACCTGCCTGTAAAAAGGGGAATAGGAATTTTCTAGCTACCTTGCAATGTTGGGAGGGAAGTCACATGGAGAACTAGAAAAGCCCTTATACTTGTACTATCCAAAGCCATGAAACTTCATGGAATATGCATTTGTAAATATGCAAATATATAACACAGACATATACAAGCATGTAAAACTGGACACGTGAACAAGTGTAGGAAAGAATTAAGAAAAGGAAAGGAAAAGGGGTCAGTGTAAAAATGTGGAATTTTTTCCACAAAATGAGCACAAATATGGAAGTTTTGCTGTTTCTGCAGTGTATGCAGGGATTTCCCCATAGTCAGTATGGGTGCAAACATTGCCTTTTGGTTTAATTATTATGTTTAGACCAGTATTTATGCAAAAAGGGATCTCTTATTCATCTGTGATTAAGTCCAAATCTTTGCTTTGGCACTGTTGGGCAGGGATTAGTATTTAATGCTAATGTCCTGAGCACAAGTGATGATCCAAATGGGAAAAAAGTATTTTATCTTCCAGAAATTCAATTAGGTACCTTTTATAAAGATTTTACCAAATAGCTCCTCAGGGCCTGGGAAAAGGATCTTTTGATCTCTTAAAATCAATTTGACATTGAGTATCAAACCCAATGTGTGCCCTTTGAAAAGGGCAATCACAGTAATTGAGCAGGGTGGTCAGGGTGGATGTGAACCCACGGCAGCACCACTGTCCGTGGCACACAGAACTTGGTGGCTGGAGCCAAAGCCTTGGCAGCTGCTTCCCATGGCTCCAGCCTCCTGGGAGTCAGCAGCCAGCAGCTCTGCCTTTTCTCTGACTAGGAAATCGCAGTATCAACTTTCTGTAATCCACTTCTGTGTAATTAAGTGTGAGCATGTTCACCAAATCATTTATCCCTCAGTACTGAGCTGTTCCATCAATGTACTGCACATCCAAACCCACTGCTGAGAGTAGTTTCTCACACCTCAAAATATAAGAAATTAATTTGGGATAATTTTCACTTTATTTATTTTTGATACCTCATGAATGATGCTTCGTTTAATGGAGAAAGAAGTTACTTGTATTTGCATTTATATCTCCTTGTATACAAAGAAAATGTTTCAGAACTTCCCTAGAACTTCCAATCCCACTTGAGGTATTTGAAATAAATGAATCATAAGTGGTGGCACTCTCTTCTAGTTAATTTAGCAAGTAAAATCTAGTCTTAGAATTCTCAAATGCACCTATAATCTCTCACATGAGAAATACTTAATTGCAGCTAGATAGTTTCAGTAGATGCCCTGCTTTGTCTAGTAATTTTGTGTAAAAAAACATGCTCATTTGGAGTCTCTATAGTTCTAACTCCACTTTGAAAATGTGTATCTACAAGAGTTTTCTGAAAATATTGGTTAACTAGAAAGCAAAGGGATCTCTAGTTAAAACAGAAAAAAATTAAATTCGTTTTCAGTCTTCCTTTTTATGAAGGTTTGAATACAAGGATGCTTATTATCTAAACAAAAGTGTTGTGTCAATTGTATGAGAATTTATAGCATTTCAAGCTTTTCCATATTTGCAATATAATCTATTGTTTATCATTGGGGGAAGACAACTAGAATTTGAAACTTCAAACATTGTTTTGCTCAAAAGCTGTAATATGTAGCTATTAAAGTTACTAATATCTGCTTAACAGTGAATCTGCTTCTCATGGGAAAGTTACAGATGCTTTCATTCTCCCAGAAATATGTCAAAAAAGACAATATGAAAGTAAAGAATCCTATAAAATCTCATTTTGTTGTTTTTTAGTTTGGTTTTTTTTTTCCTTTTCATTTTGCATAGCTCTACTTCCACCTGTATTGCTGACCAAAGGGATACAGATTCCCTTTGAACCTGATTTCAATCTCAGAGACTCCTAGGAGTTTGCAGCTGAAACCCTGGAATACATTACTTTGTTGAGTGAAGCAATTATTTACAATCTACTTACAATGGGCTTTTATTCTTAATTCACTCAGGGGCTTCTGGAAGCTTGTTCTAAGATGCATTTTTTGTCCACAGCTGCTTGTCAGAGACAAGTCCTTTGGCCGTTAAAGGTACACTAAGAATTTAGCAGAACATGAAAGGGATTTGGTGAAATTAGGAGGCAAATCATCCTCCCAGCTATGAAAGTGAAATGAGGAGGGTGCATTGGGGAAGGACAGTCTGAAAAGGATACTGTCAGTATTTTGGATGAAACAGATCCTATTTGGCAAGTTAAATTTTGTACTCTGTACTGTTGATGGCAGATAGCATTGGTTAAAAGCTTTGAGCGAAGCTTTCCTATGAATTTAGAAGATTAAATCAAGCAACTTCTTAATTTCCACAATCAAACCAAAGCATATTGGTTGAAGTGGAGAAAGGACCAGTTCTAGGAACTTCCTCCTCAGAAACAGGGGAAGGGATGAGCTGCACAGGACTGAAAATGTGAAAAATAAGCAAGGTGCTGAGGCTGCCTGTGCAGTTGCAATGCACACATCCTGTCCCCATCCCATCCAGGCAAAGAGCTCTGAGGCAGGGAAAAGGCAGCAGACCATGCTGTCATGTGGCTGATTCCCCGAGGTTTCCTGTGAGCATGGCAGTCTAGCCAGACTTTATGCTGCCTCTTGAGTGGAAGGGGGAACTTGGAAGTGAAAACCTGCCAAGGAGCTGCTGCAGTGGGGCCAGATGTTCCTGCCCTCCACACACAGGAGCTCTGCGGTATGCAGGGATATGCAGCAGCATTCCTATGCCCATGTTCTCTCCTCCCAGCACAGTGTCCAACATTAGGGTTTCCTTGGTTTTTACCTAGCAACAGAATTCTTCTTTTCTGTCTTTATTATAATTATTTAAAGAAAGAAATAATACTTTTCTGACACAAACCTCTGGGGAATTACATCAACCATATGAAATATAAATACGTTTCCTCTCCCGTTGTATAAATAATGGATTAGGTTTTCACTGGAGAAGCTGAGAGTAGGATTTAAGGACAACTTGTGTAACTCGCAAAGTAGGCTATGGTGTACAGCAGCTGACTGTTATAAAACATGACACAGTAGGAAATGTGATTAATATGTGATGGAAACCCCTTGGTAGATCAGGTCACTAAAGTATGTACCCTACCTATGGTTTGTATTATGTTCAGTGAGCATCTGGACAGAAATAAACTACTACCTGGTGGAGTGTTATTTTATCCAGTAATGTGTGATTTAATCATACAATTATCACACAATACCTTCTCGGTGTTTATGGAGGAAAAGCATTTGACAGTTTTTAAGATGAAAAACAAGAATTTGAGTGTAAAAGTGAACTACTATCCCTCCTTCAAGGAGTACATATGTTTGATTTAGGGAGAATACCCAGAGCTGAATGTGAACTTCGTGTCCTCATACCAATTAGCAGCAGATGAGAGGCATGCTGCAGAGCACCAGCCTCTGTAAAATCTCTGGGCAGCTCATGGAGTGCCTGCTTGTTTTCTGGGGCCAGCCAAGCAAAACTGCCTGCTTGGCATGTGCTCCACTAGGCTGGTGTTTTGTCACCATTGCGAGACATTGCTTTGGTAGAGAAGTAAATAAGAAGTGACTGCCAAATCCCTTAGCATGAGTTTTCTAAATCTGGTGTATCCAGACCCCTGATTCTGAATTGCATTAAGGCCTCCCAGGAATTATAACCTGGAACAATTTAAGGTTCTGTTGATGCATAAACAGCCATGTTTATGAAAACAGAGTAGCTTGGATATATTCGTCCCTTTTTGATTGGTGATGAGCTAATTTGATTTTAAGACTTGAGTCTTTACTCCTTGGTTCACAAAGGGACAGAGTGAACTCAGTGGAGCTGAAATTTCCTGAATTATAATTTTAGCCTTGACTGTGGTTTAGGGAAGCATATTGGATTGGTCTAAAGTTGCTATGATTTTTTCCAAGTTTTCTGAGTCAGACTTTCTTTCATGTATCACTGCAGGGAATGTTTACAAAATTGTAGGAGTCTGCAACCTGTAATTGATATTTCCTGTGATTTTGTTGGTTTTGGTTTGGGGTTTTTTTTGTTTGTATGACAAGGTTTATTAGTCAAGATTTGGGGAAGATTTTAATATCAGCTTTCTTTTCTCTGACTGAATTGTATCAGTATTGCATTTGTTGTTTACATAAGCGCAATTTGAAAACTGATTTCAGAGCTAATTATCTAGGAGTAAAATATATTTCAAGTGTGATTTATTTTTATTTTAATGAATCATAGAATGGCCTAGGTTAGAAGAGATCTTAAAGATCATCCAGTTCTTACTTTCCTCCCATGGACAGGGACACCTTACACTAGACCACTTTGCTCAGAGCCCCATCCAACCTGGCCTTGAACACTTACAGGGACACCGCTTCTCTGAGCTATCCGTTCCAGGTTAAGTGACGGGCAGCTTTGTCTTGTGTGTTCTGTAAGGAAAAAGTAATTTTAGCAGCAGAGCTTTGGTGTAGCTTACCTACATGAGAGCAGAAGCAAATATTAAGATAATAGATTTCATAAAGAAAATCTGTATGTTAAACCATCATGCTCAGAATGTTTAAATACAAATGCTGATAAATAGCTAAGACGTTCACTAAATGTGCTCTATATTGTAGGAATTTCATCATCTTGTGAAAAAATATTAAGCTACTTTAAAAATAAAATTTGTTGGATTGTTTTCAGAAAAATTGGATTTTCTTTGGTGATTTGTGCGCATATGATTTTCCTATGACAAATTTAAGACATTAAGACAAATTTCTCAATTACATGCTAAACCACTTTGCTTTTTGTTTGCAAGTTATTTTTCTAACAAGAAGGTAATGTTAAAAGAGGCTTTTGTCTAATATCAAAATATAAGACTTTTTAACAGCAAATTTTCCCTCTTGCCTACTTTGAAGGGCATGTTGTTCTGCTAAAAAGTGAAAGAATATCAAAAATTCTGGGATGTTACTGTTACTGCTCCCTCAAAACATGTATGGTCCTTTGGAGGAGAAAAATGTTTGAATTTAAACTCAGGACTTAAACTCATGAAACTTGTCTGTAGGGTTCTGCCTATGGGACCTTGTCCAAATCATTAAATACTAGTCCTGGGAGATGTACTTGAGGACATTCCACAGGTCCTGGGCCCTGTGCTCTTTGTATTTCACTTCCTCTGTTCTAAGTAGACTAGCAGCAATTGAGCCATCAGAGAAATTTGGGGTGCTCTTTTACACAAATCTGTAAGGACAAAACGATTTCCACTTTCAAATGGACAGAGCCATGAACTGTATCTCTGAGCTTTGTTCAAAGGAACCAAAGCCTTAAATAATGAAGAATCTAGGCAGTCCCATTTATGGTAGAAATCCCTGTTTTTCTTATCCAGATGGTTTGGGTTCTTTTTAAGCTACTTAACTTTGAAACTTGTCCCATGTGAAGGAAAATTGTATGCTGTTTACAGGTGCTGCAGCTTGTTAAAAGCCCAGTGACAGACACTGGCAGGCTAAAGCATATATCAATTGCTATTAACTACATGGAGTAGACGATAAGAGAGTAGCTCAGCCAGGATTGTATAACCTACATTTTCATTTAATTTCTCACAATGTTTGCTGTGGCTTATGGTTAACCTGGTTAGCCTGTTTTTAACTGTTCCGTTCCTGCAGTTCCTTTAGAACTTAAGATGTATTGTGTGTAACTCATAAACATCTCAAATTGTTTGTAATTTAGGCTTTGGAAACATCTCCCCACGTACACAAGGTGGAAAGATATTTTGTATCATCTATGCCTTACTGGGAATTCCTCTGTTTGGTTTTCTGTTGGCTGGTGTTGGAGATCAACTAGGGACAATCTTTGGAAAAGGAATTGCCAAAGTAGAAGATACCTTTGTTGTGAGTATGCTGACTGCCTCATTTGGGTTTTTTACTGCTTGTTCTGAATCTCAAAAGTGAAATGAAAAGCCTGAAAGACAGGGTATAGGTCACTGTTGCAATCAGATGTACAGGAAAAGGTAGGAAGGACTTGGCACAGTCTGAACGTGTTAACAAACACCCCTGGGAGTTGGGTGAAGACACATTCCCTACCAAAATTATGGTTGGGAAGAGGAAGAACACCCAAAGAATTCTGGTTTTGCTCTGCCCTTGTTACTTGTAAGCTTGCTGTGATGCTTACCCTTACAGGTTTTTATATAGATTGCGATAAGAAATGTATTCACTGAGATTTGTGGAGCAATGAATGCTTAGTAACCAACTCTGTAGCTGTTTGCATCAGCACTGCAAGTGTTAGGACTGGTTTTCCACATCAAGCCCTACCCTTGCATGCAGGACACCTTTTCTTTATAGAAAGGGTCTGACAAGGCTTTATTTTTGATGCAAAGCAAACCCGGCCTGTGCTAAGTAGTCTTATGCAATAGGCAAACACAAGCTTGAAAACTTTTTTTAAAAAGGCTTGCATTTTGGGCTTTAAAACATCAGTTCATGTCCAGACAAGGTACTGGTGAACAACACAGATTTCCCTTGAGATTTGTCTGAAAAAGGGAAGAACATTCCATAAGAACATTTTGTAATTTCTGGGTTTTCACAACTGATTTTTTTTTTCCTTAAAGGTATAGAAGTTCTGAGATCCATTTGTGCCTCTTTTGCTATTAGAGATAATGATTTTCTTTTTTTTTTTTATAATGGATGTATTCCTACAAGAAGAATGCCCCGACATAAAAAGCAGTGTCATCTCCTCTTTTGACAATATCTGAGTGAGAACACTGATCTAGAGGTTGCAGTCTGGAACACTCCCTAATTCTGTTTATTAGCTTGCCTAGAAAACTGGGAGATGCTGATGGGTCAGAGCAGGTATTTTTATGTTGCCATAACACAAGCTGTTTCTCTGATTTGGGTAACAAAATCTTGACCTTGGTCATGCTGACTGTAAACACAGTTGCCACTGAAACTTAACAAGAAAACATCCATTGTGAACAACATGATTTCATTTTCAGTCAATTTCTGTGAAGGTTTCTTGTATAATCCCTTCTTTTAGGTTGAACTGACATGAATGGGATGGATGGAAAACGTCAAATTGGCTAGGCACGTAAAATGGAACTTTGCAGGGGTCTGTTCTAGCTTTAGTGCAGTTTAGAAAAATGTTAATAACGTACACAACAGCTAAATGATGTGGTTCATTAAATCTGCAGATGGTCTCAAGCTGGGGAGACAACAAAAGCTTGGAGGATCAAAACGATCTTAAAATTTTTGAAAAGCAGTCTGACTAGATAGGATTAAATTCAAGCAGAACAAATTCAAAGTAATATATGAGGGAATAATAAAATATGCAGCTGCATGTCAGGAAACAGCTGTCTAGGTGCAATTTTATGGAAATGTCCTGTGGACTCCAGAGGTTAACATGGGTTAATGCCATACTGCCATGGAAAATAGGTAAAACTGGAAATAGGCAAAGCATAAGAAAGGCTCATTCTATGCCATTTTGTGCTATTTTTTCATATCTTCTTTTGAGTACAGCACTTAATGAAACATGGCCTAGTTTGCTGGTGCCAAGAGTTCACAAGAAAAGAATAAGAAGGGGAAGAAAAGGAAATAAATTTATTTGGTTTAAAGAACATGTAACTGAAAGAGAACACCTGTGAAAGTTTGCTGGAAAGAGAAAATTAGCAATTTCATTATTTGTCTTGGATAAGATCATAAACAGTACACATAAACAGAAGGAGTTGAGATGTAGGTTAAACATTGGGAAAATTATCAGATGACAAGAGCATGATCACATGTTGCCTGGCCAGTAATGTATTTGCAGTGGCTTAGGTGGGTTTGTCTTTGGGTAGGTTTGGCTCTCTTACATCCCTTCCAGCTCTGCTTTATAGGATTTCGTTTAGCTGATTATTTGATTACAGAGAATTGTATGGTAAAAATTCACCTTATTTAGTTGGTTATTTGTGGATGTGCAATATTAGAGAAACTGCAGGTGCATGCACTACTTTTAACTCACTCAAATGTCTAGACAGCCCTCAAAACTTTTACATCATCAGTATTAGTTAGTATTAGTGAATGCTATACATGCTGCTCACCCCTGAAGAGTCCAGCCCTGCTCTGCACTTACTGCTGGCAAATGTTTTCTAGGATAGTCATGTTTGTTTTGAAACCCTCTTCAGAATAAAATCCTGCTTGAATTTTCCTGTTTGTTTGAGAATTATAATGCAGTGTCCTCTAGAGCTATGTAGTGCACATAGAGGGGTGATGGCTGCTAATGTGCACTGGTGCAGTTTTATTAACAATGGGTTTCCTCTCTTTCCCCTTCCCTTTCCAGAAATGGAATGTGAGTCAGACAAAGATTCGCATCATTTCAACAATAATATTCATACTGTTTGGCTGCGTGCTGTTTGTTGCTCTTCCTGCAGTTATATTCAAGCACATAGAAGGCTGGAACACATTAGATGCAATTTACTTTGTGGTTATCACTTTAACTACCATTGGATTTGGTGACTATGTTGCAGGTAAGATTTTTCTCATAGCTCTTTATCTTATAATGTTTTGCACAGTGATATTTATTCTGCATTTCTTTCTTAGCTTTGGGACAGATGTATCTCTCTTGTGGCACCTCTCTACCAGTTTTATCCTTCATCATTCATGTGACGGGGCTTGTCCTCATTTTGGTTGATGTGACAGTGTAGAGAACAGGAGGTGGGACAGTGAAATTCATGGTGCATGTCTCTGCCTACTTTTTTTTCCTCTTCCTATGCTGTTAAAAATTAAGTAGGGTATCATTTTGATACGGGTTTTTTTTGTGCTGGGTCCGCTCTCAGTGAGAGACTCTGGAGGAGGGAATAGTTTTTTAGCCCACACACTCACATGCTGTGGGCTCCTTCTGTGTCTTGTCTGTGCCTATGGCTGTCGTCTGAGTCCGAGTGCGCCAAGTCGAGGTTCTCAGGTTGGGTAACTCCTCTTGTAGATGTGCCTGAAGTTTTGCCTTGATGGCAGTAATGGGTCTTGTCAATGGCAGAAGATTTTCAGGTTGGTGAAGTCCAACAAGGACCTCTAAAGTGTCAGAACTGCTGGACAGATTTGTAAATGATGTGGGTAAAATGGGGGGTAAATTTAGTTGTTGAAGATACTAGGCTACTCAGGCAGCCTTGATTTTTAGACTGCTTGCAAACTTGTCAAAGATTTTTGTAAATTATAGAACTGAGCTGTAAAATAGCTAATCAAATTTCTTTCAACTTTTATGTAGTTATTTGTGGTATTTCCAAATATCTTTGTATGTATATTGACTTCTGCCTTTCCATTTTCTTTCCAATATTCTTTTTCTTGTTTTCATTTTGTCTTCAGAATTTGTGATTCTGGTCAGATAACAGCTAGCATGAAATAAAAAATTTATGCTATTTCCAAGTCAAGAATCTGGGTGTTTTAGACTTTCATTCCTAAAGGATATGTGTATGACAGGGAATAAAAATGACAGTGTATAAAGGCCTGGTTATATTTACTGTAAAGCATTACATGAAATGGCCTGCTTGGCTCTAACTAGCACACTGAGTACATTCATCATTACTTCCATTATAAATTTCCATAGACTTTTCTATTTGTAGACCATTTGATATCATAATTTTTTCCTACATTGTCTGCTTTTTAATTCTACAAGGAAACACTTTCTCTTTCTACAGAATGTCCTTGAATTATATTGTTCTATAGCTGATGGTCTTTTATGGTTTACTTGAAAGATGTTCTTTATTTAATTTAAAATCCTACTTAAATCCATTTTTTCAAAGCATCAGAAATGTTTTCTAGTTTTTTGAGCAACATGCAAAAGACTTGTATTTGAACTGCAATATGTTATTGCCTTAAAGGGGCAATGGGATTTGTACTTGCAGAAACAATGCTCAAGAGAACAGGGTTAAATGGCTGTCTCCATCCCATCATAACTGGGAGGTTAACATTCCCATGGGACTGTATTCTGACAGGGATGAAGTTGATAATATTATCATCTTTGGGTGAACTGAAATACTCTGGGTTTGGCCGGTGACTTGAAAGATTTTTCAAAAATGCCCATTTGTTTTCTGTGCAGTCATAATTGGCCAGTTAAATAAAATTTTTGAAAAAAAGGTAAGGTATTAGTTGATTGAGCTTTGCATTGTGGAAGTTTTCAGTCCTTGGTGTGTATATAAGAATGAAATTATTTGAAGGAAACTGACATTGCAATTCAAAATGGAGCTGATAGAATTTGTCCTAAGAGCTAGGCTTCCTTATTAATTTTAAGGAAGTATGCAGAATTTTTTGCACTCCAACAAATTAGTAGCTTTTCTTCATTATTTTTTGGTTTGGTTGTTTCTCTTTTAGGTAAGTCATAACTACAGAGTGGACACTAAGGGCTACTGATATTTTTATGGTAGGCTTTGTCTGGAGAACTCTCTTTGAAGTTTAGGAAAGCTGAGTGGTACAAACAAGGGAGAAACATGAAGAGTTAAGACCTGTAATGCTGTATAAGGCTGTAAAAGAGGTAATCATGGTAGAATATTGTGAGCATTCTAGAGCATGCTGGTCTTGGTTCTGATTTGCCATGGTGAGGCAGAATGATGTGTCTACTTGGTGCCTAGATGCAGCACATTTTGAAAAACTCCTCACGTTGGAATTATTTATTAATTTTTATGTCTTATTTTCCTTAAATCATACTTAGAGTGAAAATTACCTTCTTCCACTTAGCATTATAGTCAAACTTAAAGCATAATGGTGGGCAGTGATGCTCCAATTTGCAATTATATCAGAGTGTGCTTTTTTGCAATAAAAGTCAAATTGCTAATCCTTTTAGCATTCTGGAGGCCCACATGATAATCCATAAACGTGTGTCAGTTTTGGCCCATAAAGATCCCTCGAAATCCTCAAATTCCTATATATATGAAAACTTTCAAATCTTTTTTTCTGGGAACTTCTGTCTCACAGAAAAGTTTAAGAGCCCCACATAATCCCGTGGTTGTGTTAACATATGTGTTGGTGTTTGGGGAAAAATTTCTGGAATTCGTATAATTTTTTACTAACATGAAATGTGCTGCTTTCTGGTGCCACTGCAAGTAAGAGCTGAAAAGAAGCCCTGAAGAACTTTCAGGAGGTAAGGAGCAGTGTGTTACTCAATAGCTGTACCAAATGGGAGCCAATGGGATGAACATGGCTCAGAACATGGGACTCAGGAACATAATATTATCGTTGACTGTAGTACAGGCTGTCATATTAGAAATTCTTTTAGTTCTCTGGGATTTTTTTTAGAACTTTCTTTTTTGTCCTGGAGAGTATGTACTCTATTCCCAGAAACCAGAGTGAGGAAACGTTCCCTTTGTTAGTCACAGTCTAAGTTGTTATTTGGAGCCTGTGGAAATTTCAGCTGGGGTTTCCATCAGCAAAAGCCTTAAGGCAAACATAATAGACTCCTGGTGCATCCAAGGAAGGAAAAGATGAAAAGCCCCTGAAATGCATGTTCAAGAAAATATATGAACTGTATTCCAAAAAAAAAAAAAAAGACTGCTTCTCTGTCTTACGAAATTACTTGATTTTTCAAACTTTTGGAATGGTTTAATTTTTTTGGAGGGAGAGAAGTAGGTTTTTTATTTGAAGAAAGATTATTGTAGCTTTTCACAAAAAAGAAGAAAAATTGTACTACAGCCTACACTGCCATATGAATATCAAGACATAGTCAAACATCTCTTCTCTTGTTTTCAAGAGAAAACATTGACTTAATTGTAAATGAAGAAAACCCAAGCAAAACTATTAGTATCCTGTGAAAGAGAAAAAGAAATCTTCTCATGCTGAATGTGTCATGATTTCAGTGCAATGAAATATATTTCTGGATACTAAGGTTAGCACTGAGGCACATGAATATATCTGTGTAATTGAAAATATATTATTCACATGTACAGATAATTCTTTAACTTACAGTGCAGTTTGGAAGGTATATTGATATATTTCTAATGGCATAAATCTAACATGTTTCAAATCTAAATTAGTTGACATGTCCAAAACTTGACTAAATTAAGCAGGAGGCAGCAATATAAATAGCATATCAGTAGTAGTCTGTATCACAGTGGGGCATAATGATGATATAAGATTGTCTGAACTGGTTGAGTGAAACACATCACAGAATTCTGAAAGTGTTACCTTAAAAATATATTCCAACTCTTTTGTTACTTTTGTGGGAGGTTTTTATGTCTTGGTTTATTTTCCGTGTCTGAACCCTGATTCTTAACTTACTGCTTTTTCACTGTTTTATTCTGTAATCAACTCTGATGTATGCCACTGTGATACACATACCTGGCTCTGCACTGTGTCACTTGGCCTGAGACCCAGTTTGTAGAGAACTGAGATATTTTAGTCTCATTTAATGTCACCAAACTGGGGCATTTGACCTGGTGGTCAAAACAGCCCGGTTGATCTGCTGTTGCTGTGTGATACCACGCATAGGCAGAGAGAAATCGCTGTCACACTGAGCCAGGGGTGTGTCCAGCATCCTGGAGGAGAGCTGTGTGCCCTCCTACAGGCTCCGTGTCTTTTTTTGGCATTTGGAAGAGCTCTTTGCCCCCTCAGGACTCGGTGTCTGTAGTAGGGGCTCTCAGGTGTGAGCTGTGCTTTAAGCTGAAGACCGAGCACTGACTTGCTTGATGTCTGTGCAGGACAGCATGTGAGGAGTGTTTTAGTTTTCTGAAGTAGCTCTCCATTTTCTGCTGAGTGGCATCAAGTGGCTCCTGTGGCTTACTCCTATTCCATCTCTGACAGTGCAGTACTATCTTGTCCCCAGTCTGCTGCATTTCCACGTTGCCCCATGAGCTAGTCTTTCTCTGTCCCTTCTTTTTTTGCAGTCCTCAGAGGTAATTCCTTTCACATTGCAGGACTGAACCTCCATATTTCCTTGGAGTGGGACAAATTACATTTCTGGATTAAATGTTTGTCAGGTTTGCCACAACAGGAATGGTGGACAGCTACTTGTTATTCTGCAATTAAAACTGGATTATATAATTTTTCTATATCCAGAGTAATTTGTACTGCTGATGAAAAATTATAGACATTTCCCTGTTTGCAGTCCCAACTTTTGAATAACCCAGAAATTTTTGCTGGTATGGAATTACTCAATGTTGACAGCACTTTCTATTCTCTCCTTCTAATTTTGAATTAAAAATGCAAAGCCAATCAACTTTGCAGTAATAATTACATGTTTCTATTTTGAGCCAGTTACTGTGGAAAGAATGGGAAAAAGATTGGCAACAATGAAGAAAATAATTTACTTTTAAAGTACTTGTTTTACATAAATAAATAAGTAAAAAAGGTATATTTGTAACCCTGATCTCTTACCTGAGAATCAGAATCTGTTCTAAAGCATGCCTGAAATATCCATTAATGCCTTTCTTCACTTAAACAGAATTCTTGACCTTAGTAAGGAAATATATTTGGGCCATAGAACAACTTACGTTTTCCTAAGTGTTGAAAATCCCCAATAAAATTTATTTGGCAGATGTAAGAATGGTGGCACAGCAATACAGTAGCCTGTGATGATGATGGATGGGAAAACTCTTTGATTTCTCATAGACCTCAAGCAACTTTAGATCAAATCTTTACCAGAAAACATCTTGGCAATAAACTGTGGGTGCTCCTGGTAACAGATTACAGCATTGAGACGGCTAGATTTCTTCTTCATGGTGGTTTTAACCTATTTTGGGTAGAATCTAAAGAAAGCTGAGAAAAGTTTTGTCCCTCAGCCCACAAAATTGGGTTTGCCAAACATGCAACAAAATTCATCTTCTGCCTTCTCAGCATTTTGCTTCCTGGAGGGCTGCATAAGTCAATTTGCTTTGTAAAAGAAACATGATAGTGTATCATATTGATATGCTTTTTACGATGTTGCCTGCAAAGTCATTAGATTATCTCATGTACTTCAGTACAAGTACATTTAGCTGTGCATACTCATACCCAAATGCATTCATACCCATTTAAGTGAATTTGGTAGTTAATGAATTCTTGTAGTTTAAATTCAGCTGAGTTGTGATCACATTTCTCTGTGATATCCTATTTAATGACATTCCCAGATAACTTCATTATGGCAGCTTGAGCATCACAGGAGACAGTAGGTATGTCAGGACAAACATGCTCAGGTATGTCTCTCTCTCCCTGAGACTTGATTAAATTGCAAAATCATCCAAGGAGTCCTTGAAATTCAGCTCAACAGCTAATAGAGGTTTCAGTTTTGAAGCCTTATCCTAGAGTATTTCTTTGGATACCTTTTGTCCCTTTACTTCAGGAAAGTTGAACTCTTTTGGGCATGGCTAGATGGGGCCATCTCCTGGCCAGACAGCACAGAAAACTTGGTTAAACATTATTATGTCCTAACTCCTGCCCCAGTGATTACCTTTGCCATAAATAAAATAAGGATAAACTGCAAAGGAAGTGCTTCCTGCAGACTGGCAGAGTTAGGTTCCAATTTCACTTTATAACGTTATATGCCAAAATTTAAAAACCAAACATGGGGATGTTTTCTATGCTACTTTCTTGTACGTGGTATGAACAGCTGAAGAAGAGAGTGAACCACCAAATGTGGCCCATTACCATAGCGAAGACATAGTGGAAATCCACCATTTTTTGAATTACAGCAAATTTTGGGCGAATGATCCTTAAAATACTGTTTTACTGGATTGACATGAGATGGATGTTGTTAACAAATGATTTGGTGTTTTGCTTGTCTTGTGCCGTGACAAACTCAGCCCTTTGGCTGGATGTCTTCTGTTCCAAACAGAGCCCTGTCTTCTACCTCTGACTGGGACTACAAAGTCATCAAAGGATATCCACTTTCACAATGTGAATTCAACTCTTGGATAGTTGAGTAAACCATTGCAGCTCAATACTTTTTTTTTTTTTTTTTTTGAAAAGGTGTAATTGACATGAAAATAACAATTTCTGTCTGTGAGGGCTTCCATATAAAGGTAGACATCAGTAAAACTCTTTGTTGTTTGCATGCAATCTCTGTGATAATAAAGCTGAGTAAAAACATTATTCTCCCTGAGAGACAATTTCAGGACTGTAACAAGGCGCTTGATATTTTGGGGCCAATTTTCCTTTGTTTTGAATCAGTATAGGATACAAATACATAAAACTACATATTATGTACCTGTACAGGCTACTTTAATGTGCCTGAGAAGGTTTTACTGTGGAGTCTCTTAGATATATCAAACTTCTTGCAGCAGCCCAAACTAGAAGTCTAGTTTTATTTATTGTAACACAGCTGAATTGCAAGTTTAAGGCTTCTGTTTTTTTGCATGGCAAGGTGTGAAATGTGAGTTGTTTCTTGTTGTCAAGAGCTCTGGATGAACATAACTTTTTTTGTGAGGAAATAAGACATCTGTTCCTTATAGCTGTATTATATCCGAAAGCTCTATTACAGACACCTCTGAAATTTATCCTTTTATATACTTTAACACTGAAAAGAAGTGACTGGTGCTTATGGCATTCAAAAAAGTTGCCTTCAGCAGACTTCTTTTTTGGGGGAGTATGATAAGTTCAACTCAAATCCCTGCACTCTGGTTTCCTTCTGCAAAATGGAGATGATAATGTTTGCCTACCCATAAGGCACACTTGTTAATGAAGGTGCTACTCTTTCTTTACTGAGGCTAAAGGTTTTATATAAGTATTGAGATGTTTTAAAGTTCTTGCAAAAACAGATTTCTAAGGATATGAATGCATTGCATGCTTTGGAACAATTCTTAAAACTCTGATCCAGCATCACTTTTTGGAGCTGGAAGTCATTTCATTCAAGCTGTCTTCAATGACCTCTATCTTAAATGACAGTATATCAGAAGCTGAATCAGTTTTTGTTCATTCAGTAATTAGTATGAATTGTTAATAATCTTTCTCTAAAATTTGCATAATCCAGATGTTACTTTCAAGAGTGAACTAATTTGTTTGAATTCAACAAAATATTTTGCATGGGTAAAAATACAGAATGTATAAGAATTTTCCCTAGGAATATAAATTTAAAAACATCTTTGCACCTATAGCTATTAAGTCTGAATTAATTTTTACTCTATTGTTTTTCAGGAGGATCAGATATCGAATACCTAGATTTTTATAAGCCGGTGGTGTGGTTCTGGATCCTTGTTGGGCTTGCTTACTTTGCAGCTGTCCTCAGCATGATTGGAGACTGGCTAAGGGTCATATCAAAAAAGACAAAGGAAGAGGTAAGAATATTTTGAAAGGGAAAGAAATACTCCTTTTTAAAAACTTTGAATAGAAGCTAGGTGAGCTTATAGCTGCTTTTGCTCTTAGGGTGCATAGGTCAAAGTTATTTGTGTATGAACTGGAATGCAGCAGCTCAGACTACAGGGAGCAACATAGCATAGCAGTCCATTCAAACATAGTGATTTATTTTCACATGTCTGCATAGAAAATTAGATTAAATGTATTATTAAATTAAGTGTATATGAAGAGTTGCACTTGATTTATGGGGGAAAAAAATCTTAAACTACTGTTCTAGGTAGTCAAATGTAAGCCCTAATTTTTAAGGTGAAAATCATCCTGTTTTGTTTCTATAAGGGATGCAGGTATATAAAGAAAATAGTTAAGCAGTTATATTTGAGATATCATGCTTTATAGTGGTAAGAAAAAAAAATTTTCATATCATGCAATGTATTGGAATGAATTATTTAAATATCTGTGGGTGTGTTTTACCTTGTATCTTCCACAGAATTACTTGATATTCGTAGTCAAGTATATTGCTTTCAATTGAAATATGTTTTCACTTGTAAATTTCACTTGTTTTTGCTTGAAGTTATTATTCTAATTATACAACATTTTACTTTTTGTTATTTAAGAAAATGTCCTGGTTTTGAAAATGTATGAAAATGAAAATGAAAATAGAGGGTAAATAAAATTTCCTTCAGTTGTAGTGTGCATAGTTCAGGTTTTACTGGAAGTCTGAGAAATTAATTTTCTTTGAAGCAACATATTATTTCCCTCTAATTTAGCTTGAATTCTTTTGCACGCATCAGTTGATTTATGCTACTCAAACATAAAAACTCTGATTTGTTTTTGATGGAATGAATATGTTGGCTACTGGGCAGTGGCCTGCTCCTTACTTTATTTTAAGTAGTTTTCCAAGCTTTAGGGCATGGCATCAATGTCTAGATGTATTCCTGGCAATCCTTGAGTTCCCAAAGCCTTTGCACTGCAGGGTAGCTTACCCCTACGCACTTCCACTGACTGCAGCCCCTTCTGAGCAGGAGCAGGGGCGCTGCTGGCAGCAGGCAGGAGGGTGGGAGCCGGGATCTTACAAACCCACTTTGTAAGGAATGTGGGGTGGGAAGCCCTTTTCCATCACCCTGGCTGTGCTCATGGCTCTGTGTAGAGACAGCACCGTGGCAGGTCTGCTGTAAGTACACTTTTAGCTGGCAATTCACAACCACTTCACCCTGAAAGAGACGATAATATTTATTTGAACAGTTTCAGTTCAAGAGTGTCATCTTTTGCCACATGCTGTAAATTTGAAAGGGTATTTATGACTTCCCTTCCATAACGGGCTTTACTAGTGCCCTCCACAGATCAGGAGCAGCAGGTATCACCTGAGTGTTCCCATTTGCAGGTTCAGCAGCTGGCAGGATCACAGTTCTGTTTTCTAGAAAAGCACTGAGGGCACCTTTTGCAGCCAGCCTTACATGGCTTACACTGGCTGCAGGGAAACCAGTGCATCACTTCAAATGCCAGTAACCTGCATGGTTGTATTTGGTCATTTTGAACTTCAGAATTAGGTTAGTCTAATTCATTTTCCCCTCTGCAATAGGAAGAAGTAGGAGAGCACTGGAATGGGCTCCCCAGGGAAGTGGTCATAGCACCAAGCCTGCCAGAGTTCATGAAGCATTTGGACAATTCTCTCAGGCACACATTGGAATTTTTGTGCAGGACCAAGGATTGGATTTCAATGATCCTTGTGGGTCCCTGCAAACTTTGGATATTCTGTGATTCTAAGAGTCGTGTTTCCTCTGGGCAGTCTCCTGGTGTCTAACTGTTCTCAACTTGGGGCATTTCCTAAATGGTCTTTAGTTTCCCTGGGTTACTTGTGTCTGGATGTTTTGGAGAAAATATGATGTGACGGAGGCACTATGACTTCAGACTATGCAAAAATATTCTCCAGGCTTGTTTTTGCTGTATTTCCTCAGACACTGTTGACACATTTTAGTTCTTCACACTATTTCCTAGAATTAATCTGACCTTTAACCTCAGTTTTCTCCTGTTCTTTTCTGTTATGCAGACAGCATCTTATCCAGAGATCTTAGTATCTTGACTATATAGTTGAGTATATAACACACGGAGGTTTTAATCTTATAATAATGATAATATATTAGGAATGTTTGAAAATTGTACCTCTTTGTGAAGCTTTTTCAATATAGACTAACTCTGGGAAGGATTTAAAGACATGGATTGAAGAAACCCAAGAATACCGCTAAGACATGAAAAGCATTCCTATTTTTATCAGGGAAAATTGTTTGCTGGGTTATGCAGTGCAGTGCTGAGCTTTCTTTTCTCAGGCACTGGGAATGTGTAACCTAGTCCATCTTTTCATTCTTTCTCACCTTTATAGCCTAAACAAGCATGTTCATTTTGTCTACAGCAAGGAAAACTTCATTCTTCAGATATATCAGAATGCTCTTGGCTGAAGCAGGTATTGGGAATTCTGCTGTATACAAGTCTCATATGTGTTAGGTTAGATTAAAGACAGACATAACATAATTGGTGCCATTTGTTCAATTAATCATATCTTTTATGGTCAGAAATCTCCCTCCCTACTTCTTAACCCATTGCTCAAGGGTGTATGAGAATTCATAGCAGGAATAAAATGGCAGTTTAAAATTCTATAGTGTTTACAATAGCAAAAAACTGTTTGAAAATTAAATTATACCTTAAGTTGTGTGATAGAAAATACAAAAAAAATCTGTCTTCTATCCTAATGAAACTTTGTAGGGAGAAAGTAATATAAATATATTGCATTTTTTTAAGATTTGCTATAAGCATTTTACAAATATTCACTTTTTACAGGTTTCATTTTATGATAAAAACTGCTGCTCTTAGCTCATTCTTGCTATCTGCCTGGGAAAATCTGAGTGAAGATGCTTAAGGAGTTTAGTGGAAATGTAGTTACCTAGTCTCTTCTGTGCCAGCAGAAGCCAGATGAGACTGAATTTCTTGTCTTTTTCTCCAGTTAAACCTGAATTTACAGTGGATTGTTCCAGCTTCTATGGATGCAGATTATAGCAGAGGAATCTCTCAGGAATTCCAATAGCTATGAGTGCAATGAAAAACCCTGGTTCAAAGTATGGGGAGTATTTTTTACTGTCTTGGGGAAATATTGTCAGTCCTTGGGGAAATAGCCCTTTATACCTAAAAGTAGCCTTTGAAGTGGGAAACAATGTTATATATTAAAACCTATTGAGATACAGAGCCCATGAAAAAATCTAGAGAATTGAGATCAATACATTCTGAAAACTGAAGCAGTTTAATGTATTTCCTTGGAAACAGGATGCTGAAAATCTTCCTGGAAATCATGGTGATTGTTGTGGATGTCAACAAATAAACAAGGTTTTGTATAGCACTTGTATCCTACTTTCCATGAAGAGAAGATTAGTCTAACATGTTTTAGACACAGGAAGGAGCAGATCACTCAGTAGTGATCAGTTGTGCTGGTTTCAGCAGTCTAAGACCCAGCAGCAAAATCTAGAGAATGTTACCTGAGTCCAGAATGAGACAGAGAAGTTGCAAGTGTTGTTTTTTACTTCACCCCAACAACCAAAACTGTAAATCATCAGAAGTATATCTGTTTTGATAGGCAGCAGTAATCTCTTTTTTGCTTTTTCCTGTAGTCTAAGGTAAAAAGTATCAATAAATATCACCATATTTAAGGCATGAAGGGAAGTCCTTATTCCAGGGAGGGAGCATGATGTTGATAAATATCACCTAAAATCTATAGTTCTATTACTATATTTTAATGTTGCTATGCTGTTCTTACAGAAGCAGTTTACATAAGACTTTGAGGTAACAATGCATTTTACTGTTTCAACAAAATCAAACTGCTATCTTTTTTTCAGTATACTACCAGGAAAGTTTGCCATATGCAAGTGTATCTGAGGCAAAAAAAAGTCTTATCAGAAATGTACTAATGCACAGAACTTCTGTATTTTGGCATTAAAATCCAGATAAGCAGTATGTCAGTCAGTTGCTCAGGTGGCTTTTGTCTCCTGAAACACTCTGGAGAATTTTGAATGCATCAAATGGGGACCGAAGTGAAAGACAAGTAGAGACAGAAGTGGGTGTTTTAGAAGGATTGATCTGGAAGCAGCTCATACACTAAGATAGATGAAATGTCAGAAAGTCACTGGAACATGCTGTGTGCTGTAATCTTAAGTAGGCGATCTGTCTCTGAAGTTCAGCCTCAGCTATAGTAGCTTGGCTTAAACTCCCTCCTCTTCATTATTCTCTACACTCTGATTACTCAGAGCACTTTTAAAGTCGTCTGATTTTAGTCTTTTTCAAAGGTAAATTTTCAGCAGAATTTTTTCCTTGTCATATTTTTTTCTTTTACTTCTGATTGTAGCAGCTTCTGAATTCCAGCATTTTCAGCAAAAATGCCTACCCAACCAACACTCTTAGGAATTTGGGCTATACGTCCTGGAGGGGCCTGTTCTCTTCACTGTGTATCAGGAGTCCAGGTGACAGACTTACCACCTCAGTTTGCACAAGTGATTTTTTCATGCTGCTTGTATGTCTTTTGAATTAAACAACATGCACTCAGCTTTAAAGACCAAGCCTAAAGTTTCATGAGACATAGCACATTCACTTCTTGTGGAAATTCAAGAGGCAGTTGCTATATTTGATATTTATAAACAAATTCAACAAATTTGACTCACCTGAATCATCATTCAGTTTAATCTTCTTGGCATCATTGACAGAGCTGTCACTCAAGTCTGTCAAAACAGAATTAGATTTGTCATGATGATGCCATGGAGATTATTGCACTCCTTATATTACTTGTTGTCTTTTTATTAGCCTCAGGCTGAAGGTATTCACCCAGCAGAAGGGACCCAATGTAAAGAGAACTTGAGCCCATTTCTCATATCCCCAGAAGAGGAACCCTATAGGTAGGCTGTATGCATGAAAAGATGAAAAAAACTAATGGACTCAAGTGAGAAACAGTTTTGAAGGGTTTTCACCCTCCAGGCAAACAGATTGTCCTCAGAGGCTGTGTAGAGAGGGTGCATGACCAGAGAGGAGCAAGAAGTTGTTCAGTTGTTCAGTGAACTCTTGACCAGGCTCTCCCTGTTTCAAGAAACAAAATCTGTTCACTTACAAATGAGGATGGTAGAGAATAACTCTTCAGCCTGATCAGAGTCACTTGCTGGTCCATTTTGCATTGTTTCAAGTGAGATGGGTCAGCTTCTCTTGAAGAAAATAGCTGTTTGGACTTTTCTTATATCCACTCCCCACAACGAACCAACCCTCCTACCTACAGGCAAAAGAAGAGAGAAAAACAATCCAAAACATAAAAGAAAAACAGGCAAAACCCAAAAAGCCCCAAAACAAATCCTAAAAAAACAAAAACCCAGAATTCCAACCAACCAAAACCCAAAAAACCAAACCAAACTGCAGCAGTTTTACAAATTTTATACCCACAAGTTCACTGAATTGGTCAGGCTGATGAGAGGAAGTCTGTTCCCAGGAAGCACCGAATTGGAAATATTTGTGTCAAAGCCATGGTGTGCAAAGTAATTTTGCAAGGCAGTGATTAATAAGGGTAGCAATTCTGAGATGTGCAAGCAGGGAATCATCGAGTTTCTGTAGAAAAGTGCTGCAGACGTTGTTAAAAGGTATATTATCACAAAACAGCCCCTAGATTTGTGGTCTAAACTTCAGGAAGAATGCAGAGAGCTACAAAAAGGGCAAGGGAAACATCTGAAATATATATTGCACTAAGTGGGGTTTTTTTTGCCAGTACCTGCAAGATGTGCAGAAAAGTCTATTTGAGAAGGAACAGCCATGTTCAAAAAGGTGATCGTTTTTAATAATTTCTATGAGATGGGGAGAAATATAAAATCTTTCTACAGTCAAAACAACTGCATGTCTCCAGTCAAATCTGACTAGCAACAGAACAAGAAGCCCAACAAAAATAAACCCAAAATAAAAGGTGGGAGTACAGTCCCTCTATTGCATCCCAGAGTCTCAGGGATGTATAAAGAGTGGTATTGGTGTAAGGAGGTAATGGAAATGATTGATGTGGTTCTGAATGCAATTTGATCTCTTCTCTTCTATGAGTTTAAGTTATCCTGGTGATGTTCCTGAATCTGCCCTAGCAACAGTCTGTAATACTGAGTTTCTATATTGATTGGTCTTTTAAAAGTCTGCTGTGGTAATATGTGCAATAATGAACAGGAAAGAACATCTTGTTCTGAGAATTCCAGGAAAACGAAACAGCTGATGGCTTTTGGCACTTTTTTTGAGATCTTTCCTAGTAGTTTTGTGTACTTTGGACATGTGATGCTTGCTTCACTTCAGATTCGGCACACACACAGATAACATCTCCATGGTTTTGCTGTGGTTATATTTATCTTTGTATCATGCCTCTTTTCTGGGCATACCAAGCATTTAGAGACTGCTGTTTTGTTATTGTATATTGTGTACCAGGTCCTGGTGAGGTGCTGATTACCAGAGATGTGCTGCCAAGTAGACTTCCATGAGGAGCAGCATGGCCCATGGCATGGGGACACTGTCAGTGTCTCTTATGCCAGCCCCCGTGCCTGGCCCTTCTCTCCCACAGTGTTCAGGGAAGAAGAAAATTATTCCAGTGAAGGCTGCATGCAGCAAGGGAGTGAAGGAAAGAGCTATTGAATTTGCAAAAATAAAACTAGAGCAAGAGACTTATACTTCACAATAAGAGAAATTGATTAAAGAGAGATCAGTGATAGCAGTGGCATTTCTTGGAGTTAATTACCCATGAAGATTCCCAAAATGTATTTTATGATGGTCTACATTGAGAAATCTTAATTTTTGGAGATAAGATGTAATTCAACCTTTGTTACAACAATAAATATATCTGTAGTTTACTTTTCAGTGGGCTGAAAATATTGCAGGTTAAATATCACTGACATCTTCATGATTAACATTTCTGAATTTTTTTTTTAGGATAATCTCAGTGCTTGGTTATTGTTAGGAAAAGACTCCAGAACATGTTACTAATGTTGAGTGTATGAATCTGATAGCTTTCTTGAGGATGAGTTCCCAGACAAAGCAAGTTCAGCAGGATGCCCTTGCAAATGTGTTGACATTGATGAAAATTCTTTGCAATTGCAGATAAAAGGGACCAAAGAAGCTATGGAATACTGCCTTTCACAAGGGATAGGTGCAGCTTTAATACTAGTGTTGAACAGCCAAAGTGGAGCTTTAATATTTCACACAAATATCACTCCAGCTATTGACACTAGAAAGTTAAGAAATAGTTCTTGCTGGGACTTCACCAGCTAGTTACTATAATCATTCCTTACTACCAAGTAAAAATTAAACGTCCTCTTTCATGTTTGTTCTTTTTTAGCATATCTTTATAAGCTAAAAATAGTCCAGTGAGTTTATGAACTGTTGTTGTCTCTTTCCTCTGGGAGAAAGTTGAGGCAGTCTTTCAGCTGCCTGTGGCTTGGGTTTCATTATGCTTCTAGTATAGTCCTTAAAACGTTTTCTATTCCTGGCTGCAGCCAAGTTGGTGGCTGTACAGCACAGGCAGAGGATACACACTGTTCCGCTGAAACACCTTAGGCTCCGCTGGTAGAGCTTTATGCAAACCTGAGTAGTTTCTTCTGGCTAATACAGGTGCACGTCATTCACTCTTACCAGGTTGAAAGAGGGGTTTGATGGCTCTCTGAGACAGCTGAAACCACTAAATAGAACTGATTTTTAAAGGAAAATGTCAAGATCTTTCTTTTTTTTTTTTTTTTTTTTTTTTTTTTTTTTTTTTTTTTTTTTTTTTTTTTTTATTCTCATCTTTAGAAGTTAAAAATAAAGCAGAACAACGGGGAGTGGGATAATCAGGCCCATAACTTGCCTATACTACTGAGACTACACACATGCAGATCTATGCAAAGAGGTATCTGATGGGCAATATTCAATAATAGTTCTGAGGAAATACTTAGCATAGCAGTCTTCATATTTATAGAAAAACAAAAGGTAAAACAAAATAACCATGTTGACTTTTAGTATATCTGGTTCTGTTTTGTAGGCATGATTTTTAGGCTGTTTTTATTTTGTTGAATCAAACCATGGTAGAGGAAAAGGCCATTTCTTGCATCTGCCATCTGTTACATATCCACAAAACATATTCCCACAGCTGCCATCATGATGTTCCTCCATAAATAAAATAATCAAAATTTGTGGGCTCTCTGCATTCCCATTGGAGAATGTGGTTTATTTCATCCAAGGCATCAGATGTGTTCATGGAAGTTATGTGGGTGAAACCAAACAATCATTGCTCACCAGAATGAACTTAAAAGCACTGCTTGTTACACACTGAATACTCCAGTTTCTATCAGGAGTGTATTGTTCCCAAAACATTTGACCACCATGGCTACAAAAATACAATCATCTATGTAATTGAAGCCTTATCCCAGAAGATGACAATTTCTCAAAAGAGAGTTTTTCCACCTCTGATATTTGTCTGAAAAACAGAGGGATGTGTATTATACCAGTGAGTGGAACCAAAAAAGGCATCACTTATTGCTTCATGTGTGCCATTCCCTTGAAATGAAAGTTTGGTACCTTAAAGACCTGGTGAAGAGGAGCTCCCAGCTACAGAACTGAGGTCCTGACAGAAGGTGGTGAACCTGAGAAAGCTCAGCATGGTTATCTCATTAATGCCTGTGGTATTTCTTGCATTTTGTAGCTGTCTACCTTTAAGAACAAAGGTAGACACTCTTCTCTAAACAGCTGTCCACAGGTATTTTGGGTATGTACTAACAACACTGTAATAGCAGAAATACTGAAAGCCAGATCATTGGGTTGGGAATTTATGTGAACTATGAGATTTCCTTAAAGTGCAGCAAATGCACAGGTTCCACAAAAAATTCTTGTGAAGCATCTCTTTTTCTCTTCTGCACTCTGGTCTTCTCTAACCTATAGAAACTGAGGTGGTGAATAGAAATTTGTGTCCAGAAGTAACTTGAGAGGGAAAAGGTGGCATATGCTTGCCCAGAACGGCAGGAAAGTGAGATGACAGGTAGGAAACCCCTCTGATGCACTCAGGGATAAACCCACCCAGCAACTGAGTTGTTAAATCCATCACCCCTCTCTGTACCTACATTTTTTTTAAAGGAGCTTTGTGAGCATTTTCTGTGAACACTGGCTGAATTTCCTGAGAGCTAAGACAAAATGTTATGTTCTGTGCTCTGCTGCCTGCATAATTTGACATGTAATGCACTTTCTAGTTTTGTCTGAGTAGCATATCATAGAGAGGTTAATTGGATGTGTTATTTTTAAGTAGCAGGATAAAATACACTGGAGAGGAAAAATGAAGCTATGAAGATTTGGAGAATGCATTAGGGATAAATGCGAGAAATTATATACTGAGGAACATCTAGACTGTTAAGAATATCTGTAAGGAAGGGCACATTTTTTCACCCTAAAATGTAGTCAAATGGATACCTCCAGCTCATCTGCTTGCTTTTTAAATTCAATTTTTTGGCTTGCATTAACATGCTCATCATAAGATGTATGAGCCCTCTATGCCAAAGGGAAACAACATAATGTTCAGCTATGACAGAAAAAGCTGCACACATTACTTAGAAATATATGTTTTCATTTTCTTGCATGACATATATAGAACACTATTTTTTTTTATTATTTGCTACTCAGTGGTTTACCTCCTCCTGAATATATCATAGCTTTCATGTCATATATTTGAGCTTCATCCAAGCAGGATATATTTCTTCCCCCTCTGTAAGCAGAAGTAGATTAACAGATTATACTGTGATGTTGGGGTTTTTCAAGACTATCCCTGAGATGGAGAAGCAAAACTAAGGCAAAATTAAGCTAGGCAAGTGCATTTGTCTTAGTCTATTTAAGGATGTCCTTAATTATACTTTTGTTTGTTTGTTTTCCTGCTAGAGCACAGGTGTGGCTTAATTCAAAATACAGATTACTTGTGTATGGCCACATGGCTTGTGCTCAATAGGATGAGTGGCCTCCCTGAATGGTGGGAAGTTTAGTGTGCATTAGTATTTGCATAATTTGGTGAGTGTCCAGAAAGATTCTCGAACTCTTGACAAGTATAAGGAATTAGAGCAAATGTACTGAAGGATGAAGCAGGTGCTTCAGTATGTTCAAATGGCATTTTTAATTTCAACAGTAGCATCCCCTTAGATATTCTTGCATTCTGGCTTATGCTGTTGGCCCTTACCCAAGTATGGAGCTCAGCTGGACAGAAAGCTAAAACACATTAGCAATGAAACTGAATAGGAACTTTTGATTCTACTAGAGATTGACTGAGAGCCAGTTTTAGGACATTATTCATTTAGATGGATTTTGGCAGGAGTAGGTGAAGGAAGTAGGTTGATGTTGCTTAACATCCATGGTTTTTTTCTAGTTCTGTCAAATTTAGTGTATCTGTATTGAAGTTACATTGGTGATCATGTATGTGTACAGGCTGGGAACTGTTTGGTCATTCAGGAAGTTCATGCAGTAATTTATTGATGTCTGTTTTTTATTACAAACCCTCCCCCCCTCCAAAAAAAAAAAAACCCTAAGTGACTTTAACAAGAATGAGTAGAATACTCTCCACAAATGGTTCAGAGGCAGTTTCTCATTATATCCTAGAAGAGCAAAAGTGACATCTCCACCACAGGTAGACACATAAATTGGCACAGACATTTGGAGGTGTTGCTGGACATGACCTGTGGTATTTGAAACATCCTCATAGGGTTGTTTGATAGGGTGCAGGTCATGCCCTGGCAGTGGTAGCTGGAGGCCAGGCAACCTGGGCTGGGCAAGGAATTGAATCAATGCTATTCATTTGTTGGAAAAATTGTGGGTCTTTTTTAGGAGTTGTTTTGGGGTTTTGTTGTCTTTTTTTTGGTTGATGTTGTTTTTTAGGTTTTGTGGTGGTGTGCTGTGTGGAATACTTAGTTGTGTTACTATACACCATTATTCTCGAGAACTTGTTATTGAGACTTGTCTTCCCTGAAATCATAAGGCAGTAGGGTGCTGCTTCCTGCTTCTTAAATACATAATAAAGTTACTTGCTGTTGATGTTTGATGTAGCTAGGTTGATACTCCTTGTGAAATATGTTTAACACCTTGAAGTCTAATTTGGATTTTGATGTGGAAGAAGTCAATTCAGGAGTTGGGATAGGGACTATGTCCCCATAACTAGTGGCATTTATCTTCCCTGAAGGTTAAAGTGAGAAGCATCACCAGGTTAGTGCTGCTTCTTGTATGGCTGAGTCAGGTGCTATAACTGTGACATGTTTTTCCTATTGCTTCTGAAATATTCTGTGACATTCAGCCTTATGTTAAGTACGTAGCTGTCAATAATTTCTGTGACTAAGAGGCTTTTTCCTCATGTCACACTGCCCCCAACTATGACAGCTGTAGAGTCTACAGAGCTGTGCTGTAATGAGGCAAGAAATCTGGAGAAAAGCAAATTGTTTTTACAGTGGGTAGGTATGCCAAGAATTTAATTTTTTTGAGCAGCACAGGCAACTGGCATTTCAGTGACTCTGCATGACACATGTTTTGGTTGTCAGAGTCCAGATGAAGAGGAGCTGTAATGCAGTGTGTTAAAATGTCATAACCTAAGGACAGAAAGAACCTGAACATATTACAGATATGTCCTTATGGATCAAATTGTATAAGCAAGTTACTAAGCAAGTTACTACACTGGTAGATAAAATGGCACATTTCTTTTCTTATAACCCTTTTCTCACAACCCTGCCTAAGTCCTTAAGTGCTATGGAATTAAGAGTTTTCTTTTAAAGAGGTAACATTTTTGAATGCATTTCAGTTCACATGAAAAGTAGGAGCCAAAAGCAGTGATTTGGGGCATGCATTGTTCAAACAGCACTGAACTCCTGGTTCCTAATGTGTTCCAATTCCCTCTGTTTTACTACTAATGCATCTTGATTCTACTTAGCAATAGCATGAGTAACAGCATGTTTCAATTTGTATTTTTCTCCTAAGATTTTAATATAAACCAACATAACAACTTTGGTGTACGGGCAGGTAGAATTGTGTCCACCATGTTAGTGTTCCACACCACCTTAATTGGAATGAGCCTATCTCCAAAGGCATATTTATTGGTGCTCTTCAGCTGGCTGCATAAACTTGCTTCCCCAAAGAAACTAATCTCACAAGAATTCAGACATCAGATATCCCAACAACTACAATTTTAAGATTCTCCTGAGTAACTTGAATGCCGTAGAGTAGCTGGTCCTGTGCAAGACAGGTCTATCACCAGGAACATTCTGAGCCTATCCTAGAGGTCACAAAAACTTGCTGTCTTCAGAAGCAAGGCCAGTTGATTTTCTCTCCTGGACAAACATGAAATCACATAGGAACTTAATAAATAAATAAATAAATAAATAAATAATTTTTGAACGTTTATGGGGAGACAGTTCAAGGTGGTTGTATTTTCCAGCAAGTTGCTGAGACACAATTTTAAATCCGGATAGCATCTCTTGAATGTGACCACATGCAATGCTAGCGATGTGTGCCTCAGCAAAATACCTGGTCTGTTAAATGCTTACACAACTGGTGAGGGGTAAATATATATACAGTAAAGTAGCAACCTGTGTACTGGCTCTTTGCTCCCCTAGGCAGAGCCATTCTCCAGAACGTGGGCAGGCTGCCTTTAGTAAGGCTTAGGAAAAGGAGAAAACTGCCTCAGGGTGTGCACTGATACTATTTATCATATTTTTATTGCTTGTTTACTACAAGTAAAAATATTGGAGCAGCTGAGATGTTTCAGCATTGCAGATCTCATTATTTTCAGATCTGAGGTGCAAAGTATCTGATCCTAGCTGCACAAATTAAATACTAATAATCATTCAGCTAGGTGAGTCCTCTGTGTATTGCAGATAATTGCCCTTGTTTTAGAAAATATACATTTGTCCACATTTGTCATCTGTGTAATTCACTGAAGTGGAGACGAATGTAATAAAATGACCCTTGGGTAAAGAGATCTTGTTTTGTTTCTGGAGGGGGAAAGTTTTCCTGAAACTCTAATCAGCTCATCCAGGAGTGACAATTTTTACCTTCATTATATTCCTGTTTTCCACTGCACTGCAAAGCATGAATAAGCTTGTGGCTTTTTCTCTGATGGTTTGCCCCCTGTATTTCTCTGTGTAAATTCTTTTTTCATTTCTGTGCTTACCAAGTCAGAGTTTGCTTGCCAGTGATTGAAATTCTGGACTGAACAGTACCAATTAGACTAATTTATGTGGATTAAATTCTGCTGAAATGCATTACTTTGGAGTTATATTTATGACCAGTCTATATTCCCTGCAGTGTACCTTCCCAGTATTAAGCTGTCGAGGGAGAAGAGATTTAAAGAGAAACAATCTATTTTCTTTGGAGTTATAATGAGATAATATCATCAAAAGATGCCTTCTTTAGTTACCTACATAACTTATTTAATGTAATAGTTGTTTGACTGAAATACAAGTGCAAAAGTATAAATAGTAAATAAATGACAGGCCATAGTTTACCTCAGACTAGGTCTGCTCAGTCTACCTTATGCAATATTTGAGGAAAAATAAGGATTATTTGGGATTCAGGGTGGGAAGCAGACATGCCACTGAGGTGACTTTTAGCTGTGTTGGTGCTATGTTTGAGCAAGCACAGAAAAGAGGATGCAAACAGCTGATGGTTTCTTTTAAAAAAGCTTTTCTGTCTAAATTTAGAAAATTCTTTGCCAAGTCTCCCAAGGATCTTTCCAGAGACAGTGAAAGTGCTCATAAATAATCCCTCACCCTAGTAACAATACATAACACAGCCTGGATTGCTGGGATTTCAGCATCTTCTGACCAGCTGGGTATTGTGCAGCTGTCAAGCCTCTGCAGCTTCCCTGTATTGCTGACTGCCTATGATAACAATTAAAAGAAAAAATCAGCAGAAAAGATTTTTATTTGTGTTTTTGGAATTGTTGTTAACGCTTACTAGTGCAACACTAGTTGCTGTCAATAAAAGAGTGAGTCTTTGGCATGAGAAATTTGTGCCGGTGGCAGCAGCAGCTCTTTGGCAGCCCTGCACTCTCACCAGGCTCCTAAAGATAAACAGTGTCTGAAGTCCCTGGTGCCGTAATGCTTCCTTTTTATTCTTGATTTTTGCTGCAGGTTGGGGAGTTCAGAGCGCATGCTGCAGAGTGGACAGCCAATGTCACTGCCGAGTTCAAGGAGACACGAAGGCGCCTGAGCGTGGAGATCTACGACAAGTTCCAGCGGGCCACCTCCATCAAAAGGAAGCTCTCTGCAGAGCTTGCCGTCAACCACAACCAAGACCTGACCCCCTGCAAGAGAACACTGTCAGTGAATCACCTGACCAGCGAGAAGGACCTCCTGCCAGCTCTGACAAAGACGGACAGCATTTACATGAATGGTTTGACGCCACACTGTGCAGCAGAAGAGATAGCCGTGATTGAGAACATTAAGTAGCCGTGGCTTTGGATCCCAGCCCTTGGGAAGCTCTTGGTTTAGACTAGCCATACACCATTTTTTTCCACCCTGTCGATGACCAGTGCTAGCAGCATTTTATATGTGTGCATGAGTTCCACAGAAAAACTACAGTCCCGAGTTACCATCGCATCTCTTCAGAGACACTAAGATGAATGGCACTGCTGTTTTCGAAAGATGCTGGAACAAGCAATGTTTTCTGCCTTTATCTGCCCAGACTATTTTTCACTTCTAATGTGCCATATGGCCTCACGAATGAATCTCACTTGTTTATGGTAACAATGTAGCTTTGAGGGATCAGTCCTTAAAATTTCAGGGTCTACCTTACTGAGCCTAGGAATGGACAATTTCTGGACTACAACACATTTGTAAATGGCAAGAAATTCTTATGCAGCCTTTTACCTAAGAAATTTTGGTCAGTGCCTTATCTTTTGAAGAACCAGAACCTCTACAGTTCCTGTAAAACTTTTGTTTGTTTGGGTTTTTTGCATGAGAAGTGTATTTCATTTAAGCCTTTCGTTCTTCTTGAAATGGTGGTGTTTCAAAGGTGTCTGTTGTGAAGATACCAACCAGCATGAATGAATGCCAAAACTCAACAATCATCAATTGATGTTCTTAGCTCCAAATTACAAGGCACTGCAGTTCCAAAAGTTGCAAACCTATCCCCCAGAAGCATTTTATTTTGCTCAGGTCTAGCTGATACTTCTTCATGCTGACTTGTAGGATTTGCAGACCCTTTTCAGGTCTTAGTTTTCCAAGCAGTGTTCAGCAGTTGTTTTTCTCTGCATCAGATGTACCAAAAAAATCTGCAGCTTATCTATCACTAAATTATATGGTAGATGACAAAAGCAAATAAAAATTACTATTTTGATGAGAGGCAGGGGGAGGCTTTAAATTGCTGTGTTCTAATAATCACATCCAAAAAAACAATGCAGAAGAATACAGTTATTTTTAATAAGCATAAACCTTCTGCCAGATATTTGGTATAAAAAGGATTCTTAATTTCCTTTTTAAGCCAAGTCACCTCAAAGGCTACATGATATTTTACCCGGGAATCCTGGTGGAGTGCTTTCCTGAATGTCACGTGGGCTGCCTGTGCCAGAGCTGTGGCTACTGTGGGAATGCAATTGAAACTGGTATCACTGTGACTTTCTACATTTCAAATAGAGATGGCTCTGAATATCAATGCAGGCATGAGGAAGAGCTGATAAATAGCACAATCTGAATACCTGATGATTGTTCAGACAGGATAGGCTGACAAGAAGCAGATCTAAACCAGACTGTGGGTTTTCTTTATTGGTTTTAAGAAAGCAAATTAATTTTATACCTTCTGTTTTCCTTATAGTTGTACATGAGATTCAGAAGAAATGCAGGATGGAATGGATAATTTTGCATTTTTTTCCTTATGTTAGTCTATTGTAACCTGGCTGTACATAAAATGAAAAGAACAGGCCTTAAAGAAAAATTTAGGCTCTGTAAATTAAAAAAGAATGGGACTTTGCTGATTGGGCATGATTCAAGTGGCAAATCTTACAGCATCTCTGACCATTAGATAACATGCAAGATATGAATGTTCATGTTTTTTGGATGCTTAGCTTGTTTTCTAATAAATATAAGTTAATATGTAAATTCAGTGTAAATATCAGTCAATTAACATTTACAGAGAGTACGCTTTTAAAACTAAGAAAGTTCCATGACACAGCACCGAGCAATGCTCTTATAACAAAGACCCTTGTCTCCCCAGCACAGTGTTCTGAATGTCCACATGGCAAGGGCTCTTCTTGCCATGTATAAACTGTGAATTGTAATGAAAAATAAAGTTTTTAATTAAAATAAGATTTCCTGAATCTCCTGCTTGCTACAACTGGAATGCTAAGGAATAATTTGTGAAACAGATTTTTATGCTTTCATTGGTTACAGAGTATAGCAGTTTGCCACCTGCTTTAATTTAAGCTGGTTTAGCAATAAAGGCTTGACTTACCCAGCACAGAAATTATTATTTTTTTTCCGTGATATTAAAAGCTATGCTCTTTGGTTGCCATACCTTAAGTTGTGTTTCTTGCTATTTTGTTTCAAAAACTTATCAGCATTCCCTTTTCTTCCATCATACGCTACAGAGCTTCTGGCAATGGCTCCATCCTTGCCCTGGGGGAGGTGCAGGGGGCTCTGCCCCTCTGTGCTGCTGGTGCTCCTGTGGTTGCTGGTTCCTTTCTGCAGAGTCTGTGAACAAGCAGCTCTAAGGACAAGTAGCCTTTCATACTGCAGCAGGTTTTTCTACAGTGAATATTTTACAGGGGCCTATTTAAATAGGTCTTGGCCAAGGGAATGAGAGCCCACACCAGCTTGGTGGTAAGTAAGGAAGACTGAGGTTTTTATATTGTTTCAATCTGATTTGTGTGGGGTGTGTTTTAGTGCCTTTTGTAACTGACTTTTCATAAAGGGACAGGTAATGTTCAAAGTTTATTGTCCTTGATTCCCTGAGATATCTTAGGTTAAAGCCTTGTATCCCTCTAACCAGCTTGTTTCCAGTTACCAACGTACAGAAGTGCTTGGCTTTGTGGTTTCCTTCATTTTAAAGAGTCTCAAGACCTGCTGAAAAGAGCAATTTTTTTGAGATCCTGGGACAATGTTTAAGATACAAGTGTGGATACTTAAACCTGTTCAGTTTTCATTTACTTTGGCTTTTGAATATGATCTCTGGGAAAAAAATCCCTGTTAACGTATATATATTTTTTTTCACTTTCATAATTATGATTTAAATTATCCTCCCTTATCAAAATAGATTTACCTGTGGGGAACAAAGCATAAAAAATAAAATCCTTTATTTGGAAGTTTAATAACTGCAGGAGAAAAGATGCCACAGTCCAGATGGTATAGGTAGGTAGAGTTATCATGATCCAAACATGACACGTCCAGTGTCATTACAGTTATTGGAAAATCTTTATGTCCCTCTCCACACACAGTGATAGACCGCAAAGGCTGAGGATGGCTCAGGTAATTTGTAATATTTGATGAACTCAAAGATTTTTCTTTTTATTCCCATAAGAGCAGATTTTTGTATTAAAAAACCCTGTCTTTCTTGCCTCTGGAAACTTAGCATAGCTCATTTTCCCTTTCAAATATGGAGCTACCCAAACATGAATTAGGATACATTTGTACCTTCTTTTCTGTCACCTATACATGGAAACATTTCAGACTGCTAATATGCTTGGTACTTCTGCAAACTTGTGAAATGGTAAGGGGCTGTTTTCTTTTATACTGAAAAAAAAAGGCATTGGGAAAATGCTCTGGATGTGAGACAAATTGTGGCACATAAGAATCTACAAAGACATGTGCCACCTGTCTTTATAGATTTATAGATTATTAATAGATTATTTTAATATGAACAATTTATTTCTCAGCATTACTGTAAAAACTTCATTATTAAAACCATATGAAATCTCTTGAAAGTGTAGCTAGAAGTGACCTGCATTGTCTACTGTTGGCTGTGATAATCTTTTTCTTTTTGCCTTCTTTGTCTTCTTTGGTGTTCTGTGCATGATAAAAGTGTCTATGTTGATGAAACCATCAATTTTTGGGTAGTCCCATGTGAGAGCCAGGGAGATCGAGTTGCAGAGAATTTGTACCATGCCCCATTCTTGCTTGAGTACCAGGGCAAGAACTTTCTTTGGCATCCCCTCCATGTGCTTTGTAGCCCCAAGCTGCCTCTCCCCTTTTTCTAATATTTTGGGAGCCTTGAGGTGCTACTGTCAGAGCAGCGGAAAGCATGGAAGGATCAAACCCAGAAGCTTGCAGAATCTCATGAGCATCCCAGCCATGTTTATCTCTCTCCACCTCTTCCTGATTCCATAGGAGGAAAGCTCGAGGGCAGCAGAAACCCACAGAAAAGATAAACCTCTAAAGTTTCCACCCTTGACCTGAGATGGACCTTCCTTATGTCACACTGTGAGACCAGGATGTCAGATGGGAGTTCTGTACATTTGCTTGGAGTTATTGCTCCTCCAGCATTTTTCCTGCACCAATGACCTCTAAAGACGAACAGAACACACTCTGCAGAAGAAGAAAGGAGGCTGCTCTACTTGGTCAAATCTACATGCACATCAAAAGTGGATATACTTTTATAACTAGGAGATTTTCCTATCAGAGAAACTACCCACAGTGTTGAAATACAGCAGTAATGCTTCTAATAAATTCCTGTCATACAGTTACGTGATAATTAACTTTTCTTTCCTACCCTGCAGTACTGTTTGAAAGGAAAGGATTTTATATATATGGAGAAATACACGTTATACACATTTTACATGACTTCTAGAGTTAATTATTTTCTCATTAAAAAAAAAAAACCCACCACTTTTTTTTTGTTTGTTTCTGTTGCCCTACAGATTTAAATGAAGAACAAAACCTTATAGTGAATAAAGTGTTCCTTTTGAGAAAAGTAGACAAGATGCTGACTTACTGGTATTGGAAAAAATCAGCTATTGAGCTACATGGAGATGAAAAATGTCAGCTTTTTCATTTGAACAAGCATTCTCTGCTTTGCCAAATTATTGTTACAATAGTAAAGAGCCTTTGTGAGAATCGATAAGCATCATTTTTTCGCACTTGGAAAACTTGAGTTTTGATTTTAGGCCATTGCTTACCATGCTTTTAGGAACTTTCAGAGGAATATATTGAATAAGCTTGTAAACGAGTGCATTGCTTATTGTAGAACAAGAAGTCCCTGTCATGCATAACAACTGATATAGTAGCATATGCAGCTTTATGTTCTGGACCCAGATTTGTGCCTTCAATATGTATTGACATTGTTGCATCTTCTTAAATTGTCTAAAAAACCCACTTTGGTATAATGACTATAGTTTCATGTAAACTCAATGATTTGAAAATATAGCTAAATTTTAAGTCATTATCTTAGAAAATCAATAAACTTCACAACTTTTTAAGAATTATAACAGTCTATCAGCCCTGGTGATGTAATAAATAATATCTTATTGATTGCCTGTTTTAGTTATTTCTGAATATTAGCTGTTTTCCTACCCTAGTTGCTGGAGACAGATAATTATGAAGAAGCAACTCACCTCCATGGTTTGTGATCAATTCACAATGACTAGGCTGCTGATATTAGAACTCCTAGTGGTTAAAACTGAGGTATTATGTTCTGCCTGCATTGTTACTAATTATTATTAATAGATTCATTGAATTCTCTGGGTGCACTGATGTTTCTGGGAATGTCACAAGAGCGTTTATATAGACCTCTCTAGTTTGACTTTGGCAAACAAGTGTTCTTAGTGAGAAACTCCTTTAGAAGAATTGACTGTGTTGATTCAATTGTTAATAATAGCTAATTCTCAAGACTAAGTATATGCAGCCAGATCTTCATCCTCCAGAGGAAGGCATATAACAGAGATCCTGATGGGAATGTACTATTTGCCATTTGTAATAACATAATAACAATATTATATAACATAATAACAATATATATAAATAACATAAATAACAATATTCTTCAGAAGATAGTCAACTGCCTGAAATAACTCCTTAAACAGCAGTTTAGTGTTAGCTCCATTTCTTTTTCTTTCACTATTAATTTGATCCTTTATCCTCAGGGTGTTCTGAGAAGTTCTGCTGAAGTAATACACTTGCTGTGAAAGATGTATTTTAGTCTTGTTTGGGTCAGGGGATACTGAGACAAACTTTCCTGAGTGACTAGAAAAGTGAACAGATATGTTGAAAACTTTCTTATGGGAATATGAGAGAATACATTACTGTACTGATGATTTTGACTTTTATAGCAGTGACAGGTCTGCTTCTGTTTTGTTTGGATTTTGCTTTTTCTGCAAAATTATAGTATTCAGAGTTCATGCACTCAAGCATGCAAAGCCCACTAGATCTGGTAGGAAATGTGACAAAGAGAGGTTCTGCTTTAACTATCCCAGTTGTGGTTAGCATACCCTTCTCTGTAATATATTGGCATTCAGAACCATTTGTCACTTTACTTGTTCTGTAGCAGAAGAGAAGGGATTTACAGATTTGAAGGCATCATGTTGCACATTTGGACAGAATAATAGCCCAAGAGTTGCAGGGTTGGCCCTTCTGAACTGCAGACTGATAAGTCACAAAGTCTGAATGTTTTTTTAATAGAGAATACCACAGTAGTTTGTAGCAAAAAGGAACATAAAAAATTAGGCTCTGCTGTGAGAAATGAAAGTGGGAGTAACGTGTCATGTACTTTTGTTCTTCATAAAGTGGAGGTGGTACAGACACAAAGACCTTTTCATTTCTCAGTGTCCTCAGGGACTGTCAGGAGAGAGTCAGAGTGTAGCCTGTGTTATATCACTGTGCTCTTGCTCTTTTGCAAGCTCTGAACGTGCCCTAGCTGTAGAGGTACTGTCCCTTCCTGAGTGCCACTTGGCTGGCAGCGGTGGGGTGGCTTGACAGGGGTTCACTTTCTCCTGCTCATATAACACAGGTGGAGTAAGAAGAGATGGGTTTTGCTGTTCAGGAACAGCTTGCAGTCCTCTGGAAAGAGGCACACCTAAATGCTGGACTAATTTCACTTCAGCTAATATGAAGTCCTTAAAACTGTTTTATGAAGAGAAATGTTTTTGGAAAAATGGGTTCCTATTTGCCCTACCAAGATCAGAGCAGAGGCTGCAGTTTTGTTTTATCACTGCAGCTGCATGCTGCTTTTGAGCTTGGCTTGTCTCTAAATGAGCCAGACTAGCACAGAATTAGCACTGGAAGTGGTTTCTGCATGTGTAGGCAGAAAATACGAGAGAACAGTTCCTTGAGAATTAGAAATGAAAACGTTCCTCCAAATTCAGGCTGCTGGTTGGTGATCATGGAATCAGGTTTAGAAAGGAAACTTTTATTGTCAGTATAGAAGGGCTGCATTTGCACATTGCTCCATGCTTACTGTCCTTTAACAGAGCTGCCTGCTCCAAGAGTAAAGGATTACAAAGGAGAACATGTAAAGCCCTTAACTATCACTGTGCTCCAAGAGCACATCATAAACCTTCCTTCCTTTTTTATTACAAATCCAAAGACAGTTTCCTGTACAGAAAAAGCAGAGTGCAGAAATGCACCACTAGCTACAAAGATAAATCAGGATATTTTCCTTTTGTTCTTTTTGTTGTTGTTTCTGTTTATGTCTGTGGGCTAGAGTTAAAAGACTTCATGCATTTTAATGTGGCACCTTGCATAATAAATGTAACTCATCGAGACAAATTTATATGCTGTTTGCCTCTGATTTGCACATTTCGGTCCTATTAGAAGTTCAAAAACGTTCTCCAGTGTAGGTGAAAAAGGACTATTTGTGAAAAACATACGTGAGAAATGGTTAAGAAGGAATAAGCATCTGACTAGTGTTTCCCCAGTTAATATGCCAGAAATTTTGAAAAAAATATATGTTGCTGTGGAGACCATGGCATGATGTGATGCTTGAAGAGGACATGACAACGTGCAGGTCAGCATGGGGTTGCCATGTCTTGCAGTGCCTGAGAGCTGTTGGAATTGCATGCAAGAAGCATAAAGCTGCTTTCCTACTTCTTCCAGCATGTCTGCCTCTCAGTTTTGTAATTTAGCAGCAAAAAAACCCCTTTTTTGAAGCCAGTTGGAAGAAGAGGAAGACAGGGGATACTAACCTGAACAATGGGGAAAGCTGTGGTGATTATATCAAGTTCTCAAGTGTCCTTTTCTCCACCTATGCTATTTGGGAGCTGTGTGAGAGACATACCTTGACAATTGAAATTCTGTCTCATCTCTGCAGATATATAGTTTGGATTTGAAACTGTCTGTAAGCCTCCAATAACTCAGAAATAAAGAAACCAAAAATGATTTCAAAGAAGTAATAGCAATTTTTTGGAGACAGTTATTTTCTTGGGGGCTTTTGATGGTCTGTCTGTAGTTGAGCTGTACCTGAGGTAAGGGATTATAACAAATTGGCATGAAAAATCAGGGTTCTCTAAAGTCAGGTCCTTTGCACCTGACTTTGTATTCCTTTGAAGTCTTACAAATAATGATAAAAACCAGAATTAAAAATCACTAGCCTGAAAATTCCTTACAAAAATCCTCAAACAACAAAACCCAAACCCAAAACAGTCTCGGCAAATTAATTCTTTCCTCAGTATTTTCCAGCCATATCCCCCCACTATAATGTGACTTCTTCTATCTTTTCCTTTTTCCCATTTTATTTTACATTTTTTGTCTTGTTGAGCAGTCAGAGAGGAGTTTGAGAGTTAAGTTTGTGTACTCAATTCCAGTTTGGGGCTTACTCAGGGAGCAACAAGATTAACTTCTTTAACACAGGTAACAGTTGCATTGGGATGTCTCTTTAAAAAAATAAAACCAAAAACAATCAACCAAGCAAAAAACATAACATGGAAATAATTCTGGATATGGTTTTTTTTTTTATTGTTGCAGATTATAGAATGACAGCATATTCTGAGTTGGAAGGGATGCACAAGGATCATCAACGCCATCTCTTAAATGGTGTTCTGTCTGGGGATTGAGCCCACAACTCTGTGTGTTACAAGCACCATGGTTTAACAAACTGAGCTGATCTCGGGGTCTGAATTCCAGCGCATTGTTCTCTTTGTGCTGGAGAGAAACTCTCTACAAGTATTTTATCCCCTTTTCTTCAATCTCTAAAAAATTCCCTTTTACAGTGGTAAAAAGACAGAGTCCTTTATGGCTGCTGGCATGTCCAGAGCAAATTTGTTGTGGTCACTCGTTTTGTTTTGTTTCTATTTTGCTGAGATATTCCATATCTCTCTGTATCCTTTTCTTGTTCTGGGATTTGGAGACATGGGTCACATCTTTTCTCTCTGCTCTACTCTGCCCTGCCCAAAGAGCTTCTTTCTTCATGGCTGTTTCATACTGTAGAAATGCAGATTCATGATGTGATCATACAGTTATCTTTTCACTGGCTTAGGTACCAAAATGTCTCATTTCTCTCTTGTGGCAAGACAAATGAGTCATCTTGAATAACCTCACCCTGTAGACTGCCAGGAACTTCTCACATTCCCTTGATTCCTTGGTTTGTTTATTGCCTTGGACATCTAGTGAAGTGCAGGGTGACTCTGAAAAAAGGAAAATTGTTGCTTATAGAAGAAATATTTTTGAATGAGGATGTTTAAAATGCTGTGTGTTCATGCAATTAGGATGATGCAATAATTCTTAACTAATGCATTTACTGGGAATGATTTCTGCTGATATAATAAATAAATAGTAGTGACACGTATGGGAACCACAGATAAGTAAGTAAATTTTGTTTGTAAGTTTTTTTGAGAGCACTCAAAACATCTGTCAAGTCATCATAATGACAGGCATGTAAAATTAAAACCAGCACTTGGGGTTTGGACTTCTCCCCTGAGCAGAACTGCTGGCTCACTGCAGCTTCCTAGTGTTAGGCTGAAAATCAGCACTCATTAGAAATCCTGATTTTTCTTCAGAAGAGGCAACCCTTTGAGTACAGACTCCTGGAAAGAGCATGAAGGGGAATAGACTGTGGATCCATGCTTTAGGCTGGAGCAATGCTTACCTCCATATTCCCTTTCATGGGAGATGACAGTAATTATTAATTTACTAAAAGCTATGCTGCCAAATTTCAGTAAAATGCTGGACATGAATCTACTTTGATACATGAGGTAGCCAGATTGGTGGAGTGCTTTAGGGGTGAAAAATCTGAGTCCATTGGCAGGTACATGAAATAAAAAAATATACAAGAGAAAATATAAAAGAAGAGTCTTGCTTTGAGTGTTTGCCTCCAAGAAGCAAAAGCCCAGGAGTCAGACTCCTGTTTTTCATGTCAATAAGCTGTCAGTAAAGGCAACATGAGAGCCTTCTCACAAGAAGCAGCTATTTAAATGAATGTCTTTCCATCTGAGCAGAATATGAGGCCACAATCTCATCTCTATACCTCTTTGACTAACTCTGTTCCCCAGCCTCCTCCTGGAATAGGGTAAAACAGAGTAGTTCCTACCCAAAGGAACTGAAGGATTGGACAAAAAAGTAGGAACACAATGTTTGTGTAGAATTTCAATGCTGTGTGCCTCCTCGGGGTTCTAAAATTTCGATGAAGTGTGTTGTTAAAACATGTTTTATCCCCTTTCTTTGATCCTGTTTTTGAAATTATGTTATTGTGTAGTTTCTGAATAAGGGCAATACCAACAAAAGTATTTTCTTGCACTTCTCGCTTGCTTCCTGCAGTTGAGCCTTGCATATAAATATCACAACTGCTTCTGCTCCAATAACCCACAGAGAGATATTGTCTTCAGAAAAAATGGGAGAGTGAGGACACTGCAGGAAAGACTTGGCTCTAAAGCAACACCAAGGCTTTATAATTGCAAAAGCACAATTTATGCAGTGAGTGGGAGCTTAATACAGGTGCAATTAAGTGTAATGACATCACTAATCTGCATGAACGTTCATTCAGATTGGCAATCAAATCTACAAACCCAAGTCATTTTCAGGTCCATGGGGGTCTGCAGCCACCTCAGCTCACTGTCCCTGTAGCTGAGCCGCAGAAGGGCCAAAAGCTGCTGTGGACATCTGCAGGCAATCCCTGTGGTGATGAGGGGCAGGCACTGAACTGCAGCTGTCCTAAGCTGTGCAACCTCTGTTCCTTTTAGAGCTCTTCTGCTGGCTCTGCACTGGAAAGATGCACACTGTGTATCACAGTGACAAACATTAATTCAGGCTGGGAGTAGAAAAGTCGCTTTACTGTGGCACCTCAAATCACCTAAGCTTCTGGGAGATTTGCTGGTTCAACTGGCAAATTTCTGAATGAGTGACAGTGAATGAGTGACAGTCCTGAGCTGTCTGGAGGTGAGGGAACAGCTGCCTCAATGTTCTTTTGAGGTTCTTCATTCTGCAGAGCAGCCAAAACAACTAAAGATGCTTTTTCCACCCAAGGGAGTGCTTGCCCCATCTTTGTCACTCTTGGTTTATTCCATATGTAGGAGGATAGATAGGCTGACAGATGAGGTTTGGGGGTTTTTTTAATAAATTAAGTTCAGAAAAGGAAGTGGATAAAGAGGAGGAACTCAGCTTTATCTTCATCCTTCTCCTATGTCACTCCTCATGCCACCTGAAAATCTTGTCAAAGCCTTCAAGCCCTAGAGGAAAAAAATGGTCATGGTATCACCTAAAAGGTCATGGTATCAGTCTAAAAGAAAAAACACCCACCCTGAGAAAATATTTTCTAAGGCAATCTTTATGTATCTAAGACTCATAAAGGAAAGGACGCAGTATGTCTAAATTTTGCTTTGCGAGTCACATGGAGATGAAGAGCACAAGACATGAGGCTGGAATATCATGTGGTGGGACTGATCCATGTAGTCCTGTCCCATTTTTGAGTGACCTCTGTGCAGCTAAATTCTTAGAGTATGTAAAAGTACCTGTCAACTACTGGGTTGGTTTTTCTGTGGAATAAAATATACAGTTAATTAGCATACATTAGAATAACTTTTAGCCCTCATTTTTATTATATTAAAGAACATTTTCATTCCAATTCATAAGTCCTCAAGTTTAAAAGATCAAGCTTGACATAAATAAATCTGAAATGACAGAGACCTCTGATCAAATGAGGGAATGCTAAGCTTTTCAGCTAACATGAAAGACTAATTACTGAAGTGAGACTTAATAATTGATGCCTTCATTCAGTATAGCTCTGAGATTCAGGTCCAATAAAGAATTTATGTACCTAAAAATAGTAAATACAGAACCTAATTTTCCATCATTTTGTCCCCAGATAGGGACCCAGAACCCTGTGCATATAACTGAGGCCTTAGAGCAACAAAGCAGTCAAGAAAATTTCTCAGATCATCAGATGGGGGCTAAGCTTGATGCCCTCAGCCTGACCACAATTAGCCAGGCTAAATGTAACTCGGTTGATGATGCAGGGATGTGGCAGTGAGGGGTGGCTGAGCAGCAACTCAGCTCTCCTGCCGTCTGATAAGAAGCATCAGGGTTTGCTAAATTGCCATTTCCTTTAGCTCTCCATTTAATCCTCATGTCTAGACCTGGTTTAAACAATAAAAATGTCAAAAAAACAGAAGGAAGCCTTATATTCAAGACGTGTCTGCAGATGCTGGGACATGCTTCTTCACAGTCCTTGAACTAATGTGTTACTGGGGCTTTTGTCCCCTCAAAGCACTTCGTAGGACTTTTTACTGTGCAGTCAGAGAAGGCTGAAGTGGGTTTTGCTACTGCCCCTTTTTACACAGTAGCTCTTAGCCTGGAGCTCTCTGGGAGTTTGAACTTCATTAGCTGGAGTAGATGAGTTCATACATCCCTGAAGGGATGCTGAACCATGGGGCAACAGGTCAGACCATGAAGGCAGGACTTTTACTTCTGCTTGAAACTGAAGTGGAGGATGGCAAAGGATGGAGCTGAGGGGTTGGAGGCCCTGCAGCTCAGGTGCAAGGTAGTGAGCACTATTGCTGAGCACTATTGCTGACTCACTGCCCATGTAAAGCAAAGTGATGGAGAGTTAGCCAGCTCTCGGGGCAGAGATGGGCAGACAGAGTCTCCAGCCTGGGAGACATCTCTGGGTACCAGCTTAAGGAGTCAGGCTGCAACTGGAAAATTGCCTAAACCCAAAAATGCAGTTCTCTGGGATGGAAAGGATTGACCCAAGTCTTCTGGTAAAACATGGTGGAATTGGGACCTGCAGCAAGGTGTTGTTTGTCTTCAACAGCCTCTGCCCTGGCAGCTGTGGTGGGGGAGGTGACACCAGGTGCTGCAGGTTTTTGTGATGGTAGAGGTGATATCAAGGGGTGAGAGTGGCTGTGGTGGTGAGGTCTTTTGGTCACTTGGTTGCATGGAGAGCCTGAGCCTGCACAGGGAAGTGTGAGGATTTGAAAAGCCCTTGGATCCTCACTGATGCATCCTGACGAAGCGTGGTGAGTGAGCTAAAACGAAGGGGGAGGGCTGTCTGTGGTCACTTGCTCCTGTTTTGAGAGGGCACTGACTTCAGGCCATGTTGGAGAAAAGGAAGGAAGGTCTGTCTTGACTATTGATGTTTTGCTTCAGTTTTTCTGTTTGCTGCTTTCTTGGTTTTGTTTTGAATAGATGGATGAGGGTTTGCTGCTGTTTTGCTTCCCACTAAGATTGCCTGTGACTGGAGCGACTGTAGGTTTATGTGGCTGCCAAGTAGAGGGGCCTCTCCAGAGGTGGACTGCAGCCAGGTGGGGAATCAAGGGACAGGCGGCAGGGAGTTATACTGCTCCACAATTCAAGAAACTAATATTTTCTAACACACCATCTTGCTGCTTTTCTCCCACCCTAGAAGTGAGAATTTTGTTAAGTCTGATGTTCCTTTGTACTTGAGCCAAGTTAGTGATGCCTGCTGCAGAAAATATTATGACTGGTGGTGACAAGTTAATATTCTTCCTACAATTATGGCATTCCTGGAGAGCTATAGGAAATGTCCCAATGATATTAAGTAAACTAGATAGTAGGGAATCCAGCAGCAACCCTGCTAGAGAGAGAGGAATTGAGCAGAAGCAGCACATTAATCAAATGCTTAGGGGAAAAGAAAATGTGCTGTGAAAAATCAGATGAGTTGCTTGTTACTGTTCTTCATGGTTTTTATGTTGATAGCTTACTGAAAAAAATGCTTTTTCAAGTTTATTGCTGAAGGTTACTTAATGAATGTGGGGTTTGGCAAATATAATTGCAATGACAAAGTAATTATCAGTGTGTGCTACTGCTTCTCAGGAGTCAAACAAGTCCACATTTTAGTCCATTTTCCTAAAGGAACTAGTCCTTTGTGTGTTAGCTTTTCTTTAAGTTCCCTCTTTGGCCCTTTGTTTTCTGTTCTCTTTTGTCTTTGATCCCAATTCATCTGAACTGATACAGTGTGAAGAATGATACCTAAAAACACATCATTATTCCCAATCTTATTTTTGTGTGTCTGTTCGCATGTTTTGCTTTTTGGGTTTTCAGGGGAGATTTTTTTTATGGTTTCATGTGCGCGTTTGTTTTCTAAATAAATAAAAACTGTAGGGCTGTCAGGTGAATTTATCAAACTAGGAAAAGCTAATTGTGGTTTTGAAATAATGGCACTGGGTTTGGGTATACAGAAACAATAACTGAGATAATTCAGGAAAAATCACCACAAACAACCAAAATATTAGATGGCTTTGCTCTGGCTTTTAAAACCACCACACTGCAAGCCTCCGTTTTTAGACTGTGGTGGGCTGTCTCTGGCTGAGTGCCCAGTGCCTACCAAATTTGCTCTATCCCACTCCTCCCAAGCTGGACAGGGGAGAGAAAGCATGCTGAAAGGCTTGTGGGTCAAGATAAAGAAGGACAGGGAGGGATCAGTCTGAAATTACTGTCACAGGCAAAACAGACTCAAGGGAAAATTCATGTAATTTATTGCCAATCAAATTGGAGCAGAATAATGTGAAATAAAAAGCTGAGCCTTAAAACACCTGTGTCTCCCTTCTACTGGCCCCAACCTTCTCAGAAGATCAGCCTTGCTGATTTTCTCTACCTTCTCCCCACCAATGTCTCTGCAGAATGGGGATGGTGATCAGTTCATCACTCCTTCTCTCTGCTGCACTTTCCTCCTCAGGAGGAGTACTGAGTACTCCTCCCACTCTTCCCCTGCTCCACAAGACACAGTCCTCCACAAACTTCTCCAGCATGTGTCATTCCCACAGGCTGCAGTTCTTCATGAACTGCTCCAGTGTGGGTCCCTTCCACAGGGTCCAGTCCTTCAGGAACAGGCTGCTCCTCTGTGGGTCTCCCACAGAGTCATAAGTCCTGCCAGAAAACCTGCTTTAAAACAGGCTTTCCGCTGGGTTACAGCCTTCTTTCAGGCATCCACTTGCTCCAGAGTGGGACTCCTGCATGGGCTGCAGGTAGAGGTCTCCTCTTCCAGGGACCTTCATGGGCTGCAGGGACACAGCTGCCTCACCATGGTCTTCATCATCTGAATCTCTCCTCTGGTGCCTGGAGCACCTCCTCCCCCTCCTTCACTGACCTCAGTGTTGGCAGGTCTGTTCCTCTCATTTATCCTCACTCCTGTCTCCAGCTGCAGTTGGTGTTGCACAGGTTTTTTTCCCTCCCTTCCTAAATACATAATCTCCAAAATGCCACTGCCATTGCTGACAGGCTCAGCCTTGGACCTGACTGACTGTGTGGGACACAGGGCAAGCTCTTAGAAACTTCTCACTGAGGCCACCCCTTGTAGCCTCCCTGCTACTGAAACCTTGCCTTGAAAACCCAATAATAAACTCCCTTAATATAGAGATTTAGTGTCTGAAACTTCCCCACAAACAACTGTTGTTTATCACTTTTTTCTTCTGTGTTGGTTTAGTCCCCTGGTTCTGTCCCACATCCCTGGAAGGATAGGGAAGGCCTCCTCACACCCAGAGCACACCAGCTCTCACTTTCATGTTTGCATGAAGGTTCCAGTCCTGGCTTTGGATCACCCGTTTATTGACATTGATGCCTAGGTATGGCAATAGGACACAGGAAGCCATGTGCAGGAGACCACAGTGTCTGGAATCAAGGGCTTTTGGATGGCCATGCAGGATGTCAGCTGAGATACTGTGGGCAAATAGAGTTAGAAATGTTTTGTTTACTTTTCCTGCAGAGAAATGGATTAAAGAACAAGGTTGCCAGGTTCTGGTTTGCATCTGCCAGACGCTTGTGTGCTTGATTATAATATCTTCCTTTTTGCATTGGGGAGAAATAGACACTTCCTCCTCCCTTTATTCTATCCTGCCTCAGCCTGATTCCACTCTGGTGCTCTCTTTGTACTCACTACACTGTAGTTCGATGTGGGGGCTGCATATGCACCCCTCTAGCCCAAGGCAGATCTCTCTCTGAGTCTCCCTCTGTGCAAAGCAGTCTGCTTGGGCACGTGTATGAGCAAGCTTCATCCCTGGCACAAGCAGAAGAGCCAGGAGTTGTGGGAATGCCCTTGGAGAGGCTGTGAATTATTTGTGAGTGTGTCACCCACTGGCAACTTCACATTTATGTCGACTTGCTAAGTATTTCTGAGGTCACTCCTTGCTGATTGTCTGACCACATTCTTATCTCTGCCTGTAGAGGTTTGTAAGAAATCTTGCATTTTTGCATGAATGAAATAAGAATTGAAGCCTGTCTCTGAAAGTGCTGGAAGAGGCATCAGACCAAGAACTAAAAGAATGGCCTGTGCCCAAAAAGAAGTATGCTGCTGCCAGGTTGCTGTTCCCAAACGTAAAATTGAGAAATTAGGTTGTGACTGTGCTGGCAAGACCACAGCACAGATGACTCCTTGGTGAAAGATCACAACAGGAGGCATGTGGCAAGAAATTCTTTTCCATGACAGCTGAAAACAAGCAGTTCCCCACCCTCCCTGTCTTTTTCTTTCTTCTTCACCTCCTTCTTTTCCTTCTTCACTTCTTTTTTCTTTCTTTTTTCTTTCTTCCTTTTTTTCCTTCTTCCTTTTTTTCCTTCTTTCTTTTTTCACCTTCCTTCCACGTTCCTTTTGCCTTCTTTCTTTTTAATTTTTGTTCATTTCTATATCCCTCTCTCCCCTTACCAGGAAAACCATTGAATAGTAAATTTTACTGGGTTTTGTGGCATGGTGCTTTCCTCTCATTCCAGAGAGGACCATTCCAGGGCAGATGTAAGATGCTTGATTGTACCACTGAGTCACTGTCACATGCCAATATCTCTTCTGCATTTCATCAAAAGCATCTTAAACTATCTTGCTTATCAGAAATAAGCAAGTATTTTAAAAATATTTAGAAACTTAACAGTTGCGTATATGTTTCTTTGGTAAATTTTAGAAGATAAGTTAAAAAAAGGTAAAACTATTTGGTTGAGGTTAGAATAGCTTAATGATTGAAATAAAGTAAAATATAGTAATAATAATGGAAAGGAGATAAAGAGAGTAATAAAACTCGAGAGAGAAAAGTGGGGCACAGCCCAGTTGCTCACCACCCCCTGACTGATGCCCAGTCTGTCCCCAAAAAGTAATCCTGGCCAACTTCCTCCAGTTTTTATACTGGGACTGTCTCACAAATGAGCAGTTAGACTGCCTAAAGAATCACCATCAAAAATATTGGCAAAAAGCGGGTTCTAATATGAATTTATGAATCAACAGCAAGGCTCACTCTAATACTTACAACATAGAGGAAGGACACATAAGAAAATTGAATTAGAATTGATTTGGAATGATTTACATGAGGACCAGGGATGCAAGAAGGAAAGGGTGCAAAGAATATGGGTACAAAAAGATAAAGGTGCAAAAGGGTTTATCAGTGAATTTAAAATTTAAAAAAAAAAAAATCTATAGGATTTGCTACAATTTTAACTATGACTCCATTAAAGATTCACAATAACAACACTCATACCATAATCAATTCCTAGGCAGAGAGGTGTGTACACATCTATATAAAGGCACCTATCCAAGACTCCCCTAGGCTTCAGGGAATTCTCACATCCAATCCCTTGGTGTTTTCACCAGGCATGAGCTGCACTTGGAGGAGTCTGTGTCACAGGGTTATCAGTCTATGCCTCGTTGTCAGTGATGGTCCTTTGAGTGTGACAGACTTGAGGACTCCCAGATTCTGAGAGGTGTTCCAGGCAGGGGGAGGTGCTGGCACAGCCATCTGAAATCCAGGAGAGCTCCACGGGCCTCATTTAGGACTGCTGTTCATAAGATTGCAAGATGATTAGCTTCAGCCATCAGTAAGTTTCCATCCTGACAATATCCCAAGTTGGGAACTACTGGAAACAATGGTCCTGTTTCACTTGGGCTATGATTTGGGTAGAGAATGTCCCAAGGCTGTCTGGGGAAAACTGATTATCCTTTGTTCTCCACCTTGGTCAGGCAGCTGATGTTCCTGTTATGGTCAGGGTTGTTTCCTGCACTACCTGTATCCTCCAGGAGCTCCTTGTAACGGGCAGGGATGCCTTGCTGCCCAGCTGATCTGGTAAAGGGGCATTTCAGTGCTTAAATGGTTCAGTCAAGGCCTGCCAGGGGCTCCTGTAGTGCAGGCATGGGGAGAAGGATGACCACCACAGCATGACATTCTATGGAATGGAATATCCCCTGGGTGAATTGGGTTGCTGGCAGAGCATGGGAAAATAAAAACTCCTTGATTTATACTATTTCAACAAGTATTTTAGGCACTATTTTTTATCGTTACTCAGCAACAACTAAACCATCAGTATGTTAGCAGCATTATTCTCGTCCTAAATCCAAACCACAGCACTGCACCAGCTACTAAGAAGAAAATTAACTCTATCCCAGCGGAAACCAGGACACACATATTAGGCTTAATATGTAGTCAAACTACTGGCAAGCAGGACTTCAAAATTAAATCAAGAATGTTTAGAATAGGATATGCAGAGCTGTGCTGTGTAAAGAAATTAAACTGTATGGTGACTCTGTCCTTCTGTAGCAGTGACCTGAGGAAACCCCCATCTTCAACTTTCTGATATCCAGAGGGCTGCTTTCTCCCCAGTCCTGTATGTCCAGTTAAATGTTTTTAGACTGTGTAGTCATATAGAGCATAGTTTTAGAATTAAGTGAATTGAATTTCTGCATATTACTTGAACAGCCTTATTGGCAAATCCTTCAGCAGGGTCAGGCTAAACAATGAAACCTGAATTTTTGAACTTGGTGACTCTGGCAGTTAATGACTTTGGGATTCCAAGCAGCAGGTTCTAGCACTAAAAGGTGCATTGTAAAAAAGATTTTAGTTTATTTTCAAGTTGTGCTGTAATCTTGACACTAATGAAGAAAAAGAGGGGTGGATTTTGAGCACATGCACTCTTTTCCCTTGGTTTTTGATTATGTGTAAGGGTTTTAGCATCTCAGGATAAAAATAAAGCAGTGTTCAGGCCAGCTCTGAAGGATGTTAGCACATTTAAAGATAAAATATTTGTCAGGAGAAGAGAATAAAAGAGGAAACACCACCAGCAAAATGGCCATATGGTCTCAATAACAGTACAGCTCCAAAAGCAGCTGCAGCTGGTTTAAGTGTCTCTGCTTTACACTGGCTCTAACAGTAACTAGAATTCAGTGTGACTGAACTAAGAGGGTAATTGTACTTTAATAGGAAAATGTAACAATATACTAACAGGCTGGGGTTTGAAGCAACCATTGGATTTTCAGCAATCTCCCTAAATGTAGCTTTATGTAGTTCTGCCAATAGCAAAGAGGGTATTAAAGATTGAAATACTGAAGCTTTTAGTAAACAACATCCTCTTTGGTCTATTCATTTTCCAAACTATATCCAACTAATTCTTTATTTGTATAACCTGAAGCTTGGCAGAGTTTCATCCAAACCTCAGTGACACTGTTAAGCTCTGGAATAACTATCCTGTTGAACTCACTACAAGTACTAACGAAAACTGCAAACCTATTCATCTTGCTGCTGTCTTGGCATGCTGAGTCTGGTTTCCAATTTTTGTCTTTATTAGCTTAGGTAGACAAGTTGGTAGGAATTAAATGTGAGATGAGATACATAATGCATTTCTGGGTATTCAAAAGTGCTGATAAAATCTCTTATGGATTATGTGGATCAAATGTCAATAGGTGCCAGACATCTTTCATGTCTCTGAGCTTTACATCAGACTTTTGGAAATGTCTTTGAGAAATCTGCAACTTCGTTTGGAGCTACTTTTAGGTTAACCAGTGTTGCAGCCATGGAGCCTGTGAGGCCTCCCTGGCGGTCAGTGGCCTAAGATAAGAAAATGCAAGTCATGATGAATGGTCAAAAAGAAACCCCTTGGCACCCTCGGACCCCTCTTATCTCTTTGTAAGACCATAGGTCATTTTGTACCCCAACTCACTCTATTGGTCCACTTTTCAAAACCCCTCCACCCTATATAAACCCTGAATCTTGCCCTGCTAAGGCAGAAGAGCTGTCCCTGGAACCCTCCGAAGAGAATGCCAATAAAGACACCATCTGAGGAACTTCACACGGCTCTTCTCCTCTCTCTCCCTGTGTCTGCCAGGGCACTTAGCAAGCAAAAGCTGAATGTCACTGCGAGCTGAAATTCACTGCTGAGAGCTGAATTCACTGATAGCTGCTTGCTAAGTTTGCCTGAGGCTGGATACCTCGCCGAAGCATCAGGTTGAGTGGTTCCTAACAGTACCATTCTATCCGGGACTCCTACGGCCAGGATTGGACGATCCTGAGTTTCCAGACCTCCATAAACCAGTACCAGAAGAGGACTCTTGAAAAGCAGCAGTCCATTTGCCTGCAAGTGATACCTTTATTCACCACTTTTCTCAAACTGAAATGACAGATGCTTGGATGGAGCATTAACTAGAGAAATATCTGATCATTTCACCCTACCATTATAGATTAGATTAAAAGAAACCCAAACTATGGTTATAAACAGTCACTTCTTTCTTCCTGGTCTTAATTTTGTTGTTTCTGAATGATGTGAAAATACCTAGATTCATTGGTAATTTTTTTTTTGTGGGGAAAACTCTTGGCTCCACTAAATCTGTTTGGCCTCTGGATCTTATTTGTAGCTGTCAGGGGGAATTTTGCAGCTAGAAGAGAGAACAAATCTGTCCATGGGACATCCACAGCTGAAGCAAGTGACTAGAGAGACAGTCAAACCTTATCCTGTGCCTTAGTGCTTTTGGAGCTATTTTCTAGAAACACTGAAACATTTCTGAATACAGAAGTACTGGAATACAGAACACTGATTACAGAAATTTAACTGTTATATTATTTTTCTCAGTCTTCCCTACCCGAAGAGAAGACTCTTTAAAAATTAAGGACTATGCAAAGAATACTTTAGGTTTAGTACAGCTGATCTGAGGATGCCAAACATTTCAAGCAGAAGTTTTATACCTCTGAAATTACCACCAAAATTTCTCTTAATGATGTGATTGAACATAAATCTTGTGTCTACACCTCTTAGTCCCTTACTAAGAAGAGATCCTCAAGACAGGAAAGACAAAGACATTGGTGTTTGGGAACAGGAGTACTGTTCTGTGATCTACTGCTGTCTGTAGTGTTTTGGAAATGGAAAATGCATTATTATTATTATTATTGTTGTTGTTATTATTATCATCATCATCATCATCAGGGATGTTATATGTTGGTTGCTCAAGGTTCATTTGAGTGGGGAGAAGATGGAGTTGAAATCCCCTGGAATTAATAAATAATGTGGATTTTTTTTTCAAAGTTCTTTGCTGTTTCAGTATTTTCTGAGGGGTAGGACAACACAGAAAGCTTCCAGCCTGTCTGTGCTATTCTTGCCCTCTGGATGAAATGAGGTTTTTCATCTCTTTTAATATCAGTATTCTGTCAGGGTAGAAACTACAAGTATTCTTCAAACTTGCTTTTTATTTTTTGAATCTTCAACTCCTTCCAGGAGGGAACGGTAATGTAAATGTGTAGGCACCTGTTTGATCTGGAAGGTAGCCTGGGTAATTGTTGAGAGTTGAATCATGTTTCCAGTGCTTCTGGACATAGCCAGCCTAAAAATATGTCCTCTCTTTGCAAAACCTGAAACAACACAAAAGATCTTGCAATAGAAAACCAATTCTGTTGTCAAACAACACAAAATTAGGATTTTTTGTTTTCTTTCTAATGACCAATACTCCTTAATATGTTTTCATAGTTCTATCTTCAGCCATTTGTAGCTGGGTTTGGTTTGCTGTTGTAGTAGCAAAGAATCTCCATGCTCAGGTTGTGTTGCAAATAGAGGTGTCATTCTACAGCTTGGTCTAAGCCTGCCAAACTTGTCTTATTTGAAAATCATTCTGAAGTGACAATGGGTTTTTGTTGACTGGTTTTGCTTTTGTATTAATGTCAAGATATTATCCTTTGAACCAAAGAGGTAGAAGTTCAGCTGAGAATATGTGCTTTTCTCTGGATAATGGGTGGCATGTCTGTTTTAATCAAGGATAAAGCCCAGAACATATGTGGTCTTTTAGAAAGGTTAAGAGAGTTTTGATGCCTGTATTTTTTTTTCTTTTTGCTTGAGGTATTTTCCCTGACAATTAAAAAAATAAGTTTGGAGAACATTTTTGTTTCCATTGAGATGGGAAATAATTTGCTGCCTCCTAATGATCATCTCTGACTAAACTTAGGGACTTTATGTCACTGGATTTACCAATTCAGTGTCTGATTCTGCTTTTAATTTAGTTGTAGGGACAAGCTGTACAATTTAAATTTGTGGTTTTATTTTTATATTTATAGTTGGTAATGTTAAGAGCTGGATTCTCCAAGGATATGCAGGCTTTTTCTTTGTCATTTTAAGTCTAAATTTAATTACTGAGCATGCAACTCTTGAGTGGGTATTGACAATTTTATATGTGACTTATTTTTTTTCTGTTTGCTTTCATAAGTAGCCAGTGAATAATTTATATTTGTTTGTTAAAAAATTAGTTTGAGTTCTAGAAATGTGCCCTGGAGATAAGCTAAACTGGGCATCTTCTCCTTTTCTTCAAGTAAGGAAATATTCTATTTGCCTTTCAAGGAAATCAAATTATTCCAGCCATTTTTTTGAGTGGTAAATTATCCAAACTTTCTAAATCAGTGCTATGGAACCTAGATACAAAACTTAGTTCTTTCTAGAAGTAATTTTAAGCAAGTGTACTTTTAGCTGTTTATTGCTGAAAATTGACGTTTAGTTAGTGAAGGTTGGGGGTTTTTTTGAAATTGTATTTTGGATCACTGTTTGTGGTACAAATTTAGAGAACAGATACATAATGTCAAGCAGTCTGCCCATGTGAGATTTGAGAAGAAGAGGCAAGTGTCCCACTCTGTTAGGAATCAGAAGATTTTGGTATCTGAGCTGGCTAAGGCCATTTGTGTGCTGTGGACCTCACTGAAGGATATGTGATGTTAAAAGGTCTTTCCTTTCAGGTGCGTACATGGAGATAAAAGTTTTCCAGCAATTCACTAAAATTAGATTGAGATTAATTTAACAGTAAATGAGGTTACAATATTAATCTTAAATGGAAGTACTATTAAAAAAATGAAGTTTTTGAAGATTTATTGTGTATTTTGAAGTAAGGACTTAAAAAAAAAAGCCTTGTGCTCTTCATAGAGGGAAAAGAATCTGAGAGAAAGCAGAAAAAAAATCTTCTCAGGAAGATACTGCTGTTTATTTGGACTTACCTGATTTATAGACCATGTAGAGTTTACCTCTTAACTGTACTAATCTAAAGTTACTTGGTTTTCTTTTTATCTGCTGAAGGGGAGAGGCTTATTTTGAATTACCCATCAAATTGACTTGGGAGCAAATTTTACCTATACCCTTTTATGTTATAACAGTTATGTAGTTGTTTTTCTTTTTTTATAATACAATAGATGCACAACATGTAATGCATTACATAGTTATAATAAAGCATGGAAAACTAACATAATGTACATATAAATAAAACATAGTATGTTCTACTATGCTCAAGAAGAGAGGAATTCTCTCCCCTTCAACCAGTTAAAATTCCTATCCTTCACAGTTGCTCTGTGGGAAGAGGAAGGGTCGTGTTTTGTTTCAATAGATAGCTTCCCTGGATGTGCCTGGATTTAAATTTGAATTCTGCTGAATTTTGAAACCATACAAGTATGAAAATATGTTTCAGATCTAGTTCTAGAGCTTTTCTTGAAATACAAAACAATTTTTAAAGGCTGCATAGCTGCTTCTAATTAAAGCATTTCTGATGATGGAGTCTGGATTGTTTCAGGCTGCTTTTTTGCTAAAGTAGTATTTCTTGAGATCCTTCAGGGGTGATCACTTAACCAAGCTGATTATTTTCCTTGTTGAATTGCTAAAAACCCTCCAGACAGTTTACTAACTTATTTGCTGACTTCTCATTACAAACCAGTACGTCTAGTTCTTCTGCTAGTTTGCAGAGTCAACCATAGCTTCTTCTGATTGTCATCTGAGGAACTAAACATACAATGTTTAGATAGGAAAGGTATAAATAAAGCTGCAGGTTTATATTTATATATTTTATTTATATTACATTGTTCTTCAACAATTAAGGACTTAATAAAAGGCATTCTGTACTTGCCTTTTTTAGCAAATGAACAGAGAATGTGCAGCTCTTCAGGGCTTCATGAACTTGCTGTCTTCCATAATTTTCAGTCCTTGTAATTTTAATTTTTTTTGAGGTTTGCTGACATTCAGTTGAGATCAAACATAAAAATACCACCGGAATAACCCCACACCCTTGCTTGAGGGTAGCTAAAACATTTTATTTTTTTTCTCTTCTAACCCAGAAAAGAAAGAATGATGGAGGAGGGTTAATTATTTCTAAAAGCAGATTTATTTTTAAAACTAATTTACAGAATTTTACACCTACATGTATGTAGATATTTTACAGATGGTGGTGATCTTATCCTTAGGGGTAAAAAGTTAAGGTGTAATTTCATGCAACTTGCTTCAGGATTTTTCCTGGAATAGAATGCCTAATAATTGTCCTTTTTTTCTGCCACATGCTGTGGTGAAAAGGGAGCAATAGAAGTGTTCCAGTTATTCTGTCTGAAATTAAATTGGAAATTAAATGTTCTCTCCTCAAAGAACACCTACCTTTAGGAGCAAGTCTCTTACCATTCTGTTCTTATTTTTTTAATAAGTTAAAAGCACTGTCAGTAGTCACTATACCTATGCAGCTATTGGCCATCCCAAGAAATACCATCAGAGCAGTGGTGACTATAAACTTTGAAATGTGTGATTGAAAACACTCCACCTTCTTATGCAAAAGAATAAAAAGCCAGGCATGTGTATTGAAGGCGGTTATTATTACTAATAGTGGTAGTACTAACGTTTGTGAAGGGATGATTTCTGAAATGAGTGGTTGTAATGCTAGAATTTCATGGTCATTTGTGAAAATGCCAATTGTAATGACTAATATTTGGTGGAAGTGGTACAAAATGAGGGCCTGAGTTTTGTGGGCAAAAGGCTTTTTCCTCAAAGCCTTAGCAATTAAAAGTGCTGTCAATTGCAGTCTGAACTGCTGTGCTTGTACTCCCTTCTGGATGGCACAGGGGAGCGGATGGAGATGAATAAATGTGCTTGGAAAGCTGTGAGCTTGGAACCTTCCACAGAACCAGTTTTCCTACTTTTGTTTTTTCATTGCACATCTACGTGACAAGGCACGGTGAAAGTTAATTTAAGAAGCCCGGAAAATGAACATTTCACTGCTCTGGGAAGAGCAAATGAAGGGGTTGTAAAGGGTTAAGGTATGCTCAGCTTTGGTTCTGTCCTAATGAATGTGCAAACTCTTCAAAAGGAAGGACCCTGCATGGTCACTCTACACTCAGCAAGGTTTTTAAACATTGTAGCTGTCAAGGGCCAGCAAGTCTCTACTAATTACCTGCAAACAAATGATTATCAAAGGTACTATTAATAGGATCTAGGGAGCCTGCATCCTTGACACAAAATCCATAGTGTGATTAGAGCTTTGCAAAGTCGTAACTAACCAAAAGAAGGGTCTTAGGAAAGTTTTCTGACGCTTTCCATTGTAACAGCTAGAGCTATGCTTCCATGAGCAATTTGGGTTAGGAGGCTTGTAAAAAAATTTACAGTGCTAAAGATTCTAGAAAAAAATTGTTTGAAGTTAAAATATATAATGCTCTGAGAAATTGTTTGTTTGTTTTATTTTAGTTATGTCTCAGTTAAGGAAATTGCCAGTATTTTACCTCATTAGTAAATCATTTTGTGATCCCTCACTTCTGTCTCTGGTCACCAGAGAAGAGAGCAGCAGTGATGGTGCTGGAGGAGGAGCAAGGCCTTGCTGTGGGGCTGGGCTGGAGCTATTGCCTTCCAAAAACCAGACCTGACTCATTCAAGACATATTTCATCTTTGAGAAACACTCAAGGTGGGGAAGGAAAGCTGAGCTCAGTTTCCTTGTATCAATTTGCACTTCACCCTACACTGATGTGTGAAATGCTGGCTGTGAGCTACTGTTTGAAGGCAGTGTTGTAGTCTGTACATTTGACGTTATATTTTAAGTAATAATAGTATGCAAAAGTAACTGATACATTATTTAAATTACAAGTAACTTAAAGCAAAATTGTTTCCAAGCAAATACACCATTTTTTTCCCAGCTGTTGATGCAAGGAAAAGACTACTCCTTGCACATGTAGAAGGGCAGTAGAACTGAATCTAACACTCTCTCTTTAAATGTAGGACAAGTAATATCTTTTTACTGAAAGATATTTGATTACGTGGGGCTACAGTAATGATCATTAAAAAACCCCATGAATATGCTCACATTCTTGGTCCTTTCCCAAGTTCCATTGTATAGTGGAGGGGTATTTTGAAGGTACTTGCTGCAGACTGGAATATTTAGATGTTTCATAAGGAGCTTCAGTAGTCATTCATTGCATCAGCCATGCTTTTAGGCACTCTAATCCTGTGGATATGAATGCTGGCCATACCTAGATGCAAGCTGGCATGATCATTGTTCATTGTATTAACTCAACAGTTAAAGCTGCTGTGCTATTAAAATCTGGTCTAAATGTATAAGGATCCTTTGATTTTCTTTCTCAATTCCATAGCTTCTCTGATTGCTTATTTGTTTGGTTTGATTTTGGTTTTAATGCTGATCTCCTCCTGCTCTTCAAACAATAAACAGTTATGTGAAAAAGCACAGAAATAAAGGCAGAGGTGCTTTACATAGTCCTAGACACCCGCACACACAACAAACCATGTTAAGCAGAATGAGGACTGAAACTGACGTTTAAACTCCCTCATCCATCTCCCTCTCCAACATTAATATTATCTCTCCAGGGAAAGCTTAGACATCTCTTCTCTGCTATTAGGGCATACTGGTCAGAATAACAGTGATTTCAGAGGTAGCTGTTTTGGTTCCTTGGTGTAATTTGCAAATTAGAGGAGAAGGGGGGAAAAATGAAGAAGCCAGTACCTTCTTTCTTAACTGATTTTGTTTTTTCTGAAGTGCTAAAAAGATGAGAGGAAAACATTAAAAAGTTAGAAAAGGGATAGACTTAGTTTTGTCTCTGAAGGAGTCAGGTGGTAAAGGAAAAAGGTGTAAAGTGTGTTTCTGAGCTACCCTGACTTATGATATTTGGATGTGTGTGATTGCTCTATTGACATCAGCTGGCAGGGTGGGGTAGTGTTCTTCCAGAGTACTTATTTTTTTCCTCATTAGCAAGGAAGAGCTTTTATAAACCCTTTTTTGATATTATGTCTAATTGAAGCCACAGCTTCTGCACTGTGTCTTCATTTCCAGCTACTTGAAAAGATCAAGGACAAACTAAAGAGCCTCCTGTGACCTGCAGAACATTAAAGCTTATAACCTCTGGGACTGATCTGAGAACTGGTTAGTGTTTGGTGGGGATTTTTTTCCTCTCCAAATATCTTAATGCTTTACAGAAAAGTGTTTCAGGATCCAAGCTGATGAGCCCTGGCTCCTTTCTTTCCTATTTTTTTTTGTGGTTAATTTTTTTCTTGATCAAAGCATCTCAGCAGAATTTCTTTGATGTCTCCCTAGCTCTAGCTGTATCATAAGCAGTTTGACAGAGTAAAAAGGAAAAAAGCACTTGTGAAAAAAAAAAATTTTCCAAACAATTTTTCGCTCAATCAAGTAAGAAGCTCACAGAAGCAAAGGTTTATACAATTGATGTTGTTTTGATTCTATGCTCAGCCTTTAAGAAATGGAGCACATAGCCAAGATAATTTTTTATATTCCTCCTGGCTTTTCTTCTGGGCACCTCTCGGGCCCTCCCCTTGCACTGACCACAGAAAGTCTCCTTGTTCCATCCCAGCCGGGACCTAAACAAGCGTGAAGCCTTTTGTGTGGGAGAGGAAAATCAGGCCAAGTGTGTTTATATTGCAAGTTGTTAATAGCAACAACAGCTCTTGGCTTTTGTGAAGCACACGTCAGGCAAGGAATGTAAAGTGCTTTTAAAACAGGCATTAATTAAGGTTGACAACCTCCACCGTCCCTCTTCCCCTACCATGAGGTTAGTAATGAGGCAGGAATGCTGATCATCTCTAAATCTCTCTCTGCAAATGGTGGCTTGTCCCTTGCCTGGCATGGTGGCTGTGCCAGGGCAAGGTGAGGGAGGAGATGGAACTTTTCCCTCTGTTGCTCTGGTGGAGCAAACATGTGCCCTGCCCTCCTTCCCTCTCTGCCCGGTGGGGCTTCTGGCACCCAAAAAGTCTTGCACAACCTGAGACCCAAAGTGGCTTTGGAGTAAAAGCTTCTGAGGTGTGTTTTGAACTGTCTGTAGAAATGGCTTCTCTTCCATATATCAGTTTTTCCTTGCTCTGTTTCCCATGGTGGGAAACAACATGTTGCTCGCGAGGTAATGGGAGTGGTGAGGCAAACTGTTCGGTTGAGCAGCTGCTCTTCCCTAAGGGATTTCACCATCCTGTCATTTCATTTAGTGCCAAGTTGGCACTCATCTTTGAGCCAAGTTGGAATCACAAAAAAAACCCAACAACCAAAACTGCCACAAACAACAATCAAACACCTCCCACTCCCCAAATTCCCAAATCACACCCCCCCCCCGAAAAAGTCACAAAACCCCCCACTCTTTTGGACTAGCGGTGCTAGAATTTAAAAATGGGGGAGCTGAAAATCATTCACACTATTTATTGTATCCCCTTTCTGTAACTGCAGAGGGAATTTTTTTCATGTACACCTAGAGAAATGTAGGTAACTTTGCAAGTTACCTGTTGATGCTCTGTGAATATGATGCTCTATTCTTTATATATAAAACTATGACAAAGTTGCCTGTAGACTTCAGAAGCCTTTGAATTGGACTGAGATTTCACAAACTGACCTCAGAACTCATCTCCCTATGCACAGTCCATGTGCTTTTCTGTGCACCTGCGCTTTACCTAAAGCTGCTTGGACTAGTTGAACCAGCTAACAAATCCAGCAGAAAACTGCTGGATTTGCCTGATTATTTTTCAGCTGAAACTTTGACCTGAAATGACTTGAGCAGGACCTAGAGAAACTATATTTTGATGCATAAATAACAGAGAGGTTATACCAATTTGTTTATGAATAAGAGGGTCCTTTGAGGTGTGGTGGCATTCACCAAAGTGTTTTCAGTTTCGTGTGCTGCCAGCTTTCCCACATTTTCACATTGTTTCTGTTACTCATTCCTTGCTTTACTCAACAGCTGTTCCTTCACAAAAATCAGCTTGTTGAAAAATATGTAATTTAAATCCTTTTTTGAAAGCCTGCTCAGTGAAACATCAGCACATGGGGGTGTTAAGTGTCTCTCAACCAGATAATCTTTTGAAAGACCATTTGCCACAGGGTTCAGTTTTAAACACAAAAGAAAAATTTACCTTGTAATAAGTAGCTAAAAATATGTACCCACACAGAAACACAAATCCCTGGATTTATTGTCTTAAATCCCTCAGTAGCAAGTCTTACTGAACTGAGAAAATCTGTGAAGTGTGGTAAGGGAATACAAAATATATTAAATTAGATTCCATCTTAATCAAAAAGTTCTTTGCTAAATAGTCTTGTAAATATTTTAGCTGGAGCAGTCAATCATTGCAAAAATGGCTTTGCTTTTTTTCCTGTGCCATGAACATAAAAAATTGTATGCTACAATTCCTAGCTCCAAGACCAAAATCTGATTCTATACCTCTACTAACTTCATCTAACACAGAGGGAGTCTGATTTAATAATATCAAAATTACAATTGATAGACTAAATGTCTCTACCATTTTATGATAGAAAAGTATCTTAAATATTGTTTTAGCATCTTTTGTTCTAAAAGGTCTTTGAAAGTATCTTTTAACAGACTAATGTAAAATTAATACTATATAAACTTCCGGATTAATTCAAATCTTCTAATATGACAATTATTTTAACATAGTTATGAATAATATACAAGGGTATATAATTGTTAATCTTTCATCCAAGCAGCTAAGAATCCAAACTGGCTTATAAAGTAATGACTTCCTTTAGAAACGAAAATATAATGTCTAGTGGCATGAACTGCTTTATTAAACAAAAAGGACAAGGAATTAGTGAGAACTATATTTGACAAAACTAGACAGATGTAAAAAATATAAGGCATGTAAATTTAGCATTGCTGGGTGTGTCCTGGTCTTCTCTTTTGATTGTGTTCATGTTGCAATCTTTTGCATTTATGTAATTTTATAGGGAGCATACTCAAGATCCATTTTGTCCTGTATCCTACTCCTATGATGAGTCATTGCTTCTTACTTCTGAGGAGAGTATTCCAGTATAGAAAAGAGTTTTCTTCTGTCTTTAATCTATAACATCATTACAATCCATAGCTATCGCGAAGCTTGGAGTTCCAAGCTTTTGCAGCTATGACTGATCTACCTTTAAGCAGAAACAGTTGATTCTTTCTACTGCAGCTGAATTATAAATGTAGTGTTTGTGAAGTTTGGGGGTTTTTTTATTGCTAATTATCTTAATCGCCACATTACCTATATAAACCAGTTCTGGACCAGATCTTTGCTGCATTGGGAGGTTTGTAAACATCAAATAAAGAGGTTTTTCTCTGCCCCAGAAAGCTTGATAGCTATATAAAAGTCTTAAGGCAGGAGATGCTGATTGACAGGTGTAAGTTGCAGTGATGTGTGGGGACACACACAAACCCACACCTGGGAAAAGAGCACTTAAAATACATTTTAAGTGGATTTGCATGTGAACAGTGCAGGAACATAATGACTTGATTAAGGAAGGCATGACTCCTAAAGCAGGCTTTCACTGAATTTACTTAGTTTCAGGAAGTTCTTTTCTCCAAAGTAACTTTAGAGTGCAACTAGCTACTCTGAATTTACCCTGTTCTGCTCATTTTGTATTTCCTATGTGTGGCACCTGAGAAACAGAATTTTTATTGAATTGTCAAAAACAGCAATCATGCTAACAGTGAAGGATGAAGTCCCTGTGGCTTATTTTCTGTCATTTACAGAATAGCTAACTACAATCACAAACCCATTTCTCTGCTCTCAGTGCACAGTGCCCCATATTACTAAAATCATTTGGTTTCTCAAATCTGATTATGTTCATACTATTTCTGAAACAAGACATTTCCCTTTCTGTTATCTTGGATAATACAATTTCCAGCATGCATTTAGAAGATCAGAGAACATCAATGGCTACAGATGCTCCTATTTTTATGGCACATATTGGTCATAGTTCTCCACAGCCAAAGATGACTTAGTTATGGGCTTCTGATTATTAAACCTTATCATAATATAAGGCATGCTATACAATCAATTACAATAAATGTCTTAATTGCCAATATCTACCAATTTCCTGTTATTCTTATCTCAATTATTTCCAAGAGAACAAGTTGCCTAAGGGCAATTAGGGGTTTTTTATGAGCAGATCTGCATGACTTTAAGGCTGCCGGGGCAATGCATGAAAAGGGGCAGAGGCAGCCTTGAAGATCCTCAATCACACTCACTCATTATTGCATCTCACTATGGAAAGTGTGAAAGGTCCCCACCTTGGATGTGCACATCCTGAGCCCCTCTGTTTATGTGCTCGTTGCTTGGCAGCCTGTGGTGGCCAAGGAGAGAAGATGATGATGGTGGTGACAGTAATGTCTACCTGCTAAACACCTTTGGGTTGACTCATAAACCATTAAATGAAAAAAGCATTCAATATTCAGTCATATTTTTTAGTGTTCTAATCCTTTGATTGTTCCTCCATAGCAATGCAAGCTACACCAATCTTTGAGAGAGGACTGAGATTCCTCTTCAAACCCTCTGTGAAACAGCAAATACAAAAGATCACAGAGATAGCAGTGAAATAAAGCTAACACTTGGCAACACCTCATGGCTCTGAAGAAACAGGCTGAAGCCACAGGAGCATGCTGTGAAAGACCATCTTGTAAATGCAGGCAGTATATGTAATCTGAACTGAGACTGACAAACTATGACATTCATTCCATAAAAGAAAGTGAAGACCAATGGGAAAAAAAAAAAAAGTCCAAGTCTTGTATGCAGCAGGAATTAGAGCAGAGCCCAGAAGTCCTATTTCAAGTTCAGAGAATGAACTAAAAAAACCAAACCCAAACGTTTTGTTTTCAGCATGTGCTCAAGAACATGGAGAACATAGATGTAGGGATCTTCTTGGCACTCACAAATCCACCCCAGTTTGTGACTTTCGCATATTTTCTCCATTTGTGTTCCCCTCTTTCCCATGCTCACGTGTTGCTGCTGTAATCTTCACCTGTGAACAACTCAAGGTGTTTTCTCCCTCCTGCACATTACCAGCTTCCCCTGGCATGGGATGTAGCCATTGAGTTTAGTTCATAAACAACCTTTGCATGAGATATCAAGCCAGCCTGAGGTCCAGAAATAATTGAATTCAGACCAGATTCTTAGATGTATATCCAATGCAGATAACATTTGCTCCTCTCCATAGGGAGCAACACTGTCCGCAGTAGATTATGCACAACAAAAAGTGAGCATTTAAAAAAAAATATGGGACTTGGGATTAGCATATCATTCACAATGGAGAAAAATATAATAAAAGTACCAAGGTTGTCTTTGAAGCTACTCAGCTTACAATTTGTTGTCAAAACCAGGACACTTAAATCAATGAATTGTTACTACAAGGAAGAGAAACTCAATCTTTCCTGTTCATTATTAGAATACTTCAACTGCCTCTAATGTTATAGAAAATTAATTATTCAATTAGTGTAACAGGTCTAACTGTGGGAACTTACTAGGCTTTTATAGAGTGATAACTGAGGCTTGAAAGTGCAGTACAAAGCACGTTTGGTCAGGTTTGAAAAATATTCCACAAGAATATAGAACAAGCTGACTAGAAACTGCAAAGGAAATGATTTCTTATTCTTCTAGAAAGATGAAGAAATAATGTTTCCATTGGTAAAAAAAAGTGGAGGGGGAAAAATTATTAAACAAAGCAGGAGAAAGTAATGCAATTTCAAAGTAAGCAATTTAGGCGGCAAAAGGAAAATTAATGTTTGCTTTCAGTTTTCTGATGTATTTTTCAAAATTGAATTGAAAGTCCATTTTTAGGAAGCTTTTTCCTCCATAAGAGGCTACTTAAATGGGTGAAAAATTTATGTTTGAAGGATGTTTTTTGAGGTTTTTTGGGTTTTTTAATGGCTTTTCTTTGCATGAATAAAGTTTCTGTCATATAACATTTGATGTTCTGAAAACAGAGACAGAAAGCAGGCAGGTGTTGAAAAAATTTTTTGCAGAATAAATCATAGTAAAAAATTATTGAAATAATATTTACCAGGTAAAAGCCTGCAGAAGTCAGCTTGTGTATATGGTTAAAAATTCATTCTACTGACCCAAGGGCCCAATTTAGGAGCCCGGATTCTTTGGGATATGCTGGGTGGGATGAGTGGTGCTGAGCAGGCTCTTCCCTTTGGCTCTGGAAGATATAGGAAGAGATGGGTCTTAGGCTAACTGAGGCCTGAGCCATGAGCTTCAGAGACCTCCTGAGTTCCATGAGAACTCCTGATTCTTGATTTTTTCATGTCATCTTTAGATGTGCAGCTTCAGTGATTTAAAATTTGAAAATAGCTTTAAAAACTACAGTAGCCACATATAAAAGTGTAAGTCTTGCTTCAAGCTGGAATTATTTTCTAGACCTTTGGATTTCTGGAAGTCTTAGGCTAGTTCTGGTCTACACACATGGCCAGTTAATAAACTGTTTGTAATAAAGAGCTTTTAAGGTTTTCTCCTTTTCCTTTAGGGGCTTCTATATTCAGACTCATCTGATGAGTGGAAGTTCTTGCACTTGAGTAACGACAGGAGTTCTTTATTCATCCATGCAAGTCTCTTGCCCCCCTTTTCACAATTTCTTGCTCATCAGGATGCATCATTCTTGATTCTGAAGGAAGTGATCCTTGACTATCAACCAACTCTCTTGGGCTTTACTTCCATGAAAGACTTTTTCCCACGGGATTATTCCAAGAAGATCCCTGAAGAGGCTAAATTTAGCTCTGCTGCAATCCACGGTTACAATCGCATTCCCCTCTTTCCTCCTCACCCAATACTGATCTCCACAACCTCACAGTCACTACAGCCAAGGATTCCCCCAATATTCACATCTACAACAAGGCCCTTACTGTTTGTTAATATGAAGTCAAGGAGCACATCATTCCTTGTGGGATCCTTCACTACCAGTGACAGGAAGTTAACATCAGTGCTTTCCAGGAATGTCCTGGATTGCTTGTGCTTCTCCAGTGGATGTCAGGGTAGTGAAATTCCCCCACAAGAACCAGAGTCTGTGAGATTGTTTCTTGTTGCCTGTAGAAGTTCTCACCCACTTCCTCCTCCTGCTCGGGCAGCCTGGAGCAAACCCCCACACCAGTGTCACCCTTCCCAGCCAGCTCTTTTGTCCTGACCCATAAGCTCTCACCTCTCTCGTCACCTACCCCAAGACAGAGCTCAGCACACTCCAAGTGCTGCCTCATATAAAGGGCAAATCCTCCTCTGTGTGTTCCAGGTCTGTCCCTCCTCAGCAGTGTGTAGCCCCTTGTGACAAGTCACAGGAGCTGTCCCACCACGTCTCTGTAACTGCTGTGAGGTCAAAGCCCTGTGACTGCACACAGATCTCCCGTTCCTCCTGTTTGTTCCACATACCACTTGTTGGTGTACAGGAACTTCACAGAAGCATTTGACTGTTTCCATTTCCCACTTCCCTTGGGGTTGCAAAGTGATGCCCCATGGTCCTGTCTTGTGGTTACATCTTTGGGTGCTTGTACCCACTGAGGGTGGCCCCTCTAAAGCCTCCTTTTGCTGTTTGGGTGGTCACTATAATTCTTCCCTTTGCACAATTTATCTCTGTCAAGTCTGGTTACATCCCCAGCCCCCTTCAAATCTAGTTTAATGCTCTCTCAATGAGCCCTGCTAAGAATTTTTCCAAGAAGCCGATCTCTTTATACAGCTCTTAAACTTTTTGTCTTGTAGGAAATAATAATAATAAAAAAATATCCAACTTACCAGCAGCTCTCTCTGAGGTCAAAGAGAAAGGGAAAGTGGATTGCTAACAATAGACCATCAGCTAGCTAAACAGGTTCGAATTTTGATTAGGTATAAGATGGGAACATATTTTTGACACATGGTTCTATGCCAGACCTTGAACATTTTGAAAGATTACCAAGAGTCCTTGAAAGTATTTCTGTGTATGAACAGGAAGGAAGTTTTTTTCTCACTCAAAATCATGTTATTTAGTCCTGTATTAATACTGACAAAACTTTGAAACAGCAAAAGCATGAATATATTGATTGCTTAAAGCATACGGATGTAGCAATGAGTATAAGCACTTAATACTAAATGTTGAATTAGGCTTATTTATTTGCTTAAAATTAACTCCTTTCCAAATATTTTGTTTATGTGGCCTAAAATTTTCTGTTATTCTTGAATATAGGGTAAGCCTGATTAGGGAAATACTAATTTCATAGTCTCCTGATGCAACCTGTCTTTGTGAGATCCTGCTTTTTTGAAATATGTTTCCTGTGTGTTATTTTTTGAGAGCTATTGCCTAGCTATTTCTTCAGTTCTTTTCCTCAAATATGCTGGTTAATGACAATACATTACACATTTACGATGTGGATGTATCAGTGTAGATGTACTTGATCTGTGAAATCCTGTAAGACTCAGTTTGCCATGTTTGTATGTGAAAATCTCCAAGAGAACCTCAGGAAAACTTTTTAACTTCAACCCCCATCATTGAACTGTCTGCTTGCCTCAATACCTTCATGGTCTAAACTGCTGTTACTGCTAGTGAGAGAACTCAGTGGAAAATGTGTTTTACTGACACTTGTTCTGCTGGGAGGAAATTTAATCTGTGACACTCTGGTCTTTAGCTTTTAGGGTCCAGGATATGAATGCTTTATCAGAAATTTTCCAAACAGGAAGGGACTTGTCGACCATTATCAAGCTCCTCAGTGATAAAGCAGAAGAACGTGGGAGTATTTCACTCTAAGCCTTGCACCTGGACATTGAGAGCTCATAAACAGATGGGTTTTTTTCCCATTTTGTAATTGGTAGTCCTTATTAATCCAGCTTAGACATCCGGAACACCTGGTGTGGAAACAGCAGAAGTGTCAGGTGGGTCAGCTTGGATACATCAGGACAATTACATTCCCTGTTGGCAAGTTGGGTTTTTTTTATTTTGGTTATCTGGTGTTTATTAATGTCTCATGCTGCTCTCTTTAAAAGCAGTGAGTAAAGTTCATAGATGGTCAAGCAATTTTGCATTCCTGTGAAAGCAGTGTATCCAGTGTTAATGTAATTGGACATCTGCAGTGCAGAATTAAACCTGCATAGGACATAAGAGCAGTGAAAGTACTTTCATACAAGTTCAGAACCTTTTTAGTCAGTTCCTTTTTAACCGAGTAATCTCACTGAGCCTTAGGAGAGAGAACTCACTCAGGTTTTCTCAAGTTAAAATCCACCCAGACCTTGAGCATTCTATTTTGGCATTGTTTCATGTTCATATAAATTTGGTTCATTGTAGTCATGATATTGCAGGCACATTTTCATAACACTGAAGAAACCTGGGGCCTAACTCTGTTAGGAAACAAATACAGCTATGATAAAGCATGCTTTGTGTAGTCTTTGTAGCAATAAATAATGAATCTTATAATTCACCACCCCTCTAAGAGTACTCAGCTGACAATACTGTAGCAGATAAAATTATGGTGTGGGTATATTTGTACTAACATAATAAACTTGATTACTTCTCAACCTCTAATTTTTCATGTGTGTTCCAGCACAAATCTCATTTTCTTAACTACTCTCCTTGCACCAGTGTATGCATCACTTAATGCTTGGCCACGGTTGTGTTGGCAGTTCTTTACAATTAATAAAATGTAAATCATAACAATTGTTGGATGAGTCCTGTGGCCCAGGACAGCTTGAAATACACTTATTAAATATTAGACATATGGTCATGCATAATAACATCCATTGATTGATTAATAGCATCTATCCTTAGCCCACGAGGTGGCCATTTGTTAATTTTCACAGTAAATGTCCCAGAATAGGGACACTGAATAGGGACAGTGTCCCCAGATGACACCTTGCAATCCCATGTGTTTTAGAAATACTCTGTATATATTGTTACCATGAAACAACACAGTTCTACTTTCTGATTTAGCAAACCCTGAGAACTACTTGGGCTTAGCTGCTTAACTTTCAAGTGTTTTCATATTTTGACTATTGTGATAAGGGAACAAAATTGATGTTAAGAATCAAGTATAAAGGGGGCTGTCAACACAGACAAAGCCTCCAACTCCACGTGAGACCTTTTCCACAGAAATATCTGAAATTATGGACTCTTTGCTCTAAGTCAGCAGCAGCATGTCTACTTTTACATACATTAAAAGAGTGTAATCGCATGGAATTTAAATATATAAAAATCCTTAATCCCCAAATTAATGTTATGGCCCAGTTTCTATGAGTTTAGGAAGGAGTTACCAGAAGAGAAATCCGTGTTTCATTGTGATAAGCAGTGTCCAGAAGTGATACACAGGCCATAAAAGTGTTCCCAAGTGTACCTCAGTATAATCAAGAATATTCCATTCACTTGCAGCATATCAGGTGAAATCCTTACCTTTGTGAGGCTATTGCAGGTTTTGCAGTCAATCACAGTGATTCATCCACCAGACTGCCTGAAACCCAATAATGAAATATGTTTCATTAATAACTGCTGAGTAGAGAACTATATTCAAGGGCCATACACTGTAGTTTTCAAAATTAAGCTATTCAACAACAGGAACAAGTACATTTCTGTTGGAAGAGATGAAAGTGGCTTCTTTGGATTTTATATGCACTTCATGAGCCAAAACTTTGTGCTAATTTTCAGTAAGCAGCCTGACTTTCACATTATAACTAGAAACCATTGGGTTCTTTTAAAATGTTGTTGCAAGGCAGTCTGAAGATCTCATCTGGCTTACATCCCTGGAGGCTGAAAGCAGGAAACTTTGGAGCCTGTGAAGGATATCTGGAGGATTGATAGTCTGTAGAAAATATTCACAGAGGATTCCTGTTTCAGGAAAATGTAGAACATGCCTTTTTCTTCAGTGAATGAAGGTTTCTGGAAGCAGGATGGCATTTGTGTATATTTCCAGCTTCTGGATGTGGAAAGCAAAAGAAGGCTAGTTTAGCTGAGTTGGTGTGCGGTTTTTAAAAGGGAAACTGAAACCCTAGGTGAAATACTAGACTTCCCAGAGTTATGCAGGAGAAAAATTCATGACTCAGTCACTAGCAGATGGTAAACTTCCATAACCCATGAGTAAGGTTTTGTATTGCTCACATTTCACTGTGGATGACATAAAAAAAAAAACGTTAAGGCGGTAGTATTATAAATATCTATAATCTTCCTCTATATTTCAGGGGCAAACATTCATCTTTTGAGTCATCATGTAATTTTTCAAGCTTTCCTGGCTTGATATCAGCCCTCAGGGTGTGATGGGAGGACCCAATGTTATTCTGCTGCCTTGTGTGGCAAGGTGTGTTGCTCCACCTCCATCTCAGCCACACACAACCTGTGTTGGGAAAGGAAAGAGATGGGAAGTCCAACCCAGGAAACACCACTCTATTCAGATCTTGAAGGTGGCAGTAAAAATCTAACAAATATTATCCAGTTTCATGGCACCATTACATCCCTTGGTGACACCTGATGAATTCAGAACAAAGGCTTACTTTTTTGAGAGAGGGCAAAGAATACAAACTTTGCGATGTTGTCGTGCACCAGCAGGACAAGGCAAAGCAAATACAAAGCAGAGATTGTATCTGGAGTGCAATTTTAAACCACTTCTGTATTTACGTGTCCACCAAAAAACCCTGGTGAATATGTTGGCAAATGTGGGCAGATTAAAATGTCTGTCTTCAGGAAAAATCCTCCTCCCATTAAGCATGAAGGAGAATACAAACATAATGAAATTTTTGAAATTTGGATGAGACTAAAATAAAATTATATTGCTTTTGTAATCCTTGAAATCAAATCCAGAGCACTGCAAGACAAAACCAAGGAAATATAGAGCAGAAGCAATCTGGGCAAAAATGGGATGTTACTGTTAATAACGTGGTATTTCTGATATGGAGGTTGCTTTTATCTAAAGTAGGATTTTCTACTTTGATATATGCTGTGGTATTTGTGGATGGTTGCTCTTAGGTTACATGTATTAAGAAGCTGTGGATCCAACACCAGTTGTTGGATCTGCATTGTTACAGATGGATTGCAGAAGGTACTTCTACTTATTTAAACTTTTAGTCTGTGTTTACAAATGTGTAATCAGGATAGTGTTGGGACTTCCTACTATATAGGTACGTAAGAAACTAGCTGATATTTAACCAGATTTTAATGAGTGACTGTATCTTTGACAAATAACTGAAAGGTTTTAACAGCTCTCTTACCAGGGAGGCTGAATGAAATCAAACCGGGAGAAGTCTGTACCACACATGGCTGAGGCACAAGGTGAAAAATATATTTCACTTGTTCTTTAATTCTTTCCTGGAAACAAAAAGGACCTTTCTATCCACAGTGATTAATTAGTCTTGTTTCTTATGGGCTTAAAACAAAAAGGAGTAAGATCTTTAGAGGCAAGTGTGTGCATAAATTGTCAGCAGCAATTTGCATTGTTAATATATTTTGTCTTACAGAAAATGATGTGTGAGAGGCTGACCATGTGCTAGAAGGAACTTCAAGACACAATGATAATTTATTTGAAGGGAGGAGAATAACCATAATTAAAATACAACCAAAAAACCCCCAAACCCCTACAACCTGAAAATAGCAGTAATAACAGCACAAGAGGTAATAGAACATGCAGTATGTGAGAGTTTTAATGCAATAAATGCAGGACCCTTAGCCATGTCCTTAAATGTGCTGCTTTCAAGTTTCAATCCTCCTGATTGCTGGGAGAACCTTGAAGCATAGAATATGAATGAGTGGTGTCTTTTCAGTTCAACTATTCCTAATGGAAAACAAAAGAAGAGCAATACAATTTCAAATACCGATCAAGCTGCAATCTCAGTAAAAGAAAGAATTAACCCCTTTTCTGAGTCTGAGGGTAGCTGCTATTTTTTGTTTAGAGGGCCAAACCTGATTAATCCTGGCAGAGGTACTGTGGTTTATATCAGAGGGAAGGGATGTTCTGAATACCTCATTTGGCCTTTTCTGGCCTTCTGTACCAGCGTGTACTAAAAATGTATCAATTCCAACTCTTAATGTTTGATCATCTTTATTTGTGAGTGAAATAAAAATGGGATCCAAGTGTAAATAATGATCAGTCCTGTCAACATTTACAATTCAGATTTTTAAGCGTAATAGTGATATAAATGTTTTTATTGTCTCACTCCTATGGACTGTTGAGAAAGCGAAGAACGCTTTCTATCAGCACAGAAAGAAAACATCACCCTAAAAGGGAGTCAGACTCTCCTTGAATGTCTCTTGCCATCAATTTCCTTCAGAATACCAGTGTTTTATTTGTTCAGTTTGCAAATGGATGCTTCTCTCTCTCCCCAGAGAGCAGGGGATAATTTAGAGTGAAATTCCACTTGGATGTGATGGTGCCCCTTTATGCAGGTCCAGGTTCAAGAATGCAGTATCTCAGAGCTGAGGGGAAGATATAGCAGATAACAATACTGTCCATAAAATGGTCCTCAAGAGTCTACAATAAATTTTAAATGGTTATCTGCAGGAATGGGCATTCTCAGTCTCTATGAGGCATCTTGTTTCAAGGCTGAACCAAAATCTTTTTTTCTTGTGTCCATCTGGTTTTTTCCTGCTGCAATCTTCAGAAGTTGCCTCTCATTCTTTCTCTTTGTGCCACCAAGAAGAGTCCTGTCTTCTTGGTATCTCCCATTCAGCAGCAGATTGCTCCTAAACCTCTCTACATCTAAGGCAAAGTCCAAATTATGTAATGATTTAGATATGTACTTAGTCTCTTAATCTCCACAAAATTTTTAATTAATTTATAAAGTGATTATGCAAAATTTTGCACATTATTAAGCATGCTAGAATAACTTGGGTACAAAGAACAGTTCTGCCAGATTACCTGTTCAGAATGATTTTCATTATTTTCATCTTTAAAGTTCAAATTCACAAGCGTCGCCAAGAAAGATATATTAATGCATATAAAGTATTAGTATCTTTTGAAAATATAGTGTTTGCACTCCATTGAGATGAAAGTCTGGAATAGGTGGTAAAAATTAACAGTAAAATCACTCCATGCTCTATGACTCCAATTTTGGATAGATTCTGACCTCTATGTAATCTGTGATTGCAGGTTTTTTTAGTCCCCTAGACCTTAAGACGTCCATCAAAAACGTAAGTCCCAAATTATGGAGAAATCACATCAAAATGAAAGAAAAAAATCATCTTTACTTTCACTCAAAATGAAATATTATATAAAGCTACACTTTAAGCCCACATTTGGTTGGAGTTGTTTGAGCTTCTTGGGTAGCACTGGCAGAGGCAGGGTCTGTGTGTTGCCTGTGTTTTATGGGGTCCTGTGATTTAGTGAGCAGGCTGCTGCAGCCATTTGGCAGAAATTTGCTGGAGGATGCCCAACACCACAAGATTATGTGCTTATATTGATATGCCTGGCCTTTTGGGGCATGTGAAACTGCTCTGAGTGGGCAGCCCTGCTGCTGGATGACATGTGAGCCCTGGGGACAAAAAAGATCCTCTCTGCTTTTGTCTGTACCCTGTTCTTCCTGGTCCCTTTGCCCAGGGGCAGTGTTGGGTGAGGGATGCAGGACAGGAAGGTCAGTCAGGGAGCACTGAGGCAGTGGCCATGTTCAGTGCTATGGGAGCAGACAAGATGCATAAATGGAGTGCCATGGGAAATGGCCAGTGGAACTGTGAGGCCACTGCCATCATCCCAGGCAGGTTGTAGCAGTCAGGAGAGGTTTCCCATCACTGGAAAAGAACAACCATGTTCCAAAAGGAGGAAGAAGGAGAAACTGGGGAACTACCAGCTGATCCCTAGGAGAAGATCACAGAGCAAAAGCTTTCTTCTTTAAGGGAGAAGGAGCCTGGGAACAGCCTCTGTGGATTTGCTAAGGAAAATGTTGCTTGTCAAACCTCATTGCCTTCTATCATGAAGTCTCTGTTCCAGTGGATGAGGTGGGAGCAATGGGCAAACCTCCACTCAAATATAGCTTCCAGCATGATCTCCCATGGTTTCTGTATACTCAGACTGGATGGGTGAACAACAGGAGAGTGGCAAATTGGCTGGGTTGCTGAGCTTCAGAAGGAATGGTCAGCAGCTGTTGCCTGGATACTAGTGATACTCTAGGTTTTAGCAGAAGCAGCAGTAATGTGCATTGTCTTTGTTTCTGGAAGATGGGACGGAGACAGACAACTTTTACAAGCTCACCAACGACACTAAGCTGGGGAGCAGGGCAAAGAGACTCTCAGAACCTGGAGATGCTTAGAACTTGTCTGGCCAAGGATCTAAGCAACCTTGTCAAACTCTGGAGTACGTAGCCCTGGGGAGCAGGGGTTGGACCAGATGATTTACAGAGGACCCTTTATTATCCCACATTTCTACATATTCTGTGCAAGAAGCACATGTGGTATATAGACACAATATATCAAGGTTTTTTAGTTAAGGAATGTTCAGCTTTATTGTAGGGACAGAGCTGCACAAAGCCCTTCATTGACTGATACTGTGCTCCTATGTGAGCAGGTGTGCGAGATTTATAATTTTAAACAGGCTTACTCTATTGCTTATATGTGCAGAATCTTCTCATCTTTAAATTACAAAGTAATTTCGTTCCTTGCAGAAGTAATGAACCACAAGAGATGTCATTAATAATCCCCCCTTTCAGATGTCCTGGATTAGAAACAGTATGCTAAACCAATATTTTTACCTATCGATCATCCTCAAGGCCAGAATTTATCATACTTTTACAAATAGTCCCTAGGGGACTCTGGGCAGTTCTGTCTAATATAAAGTCTAATATAAATTTGCCAGCTCTGTCAGCTTCTACCTTCTCCATGGTAAAATTTACTTTTATTTGATGCCAACTTGGGCCATGGACTTCATAGACAGAAGTTCAAAGTAGTTAGATACAGCTTGTGCTAGTCTAGAAAACTGAAAACACTAGTGGGGAAACTTTTTCTTTGCCCAAACAAGTGCAAGCGACATTAGTGGAGATTTAAATCAGGTGTAACCAAATCTAGCACTTAGTCACCAAGGCAAGCAGCTCTGGAAAAGAAAAAATAAAAGAAAAAAACTAATATAGTAAGAAACCTACCAAAAAAATTTATCTCAGCTGGTTACTGAGCACTGTTGGTCAAAAGTGTAGGAAAACCGGGAAAAAAAGTTCCTGAGAAACATGTGGAAAGTGACCAGGGAAAAACCCAGCCTATAGTACTGTGAGTTCCTGAAACCATGATAGTAACATGAGGCATCTATGTAAATGGAGAGGTGAGGTTTTGTTTGGTCACTTTTTTGGGTAAGGTGAGGTTTTCTTTGGTTGCTGTATTTCCCTCTCCAAAAGGTAAAAGCTGAATGAGTCCACCCTATTTCATATTTAAGAAGAGTGGAAGGGCAGCAGTCAGGAACCTGCCTACCTGTCTGGCAGCATCTTTTAGTGACCACAGCTGTAGACCAGGACTTGCTGCGGAGCTGGGAATGGCACAGGCAGAGGCAGAAGAAGGTGAAGGCAGGAGATGTGACTTGCTTCAGAGACTGCCCATGGCATGAGCAGCCCCAGGCTGCTGATGGCAGTTTCCGCTGATGATTTGTAGCTGAGGGGAGAGTCAGAGGGCTCTCACTCTCTTCTTTTCTGCTCAGTCCAGAGAGCTGGCAGCTCTGTGGTTGTGTTAGATTCTGTTTTCTGTGTGCAGGGATGAGAAAGGACCATAAAGAAGACAGGTGGTGAAGCTGCCTTGCATGGCTTTGATAGATGTGAGCTTTGAGCATGTTGTGTGCTACCAGGAGGGCCCACACTCTTGGTTACTGACAAAGAAGTACTGGATAATCTGCTGAACTTCAATTACTGCTAATTAGGTATCCATACTCTGATTCATTTGGAACCATTTCTGTTTCTTAATTCCTACAAAAATAAAATGAGAAGCTCTAAACCAAATTATTTTGTACATAATGCAGTTACCACTAATGAACAGCTGCCAAAAAGACAATTTTGTCTAAATAGTGTAATAACAATTTGCCAATGGGCAGCACTGTAAATGAGCTGTCCATCATGCAGCACTTTCTTAAATTGAAAACAAAAGAAGGAGATCTCTTCCTTCTCCCGATTTCGTTCTTACATAGGCTGAATATGACAGGTTTTGAAAAAAAAAAAATCACTGCAAGCTTATACACAATATTATGACTGATATACAACTTAGGAAAGGAGCCAGGGATCAGAGAATGTAACTGCTCAAAATTGTCTATGTGTTTTATGTTACCAGCTTGCTTACAACTCACAGTAAAGGAGGTGAAAAACAGCTCTTCACAGCACTGATTGTACAGTGTTTGAAGCTTGAATAGCTTCTCAAAAATGCTTACAAGGCCTGTGCCAGAGGAGAGAGCCAGAACCCTGCGAGCAGACACAAGGCTGTTGCTTAATGCTGTAAACCAATTCCCAGCTAGTCCTCTTGACCCAGCAACAAATACCTAAATTCTTATCCCTAAATCCAAGCATAGGAGGCAGGTAATTGGCTGCAAAAATTGAGTGGTTACACACTACATTTCAGATATTTGTTATGTAATTACCTTAGGAATGATTTAATCTGAAAAAAACACAATCTTCTCTATGAATGGATCTGCTGCAGGGCTAATTTTACATTTTCCACATATTTCTTTTTCTGCCTCAAATGCATCATCTGTGTTGTTGGAATGCTTGTCTGCAGAGTCTGTTGGTGGCATGTGTTTGAGAAAGTCTCAATAACAATCCATAAACAATCAGAGAAGAAACTGGCTCTTCAGAAGATCCTTCTGTGCTACTGTTCAGCTGTCAATTTGCAAAGAGGAGACGACAGAACTTCAAGGTGGTACAGAGTGGAGAGAGGTTGAGGTGCTAGATCAAAGTCCTTTAAAAAAGAAAAAAACTAAGAACAAGCAAACAAAAATCCCCACAAAACAAAACAAACCCTCTGAGTTATTTGAACTCCATTATCTTGACTCAGGAATTTCTCTGTGTGGCTGTTTCTGATTGCAGGTAACATTTGGAGAGGTGATAGTTTCCTGCATGCTGCCAGCAGCTGTGCCCCATCCCTCCAATGCTGGGGTGCCCTTCTAGCTTGCTTCTGACCCACCTCGCACTGCAGAGCTTGCAGCCTTGTCAGGGCACATCTCGAGGGCAGCTCCCAGCAGTTGCCTGTCCTTCGTTATTTTAGGTGGGATGGGACAGAAACAGTGAGTGCGCATTAGTTCATCGCACTGTCTGCTGCACCAGCACGGTGTGGAAATAAACATTTCTATCCCTGCAGGAGTTTGGCAGCTGGCTTGCTCCGTCCTTCCCTTGGAGACCAGGGAATCCAGAATGTGTTTCCCAGGCTAAGCAGAAGCAGATATACTGTAGCAGGGCAGGGATATACATTGATATGATTGCAAAGGACAAAACACAAAGAAAGTGATACTTTTAAAATAAAATGTAGAAGAATGTGTGTGTGTTTCTTGTCACTGCGATTTCTACCATGGTTAAAGCAAGCAGTGTGGCAGGAGGCAGGGACAGCAAAATGGAGTCAAGGGGACACTTCTGCTTGCAAAACAGTGCTGCTTGCTGGTACAGGACTAATGCCAGTTCATACAGTGGTTTAATTCAGCATATTAGGAGCAGGACTCTTCTTTGCATGAAGGTCCTTTTAATAATGTCCAATATATGACAATTTAAACTTTCTAATAGAGTCCAGACAGTGCTCTAGATATACCTTCTGCTGTTATAATGTAATAACATTTTGAACTTATTGATTTACCATGCTGTCTTTTAAAGAAGACAAAATGCTTACCTGTGTAAAAATGCTTAGTTCAAATAATCTACATAACAAATGCTTAGGCTTGATAGCTCATATTGCCACCAGATCCAAATTGTCATACTGTCTTTGGGAATCCTACACTGAAGTCCACCTGGGTACAACCAGGAGCAGAAGCAAAGGGGTGTGAAGTGGGACATAGGACAGCAGAAGATGTCTGTGCATTTAAAAAATTTCTGGATCCTTTTCTATATGACATGATGAGGATGACCTGATTCATTTGAAGTTGTGTTATTTTTATTCTACTAGTCATGGGGTTTTTTTTCTTTCCTTTCCTTTTTCTTTTTTATCTTCCCCACTCTGAGAGGTAGGAGGCTTATCTATGCCCTAACTATGCTGTGCAGGATTGATACGCTTCTCTGTGCATCCATTCCTTTCCAAGAAGCTTTTTTAGTCCATCATTACTTTCAATACAATTTAAAAGTGAGGCCTCTCTAAGGCCCATGAGAATAGGTAGGCAGATAAGTATGCAGACCAACTGGGGTTCTCTTACTCCTTAGCTGGAGCTTGTGCTTCATTAGGGAGTCCAGACAGGAGCGATCTCACAAAATACCCCCGGTAGTGATAGGTTCAGTCAGAACTTGTAGCTAAGACAGCAAGCAGGAGACAGAAATCAATAGGAAAGCTGCTTTCATTAGCTCCCCTGCTCTTCAGCTCTTTGTTTGCCCTTCACATGTTGCACATAGGCATATTTACATCACTGTTTCCTAGCAAGTCTTGACCTCTCATTGACCTCATTTTGTCTCCCTTTTATTTTATATTGGATAAAGGGTCCTTTCTCCTCCATCATTCACTGCAAGTTATTTCCTAGTCTCTTGGAGTACTTTCTACCTTGCCTCTTGTTATAGAGCCAATTCTGGTTATGGTTTGGTGTACATAGACAACTTATTTTCTGTGTAAATTGGTTCAAACCTGTTTCTAGTACCTAAAGAAAAGCTCCTTCAAACAGGCTGTGGGAAAGAGGCAAAGAGCCTTGAAAAGCAGGGAGACATCAGAGACAAGCAAGACAAATGGCCCTGATTTTGTTCACAAGCTGTGTGGGATTTGAGAGAAGGCAAATTAACTCTCTCCTTATTTAGTTAAGGGTTCTCACTGCTGGCAACAGGAGTGTTTTTCTCATCAAATGAGGAGTGAGTGAAAACATAAGATGATTTGGAACTGAACATACTTGCAGTTGTTTATGTTTTTGGCTAGAAAGATACTTCAACATTCACAATCATTCTAAATTATGAATTATTTAAGGTGGAGAAAGTATTTTTCATTCCATTAGTGCAGTTCATAGTACAATGTGATGAAGGTCATGGCTGTGGCTTGTACATTCCACAGATGCAAAACATGGCAAGAAAGTAGAAATTTTGGGGTTTTCTTCTTCTTTTCTTTTTTCTTCAAAAAACAAGTTATATATTGGGAAGTGCACGCACACACACAAGAGTCTGGGTGCTGAAAGACATTAGCTTGCAAAACCAGAAAGTCTCCCCACTGGGTCTGTGAGTTAAGCACTGCTTTTCATTTTTGCTATTTCTTTAGAAATTGGAATTTGCAGCTTAACACGTGCTAAACTCTACAACATGCAAAATACATCTTATGTCAACTAGGAAATAAGTCCCTAGGTAGTTGTTAATGTAGTTACCATGAAAAAAGGTGAGCTTTTTGATCTTATATTTGGCCTGGAAAGGTTTTTCACAGGTGAATTGCCCTAGCACTATTTTCTGCATGAGTGCTTATCCTGTAGAAGACTTCAGGATATTTCAAGAAAATTATGCAAACACCTGCTTTGTGGGTTACTTGTAGATAGACCAATCTCAAAGCTAATGTTAGATGAATTTTTTAGAAACAGCAACAACATAAGAGTATGGTGTCCAAAAAAAATGAGGTTTTCTTGTTGGAAGGACACTAAATTACTCTGTTTTCACTGTATTTTTCTTATTCTAATCCTCTGTTTACAGCTGGTCCTGTTTGGAGGTAGGGTGAGAACGGCTGTGTATGAAGAACATTTTCCTCTTGATCCAACATTCAGCTCATTTTTTGTGAACTACTGCAAACCCACCACAGATAAAACAAGAAAAGGTGTTCCCACATTCTTGTGGCACCACGTGCTAGATTTTTGCTTATATATTCATGCTTAAACTGATTTAGGGCCAAGATCAAACTGTCTCCCCAGACACCCCTAAGAGCTGAGCGAAGGTTTTTGTTTGTTTTTAACACTTCTTTAGATTTCATGGTGCCATCCATTGCCAAGGTCCTCCTGGAGCTGTACTTAGGAAGTTTGAGGGGTTTTGAAGTGTGGCAGTGCCTTTGACATGGCTGTAGCATATGATGACTTGCTGCAGTTAAAGCATTTGGTAAAACATGCTGGGAAGGTGTTGTATATTGGGAAAAGCTCCAAGGCACAAACTGTGCTACTTTCAGTTCTGTTACTTCTGAGGGGGCTGCAGCAGCTCTGTGTGACAGCATGGTCATGGGTAAAAGTGTGTAAGCTTGTTTAGATCTAGATCCAGGATATTTAAAACAGCATTTCATTCCATTCTGTGAACAGACCCTAAGTTTAGCACGGTTTTAGTTTGGGCCTTTTTTTTTTTTTCTGTTTGTTTTGGTTTTTTAAATTGATTTCTATTTTAACTGAAGTGGAAACAGTTTAGCAAACCCAGACCCCTGCAAACAGATTGTGCTGACTGTGAGGATAAGTTTGTGGGCTGAGTTTTGTATCTGCTGAAACTATAGAAAAATCTTAGCGTGAACTGCAAGCTAAGATTATGTTGTTGCTCAATTTGCTTTAACTAAAAGTGCCTGCAGAAGATCAGACTAATTAAGGCTGTCTCTGAGAGCCTAAAAAAATGCAGATTCTTATTAAAATACCCTTGAGCTTTTAATTATTTTCAGGTGGAAATGCAATAGAGGATTGTGCCTGGCTTTTCCTATCTGCAACCAGGTGGGTACCTTAGAGACCTGGCTGGCAAAAGTGCAGGTGGTCCTAGAGGACAGAAACAGGAGTTTAAGCAGAAGCTGAGGCACAGCATGAACCTCCAAACATACACTCTCTCTCTTCTTGTAGGAGATGCTTCACTTTGTATAAATCAAACCCAACTCCTGCAAGCCTCTTCTGGAGACCCACAGGCCCCAGCCTGTCTTGGTGGCTGTTGCCTCCTTCGCTGAGGCGTGGCGACCTGGTTCAGAAAATGGCACGGCAGCCCGCCTGGGCCACTCGGGCCATAGCTCACTGTCACCAATATGATGGATGGCAAATGGCGTTTATTCTTTGCTTACATGGTGCTTTTATAACTTTCAAAGACGGCGTCACATCCGTCTGCTTACGTCATCACCTAGGTATGATTTGCTAACTTAACAGAGCCTAACTGAGCAAGGCAAGCATCACTTATATGTAGAAAGGTTAGCCCTATCTACTCATACAGCCCGAGATCTTCCGGCTGCATGTCCCTAGCTACTACAGGTGGCCCTTCCTGTTGCCCTCCATCCAGTGTCCTGGGGAACACACAGCGAGACAAGCACACAAGAGTAAATCTGTTGCTTTCTCTTTCCAATGAATATTTAAATTCTTTCAGCACAGAATTTATTCCTACCATCTCTCTGCATTTCTATTTTATTTGTCTCCATATAAGGTGGTTTGCAGTATTTTTTTTCAGCCCTCAAGTATAGATTTATTAGGAATACAAGCAAAACTATTTGCCAACACTTATTTGGGTTCAACGCCTGAGAAAAGAAACAAAAATCTGTCCTTCTTTGGTTTGTGTGATCGAATATGATTTGGCCACAAACAATTCCTATAAGGGAATGTTTTGCTGATTCTTCAAGAGTCATTTCCAGATGAAAATAACAATAATCATGAATAGGTGTCAAAACACAATGTGGGTTATTTCTCTTTTATTCAGTTCCCAGCCTCTCACTAGTCTGGAATCCATGCAGCTCTAATCACCTTATTTTATATATTTAAGAGATTCAGAAGACATGCGTGTCATCTTTTTGAGGTGATAAAACATCACTTGCGTAAACCCCCCCATAATCTTTAATAATAATCTCGATTTTTCTGACACTTTGCAAATATCTTAATTTTTTTGGCACTTCAGAGATATCAAAATGATATTGAACTAATGAAAATTTATTGAACTTCTAATGCAGCGTGAGGAAATGCACTTCTATTTTGATGGACTCTGATCATTTCTAAAACATAAAAGCAAAACTCCAGACTTGCATTCTCACAAAAAAGGTAGAAATATGAAAAGGAAGAATTAGCAGAACTCCAGTCAGTTGGGGAGATCTGATTTTAGTGGTGTTCATTTTGGCTGAAAAACAAATCCCAGGTGATCAACGATGGGAGATTGACATGGCAGTGAACACTGTGAGCCTGGGATGCCCCAGAGCTGGGCAGCTCAACCACGTGGCTGGAGAGCAGCTCTGCTTCTGCAGTGCTGACAGAACTCCACTGAAATTCAACACTTCTTTTCATAAAGCCTTATTGACATAAAGAGCTTGGTACTTCTGATTGGAGATGAATTCCTCTGCAATATTGATGACCCGAGAGCTGGAGCACCTCTCCTACGGAGAGAAGAGAAGAGAAGAGAAGAGAAGAGAAGAGAAGAGAAGAGAAGAGAAGAGAAGAGAAGAGAAGAGAAGAGAAGAGAAGAGAAGAGAAGAGAAGAGAAGAGAAGAGAAGAGAAGAGAAGAGAAGAGAAGAGAAGAGAAGAGAAGAGAAGAGAAGAGAAGAGAAGAGAAGACTGAGGACACCTTACAACACTTTCCAGTGCCTAAAGAAAGCTACAAGAGAGCTGGAGAGAGACTTTCTATAAGGGAATGTAGTGATAAGACAAGGGGGAATGGTTTCAAGCTGGAATAGAGTAGGTTTAGATATAGAGAAGGGTCGTGAGGCACTGGAACAGGTTGCCCCTAGAAATGGTGGATGCCCTGTCCGTGGTTCAATACCAGGCTGGATGAAACTTTGGATAGCTGGGTCTAGTGGGAGGTGTTCCGGCCCATGCCAGGGTGTTGGATCTTCATGGTTCCTCCCAAGCCAAACCATTCTATGATTCTATCATTTAGGGGGCTGCAATTCAAACATTATTGGTATTTTCAGGCTTCTAGAAACAGAGGTTTTATTACTTTGCCTGTCTTAGCTGATCTCAGCTGATGAAATACAAAGATACAACAACCAACGAAAATAACTTGTTCATCATGGATTATTCTTGGAACTGACTTCCATTCTAGCTGTATTTGAAAGTTTTATAGCATATGCAAGGTGTTTGCATTCAGCAACTAGCCTAAATTATGGCTAATCATAAGGAATTAATGGTGTTGCTTCTGTGCTTGTCTTGACTGAGACAAAGCCTGCAGCTTTGCCAGGTCTTCAGCTCTAGAAAATGTTTCTAATTTTCATGTGACAACATGAAGAAAATCCTTTTTTTCTCTTAAAGCGTGAATCCAGCTTTAGTCTTTTGGGACTTCTAGAAAAATACTCCAGGCCAGAGTGCTTGTTCTGTATGTAGAATTCCGTCAGGGCTTGTAGAACCAAATATTTGTCTCCTGAGCATAAGATGCTCCAAAGTCCATCAGGCAAACTGCCCTGTTTTTGCTACTAGGGGAGCAGTACATGCAAACAATTTATCTCACTAATTACTATGTTAATATATAAATCTGACAGAATTGGCCAAAAAAATCGGGAGCCTGTAGCTTCCATAGGCTTTCTGGAGTGCCTGCTGGTACTGCAGGTATACATCAGCATTAAAATTCAGGATCCAGTAGTGCTCTCTGCAAATTTCTGCCAGGACTAGAAAGTTACTGTTATCTTTTGGACATTCTGGGAAATAGTTTTAGGAATGGCCAAGAATAAATATGCATGGGGTCTGAAGCACTGCAAATGAAGGCCTGCATGGAGGTGTGTACTTGAACTGAATGCAAATGGATGTTTCCTGATGGCTCTGCAGGCATACCTAGGGTTACAGTTGATACATGATTTTGTCTCCCAGAGGCTGCTAAAACTGAGAATTATTGGTAATAAGGCTGCCTAATTTGACGTGTAAGTGGACTCTCAGCATAAATAAAACCATTAAGGTAGGACAGAATCAGAGAAAGGCCAGATTTAGGATTGCCCTAAACTAGGTGTCCTGATTTTAGCTGGGACAATTTTGTCCTTAGAAGCTGGTACATTGCTGTGTTTTGGATTTATTATGAGAATAATGTTGATAATACACTGATGTTTTGGTTCTTGCTGAGTAGTGCTTTCTCTGTGTCAAGGACTTTTCAGTTTCCCATGCTCTGCCAGTGCAGAGGTGCTCAAGAATCTGGGAGGGAACACAACCAGGACAGATGATCTGAACTATCTAAAGGGATATTCTATGCCACAGAACATCATGCCCAATATCTAAACTGGGGGAATTGGCCTCACAACTGTGTTGTGCATCACTTGTTTGTCTTGGAGATGAATTCTCTCCCTTTCTCTGTCTCTTGTCATTGCAGTTATTTCTTTTGTTGTTTTTGTTACGAGTAGTAGTTTATTTTACTTTATTTCCATAATTTAGTTGATCTTTTACCTTGCTTACTTTTTTTCCCCTCCAGTTCTCCTCCGCATCCTACCTGCTGGTGAGGGTAGGTGAGAGAGCAGCTGTGTGGTAGTTAGTTGCCATCCCTACTTACACAAAGTTACAGAAGAATCCCATTATTTCAGTCAGGAAGTTCAGATAGCTCATGCCTCTGATCTTCAGAGAATTGAATTACGATTTTTATGATTTTGGTCTTTGATTAATTGCATAACTTTTAGCATTTCAAGGTAACATAATGCCTTTTAATCTAGCAGAGAAATAAGTAAAATCCTTCTGGCCTACCTGTTGAACTGGAGATTACAGTGATGAAATATATTAAGAAGTTTTAGTATGCATTGCTGGCCTCTGAAGAAAACGGCAAGTAGAATTTTTAAAAATTGATAAATCTAGAAACTACCATTTCTGTGGCTTTTTTTTTAAGTGACATAAACATTTAAATAATAATATACAGTAAATCAACAATCTGGGGTTATTTTCCCAAGTAGGTAGGAAAAAAATGGGTGCTGTTAGGCCCTATTAGAGGACAAAATAGTGCTGATGGTAGACTTCTGTGGGTAAAATCAGAGCTGAGGCAGGGAAGTCAGATATAAAAAATGCAGAATTTGTCTGTTATTTTATCTTCTACTGCTTTGTTATGCCGATAAAAGAAGCACTCTGTATTTGGGGGGGCAGGATGATATCAGTGTTTTCTCAGAAACATAGCCTTTAAGGTTAAATATCAGCAGAACTCTAATCCAAGACATTATTATTCCTTGCAGACTTGAAATAATTTAACAGCCCTGATTCTATGGAATGCCACAGTAATAGAAAGCTAAAGCATGAATTCGGGGCTATAAAAATGCAGAACACAAAAACATCAGCATTCTGAGTAAGCAATTCACAGGGTTATTATGAAGGCTTTAGTTCCCCTCCTGTAAGGGAGAATAGCTAAGTTTTTAAGAGGAAATAGAGGTAAATGTATTTTTGAATTAATTATTTAACTAAAAAATTTGCTGTAAGTGGGGAGAGATATATCTTCATACTTTTATAGTCGTTTATATTCAATTTGTTTTAGTAAAGCATTTTTTGACTACAGTCTGTTCTTTTCAAGACTTCTGGCTAATTAGGCTATACTTACTAAAAAGAAAATAGTTAAACCTGAGATATGTGCAGATAAAATCCATTACTGATATGCTAAATGACATTCAGAGTCAGAGACACTATTCTTCAGATTAGAGAATAAAAGGTATATTTTAGATTAAAAAAATATTGTTTGCACCCCTGGGAGGGCTTCATTGAACAACCTGATAATTAAAATAGTGCAGAATGTTTGATTTCTGTTTGATAGTCATTTTAACCTGTCTGCTCACTTCAAAGTAAATCTGCAAGAAGATGTCAATAGGTGAGCATGGACTGACAGCCAGCAATTGCTGAAATGCCACCAGCTACTCTCTAAAGCTATCAGAGTCTGTCACATCTTGACTGTGAACTGAAGTGAAAATGGCTGAACAGGGAAAATTTTTTTCATCAGAATGAACATTTTCCAGTAACCTTTGTGATTAGACCTCCAAAGAAATAAATACTGAAGCCCTGCGCAAAGGACAGGAGCTCCTGCTTGTTTCGTGATGCGAGCTCTGCTGCCTGGGCAATGCGAGCAGGCTGCTCTTCCCAGTGAAATGGGGTCTTTAAAGCTGTCTTTGAAAGCTCTGCTGTGCAGCCAGGGAAGCGACGTGCTATGGATTATAATAAAACCTGTCCCCCCACGCCCCCCCCGAACACAATCAGCACAGCAGATCTTTTTTTAAAAAAAATTAAATCAATCTGGATAGTTCAGGCACTTGAACTATGTATTTGCTAGATAAACATTTGTGATAGATTAGAACACAAAGTATTTTATTTCTTGTTATTTCTCGCGGCGCTGTTTGTTGTTTTACTGCTCTGACAAAAAAGCGTGCTCCGTGGGAAGGCATGCCTTACATTTATGCTGACTTCACCCAGGAACCCTCCCTGCTTCCAGTGTTTACCTCGCGCCCAAATAAAGCACATCTAGATTTGAACTCTTGTCACTTAGATTCTGCTGAAAAAGGAAAAAACCAAGGGGCTTGGGCCTGCTCGTGCTCAGAGTTTTGGCTTATTTAGGCTCTCGAGCTGCATGCAGTGTGTTTTCTGGAAGGCATTGTCGGGTTGTCTCAGTTATAAAAAGTGGAGGAGGACACACATTATGCTGTTTGTCTACTTCGCAGCTTGAGAATTGACACCTGTGTTTGCTGCTCCCTTTTTCCCCTTATCTTTTTTATCTTGAGATTTCTTGTGGCTTTGCTTAAGATTTGGTTTCTGGTTTCTGATTTGGTTTTTGATTTGCTTGCTGGTACAAGAAGCAGAAAATATCCTTGCACCAGGCTTGTCATGAAGGGATGCACTTTTCCGCACGATGGACAATATCATAGCAGCACTCGTTGCTGTGGAATGTTGTAGAAGTCTAACATCTAAATGGATTCAAAAGGTTACAGTTGGTATGTCCACTCGAGGTGATTATATGCAGAAACTTGAGGTCTCAGATGTTTCTATATCTATATACTTTCAGAAGAAATAATCTTTTGATATGTGCTGGTTTTGGAATGCTTTTTCCATTGTTTGTGGCAGAGAGACAAAATAATGGGCTGGGATGACTCTCTGATCCGTTCCAGTGTGCCTCTTACCATGGCACAAGCAGTAAGAAGTACAAGAATACCCACTTGTTTTCTATGTCTCTTTTCCTGATAATTCCCTGTGGTCTGCATGGGATAGTTTCTAACCAAACACGCTGCCTTCTGTAAGTGCTCTACATAAATTCTCAGTTCCTGGGTCAAAGCTCAAGATTTAGGTACGAAGATACCCAGTGTCAGCAAGAGCAGGGCTGCTTCAAGACAGCGAATGATCTGGGAGCCAAGGGTGACACAAGAGGGCAGTCACCAAAGATCAGGGGACATGGTTGCTCTTAGGGTCTATGAACCGTTCCAGTCGTGGTGAGGTAAGCAAAATAAATCCAGTGTCCATTGATGCAAGCCAGTCAGGGGAAACATGAGATGGGGCTGGACACACCACACAGGGCTTGAGGTTAATCCAGGAAAACCAGTCAGCAAGTCAGGACAGCAAAGGACAAGGCCAGGTGGGGGTGCACCTACATACAGTTCTGGGGCCCAAGCTCAACCAAGCCATGAGAAGTTGGCTGGGAATAAGACCAAGGTGAAGAGGGTCATAATAAGGCCAACTGGTGGCCTAAGGTTGTTCACAGATTTAGTTCTTGGTGTCAGGTACTATATTGGGTTTGGGTTTTTTGGGGTGAGGGTTTATTATTTTTTCTTATTGTCAGTAGGCTACCAATATAAGTAGAGGTGACACATGAATCTGTTGTAAGATTTAGTGAAATAGATCACAAACCGAGTAAAAATGAGAGGGGGTATGCAACACTTTGAAAATGAGAAAGAGGAGAATCCAAGCTCCCTGTGCTATTTTAGCACCAAGTTACTAGTGTCTCACTAATCAATAAAAGTTAACAGACATTGTTAGGATAACAGGCAGAAGGAAGTCTGAGTAAACAAATAATCTTACTCTCTGGAACTTGGAAGTCAACAGCTGCAGCAATAATAGGCAAACACTAACTATTAAAAAATGGAAGAAATAAACCAATGAAAACCATAATCAATGCAGAGGGAATGTGCTAAGCCAAGTTCTACCCTTATTTGCAGTCAATGGATTTTCAGGAACGTGCATTAGCTTAAATCAGAGTAAATTTGGCTTGTGTTTCAAAGATAGAACACTACAGCATATTTTGACATAAATTTTAACACTCTACTTACCACCTAATAGAATAAGATGAACTCCTTTGCAATGAACAGAATGGTTTATACATCTGCTATAAAGCAAAAATAAGCTGCTGTCAGGTCCACTAGATGATTATTGATTTTTAAAATTTATTTTAAAAAACTCATTTACAATTTTCTGCCAGTTTCAGAGTCATGGTAACTGTGTGACTGTTTAGATTTAAATCTTGATTGATTATGTCATCTTCACTGTATGCAGACCCTCTAAAAGTCTTATTGTTTATTTATAAACAGAAATTTACTCAGTAAGATGGGTGTAGGATTGTCCCGCAGAGGGAAATTGTGGTTTAGGGGATTTTGATACAAGATTGAGACCATTCTCTGGACTGGGCTGCCCTAAAAGCAGGTTGCTGCTTCACCTCTGCTGCAATACCTCAGCTAAAATGAGTTGAATAAAGTAGTGATGTAGAAATACAGAACTGTGTTTCTGACATTTATCCAGAAAATCTAAAACTCTTCTGAAATGAAAATGCTTCAAACCTTGAGTTAATATTTTTTCAAATTGACTGTTTATTTTTATAGGAATTGATATTATGCTATTCAATCATATTGGAATGTTGTGTTTACTATGCAAGGGTATAATAGCAACCCTTTGGACAGATTGAGTTCTCAGAATGGGCTAAGAATGAGGCATCCTTCTGGCAGAGAAACTGGTCTTCTCATGAATAATACTAAGGAGCATCCTTTTTTGAGTGCTTTAACGTTAATTTACAATTTTTTCTGTTAGTTTTTTCTTTATAATGTGCAATTTAATCTTGACTTTTCATGATTCTTGGGCTAAAATGCAGATACCACAGCACCAGTAGAATGAAGGAAATCAGAAAAATAACAGTTTAATCACGATATTCCTCTCTCACATGATATATAGAATAATAGGAAACCAACCATAAATTGACTTAAAGAGTAGGAATTAACTGTCAATGTGAAATGCTTGCCGCAATGCAGACATGAGGGTTAGCTCCATTACTGCAGGCTGAGCAGAGATGATGAAAAGGCAGATAGAAGCTGAGAATTACCTTCTTTTTTTTGGAGGGGGTGATGGAGGAAATGGGAATAGAAATTGGTTTTATCAGTATTAGTGTATCAAAATTTCTATCTCTGTCTTAAATATATGGCATATCCAATTATATTGGAGAAGGCTACTTAGCTTGTCCTGCTTGCTCAATCTTGTCTCTCAGAAGATATGAATAATGGCTCAAAAATATAGTTTATGAAGATGCCCTGGTGCAATTTTCTTGTTTCATATAAGCATCCCTCAATTTCCTGTGCCACTTTAGTTCTGAAACAATATATTTCAAGGAATTTTCATATATTTTTGATAATATCATGATCAAGATTGGCTTAACAAAGGAGACGTATTGACTGGTAAAGACAAGTGTGGAAAAAAATCTCACAGCTGGTATCATACACCAACTCTATTGCAGACTTTTCCTCTTGCATGAATAATAACAATTAATGATTATCTATGCCAAGAGAAAGCATATATTGTCAGTTTATATAACAATCCAAATTGTTGATAATTTATATGATTCCAAATTTTTGCATCTAGAGCTATTCTCTCTTCATCTTTGTTATCCACATACAAGACAGTTTCTCTTTACCTCCATCATTCTAATATGCCCAAGTAAATTATCCAAATAGAAAGTGACACTTTTTGTCTAATAGAAAAATAGGCATTCAAAGTTTTCTTTGAGAATTTATACGCTGAAAATTGAATAGTAACACTTTACTGGAGCAAGGAAGAAAAAGCTATTTCATAAGGCATGCATTTTATGATAATGTTGTTGAGCAAATGGTTGTTGAAAATTTTCAAGAGAACTTTTCTGGTGGGTGAAGAAAAGAAGAAAAGGGGTTCTTCTCTTCAATGCAAAGTTGTGGTTACCTCTGCATTTTCCTCACCCAAAAATTGTTTTGTGGAGTTTCTTTAGCTTCATCCCAAAACCACAGCCCCTGGTGATGCTGTGGGTGGCACAGAATAAAAATTTAGATGCACCCACACCATGCTAAGCTCCTCCCCCACCTCTGCAACCAGGACACTTAGTGACTTTGAACTCAACACATAAAGTTACATAATAGGCACCAATATTCTCATTAGATTTCTTTAGGACCATGTGCTATCTCTTGAGACCTGTCCTCCATTATCAATTCCTGCAGGGGTTTGAAATGAACCAAAACTGTGAATACCTGATTCCTTTACCCTCAGGTTGAGCCAGCATCTTTGAGCTCGGTATTTGGGTCGCTGCGTAGTCATTAAGAAAAGTAGGCAACAAACCCATTATTTTTAAAAAGTCAGGATGCTCAGCAACCACCTAAACTAATCAAAAGAAACCACTTAAGCAAAACGTGTCTTCCATCACTTAAAATACCACTTGCCTATCAGGATATGACTGGTCCTTCTGCTTTTCTTTACTGATTTTTTGCAGATATTGCCTCCCTTTTTGTTTTATATATGCAGATCCATTACTGATCCTTCTTTTCTGCCCCATTTGATGTTTTTGTCACCACAACCTCCCTTCTCCAGAAAGGTATAAAACTAAGGGGGAGCACCCAGTCTGCAGCGACCAGGTCTGACCTGTATCGTGGTTTGACATTTTATCAATGATTTGGCTGAGTGTAATGACCCTTAAAAAGCTTAGTGGCTGCTGGTTTTATCTCTCCTTGGTTAAAAGGCTGCATGTGGGCTCACCAGCAGGAATATTTTAGTCCTAAAGAATGTTCCCTGATGGCACCAAATGAAGCATGTTCCTTGGGACCATGGTTTTGGGAAATTTTATAGCTGTTTAAGTGAAGCATGTTCCTCACTTAATGGGGAAATTTTGATTGAACTAAACAATGCCAGATGGAGTTTTATTCAGAAATGTGCATTTTAACAATTTCTATAACAAAGTTTTTCTTTCAAACTAGCAAATAGTTTGTTTCAAGCTCTGTGTATTATTTTAAACTCCAAACATCTTGAACTGTCAGATCCGGTCTTGTGTGTCTTCTACTTCATCGAAGAAAAACCAAGCCTTGCCAAGAACTCACAAGCAGAACAGAGATCTGAGCAGAGATCTGGGGGTTTGGCTCTGACCCTGACCACAAGGGCATCAAAAGAAGCATCAGCAAACAAGAGGATAGTGGCAGAGCACTGACAATTTAATCTGTAGAAATATGTCTTTTATATTAGGTATGTCAGTCTTTATGTTAAAAAAAGAAGAAAAAAGAGTCAGAACTGAGAGAGTAATACTTTCTTTAACGAAGGTGTCCTCACGGTGGGAAAGAGAACAGCAGAAGACTGTCATCTCCTTGTTTGCCTTGATGCCTGCTACAAAGAACTTGTCTACTGTCTCCTACACATATTTAGAAAGAAGAAACCCTTCTCAAGAATATATTTTTATAGTCTCAAGTCTATAACTTTGCTAATAAACTTTTGGACCTGTGTACACGTTCATCTCAAACCTTTTTTCTCCAACAATTCTTTTCCAAACGTGTAACACTGAGACATCTGTGGCATTTTCTGCTGACCATAATTACAACAAATTACAAAAAACTTCTGCATAAAACCTTTATTTCTGAAGGTGATCAAATGTTGGCAGCTCAGCCTCAGATCTGTGTATTTAAATCAGCCTTGAAAGAGTAATTTCATTACTAACATTAGGCCTTGAAACAGATCTGAAAAAGAATTTCACTTCAATGTGTGGAAGATGTCAGCAATTCAATTCTGTTCTATTATCCATGGGATAAAGTAAAAGACTGGTCCTTTGAGTAGGGTCTAATGCCTAATGAATAACCAGATGGGAGTTTGAAGGCTGCTTTCTTCATGAGGGGTTTCTACTTTCTGTGCCTTGATTTAGACATGCAGTGATCATCCAGTACCACAGGATTCTTAAAAGCATTACTTGTCTTTGTGTGTCTGAAAGTAGAATTTTTAGGTATTAAGGATATTTTAAGGCCAGATGTCTGCAACAACAGGATCAGAATGATTCTAGTTTCTGTCGTGCAGTCTCTAGGTTAGATATCCACCTGGATATCTAACCTAGAGACTGCACGACAGTAACTCCAACTTTGTCTAAAATCTGCTTCAGGCCATGTTTAGACACCTACCTCTCTTTTTTTTATGCTCTGATTTTGATATTTTTTGCTTGCTTTCTACACTAGTAAAATAAGTGTTACAGAGATTCTTTTCTACATCTATTTCATAGTGTGAATTCTTGAATGTAATTTTGTATTTGTATGACCTTAGATTTTAGTAGTAGGTTGTGGATGTACTTCTGGCATATTAATATGCTATAAAGCAACAGCACATAAAATGAGAATAATTAACATTTTCCACCAAGTATTAAATTTAATCTAAATTAAATACACTTTTAACAATGAAAAACTATTTCACCTTATCCATATTTTAATATAAGTATGAAATATTAGCATCCCCAAGGCAATGCAGATCCTGTAATTTAAGCCACTCCAGAAGAGACCCTGCTAAAATATTCTTGCAGGGTAATTTCCTAGATTAAAAATATACAGTTATAATTTATTTATAGCACTGTACAATAAATGAAATATATTGTTAATGGAAACAAACACCACTGCTTTTACAGGCACCTCCTTGTCTTGTTAGAACTTGCACCTGTGGTTCATGGATGAGTATTTCAGGCCAACACTCTGTCAAAGCACAGGGTCAGGATTAAGGCTGGGAGAAAGAGCAAACTTACAACTCCAGGTGGTGATGGATTACCCAGGGGTGAAAAAGGATGGTGCAGACTGCAAAAACCATGCTCCTCAGACAGCTTGTTGGTGTAGACCATGATGCTGTTCTTTGGCTATGGCTTGGTCAAAGTCTAGCCTTTGTTTTTCAGTAAATAATTGGGTAGCTACAAAGCCAAGAGCTGCAGGTGGTGTAGGACGGGAAGGAGCCTGACAAAGGAGTGCACAGGCTCTTGTAAGAGCTCTCCCCTGACGCTGGTTTCTGTTTGTCACTGCTGTGGGTCTTGGGGAAGGCTATCCAGGAGACAAACCGAGCACTTCAGGTGGCAGCCGGGGACTGCTGAAAGATAAGAGAAAGCTGCAAAGTTTCCTCACTGAGGACTTGTTTGTGCCCCAAGTGTGGCCTTGGCACAAGCCTCTGACACGGCCCAGAGCTTGGGCTGGTGCTGTGGCTGGGTGGAGGGATGGCCTATGCCTGTTGTTGGAGCTGGGCTGCCAAAGGGGCTGCCCAAAAATGCTTAGGTGGCAGAAGGACTTCTCCCCCAGGATCTGTTCATGTAGACCATGGCTGGGTGTTTTCAGATAGGCCAAAGTTGTTAGAGTTTAGAGTTAGAACAATGACAAAGATGAGAGTTTCAGGTAGTGTGAGGCTGCAGAGAGGCTGCCAGGGTTCACCCCATAATTCCAATGTGCCATTGCTGGGCATTAGTAAATGTCTGTAATAAGTATCTACCAGGAGAGCGCTTAAAATAATAATTATTTTAATTGGTGGGGAAATGTAGAAATTTGGACTTATATAGGGTTGGTTAGTTGGCATTTTGTTGAGTTTTTGTCTTTTCTGTTTTGGTGAGGTTTTGTTCCCTGGGGGTAGGTTTTTATTGTGGTTTCTTTTTTGTGTTTGGTTTTCTTTGCTGTTTGGGTTTAGGTTTTTTTGAAAATAACATAATAAGTACTCCAATAGTTAAAAATATTTTTTTCAATTCTTGTTTTCATCGAGGTAGAAGGAGGAAAAAATGTATATTGCAAGACAGTATCTTTCTTTCCGGAACTGGAATATTAAATATTTAAACCCATAGTAAAATGTGACCAAAGGCCCTTTGATTTTCATAATTTAGTGCATGGTATTCTGTGATATTCAGCATCTATATTGTTGAAAAATTTCTAAAAATATTTTCAATAAAATATAAAGCCTGAATTTGTGTGTGTGGAGTCAGAGGGAAAAAAAGTGATAGTAAATAAAAACTTCAAAAGTTAGTGAAGGGCCTGTCACTTTTCAATTCATATAAACTGGTCTATGGAGAAACACATCACAGTAGTATTCCTTAATTCCATCCTTTTCCATCTTGTCTAAAGCTAGGTCAGTTGTTGGAAATTATAGAGAGGGACTTGGCAAAGTGAGTACTGATGATGCACTTTGCAGGTCTGGAAGTGTATTTCTTTCTTTAAATCTCCTGTCCAAAGCAAATATTTTATTAGGAACTGGATCCCCTGTAAGATGACCAAAACCATCAGTTCACCTGTGACAATAGGTCAATTGTCACAATTTCTTGTGACAATACTTAGTCCAATGTGTGAAATAAGAGTTTAGCCTTCAATATGGGCCTGGCCACCAGAGGCACAGAAAGGTGTGGAGTGTCTGCTGTAGCTAACTGACCCTGTGGGACAAGACAGAGATACAATTTTTGTGTCTATATCTTTTCTCAAGTGTAACCTCCACACAAAGGATAAATAGACAAAGATTCCAGTCCACCCTAAGTGAACAGTTCAGGGACAAGTCCTAATCTGTGTTCTTCTGTGTAAACATAAAGTCTTGTTTTGATGTCCTGAAACTACTGGGCAAGACCTGAAGACCAAAATTACCTTCAGTTCATGTGCCTTTGCTGAATGTCGATAAAGAAAGGTGGAGGAAAGAGGAGGCGCAGGCAGGATTAATTACATTTTTGATTTGTAATTCATTGCCTGGGAGAAACTTATCAAGTAAAGTATTTAATGCCTTTTTCAGAGACAAAAAATTCTTGCAAACAGCATGTCCTCTTGGCTACAATTCCCTCTCAGTTCCCTTCCTCCTTCCTGAAGCCCAGAGGCAAGTAAAAGTAAAAATACTTGTAAATAACAAATTCATACAGGGTGAATCCACCCTCTGCAGTAATACCAGCAGTCCTTCGTTCTCTTCTAAGGATGTTTCTTATCAAAATAGCTGGTATATATTTAAATTCTACCATTTTTACAGACCAGCACACTTTGGAGAGAAAAGCACAAGCACTTTTTTGCACACTGATAATGTGTGTTGTCAGCTGATATTTGGGCAGTTTAATCCATGACCAGCTGTGGATGCAAACACAAATTGCTTTATCCCCAAGCCAAGACAGACTTGGTCTTCAGTTACTAAAAGGCATGTCTGTGTAGACACAGCAAGCAGTTTTAAAAGGAATGTAGGCTAAAGCAAAGGAGACTCCCAGGCTTGTGCTGCTATCTGGTGGAGTTGGCTACCCCAAGGTAGCAGACTGGAAGCGAGGGCTTCCTACACTTCCCGGTGCAGTAGGCATGCTTGTTCCTGCTATCCCAAAGGCAGCATCCATCAAAATAGGCATAACATCATGTTAGATGACATCTGATCCTTGATCATGTGAAGTGTGGTCAGCAGCTTTGAGGGTGACATGTGAGCTTTGAATCAGAAGCATAGAGTTTTCTTCTTGCCTCGGTCTGGTGTTGAGAAGAAATCCCTGAAGTGTTCACATAATCTTTGATAAGTAGAGGACTCCAAAGCCACAAAAGAAATCTAGTGTTTCCTGCCTTTTTCCAATTTTCTCAATCTAGCACATACCTCCCTGAGGAAGAGCTGTACAGCTGTGCACTGACCCCTGTTCCTCACTGGCCAGCACAGAAGTGATTTTTGTGTGCATGGTGGCTCTTAGGTGTGCTGCCCATGGCAACCCCTGGCCTGGCTGGGTGTAAATCCTTGCTGTGCCCCCAGGTTTCGTGTTTCCTCTCCTCAGACTTTTTCATTTCAAAGTGAAAGAAATGTCTGTTGTAGCAGGTGTCCCTTCACTAGGTCTGTGGGAGAGAAGAAAATAATAAAGAGTTTTGAAAGATAATTTCTGTGTCACTGTATTCAAAACCACTAAGAATCACTTGGAACTGGGAAGGGGAGGATTGAACAGTCAGGATCTAAAATAACATCAAGCAGATATCCTGAGAAGCAAGGAGGACATGGGCTGTCACTCAGAAGATCAGGCAGGAAAAGGCATCCTGCCTTGATGTTACAAAAGCCAGATGGCTTCTCATGAATGTCATACATATTACTTAAACTCAGCTTCTTCAACTGATGAACTGCTTTAATACAGAGCAGCTAGTCTAATGATATTTTTGAGGATGGAAGTGTGATAAAAATTATGAGTATGCAAACTTCTAGATTGGTTCAAATTATTTATAACTTTTCACAGTCTAAGCTTCTGTCAAGTTTAGTTTCATTGCTTCTAAAAATTATATCCTAGACTGGAGTGCTAAAATCAGGAAAGCTGTCAGGGAAAGAGAAATTTCTGCTATTTAGTTCTCTATTTTTTCTAAACAAATTTTATTTATTTTGCTGGAGCTCAGGTCATTTCATTTTGAGGGTCTGTGGCATGCATTTGTTATGACACTGAAAACAGCTCATATATAATGAAAAACTCCCTCTAGATTCCCCAAATATCTTGAATAATGCGCCTTTTTTTTTTTTTTTTTTTTGTAATGAATCTTCACTCACACTGAAAAGCTCATGGTAAATTCATAAAGAACTGTTTCCCATTTTCTGAATTTACATAGATATAAATCTAATGAGAGCCACAATAAAAAAAGAAACATTATTTTCATTTTATTAATTGTGATATTTGGAGAGTATGATCTCATGTTTTGGGTTATGAAGTCACCATTTATGCTACATTCCATGAGATCTTTTGGTGGAATGGCTACTTTAATGGGAAAAAGCTCAGATAGAAATTCAAGGCCTAGCAATGGGAGAGAAATTGTTAAATATAGTCAATGGTTGACAACCACTGATGGTCTAGTAGGCTCAAGCAGATGTTTCAGAATATCTTCTTGTAAAAATATTGCCTTGTTGGATGGACAGATGAATATATGAAAATAAGAGCTCTTTCTGAATGTGCTAAAGTCACCAGAAGCAGTCCCATGCCGTCAGTCTCTGCTGAAGCAGCCCACGGTTGAGGCACTTCAGAAGAGACACAGCATTTCATTCTTCTGCTGCAAGCAGATATTTGGGCCTCCTCTTTCTCCTTCTTTTGCATTCTGCAGCTGCCTTACTGCAACAGTGGCTTCATCTTGCTGGAAAATAATTATTAAAGTTAGATCAGATATTTATGTATGCTCTTCACTGTATTTATAGAGATATTCTTACTTTGCTTAGAATGAATAAATGTTTAAGTTTTACTCTTCATCCCCTTTTGAGTGAAAATTTTTATAGCGTAACTTGTTGAGGAATCTGGCTCCAAAATATGTATGAATGCATGTATGTTTGACATGCAGACTTCAAGCAGTTAACGCATTTAGGAGTTAGTGGTTTAGAACGTAAAAATAAAATTTCAGGTGTTTTAAACTACACCTATTAATTTTATTAGAGCTTTTTATTTATATATTTCTGTAGAAATATTGCTAATGCTTTTATGCAATGGGTATCCCTTTAAGAGGTAATCTTTCATTTGCCTGTGTAATTGGAAAGGAAAATGTTTGCTAGCAAAAGGGAGTCATTACTTTGGCTCCTAATTTCCTGTTTATGTTTGAATTGATAGGTGTTTCCTTATTACCATCAAGAAAGAAGTTGTTGATCATCTATGAATAACTAATTTACACTGCAATCACAAAGCTGCAGCAGACTGCAACTCATGATTCAACAATCAAAAGGTACCCATAGATATCAGCAAACTGGATGGCCCAAACCTTGCCCATAAATTCAAGCCAGAATGAATCAAAGAGCAATCCAACAATCCGTGTGGGATAATCAAGACTTGGCTGGGTGTTCAATACAGGGTAAGTTATTTATTACTGTAGCATTACTGTTTCATTTTGTAATCTCATTATTTCCTACCAGAAAGTGTTTAAAAATATATTTAGCTTTACATGATGTTGTATCTTAGTAGAACTGTGACTTTCATTTAAATATTTGTTTCAAGTATCATTCTCTTTTGCTGTAATTTGCTTTAATTTTTATTTGCTTTTACACTTGTTTTCCCAATGAAAGTTATTTGAGCACCTTGTTCTCATTGATTTGTAAGGAAGAAAGTAGGCAGGGATGCTGGAGGATTTGGCCTGAAGTTCTTTACATGTTTACAGAATACTTAGAAAAGCATTGACAAGAAATTCACAACTTCTTGTCATAGCTGTGCTGTGGCAGCAAGTCTGTTTTGAATAGACCATGTCTTAAAAAAAAAATAAAGCCATTTCATCTACATGCTAATTTTGTATTTAGCTTTTAATTATTGTTTTGCATTGATGTCACAAGTAAGAACCAAGATTTCTTTGATGAGTCAAAAGACCATTCATTAACAATCAGATTCAACCATATTCAGTAAATCCTATACACCAGTCATCAAGACTGATACGGCTTTCAGGATAAAGCTGAAGCTTTTCATAATTTTTGAAAACCTCTCTTCTTTTTTACAGTAGGATAAATCTGATAGTTTAACAGATCAGCATTTCTCTGAAAATCTTCTACCCAAAAGGCAACTTTGAAAAAACGTGACATCTAGTTAGTACAAAGTGTCACCTGAATCATTTATGTAACATTCCTCCCACCATACTGCTCATAATATCTTCAAAAAAGTGGGTGAAGAGCTACAACAAAAGTGATAATGGAAGAGAAAAGCCTGAGATGTGAAATGACAGCACAAGAGGTACAATTTATACTTCACCTTGTCTAAAGGATAAAGCCAAGGCATTTTCAGGTCATAAGCAAGCCAGAAATTTTTATGTAAGACAAACAGCATCAGTCATTTTATAATGTAGCAATTATGCATTTACACTGTTGTACAGGTATATGCGTTAGTCAAATAACCATGGTGTTTACCCACCAATAGTATTGGACAAAACCAACTAGGTTCAATTTTGGTCATCATGTTTAGTAGGAAATTGACGGCATTTGGAAAAGGTAAATTTGTTCTATTTGTCAGCATCACAGAAGAGGAAATAGACATTAGTGATTGCTTCTCCGTTAATGTTATTTCCTGTTCACCATATTAATGGGAGCTGGAGTGTCACTGGATCTTATAAAAAGTTCAGCTGCTGTTCTGTGTTAGTTATCACTCTGCCAAAGAATCTTTCACTGTGCTCTGCATATTTAATTGCATGTGCTTGTGCAATACTGGGCTTACTTAGATTGAAACAGGAATTCATGATAAGTAATCTCAAGTCAAATTAAAATAAAATTTAAGGACTTAATTCTTATCTGTCTTCATATAAATTGATATTAATACCTCCAAAGTCAACATAATCAAGGAAAGAATGTACCTTTAAGAGGTCTGCACAAGAGCAAACTGAATTGATTTTGCACTTTGCAAATGCCTGTGTTGCAAAATCCACGTCACTGAAGGCACAGATTTTGAACAAAAAAGGCATCAGACTTCTACACTGTTTTTCAATGAGTATTGTTGTTATACCTTCTCCATCCCAGTGGAGACAGCTTTTCCCATTCCTAGAACAAATCTCCAAGACCTCCACCACAGGACTGGTGCTCTCACTCTGCACATTCAGCATGGAGGCTCTTTTCAGAGACCTCGACTGTCACACACAACAGGTCAGCCAGTCTGGGATGTCCCATGTGAATTTGCCATACAGAGTTTGGGACACATTTAATCTAGAGCAATACTTCAATAAAAGCCATTTTGCTCAGCAAGTCTGAAGCTGCAGGCCCTCTTCATCATGCCACTCATGACTGCATCTTTGGTTGATGCTCATTCTGATGCCTGAGAGCATTTATTGTTAGAGATCCTTCAAACCTGGAGCCTCTGGGCTCCAGCACCTCCACCTGAGCCCAGCCCTGAGCTGCTGATGTGTCTCTTGGTTAAAGTGATTGCTATTTTTATCCCTGTCCTCTGCTGGCTCTGGTTGGCAGAGTCCTAGCGTCCCTGGGCTCCCTGAATGATCCCTGGACTGGATTTGTCCCTGGACGTGCCTAGGCCTCTTAGCAGCTTATGGCTTTGTTTGTCCAGCTGAGCCCCTGTGGGACTGTGCTGTGGTGGGTGAGGATACTGCTCTGCTAGGGTCACCCTCAGCTCCTGCCTTATCCCTCGTCGTGGAGTCCTGTTTCTGCTGCTCCTTGGAAGAAGAAATGTGTGTTAGAAGTTTCTCTCCTCTTTCCACAATAAGCTCTCTTCAGAAAGAGATGGTAGAAGCCAGAATGTTTTAAAGTTATTTCTTTGATATATAGCTGCATTACAATGCCATCATGATGTATGTTTTAAATTACATGAAGGGATTGAAAACAAAATAATAAAGCATAGCTGGCATGTTTTAGTGTGCACTACTGTGATCCATAGTTTGCTGACAAAATAAGACCTCAGGGTGAGGTGTTTATATTAATTTAGTTTTAATACCCTTTTGTGCTTTACTCTTTTGCTTTATTTTTCTCAGTTAAGTTTTGTGTTTTGTCACATTGTTCCTTGTCTTCCTCCATGAGCTGCAGTCAGGAGTTTACAACCAGCAGGTTTTTCTACTTTAATTTTGCAGTTCTGCTCCAGCATTGTAAAACTAGGAAATAACTTAAAGCAAAAGAGCACTTCTCTGTATGTCACATAGCAACTCAATCTACACAATTAACAGAGGAGTGGATTTCCATGGTCTCCCCCATAAATAAGAGCTATTCACCCCAGAAAGGATTTTCAAGACATTCTCTATTTATATATATAAAAATATTTTTAGCAAACTTCCACCACCTATTAGAGGATCCAGAATGTCTGGACAAGATTGACTGTGAGAGTAAATATACCTGACCTGCTGAAAGATATGGATGTAGGGGAATTACACCTTTCTAGCACTGAAGAGACAATTGTTTGTCATCAAGAGCTATTGCGTAGCTCATGGCATTGGCTGCACCTGCCACTATTTGCCTCACAGCTGGCATGACACTTGCAATTGTTTTCTAGCTATTGATGTACCAGTTACTGGAAATAATATATTTACTTCAAAGAAATCATTCGGTGCAAAGTATGCAGGCAGGGTAGTATCTGTACTGACAATGATACCTGATCCTGCCAAAGAACAAGAATCAGTTTTAGCCTTATGATTTGTAATGCAGTATGACATACTCAATAAAACTACTCATTGTTACATCCTTGCTTTCCTAAGAGATGAATCATTAATATCTATCTATACTGATCTATAAAACTAACATTTTATGTGACAGACATCATTAATAGTGAACATTCAGTATAAGGAAGAGCTGCATTATATATCTGAAAGGTCTGAGCTTTAGATATTAAAGCTACAGTGAAATCAAGCATGTTCTTATCATTTAACAACAATTTAAAAAACACCCACTTTTCCTTGCTGTGAGTTTGTCTTGGTGATCAATGTGTTTATTACACCTCGATTATGATCTCAAATTTGGAAACTGAAACCAGTACAAACTTGTTGCTCTGTGTTTAACAAAATGCTTCCTTAAATTGTGTAATAGAATATTCTTGACTGGGATAGGGACAGTTGGAATTTCTGGTGAAGGATTTTTGCTAATTAAGAAAAATTTGATCTGATGCCTTATGACTTGGATTTACAGACACCAAAGCAGACATCATGCAGAATTTTCACTCTTGTCAGCTCTTCTCTGACAAAAACTCTTGTCAGCTCTGAAGTGAGAAGCAGATTACAAGGGATTCTTCTTATAGTCATTGGTCTGCTTTCTATTGGTTATTGGGGCTTTCTAGTCTTTTGCATTTTTCACATTTTAATAAATCTAACACAGTAAAAGACAATGCACAGTACATTCAAATATCCCTGCCATCCTGCTCTTTTCAAGCCTGTGTTGTAAAAGGGATTGAGGAAACCACATTGCTTGTTTATAAAGTTATCTCAGATTTTTCTTTTAAATAAACTTGTATATCTACCTCAGAAATTTTGTAAATATGAAAAATTGATTTTATTTCAATATTTTAATGATCAAAGTCATGAATCCCTTTGGATAAGAGAATGGCTATTCTCTCATCATCTTCTAAACCATGCTGGTGTTCTTTCCTCTTTCTTTTTACAATTTTGTTCTTAGCTTTCAACTTAGTTTAAGCTGCAGCACTGACAGGTATTATCTGGATTATTAGAATTTTATACTGCTGCAACACCAAGACCTGTGAAGCTGTACTATATTTTGGGGTCTGCTCTGCACGAGGTGTTTTGTTCTCCTATTTTAATTAACAATATAAGTGTATTATAATGCTACACTAAGGTCCTTGTGAAAGTTATGAATATTGAAAAGTGAAGAAATTATTCTAAGTGTACATTAGAAATAAATACATATTTTTACCAAAAAAAGACCCCAAATGATTAAGCATTAGGGTGGGTGGGGGTTTTTTCCCAATCTTACTTGCTTCTTTGCATTTTCAGATATCAACGCTGGGCCAAAACACTTCGTACAGGTGTCCCTGAAGTAACAGGATTCATCTTACAGACGTATCACTAATTTTGGCTATGGTGGATTTGACATTTGATTCTGCATTTTCTAATTTATTGTAAGTTATGTGCACTCTAGTTAGATGTGCATAGATGTATGATTAATGCTTTCAAAAGGGGTATGTTTTGTTTAAATGGTTATTCAAATATGTGGGAATGTAGTATATGAATCACCTGTGTTTGATTAGAACAGATGTTTCCTGTTCCTTTTTTCCAAGGAGAGTACTAAGCAAAAGTTTGCTGAAATTATTTCCATAAGCCAAGCATACAAATGTTAAAGAGACCTTAGACTCCAGTTTTCTGGGACCCCAATATTGCTTTTGAAATTATTCACCCAATATTTAACTGTTACAGTACTTATGTGAGCAATCAAGTATCACTTCACTGCCCTGATTTATTTCTTTGCTATAGGCTAACTTTATTAAATACTCTAAAGTTGAAGAGACAATCTAAGAAAGTTTCTACAAGTTGCAAGTTCCTGCAACCAAGGTGTAATTACCTAACTGTATACAAATACATGTCTGACATTGAGAACAATAGCACAGAAGCTAAACAAATTCTGGGTTTTTAGCAGCACTTCACTCTGACAAACAAGGGAACAGTAAATTGATGCAGGAAAAACTGTAAAACAGAACTTATCAACTTTGGGAACAGGTAAAACACTTCTGGGAGAATTTTTTGTAGAATCATTTAGATTGGAAAAGGCCTTTAAGATCATCATGTCCAGCCATTAACCTAACACTCAAGTCCACCACTGAACCTGAGTACACCTACATACCTTTTAAATATCTCCAGGGATGGTGACTCAATCACTTCAGCTGGTTCCAGTGCTTGCCAACACTTTATCCAATCTAAACCTCCCCTGATGCAACTTGAGCCCATTCTCTATTGCTTGTTTCTTGGGAGAAGAGACCGACCCCCATCTGGAGACACCCTCCTTTCAGGGAGTTAGAGAGAGTGATGAGACCCTGAAACTCCTTTTCTCCAGGTTAAACATCCCCAGCTCACTCTCACTCCTCACAGGACTTGTACTCCAGACCCCTCAACAGCTTTCTTGCCCTTCTCTGGATATTTTCCAGCCTCTCCTAGACAAAGAGATGTTGTACAACATTTCCACTTTTTATAGTGATTCTGCTCTCCAATGACATCTCTTCCTGCACAGGTTTCTTCCTGATCTTTATCCACGTAGCATGGCTTGGAGAGTCCAGACTGAAAAGAAAGGTTTGCTCCAGCAGGGCCTCTACTATTTCTAGCCGATAATCAAATCGGTTTTTACAAACTAAGCAATATCAGACCTCATCATGTGGCTAGAAGACTGCCAAGAAACACAGAACATTACAGCAGTGGTTTTAGTGACTCAGTAGCTGGGATCCCTCCCTTCCATGTCAGTAACAACCTGCTGATGGGGCCTGGCAGCACAGCTATTGTTATACCATTTTGTTACAAGAGGTCTATGTGTATTCTGTCATTCTTAGTGTCTTTTATAATGCCCATGACCAGCAGATATGACTTGAAATAATTCATTTCTTCATAAATTTTTCCCAGAGTCAAAAATGTTTTGGTGTCATAATTTTTTTTCTCCAGAAGTTTGTGTGCTCATCTGAAAAGAACAAAACCCCCAAACTATTACTGATTTTAAATTCTCGTCTTACAGCTATGAAAAAAAAAAAAAAAAAAGGATATTTTTGTTCAGGTGGATTTCCATGCAGACCCTTAAAATTTAGCAAACGCAGAAATTTTCAACTGAATTCTATGTTACATAAAAGAGATTTGATATTAATCATTTTGGCCATAAGAACTCAGAGTAGGTGTCTAGACAGAGGAATAAAATTGATTGTGCTTCCAAAGAGAAGCAGTCTAAATCAAAAATGCTTTTGCTTCAGGGCCTTTTTTCGAGGCTGTTGATATAAATGCTGATGGAGCTGTGACCACTGAGAATAAAGGAAATCCTGCCTCTAGATGGTTGGTTAGTAAATCCAAATAGAACTTTGATGTGTAAGATCAGAATAGGTTACCATTTCCTTCTCAGTGTTTCAGCATATGTCTCTGTTTCTCTTGAGGTTACCCCATTGCTAAATATATGTTCTCATAAAGCTTGATTATGGTTTTATTAATGTTTTTGTGTTATTGTTCATCCTGCTTAGGATCAACTTATGGAGCATAGACAGTAATACTTCTAAAAGCAAAGAACAGTAGGAAAGAGCCATGCTTTTAACTCATTTAAAAACCCCAGAAGAGATCTGAAAACTCTATCAATTGCTGGACAAGTAGAAGAGTCTGTTACTCCAGTGTTTTTAACCCAAGGGGGTACTTTCAGGGATATGTGTTCAGCATCACTTTCAGCAATGATAATATTCAGGTGACTCAGAGATAAAAGATTCAGATATTTTATCCTAAGCTGCATGAAATTTAAAGTTTGAAGTTCTGGTTTACTTGAAGCAAAGGTAGGGAACAGGGACCAACACTTCTAAAACACAAGGTTATTTTTATACAGTGTTTTAAATATGACTATCTATGATTTCATATAGAAATACTACTGCATTTTTGTCCACATTTTGCTTTCTATTTGAATTGAGCTTGAAGAGCTGTTCTAATAGAAATCAAATACTGAGACCAACCCCTTTCCTGATTTACAGTGGTGTTTACCACTTTGTGGTTACCTTTAAAAGGTAAACCACAGTCCATACTGGATAGATCATACTGGGGAAAGTTTTCCCTGTGAATAGATACCTTAATCTGAACCTGGAGAGCTCAACCCTACAAGTTGACTTTTTTTTTTTTTTAAAGAAACATAATGTCTTTGCTTTTCAAGAACACTTTCTGGGGAAACATATCTTTGAATATTCCAAATTTATTAATATTCTAAAGTAGTGGAACAGAATGCAGAGTTTCTTCCCTGTTTTTAAGGGGGATACCTTAAACTTCTCCTTCAATTTGAGACTGATGGCCCAAAGTACTAATTGTTGCTAATATAAGAATATAAACTTTGGCAATATTTGGAAGTCAAAGCCAATAATTTTTCTTCAGTGATGAATAAACTGAAAGAGGAGATTTGTTTCTCTACTCCTCTTCATGGAGGGGCATTTCACATTTGTTGGCTGCCACAACTAAGGGAAGCTTCTCTGAGACTGTCCTAACATTTTATAAAGAATCACAGCTGATTTTCACTACAAGAGAAAGAGAAGGAGGAAATACAAGCTGCATGAATTAGAATTGCCTAATTCTATGGTTTGCCCTAATCTCCAGGACAAGCGCTGTTCAGTATCTCTTATTTTAAAATGCTCTCTCATTTACTATGGATTGTGATCAGGAAAGTATCTCACTTTCTGGTGAACTTTAAAAAAATGTTAGTAAATCAAAGGTGCCCTTGGTTAGCTGTAAATTGGCATCTCTGTGGATTTGCATTTGAAAGGCATCAGAGAGAGAAGCAAGTATGATCATCCCTTTAAGATTGCACATATCTTAAAAGAGTATTTAAGATTATGGGCCAAGTACTACCTAACAATAAGGAAACTCGCTGAATTTTACACTTACTGTAGTCCTATCAGTCTCTGTGGGTTTTTTTTTCCTATTTGAATACATAACTCAGCAGTATCTCTTGCTACCTGCAATATATTTACATGAATCACTACAGGGATCTGATGAAGACTTAGATAAAGAACAATATTAGAAATCTGGCAATATTCAGCAACAAAAAGAACGAGAAGCTACCTTTTTCTTCAGATACTTCTATAGAGAATACATTTCTGTGGTCTCAAGATATTGAAGTACCAATTCTCAAGCACTTTTAATTAATTTTTTTAAGGCAGAATGATATGAATGCCAAGTAAATAGCAGCAAAATACCCCTTTTTAAACTTTGAAAACAGCTTTATGATTTGTTAGCTTCATTTTATGAGAGAATAATAGGGTAAATGCCTGAAAAGTAGATAGCAAAACTAATTTAATTAGAATGTATGCAGTTGTTTTGGAAACCCAACAAGCAATAATTTTGTTTACAGTCTTATACAATGCCTAAATGAGGTCATTTTCTCATTTTTAAAAGAAGGAAAGAACAATACTAATATTTTATTATTTAGAGTGAAGTACATTAAAAGTGTTACAGTTAATGCTATAGCCAAATACCCAACGCCCCTGAAAATCACAGAATTAAAGTAAAACTGTCATTCAGTTTTTGGCTATTCTCAATATAACTAAGGAGATTGAAGAAAAGCGCACTCAACTCCCCATATCCTCTTTTATCATCCTCTTGACTTAAACACTTTTGTTTTTCAGATTTCCAAAAAGTGCACTCAAAGTGTGTGGAGCTTTTACTTTCCATTAGATTTTATTTTTTTCCTAGGGACTAAAAGGAAAACCCACCTCAATGTCATATGGCTCTCAGATGAATACTTAATTATTCTCTCCATATCCATTTAGATGCTGTCTATTTTCATGTTACAGCTGGTCCATTAAAATGGGTTTATCTTTTGACTGGTTTAAGTTGATCATCCTTTTTGCTTTTATGTATATATCCTTTTTACTTTGAACAGAGTACCTCTTAAATACCAATATATTGGTCATGGTATAAAAAATTCAACTATAAATTCTCAAGATTTGGTTTAAGGAACATCAGTATTCAACAGGTATTGCAGCATTTCAATATTGTTAGGTAACTTTTACTTTTTTGCTGTATATTCAATAAAGAAAAATATTAGTATTTATTTTTTTTTTCACATATCACTAATTCTGTGAAGGTTTTAATGTACTGTGGCTTAAACAATTCCTAATTTAAGTTTCTTTCCAATTTTAAGAGACTTTAGCACAATAAGAAATAGCTGTGAGTTTTCTGTAAGATGATTCATCATCACAAAATGTTGTTTATGAAATTAAAACAATGTGTTTTAGGCATCAAGTTCAGACCTTTACTAAAAAACAAACGATATCTGAAACTTTATATTGCTTCTACCATGAAGAAAAGTTATAGTCCTGAATGCATCAATGATAAACTTCACGCATTTACCACACACAGGATGAAGAATTTTATGTCTTCCCTTAGTAACTGGCATGCATTTCATTGGGCTTGAGTGAAGAAGAGGAAAAAACCTTCTGAAGCCACTAAATTATGTAACTCAAAGAAAAGGAAGCTCCACAGGTATTGGACATGAAGAAGAAAAAAAAAAACCAACCCAGTACATTTACTTTACATAGGATAAAATATGGTTGCGCTTCTAGGCATGAGATATCCAGTCAGTGACAAGGTTTAGGAAGATGCGTTTTTGTTGTTTAACTGTGGTCACTACAGCCTGGATACCTGACAATGACCATTGTCATCAGCAGGATGACAAGGAGATATTGTGGTCTTTAAGAAGGCCTGAAAATTATTAAAGCATTTGTGCTGTGCTGTTAGCAAACCTACTATAACCATGGCATTAAGTTCAGATCAGATTTAACAGTATGCCTTTACTCCAGTTTGGGCCCTCAGTTCAACAGGAAAGAAAGTATTATTTGATTGGTTGGAAACTGGATTCTTTCTCTGGAACACAACCTGGTGGCCAAGGGAAACTAACTTGAATGTTTGTGTGCAACATATGCCAGTAAGAGACTTGGAGTAGTTGCTGGCTGCATTCTGAGAGGGGAACCTGTGCTGGATGGGTGGCTGGAGGAAAAGAAGTGGTCTGATAAACAGGCTAGCACAGGGTAAATAGAGAAACACAGAGATGCAAGCCCGGAGAAATGCAACAAACTTGTCTTGTTGTTGTCTAAAATATAACGTTTCTGAGATTAGAAATATGGTAATATATTAAGTGCTTAGGTAATCAGTTTAAAGATTTACAAACCAGAAAAGTCATCCCCAGCTGTTTGAAAAAAAAAGTACATTTCATTAGCCTATGAATTAGGAATGAAAAAAAATAAACACAAATGCAGATAATATTAGGTGAAGGTATAGTTTGCTTATTATTTATTTGAATATTATTACATTAAAGCATTTTAAACTTAAGCCTCTTCCATATCAGGTGTGAATTTCATTTAAACGGGAATAGACTACTGAATGCATTAAGGAAAACGGTTCCATGAAGAAGTTTGGCGTGAAACCACACTGCTGCTATTTCACTCCCAGCAAGCTCCTACTGGCATTTTATCTGATGTGGTGTTGACTGTCTTTTCACATCTTGCGTCATTAAACTGACAATTTAACAAAAATCAGAAAAGCCTACGATTCATAAACTGGTATGTATACTGTAGTATGTGAAGCATTTTTCTGGAAATGTAGAGAATCAGAGATATAAAGCTAAAGTATCCATTTAAATGAGAAAGGAATAAGTAGAAACATTACTCATTAAATGCGTTTTATAAAAGAAATGTCTCATTATCCTTTTGTGTGACTCATGAAGTCACCATCAACCAGCTTGTAATCTGTAATTATAGCATTTCTCTGCCAACCTGGGGGTGAAAAATCCATAACTGGAATTTTATTAACTCTGACTTGAGGGACTGTTAAAGCATATTGGACTTTATGGTTGTGAGTTTGAAAATTACATACCAATTTGCACAACTAAATATTTGGATTTTCAGATGGGGATATTTTCAAGCCAACTTTAGAAACAGCAAGGTGCCCACCTGTTGAAAGTGAGTCCCTTTTAAGCCAGTTCAATGATTTCCAATGTCCAAAAGTAAATCTATTATAGAACAATTCAGAAATCCTGTATCAGAAATTTATTGAGCAACAGAATTATGTGTTTCTTATGACCATCAGGTGACATTTTCCTTATAATGAACATGTAGTGTAATTATGGGTATTTTCATTATGCATGGCTAATTTTGTTTAAAAGTAGGATTATTAATCAAAATATAAAATTCTTTTTTGTGTCCTTGCTATACTTCGGATGCATTTTCTTCTGTTTACTTGGATCACAGACTGCAAATGAGAACAGTCATCTTTTCTTCCATTTGTTAATTTATGTCATTATATTCTTATTACTACCACCAAAGTTTGAAAGATCCCCTCAGTTATTTTTTTAATACTGACTTAAACCAAGGAGCTTTCAATATTAACAGTTATACTTTCTCCAAAATGTGGCTTCCACTCTTCTTTCACAACTCATTCCCTCAAATATCTTCTCTAAATTACTTTCTCTGCCTCCCTAAACCATACCCCCAAAGAAATCTTTCACATTTCTATTTCAATATCTGATGACAAGATGAAAAGCAGTATGTAAGGTAAGGATAGAACACTAATTGATATAAATGTGAAATGACAGTAATGGTCTCTGTCTGAGCCATGGCTGGAGACTTCTGTGTAATGAAAAACCTTCTATAGTTAATATTTTTTGTCCCTCTAGTAATATTAGCTAAGATAATGTTTTAAGAGATTTTTGAACAGAAGTCTTAGTCCTGTTGTGTAGAATTGAAATATGCTATGGAAGACTTTTTTTATCTTTGCAGCATTTCTAGGGATTTATTTTTTCCAGAAATGTGAAAGGAAAAAAATATTTGCAATCTTCATTGTAACGAGTCCATTTCAAGAAGTGGTGAATGGTTTCTTTATTATTCATTTCTAGCTTCTCAAGAGTTTTCAGAAGTTTTATTCAAAATTAGATTTTTTTTTCATGAATATGACTTCATGTGTGTATGCAATGGTAACACAGAAAACTGAAAATTACCTTTCCTGAGTCAAGCACTGTGACTGTAATATGAAAAGAAAGATGATGCAACATTAATTGCTTCTGTGGTAAAATAAAATTGTTCTGGCAGGGTGTGAAAATAATGCAGTCTTGACTTTTACTTTATATATTGTTAGAAGTGGATTTTGTATTTTAAAACATTCTTGTTGTTTGACATACTGCTGATGAACCATGCCAAAATAACAGAGGTTTCTGCCATGCACCGCTGAGATATGAGAGACAAAGAAAATCACACCACACAACAAAAGAATCCCATCATCAGAAATCATCATCAGTGAAGATGAGAATAGGAAGAACAAATAAAGAAAAGGTAAAATTGTCAAGAGTCTTCCAGGTGACCTGCAAAAGTTTGGCTCTCCCTCTCTCTTGACTCTGGGTCTTTCTGCTTCTTATGGACCACCCAGGCCAGTTTGGAAGAAGCAGCTCTGTTGCAGAGCAGCTGGATCAAGGTTCCCTCTACCTGCAGGTACAGGCCTAATCACCGCTTCCCAGTTCCTCCCTAGAAGACCCTTAATTATACTCTATTTCAGGAGGAAGAAAGGAGTAGCTGCTTCATAAAGGGAAATTTGTTTAAAATGCATTGAAATATCTATTGGTCCAATAATAATGTGCTAATTTACATTCCTAAATTTGACAAGTCTTTCCAAGTGATCTTTCTCAGAGTATGCTTTAAAAGTTTAGGTTGGTTTTGAACAGCTGGGATTTAGGTTTTCAGATATTAATAGTTTGGTCAAATTTCAGTGGCTGTTCATTAAATTATATTCCCCCATACTAAAAGGAGATTATCTTGCCAAATTTGAAGTCATGCTTAAATAGTTCAAGTAAACCCAAGAATTGTTAGTCTCTCTAAAATGAGATCTTTCTTCCCTATTTTAGATATCCAGAACAGTTTTCAGCATTCTGAGTTTCCAGAGACTGTGGAAGAAACACAACGTGGAAAATTTCAGCCTAAATGCCTGAAGCCTGGCAATATGATAAGCAACTAGAGAACAGCATCCTGCAAGGAACAGAATCTGGTAAGGTGAAATTACAGATGCTGTACCTGCACTGGCTGCTACAGAAAAAGCCACATTCTCTTTTTAATTGTATGAAAGGTTTTACTAATACTAATAACCTCATTATTTAAGATAAAGGATTTTAGAATGTGTGTTAGGAAGATGCATTGTCACAAAAATGGTAAAGAATTCCATTAGCCACCAAAGGAAGTTCTGAAACCACACTTCTCTGTGGTTTGAAAAGCCAAAGCCATTCTTAAAATACACAGACATATTCAGAGAATCAGAGAGTGGTTGAGGTTGGAAGGAACCTCTGGAGATCATCTGGTCCAGCCCCCCTGTTTAGGGACAGCTATGGCTGGTTGCCCTGGGACATATCCAAGTGTCTTTTGAATTGGTCTTCAGTTAGACTTCATGGCACTGATCACCACCTGCTGGGCTTGGCTGTTCAGCCAGTTGTCAATCCTCCTCCCTGTCTGCTCATGCAGCCCATGCATCAACAGCAAGGATGGTAGTGCTGTGTGAGCTCACTGGTGTGCTCCAGCTCCTGTGCTCTGCTCAAATGACTACTCAAACTCTTTATGGTAAAACAGCTATAAGCATGGCTTTATTTGCTTTTTTTTTTTTTTCCTGGGTTTATTCTGCTAGAGTGATGTAAATCAAAGAACCTGTCACTGAACACATCCTTGAAAAAGGAAATTTAGTTAAATATCTTCACTCACTCAAGGGAAAACAGAATATGCAGGTGGCAGCCAACATAATTAAAAAGCTCTCATGAAGAGATGTACAGGGAGTACAAATGATCCTTCTCCTCCGAAAATTTTGGGCAGAACAGGCAAGAGCAGTCCTCTACTCCAGAGACAAAAATTTCAGGCACTAACTTAGCTATTAAAATTATTGTAAATTGAATATTTGCTAAAATGACTTTTTCTTACCCATCTAGAAACAAGCATGAAGTGAGTATATATATATATATGTACACACATACACATACACTCACATATGCTTTGCTAAGTGTTGGTTGACAGTCACTTAAGCAAGACATTATAGGTGCTACTGTTTAAAATATTAACAGTGATGAAGAATAGATTGGTCTTGATGGTTTAATTTATATTTTGAACCTCCAAAAACTTTACCAAGATGTTTACACACATATGAGTAATTTCAAAAAAACAGTGAGTAAAAATGGAAAGAGTACAGTTTTGAACCCTTTGCAGTAAATGAGGCAAGGTAAGTTCAGGGCACCTTGCCCACAGGTGAGCTTTCTGGATATCTGGGTTTAAATACCCATCAACTCGATGAGTGGATGAAGCTGGAAGGACTTCTAGGAATTAGCAGGTATCTCTTCCTTCAGGTAAAGCCAGCAATGAAAACAAATCAAAAAGAAAATATTTTGAAAACTCATGTCCCCTTGTGTTGTTGTATGGTAGGAGACTTTGGTTTTCACACAGCAGTAAGTAGATCAGCCCACAAGTACCCAGCTAAATACCCACTTCAACATTTCTTCATTAGAAGGCAAATTGATGGCTGAAAAATGAATGTGGACAAGAATGTATGGTAGAGATGGCATGAATTTCACACAGAGAGGTACTTAAATGCAGGTCACCTGCTGATGCAGTGGATTGGATTCCAAAGGCTGTCCATCAGCCTTTCAGAAAGACATCCAGATCTATTAAAAACATAGGGTAAGGGTTCAACTGAGAAAGAAGGTGTTACATAGAGTTATTTTGCTGGTAGGTTAGAGCAAATGACAGTTCTTTTAGCTCACAGAAGTCAAAAAGCTTTTTTTTGGTGTTCCAGTATCAACTTCACATACAGAATGTGAAGTGCCTGTCTCTAACCCTTCAATTGTTGCCATTAAAACAAGAAACCACAAAACAAGTGTTAAAATGCTTGAGCATAATCGACCTTGATGGGCTGAAAAATGACAGAAGGAGCATAAAGAGAACAACATAATGGGTACATCAAAGTTTTTCACAGATACATCTGATATATTTATATTTAACATTTGTGTTTTGCTCTTTAGAAAGTCTCATGTTGTTAAACCTCTCTGTGGCTTTTACAAACTGAGACTGAAGAGCAGGGATGCTAAATGCATGGCAGTCCAACATAAATGAAGCTCTGCTTCTTTACTACAATCTAACCCTGTTTGTGTAGGATAGATTGCAGTTTTGGGGAAGATACTTGTTTACAAACTATATCCAGATCATAAAGAGAATCCAACTCCATACAGAAATGTAGAAAACTTTAGCTGAATGATTTAATGATGAACACAAATGCATCCATTGCACACAAACTCCAAGGGGTTTTCAAATCAAACCAGAAAGACCTGCTTTGATTTGCCCTGAAAGCAAAAAAGCCTGGATTTTCACAACAGACATGTACTAGCAAACAGCCCCACGCTGTGGACACTGCATGTACTAGTAAATTCATAGTGAATTTACTGTACTTGAGCTGTCTCAGCTCACCCAGCCCCACCAGAATATACTGAAAATTATTAGGTTGTGATTAAATTAACACTTGCATGCTAAATTTGTGTAGACTACTATAAAGAAGAGGAAATTTTCAAAAAGATGGTAGATTTGAATTTTTTTTTTAATTTAGCAGGGGAACATATCAAATGCAGAAATTCTGACAGAAAAGCTGTTGAGTGGCATGTGGTCCTGGCAGTCAGATGGGGAGCAGAACAATATTGCTCTGTAGCAGGAATGGTGGACATCCCACACTTGGTGGCTGAAAAAATGCTGGGCGGGACCAAAATAAAAGTCTCCCCTAGAACTGCTGAACACAAAGACATTAAGTCTCTTTTTTTTCTGAAAATGAAGGTTTTAATAATTTTCCAGGGATTCCACAAACTTGGATACATAGTTCTTTACACAACATTGATGAACCTTTCTTTCCCTTCTAGGAAGCTGCTTCTGACCTGATTCTACATCATCTCCTTCCTTTCATTCTATTTTAAGATGGAAAAAGAGGCCTTTATAGACATTTCTGCTAACATCCTTTTTATTCAGCTGTGGGGTGCAGCTGCTCTGGGAAAAGGGAACGTCCTTGGTAGCCACCCACTGAGCAGCACTGCATCTGGACGCTGAAAAGAAAGGTTGTTTCCTGATTTGCAAACAACAACCATATGTTCAGGAATGAAGAAATGCATACTCCACCTAATCCCATGAGCTTCCTCTCTCCCCTGTGGCCTATTTATTCTAGCACTCTTTACTGGATGCCGGTTACTAAGTGAATTACCTTCAAACTTTAGGCACTTCAAGCAAAGTGATTGTAAGCCAAGCTGAGGAAAAACGGAGCATGCATGAACCAGTGTTCCTAGTGACTCATGGCATCATTTTCCAGAGTGACTTTACCAGGGAGGTTCCAAGGTTCCTCCCTTTAGAGCAGATGGTAGAAATGTTTTTATTTGGCATTGTTATTGTGTAACACCAGCAATTAATATTGACAGTTTACAGGAAGCTATAGAGACAAGATCCCTGCCACAAAGGTTTCATGAGAAAATCTCTCACGTTATGGATCTACTTAGGAGGCAGAGAAAGAATTTACTACCAAACTTCCCTCGGCGCCTTGGGGAGCCACATTGCTTCTCAGGTAATAACTTAGCAAAACAGGTACCTGAAACTTGCCAAAGAGTAGCAATTCCCCCCTAGACTTTTATTTCAAGGAGCTTAAGGACAAGGGTACCATTGGGAAGTGTGTCTTAATACAATTTATACAGCAGAATTTGCCTTCTTTTGAACAGAGTAATTAGCTTCTTAGCCATGATACAGGATGTTCCACAAGAAAATTGTACTAATACCCAAGTGGAAAAAAGTGAGTAAGAAATCCTTCCTTGTACTCTTAGCTGGAATTACTGCAATTAAAGAAATTGAATTCCAGTGTGCACCACCACAGAGCCAATAACCCATTGCATGGGCCTCCTTATTTCCTAAACTGTACAATCATTACTCAGAAGTACGTATATTTTATTCAGATGTCTACTTTTTGCATATGGATCCATGTGTGACTCTTCTTTGACTGGTTGCAGGGAGAGGGTTATGAATTAATTAGAAGATCATAAAAACTAGCAACATAAAGTTGCTTCGTATATTAATATTGTATAAAGCTGATGTGATATGTGCTTTCAAATGGGCTGGGGGAATTTTTTTAGTGATGTGCAAATTATGCACTTTAGCTGCAATATCAAGGCGAAAGGTCTTGATAACATGCCTTGAATGGTTAGACTAAACAGGAATTGCATTTCGGAAGTTTAATAACAATAGAGGCATCTAGTGGAAGCGTTTGAGGACTGCAGCTGCCAGAGAATGCATCAATACACAGCTGATTTTCTTGCATTACTTCTTCCCAGATGGAATTTCATTAATTGAGTGGCAAATGCCAGTGATGGTTAAGTTTTATTTAAGAATAAGCAAAACTTAAATTTCATGGTATTTAGACATTGTGAGGCACACATGATTTAGGAGCCAAGCTGACAGCTTGAAGTAGGGAGTGTCAGTCTTCCTCCCAACAACAAGAAAAAAAAATCTCGTCCTACTCTTTTATCCAATATTTTAATGGTTGGAGGACTCCACCAGGACATAAGAGAAGTTCAATCTCCTTCTATGCCAGACAGCACACCTGAACATTTATTACTTCCTATTATAATAATTTCCATGAAAGGAGAAGACAACTCAGCAGAAATCTGAAAGCATGTCTCTTCTTGAGCTCAAGAAGAAATGCAAGCTACAGCCAGGCTCCAAAGCAGACAGAGAGCATGATGGCCCAGGGCTTGGTGACATGTTCGGCTGTTTTTTAATTTTCCTTTTCCCTTGGGCTGTAGGGCAAAACACACCACCGAAGCGGCTGTACTAACACATTCAGACACTTAGCTCAAGACACCCAGCAGAGCTTGTTTCTCTGTAACAGTGATAGGGTCTTGTGACATAGAAGTCCTTCCTCCGAAAAACTTCATGGTCTGGCAAGGGCATCTTCATAGCTTTGGTCATTTTGGCTCTACAAGATGACTAGAGAAATAAACCTCTAATTTCCAAGGTATGCAAGTGAGAAAGCAGCCAGGTAACTTCAAGCAGTTTACTCCTAGGCTCACAGTGTTTTCAAAACACAATTTTTGAGCATGTTTGAAGGCTCAGTCTCATGGAAAGACACTAGATTTAAACAGAGCCTGGATCCTTCCAGTGAGTTTTCAATGTCTAGGCAAATTTAATTTAAAATTTAGGCTTATGTTTGCTTATTCTTTTCCTTGTTTGAGTGTAGAAATTGATCACAAAGCCTACCCTCAAAAATATAAACCATGATTTTATGACTTCCTTTACTAACTGCACTATCATTTATTTCCACCTCAATTTCTCTTTATGGGGTGCTGCGATAGATTTTTTTTTTCCTGAAAAGTCTGCATTGTGGGCTTGGATATGTCATGTCTAGCATTTTTGTCCTTTGCTTGGTGAATTTGAATAATGATTGCGGGCTGCAACCCAGGCTTTAAACTCCACAGCGCTGCCCGCTGCCTTCTCATCGAGTTTTCAAGGAACTTTTGTTTCTATGCCTCTCTCATATGAAACTGGCATTTACCAGGGGTCTGAGCTCCTAAGCCTGCAGTGCCTGTGGCTGGGGAGATGCAAGGCCAAGTGAGCCTTCACTCTAGTCATGGCTTTCACAGAATTAGGTTGGAAAAGACCTCCCAAGTCCAACTTATGACAGAACACCACCCTGTCAACCAGAGCACGACACCAAGTGCTACATCCAGCCTTCCCTTAAACACCTTCGGGCATGGTGTCTTCACCACGTCCCTGAGCAGTCCATTCCAACGTCTGATCACCCTTTCTGCGATGGAATTCACCCTAAGGTCCAACCTCAGCCCGAGGCTGTGTCCTATTGTCTTGTCACTGGTTGCCTGAGAGAAGAGACGGACTCCGACCAGGCCACAATCCTCCTTTCACGAGTTGCACAGAGCGACAAGGTCACCCCTGAGCCTCCTTTTCTCCAGGCTAAACACCCTCAGCTGCTCCTCACAGGACTTGCGCTCCAGACCTTTCACCAGCTCCGTTGCCCTTCTCTTTATTTTAGGCGGGGGTCGCTGGAGCCTGATGGCGGCAGGGGCGGCTCCCCGTTCCTGTAAAACCACACAAACGACGATCCCTGTGCCGCGGCTCCTCTGCCCCGGGCGTGACGCCGCTCCCGGGGCGGGCGGGCTCCCGCCGGCCCTTTCCGGGCGCGTCGCGGCCCGCGGGGCGCTGCCGGCTCCTCCCGCCCGCCCAGCCGGGCCGGCCCCGCCTGCCGCGCGGCCGCCTTCCGCCAGCGCCCCGCGGCCTCTCGGCCCACGCCGGCCCCGCTGCTCCCGCCGGTGCTGCCATGGCGCCATCCGCCCCCGGCCGGGCCTGAGCGCCGGGAGCCCGCGGGGTCGCAGCCCGGCCTGCTGCCGACCCTGCCCCGGCCGCCGCTGGGCGATTTCCCGCCGCCTCCTTCCCCGCCGCCTTCGCCCGGCTCCGCCGCTGCTTCCCTCGACCGCGAGGTCCCGGCGGGAGGCGGCGGCGGGCGCCGGCTGGAGCAGGCGGCGGGGAAGATGGCGGGGAACGGCGGCGGATTCGCCGGCGCCGGGAGCGGGGAGATCATCCAGCTCAACGTGGGCGGCACCAGGTGAGCGGGCGGGCCCGGGGCCGGCGGTGGCGAGCGAGCGGCAGCGCCGAGTGGCCCTGCTGGGTCCCGCCCGGCCGTGCTGGGGGCTCGGCCGCCCCGGCCCGGGAGGGCGGCGGTGCCGACCCGCCTGGGACTGCCCCGCGGGGCTTTGCGCGCTGGCGCTGCCGCCGGGACGAGCCTTCAGCAGCGCTCTACAGGGGCCGGGGGTGCCCGGCGGCGGACACGGGGCCTGGTGGCAGCTCCGCGTGGTGTCTGCCCGCGATGCCAGGGCAGCCTGCTCTATATACGCCTTAGAGACTCTGGGAATCCTGCTTCTTCAGGGATAGGAGCTTTGCTTTGCCATCATATCACTTTGCTACATAGTGAACAGTCCGTCTAGCAGCCTCAGAGAGTAAGAAAATCGCTGATATGATACCGCTGGCATCAACGAGAATAAAGAGCTGTATTGTTTTCAAATGTGCTCTGGAAGTGTGGAAGCTGGCAGATGTAGACGTTTTGGCAGGCTGAGGCAGAGAATTGTGGGACAGCTGTGGTCAGAATCTGCGTGATAAACTGCAGCCATTCCTGTCAAAATGCTCAGGCGTGAAATCATTCAGATTACTGTAGCTAGTGGAAACTGAAGTAATGTGTTTTCCCAAGTAATGTGCACAACGTGGAGCCAGCTATAAGTAGTACGAACTACTACTGCTATTTTAAGAATTTTCTTGCATTACTCAGAGCACAGACTTGATCTGATAACTAAATCACGTGTTGCAGCCTTTCTTAAACTAGAGTGCCATGGAAATTGATGCAGAATTCCTTTGTTTTAATAAGACATTAAAAATCTGGTTCAAGCAGAGAAACTGCTTGCAACTTGCACAGGCAAAACTCACCTGCAGTGATGCTTTCAGGATAACTTTGATGTTGGCTTTGGCCAGATTTCATGTTATGCTGCATAACAGTGAACTCTGTGTCTGAAATTACAAGCCAGTTCATCTTTTAGGATTTTATTACCTGTGGAATCTCAAAGCTGCTTCAGTTTCTTAATTTTAAATAATCTTTCTCAATAAATGCCTCTGCAGACAACAGAATCATGAAAAGGGCATGAATCGGGGAAGAAATACACACCCTCAGAGGGCTTGCCTACACAGAGAAGTGGGAAGAATGAGGCAAACTAAGAAGTGCATGTAATTAATTTCTATCTGAAGGTCTAGATGCTAGTCAACATTTGGTTGTAAGGAAAAGTAGGAAATATATGCATGGGTATTCCCCCTTTAATAGAGAGACTCTGTACTATAGTGGTTCTCTGTGAGAAGTTTTGGTCTTTTGCAAGCTCAGCTTCCCTTGTAGTGCCCATGTCCTTTGAAAACTGCACCTGAGCCATGTTTTTCAGTTTGCCAAGGCAGGTAGTGATAGTGGAGTGGATGATCTGCGTAGCAAACGGTGTACACGTTTCCTCCTCTTCATTAGTTCTCACTGCTCTCACTAGAATTGTTTGTAGAATTTTATGAGAAGAGGAAATGAGCACTCCCTTCTGTTTCTGACACCAGTTATACTTAGGAGCATGTACCACAGAGATCTCAGCTTTTCCATGCTCAGACTGGAGTTCCCTGCTGCTCCCTGGGCTTCTCTGTTGTGTGTGATGGCTCCGTCACTTCCTGGTCACAACTTCTGTGAATTCTTTTAGTGTGAACAAAAGTCTCTGGCAAGTTAGGTTCACAGAAATTACTGTGTCAAATTGCGTGAATTCTTTTGACTCTGTATCTCTGTTTGGTAACAATGTAACTCTGCAGGGACGATAGACTATGAAAATGCTTGTTTTATAAATTTCATTTTGGCAAGTCTGTTTCCAGTTGCTTATATTTTTTTAAAAATAACTTTAAGCTGGCCTATACTTATCTGTCTTTTGAGGATATTGCACTGGGTTTGCCTAGTTTTCCTTATATGATGCCTGTCTGACCGTTGCATGGAGCTGCAGATACACCTATGCATGTAAACGTTCCTGGCTAAGCTTCTTTCTGCATCCTGGAAAGGAGGACACTGTCTGGTTGTTTACACAGATTAAAGTCTATGTATTAAAAGTTCTAAAGTATATGTTAGTATGAGCTATTGCTTATTAAACTGGTACAATAGTGCTAAATTATAGACAGGAAATCCTGGGGCTGTCTGAACATGCTGATAAAATTGAAAGAAGACGATGGTGGTGCTGCATCAATCCCTATAGTTACAAGCAGTGTTTGGATTAATTCTGCATAAAATTCATGTAATTCATTGTTTTCACATGCTATAATGTAGTTAAATGAATCATCCCTTACTCTTAAAATAGACAGAGGTAGTGACCTGTTATTACTGATAAGAAAAGCTGAGAAAAACTACTTAGAAGTATATTAGAGTAGTGCTTTTTAAATTGTTTTTCAGAAAAGGCTTTGTGCATGCTTGTGCTTAGAACACTGACACAGTAGGTCTTCTGTTAAGAACAGATTTGCCATTGTTATGTTTGCAGTGAGCAGATGCACAATCCATGTTTTATACAGTTCCACATAGCCTTTGTGTTTCTGCCTCTTAGGGAGCATAAAGTAATGGAGTTTGTGTACATTTTTTTCCCCCTTCAAAACTGGAAAATTCTAGCAGTGAAAATTAGATAAATTATGACTAAGTATTTTTATTCCAAAAATATTTTGTAATCCTGTGCTAGATGGCAGATTGTAATGGAATTTTACTTTTGCATATCCTTTTTGTTTTCCATTAATGAAGAGGTCACCAGAGGTTTCTTAGTCATGGCACTAGTAAGAGGATATGTACAGCCAGAGAATGATGCAGAGCATGAGCTCATTTTTCCAAGCTGCCAGTTCAGCTGTCTTCCTTCATGTTAAATCAAAACCATAAGTAGTATAAAATAATCCATAGTTATTTATTATGGAAAGTACTGTCTGGCATCATAAGTAATATTATAATTTGTATTATTTCACAATATGATTCAAAGTAAACAATGTTTTCTTTTTCTTTTAACTGTTATTGCCCAAGAGGGGCCCAAATAACAAAATGGCAAAAAATTCATGTTCCTATAAAATATTAACTTGAAGCTCACTGTAGTCTTCTGCAGTGCATAATGTAGCACCCTTTCAGTCCTAAGTAAGAGCAGCAGAGTAGTGTGCAGTTATTGACAAATATAGCACACTGATGATAAATATATATTTTACTGTTTGGGTTCTGTGTGTATGAAGCAGTGTTTGGGTTTTGTGGACCTGGTTTTTTGCAGGCATTAATGTTGAAGTGTTAGAACCAGGAAATACAGGACGTCTGGGACAGTGTGTTACAAACATATAAAGACATTTTGTGGTCTCCAGACAGTCCTGCTTCATGCTTAAGGACAATCTGTGCAAAGAGCCTGCAACTTCTGACTTTGTGCAGATATTTAGAAGATCTTAAACTTCCCAAACCTGTTTGATATTAGCTTTGTAGAACAAATCAAGGAATTTTAGATAAGGCAGTCTTCTTTTCAATTTTGCAGATGATTCAGAACTTGTAACTTTGTTTTCGTAGGTTCAGCACATCAAGGCAGACACTGATGTGGATTCCAGACTCATTTTTTTCCAGGTATTTGTAATATATCATCACATTTCACAAAGACAAATTAACAATAATTAAAAATATATTTATGTTCTCAGCTCTTAATTTATGTTACAAATAGTATCTTTATTAGTGTCCTTGATGCTTCCCCTTATCTCAAGCAATGGGACAGATTCATTTGAAATAAGCTGTTACCCAAGATGCATCTTCTTGCTTGAATGTAGCCGTGGCAGCTCATATGTGCTGAGGAGCTGTCGCTTTTTAGGTGGAGTGTTGTGGAAATAACCTCCAATTCTGCAGGAAAGGGACTTGCCACTGGCTGTGACTCTATTACAACGTGTGATCTTACTGGCCAAATGCATTAGCGCTGCCTTTAACATTTTTGGTTTTGTTGGGTTTTTTTGTTTGTTTTTGCTCTACTCCGAGTTAAATCAAAGTTTTGAGGGTTTTAACTTGTGATATAGGAGCTTTTGAGTTATTGAACATCCTCCTTTTACATCACTGCCATTACTACTTCTGCAGGTTTGCATTTTGTTCTGCAGTTGCTGTACCTCTATCACCCCAGTTAATCCTAAACTCACAAAGGAAAACCTAAATGCTGGCAATTTTACTTCCTTCCATTTAATTTTTATATTCTTGATGTCTTCCCAATAAAAGCCTGGCAGCTGACATATGCAGTATTTCCTGTTCCTATTTTACTGAAAGGTTCAGATAAATGCCAGGTAAATGTCACCTTTGTGGCATGCAAGGAAAGGCACATGGAGGAAGTCTCATGCTATTCCCCAGTCTCTCAACACAGAATACGCTGTCTAAGGAGGTTGTTCAGAAAGTTATCCAATACTGGAAAATCTCAGATCATTGTCATCCAGAATCAAATGAAAGCTGTTGATGTTGGTGCCCATCTTACCTGTAAAATGATATTTTGACACTGTGTTTTATATGGGTCTGGAGAAAAAGTACTTTGATCTGATGTGAGAAAAACTTTGAAGTAGAATTGTGTAAAAATGAATTCATCCCACTTTTGCCCACTTGCAGACTGGGTTGTTTACTCATTGTTTTTGCTTCAGCAGATTTTACCAATTTAGCTAGATTTTAACAAACTACACAGCCCTCTAAGTGCCTGGGAAAACCTTTTCATCCTTTCAGGCTAGGCCTTGTGTCTATTTTCTTTGGGAATCTGAAGGTCCTTGTGATGCAGCTCTGAGTCTTTCCTTAGGTGTGCATACACTTCTTCTTTGTCCAGGAGAGATATTTCACTCCTCCAGCATTCTGGATGTTTTATTTGCTCTGATAAACTGTGTTGCCAAAACGTAACCAAGGAGAGCTAACTGACCCATTGTTCCTACCCTGTGTTTGTGTCAGTACATTTCTGGGGGACATCTAATGAAGATTTCCTGTTTTCCAGTTTGCTGAGTGGAAGAATTTCAACACTAAAGGATGAAACTGGTGCTGTGAGTAATGAACATGCTGTAACTCTTTAATTTGATGTTATGCTTTTGGTTATGTTCTCTCTTAAAAGCATTTTCACTGTGGCTGCTAATGGAATTACACACTGCCTGAGTCAGGCTAAGCTTTCATGAAAATTAGTGACATCTCTGGCTTTCTTGGTTCTCATCTTTGTTTCAAGCTAAGGGAAACTGAACAATGTACATATTTCTATGCTAATTCTGCATAGTGCAGGTAATGCAGAAACAGCAACTCTGCTTTTCTTGAACAGAGCAAATGCTAATTGCTGTGTTGCAGGGAGGTGTAATTTTCATTAGATAGGCATTGCATGTGTAGTTGAGTAATCCAACATGGAAATGTAGCACTTTTTTTTTTTTGCAAAAACATGTCACAAAATGGCCATTTCATTTGTGGGTATGATATTCTTAAATGGGAAACTATAGTTACAGTAATGTTGTTGAGCAATAGTAAGACACACAAGTACTTTGCTAAAGGTGTAGAGGTAGTTTTGATGGTAATTGAATTTTAAAAAGTCAAAACATCTCTTGAAATCCTATTACAGTCACTGCATATTGAACACATGCTAGAACGTGAAAACATCCATTGTCCTTTGTGGAGACTAGAACCTAAAGAACAGAATTACTAAGTGCCATCTCTTTGAAACAGCGTTTGTATATATGTCCTTTAGGAATGTTAAATTAGTGGACAGTAGAATAATGAGAATGAAGAAGAGTCCCAAAAACTTTGGGTTTTGTTTGTCTGCTTACTCTTCCTCATCTTCAACTCCTCTTTCCCACATTCAGCTTAAAATAGCACTTTTGTTGATGGTTGCTCCCTAATAGTACTTAAGTACAGAAATTTTTCTTTGCAGATATTTATTGATCGAGATCCAGCAGCATTTGCACCTATTTTAAATTTTCTTCGCACAAAGGAGTTAGACTTGCGGTAAGAAGTTCATTTCAATCAGAAGCTTTAGAAAACCTGTTCAAGTGAAAAATATTTCATCTTACTCATCTAATTGGGTGCCTGCTATGTGGCTCAGCTCCCTCAGATGTTGGGCCATGCTTAGAGTATATGTATGTCATGGTGGAGGCAGAAATGGTGACATTCTATTTTGTTAGTAGATTCTTGTAATGTAGACCACTTGTTGTAGTGTATTTCTTTATTGTTTCTATATCTTTATTTTAATGAAAATTGAGTCAAATTAAGATCACTTTAAAATCTCAAAAATCAACATGTTGAATGCATTTTGTGGTAATTCTATAAACTGTTAGGTAGCTTGATATTTAGATAATTTGTAATATTTGTAATATCTAGTTATATGCAAGCATTTATATTCAAGGTATTGACTCACTTTGTTCTTGTTGGTTTTTGGTTTTTCTTCCTGTTTCTGTAGGGGAGTGAGTATTAATGTTCTCAGGCATGAAGCTGAATTCTATGGAATCACTCCTTTAGGTAACTTTTTTTTTTTCTTAATGTGAACTCATATTTATTATTGTAGTAATGGTCCACTGACAAATCCTGGGCACTTGTGACCCTGAAGATTTTCAAAGTAAAGGTTTTTGAAAACAGAAGGATATATGAGATAATGTAATGTTTTCAAGGAAGTGAAAGCTGTGGTCGTATCTGGGTTTCCTCCTTAGTGAGAAGATTGCTACTATGTGAAGAACTGGAACGCTCGTCTTGTGGCAGTGTCCTTTTTCATGGCTACCTACCTCCTCCAGGTATTCTTGTATTCATGGTCTGATGTTGCTTGGTGTCACTTGCTGCTTTGGTTTGTGGGGATGATTGGCTGAGGTGTTTACCCTGGCTGTCAAACTGTCCTGAGAAAGCCTTCCTATGGAAAGCTAAGGACAAATGGTTGGACTGCACATTATTGTGATTTAGATCTAGGACTTTCATCTCTGTGCTGTAACAAACAGCATGTTTAGAATACTGGGCAGGGGGTGTGGCATGTTAGTACTAAGCAGGCTGTGTTTGATTGGAGACTACAGCAGAGGTTCTTCAGGAGCCTTTCAGTTTAATGTCATCAATATGAGGTGCTTTCTTCTTTGTGAACATAGAGTTACCTTGGGTGTCCTATTGCCTAGGTGACAAATCACCACTAATGAGCTTTCCTTACCAACATGATTACCTGTTAGACTTTTTTAATTCTTTGTAGTTCATGTATTAACCTGAAGTCTAAAGGATATCTTGCCAACTACTGACAAGTTTTCTGAAGATAATTCCTTAAATGGTGAATGTCAACATAGAGAGCAAAAGCATTTTCTGGTTCCGAGTTACAGTATTGGCTGTTTCTTGCAGCAGATAAATGAAATTTTCATCAACGTGCACAAGTGTTAATCCTGTATTTTTAAAATGAGCTAATATCTGTCATATTGCTAAAGTTTAAGGAGGGACACAAAACATTTTTTTCTTTTTAACAGGCATTCCCAGCCGTAAGATAAATAATACTACTGGGCCACTGACTGACATGAGAACGGGTCAGAATGAGAGTGAGATGCATGGAGGTGGTGTCCAGCCTACACTTGCTGGTACGGGGGAAGGTACAGTCAGACTAGGTGAGGAGTGTCAGTTTTGAAACCAAAGCAAATTGCAAAGATGCATGTCTCTGGGATATAGGAACTGTGTGGCTGTATCTGGTTAAAATCTGCTATTCTGTGTTTGCCTGGTTAAAACTGCTGAATACTTGGTTAAACACTACTCCCAATACAGTATTGAAGGCTCACTGCTGCACAATCAAGGTGTGAGGCTTGAGGAAAAAGGCAAATCAAAGTTCTTCATGCAGTCTTAGCATGGCCCCTTAGACAAACGCCTTATACTGTACTAAAACCATAATAAAAACCATAGAGGCCTGTTGTAGTGCGACCTGGTTCAGAGCAAGACCACGGCGAAACTTACAAACTGGCCAGACAGATCACACGTCACACCAATATGATGAACGGCGAAATGCATTTATTTCCCGTGGGCACGCTCTTAAATACCCGTGGTGTGCCCATGTCACTTCCTTCATGGTTTTATTCCTTGCTGACGTCATGGAGAAGAAGGGACCTTAACTCCTCGTACAGCCCGAGGTCTTCCGAACGGTCATGGCTAACTACAGAGGCCACTGTCTCTTTGGTTTTTGTTCAGGGCCTAATTTCTGCTCTTCCACCTATTTCTTGCTCCTGGTGCCTTACTCACTCTGCAAGAGTCAAATTTTTAGAGTAAAGGTAGTCTTCACAGAAGAATTGTAAGTGAGATAGATTTGAATTCTGTCATTTTCCAGCTTTTGACTTTGCAAGCAAAATGATGCTGTTAGAAGTGTCATATTTCTGTCATAATCCTGTAAATTGTAGCAGTGTTAGAAAATCTAGATTATGTTCAAAGGTGAAACTATGTAATATAAAAGAAGGATATGAATTGCTGATTCTTAGTGAGCTGCTAGAGGTTTGGAAGCAGACAGTCCTGGGTAAAAGGAGGTAAAAGATGCCTTTTTCAAGCATTAGTTCTGTAGCATACCAAGGCTGTGAGGAGCAATACTGCAAACTCAAATCTTGCTGAAAATGCTTCTTGAGAAACTTAATTATGAAAGTTTCTCTTGCACATCCTAGCAGAGAGCTCTATCCTGTTATAGATGCTGCTCATCTAATACTTGTCACTGACTTCAGCTTTGTTGTTTTTAGGATTTCCTGTGGACCCACGGAAAGTCTTAATAGTAGCTGGCCACCACAATTGGATAGTAGCTGCCTATGCCCATTTTGCTGTTTGCTACAGGTAGGAATAGAGTTGCTTGTCGGTTTACAGGAAGCTAAAAGAAAAAATATTATTATTGGATAAGAGCAAAGCAAAATGTTTACTCTGAACTAGCAGAAGATAGATGCATCTCATCCTGTGAATATGAGTTTCTTCTTTTTTTTGATGAAAATAAACTTCTTGATAGGAACTCAGTTTTTACTTTGATGTCAGTTCTTGATATTGTTGAAAAGGTTGTAAATTGACTCCAATATAACTGCTTCCAAAGCCTGTTTTAAAGCAGGCTTTTAATTGGAAAATTAATTTTTAAAGTTTTCCTGCTGTGGCTTTAAAAATAGTCTGTGAAGTTACACTGTCAAGGAAACTGAAACAGTTAATGAATTTTTGCTACATAATTTTGCTACCTTGTCTTCAGCTTCTTTTGCTGAGGAGAGCTGTTAAGCTTGCTACTTCACTTGGGTGGCTGAAAAATGTTTCCAATGCCTTGAAAACAAACTGGCTATTTTTTAAGATCAGGTGAAGATAAGCAATACCTCCACATTACAGAAGCTGTCTTTAGTTCACATCTCCTAGTTTTGATTTAATTGGTGTCTTCTTTTGGATGGAAAATAATGTTTTAACAAGAGCTGTTGCCCAGACCAATCTAACGTGGCTGTCACACTGTGGTTCAGAAACAGAGGGGAGAAGAATGTAATGTGAACAGCTTCCTTCTGCTTACTGCCAAGCTAAAGCTATACGTTGCTGCCTTAGTCACTCTCTAGAATACTAACTCAGTTGCTTAAACTTTGTGACTTTAATCACATCTAACTTGCATTCACCACTGCAATGTTTTTAGCTTTAATTTGTATTAAATGTGGATTCCCTTGCTCTGCTTAATGTTTTTGTTTTCAATTTTGCTTCATATGGTCTGACAGAGAAAGAGGCAGTGATTTGCAACTGGTTTTTTGCTAGTTGTCCCTTTCTTAGGATTTTATCTCTGACTGTTTTCCTTGGTTGTTAGCTCACTTTAAGTGAAAGATTCTGCCTCTTTCCTGCTTGGTAAACTACTTAAGACTTATTGCCATTGAAATTATGTCATTAATGATGCTTTTGATGAACCATGTCAGACTGGAATGGCTGGTGAGAGAGGGTGCAGGTCAACATGCCAGTTAAAAGTGCTGCTTTTCTTCACAGAGACTCAAGGTAGCAGTCTTGTATTCTTTTTTTCTTTCAAAACTTGAAGGAGCTCTAGGAATATAATGGTGGAATTTTCTCTCCTCCGTTCTTCTAGAGCAAAGTACAGTGCATCTTAAAGATAATATTTTGTTTTCATTTTGAAGTATGACAAAGTTTTTAAAAATTGATCATAAAGTTTGTGAGAATGTCTTGGTTGCATTCAAAGTCTTGCTACTGCAATTGTGCTCTTGAATCTCTTCACTACTACTTCTGCATGTTGTATGGTGGAGCACAGTGGTCTGGGGTGCTTCAGCTCCAGGCAGGATGCAACACTGAAGTGAAATAATGACAACAATGCTAAAAAGTACACATATCTTTCTGCTTTTTATGTTAACATTTCTATAACTTGACTGCAGAGATCTACTCTGCTTTAGCTCCATTGCAGAGTATCTAAATTATTGCCTGAATTTAAGTAAGATAAATTGTGCTGACACCATGTAAGTCTTAAAAATGCACAGGGAAATTATTCTCTAAAAATAAAGCTTAGAGTCAATTCAGTATTATCTGCTTACAGTATACCAGAAACAGAAAATGGAGAACAGAGCTTTATGCTAAAGCATGATTGGGTTTCTTTGATGATATATAAGGAGATTCATAGAGTTCTCTTCTAAAATCTTCTGTTGAACCTCATTATCTAGTGTTTGCTAGCCCAAGCTTTTGGCTTCATCTTGTAACTTTATATCAGATGTGCTTATATAAAGAAAAAGCCCAGCACAGGATTCAGTAGCTGCAAGGCACTGAAATAATATGCAATATCAGACTTCAAAATGGGAAAAAGTGCAGCTCTTTTAGACTGTAGTTCTTAACTATAATATAAAGTTGGTGGCTTAGACTGTAAGACTGAATCATCCACGCTGGTTCAGGATTAGACTGGGCTGTCTGTTCCTGAGTCTCTGACATCTGCTTCCTGTTGTCCCCTTTGCCCTTCCAGAATCAAAGAGTCATCTGGGTGGCAGCAGGTGTTCACCAGTCCTTATCTGGACTGGACCATTGAGCGAGTGGCACTCAATGCCAAGGTGGTTGGAGGACCTCATGGTGACAAGGACAAGATGGTTGCGGTTGCCTCGGAGAGTAGCATTATCTTGTGGAGCATTCAAGATGGTGGTAGTGGCAGTGAAATTGGTAACTATCATTACCTGTTTTGTTTTTTCTTGTGTATGTGTGTTTAACTAGAAGGAAGTCTGAGACCTTCTGAGGTATGTGTGATTTCTGGTGTTCAGTATTCACTTACAGATTGACAAAACAAGCTATAGTACAGTATGGAGTTTTTGCCCTCCGTGGATCACTTTTCAGTGATCCTTTGCCTTGCCCGGCCTCTGGCAGCAGTCGGTAGGGCCCACTGGACAGTTCTGCAGCAGCCCCCACGCGGTGGGCTTTCTGGCTGGCTAGCACTAGATGTAAATTAGCGGCGATGGCGGTGGAAGGAAAAGGAAGGCTCTCTTCTGAGGGTTAACAGGAGATCTTTATTACCTGTCCTTCCTCATAGATGGTGGGTGAGAGAGAGAGAAACCCCGCCCAGGCCCCCCTTAAGAGGACAGGTACCAAGGGGCGTGTACAAAAACCTTACACCAATAGGGGGATAGAAAGGGAGGAGTTGGGGGGTAGATTGACACACAAAAGGGGCCAATCCCTGGAGAGAAGGGGGGGGAGGGGATTCCCAGAACCTGTTCCAATCAGAAGCCCGGTCTCCCCGAGATTTCCAGAAGGGGGAGAGGCTTTCCTGGATGACTGGCAGGCTCCGGGGAGGGGACAAACCACTGCAAATGCAGCTATAAACAGAGGGGTTTGGAATAGACCTTTTTCCCAACATAAATAACATGAACCCAAAACTTGTGAGCACAGCTCACGCACCGCTACAGTACAGCAACCTGTTAAGAGTGTTTTAACTTCCTTCAGTTCTGTACCAGGAATCCTGTCTCAAAATCAAAGAGATGGAAAATAAAAGAGTACTGTGTTTACTGAAGAGATAGTGACCAACACTAACTGTTCAGTTTGAGGTTTTTGTGTAAAAATTCAAATTAAGAGTTAAAGTTATTCCCTTGACTTGCATTTGAATCTAGGCTGTGACAGAAAGGAACTAAGCTTAGCAGGTGGAAACATACAGCTACAAAGTGATTCTGCTCTTTCCTTTGTGTTATTAAAGCTACATTTTTATATAGAGATGATGAAAATACTTCAGTTCTCTGTCAAATGTGGTTCATAATTGGAGTCTGGAAGATGAAAATTTCTTGGGTTTATAACTTCCTGTCAGGATAGGAAATCAGCTCACACTATTCCTTTAAGAATACAGGAATTACTGTTTATACATCTTGGCATTGAAGGACACACAATTGTAAGCTTTAGAAACAGCACGAAGACATTTCCAGAAGTAAATATTCCCTGCTATTGGTCTGATGGCTTGTCTTAGTCATTACTGTTCAAATATAGGGCAAATTTGGGAGGCACTGAAGGGAATGGTATTTGGAACTTCCTCTGGCCTAATCCCTGGTGTTTGAATAACCACTGCTTTGCCAGTAATGTCTGTTCCCTCTGGCAGTGGATACTGCTAACAAAGTATGACAGCAGTGTGATTATGTGAGCACTTTTCTCTGAAACTTAATGCTGAGCTAATTTGTTACTAGATGTATTTCCATAGTTGAAGCCTTGAGAATTATAGTAGCCATTAATTAAAGTCAAAATTACCAAATTCACGTTTTGACCCATGTGGCTTTAAAGAAGAGCTTATTTGACAGATTCTCAGGCAATTTCTAGCTATGTTAATGGATGTTGCTTTTTTTTCCCCTGCATGCATATGTGGAAACACTAAGTCATATTTGAAGATGGGAAAAGGCAAAGGTCTTGTTTGAGCTGTGTACTGCTTTTTTACTTGTGACTCATAGAGTTCTTATATATAATCATGGTCAGCAAAACGGAAAAGGAGATCTCATTGCATTTAAAAAAAAAACCCAAAAGGTGTGTCTAACAGTTGAATATGAAATTATCTCCATTAAATGCAGTGAGTAATTATCAGATCTGAGAAACCTTTTATTCTCTTATGCTCCCATTGACTGAATCTTAAGGACAGGGAAGAGTTGGTGTGACAGCTGTACTCCTGTAACAGGCGTTGCTTTAAGCACTGTGCCATTACATTCCTCCTGCATTTTCTGGTTTCAATTAGCTGCTTGTGTTACCTTGGGATTTGCAGTAAGATACAAGAAGCAGCATCTTGGATTTTTTTAAATCAAGTGCAAAGAGACACAAAAAACCATAAGTAGACTTTCATTTCAAATAAAAACTCTAAAATATGCCAGTATCATAAGGTTCTGATAGCTTAGACTATGACTGAAAATGGCAACAAAACTGAAACAAGGACTTTTGCTAACCAGGCTCTACTGCATTCAAGTGACACTGTGAAGCTGTGGGAGGAGGGGGGAAGCAGAAAGTGCCTACAGGATGAAATTCCCAGTCAGACTGACATTGACCAAAATGTACTCCTGTTCTTTTGGATAATAGGTCATGTTGATTGGTTTAAAAAAATGCTTGTGTTTAATAGTTATAACTTGAACTTAGCTGCTCTGTTTCCTTGTACAGGCAAATGCTTGCAGTGCTGCTTTGTCTTAGAGATACAGTACATTGCTGTCATCTTGTGAAAGAAACTACTTGTTCCGAACAGTTGCTGGAGCCTGGCGACACCATCGCCAGCAAATTGTGTGGGCTGGCATCTTTGTGATAGAGCTCTCCCTGAGCGCTTTCTTCCCTTTCAGTATTACTTACATAAGACACTGCTGCTGGCTTGCTGCTGTAAGCAATATTTTACTGAGAGGGACCCTTAGGACAAGAGCCTGTCATTACATATAGTGTTGTCTCCCCTGTGAACAACTCTCAAGATTGTTGAGCCTAAGCAGGACTGACACTTGAAATTCCTCCAGACCATTCAAGCTGTCTTCCTTGATTTCCTTGAACCTCATCCTTCTCTGGAGTAATCAATTCTAGTTGTTTCTGTGGATTTGTTATTACTGCCTTTTTTATGTACCCTGTACTGCCGAATCTTATCTGCATTGAATGATTGTACTTTTCCCTGGAAAACAGTTTAGCACCATAATTAAAACAACTTCCTGAGATTCCTTCTTGGGTGTTACATAGGGCTAATTCTTTTGTGGGAATGACAGTCTGTTCATTTGAATTAGTCCAAAACAATGTTGAGGAATTTTCCAGCTACTGGATACCCTTGTTTTGACAACATCTATCTGCTGCAGTTAAGGTATATTAGTGAGAAGTAGTATAAATATATAGAGTGAGCAGGATGGAATAGAAAACTTGTGAGTGAAGCTTGACACTTCGGTGTTATAATATATCCCCAGTATTTTTGTACTTACCAGGCAGAAAAACATAGCCTAGAATTATTTACAAACCAAGTTAATTACAGGGCCAGTTTGCTGGACTTCGTAGCTGGCAAACTTGGAAATTACCTCAGATCTTTTGAGTATGCTGTAACTTTTAAATACATGGACAATAAGTAGTACAAAATATAGTATGCTATCCAAGTTTGCTGTTCAGGTAAAGTTATTCATGTTGTATCTATGATGAGACTTGGAAGCTCTAAAGAAAGGATCAATTTTGTGGAAGGCCTCAGAAGTTAAGGCCAACTACAACCACAGCCGTTGATGTTGTACATCTACAACTACTATGTACATCTACATACTACAACATGTACAACTGTAGTTGTACATGTTGTATGTAGATGTACATAGTAGTTGTACAATGTACAATTGTACAGTGCAGCGCTTGACAAACCACTGTCAAGCGCTGCATTGTTTTGATTTTTATTAAGTGAAATGTCATTGATGACACATTTCTTTTACTTGGAAGGCCAGCATTTGCTGTTAAGTTTTATCTTCCAAATTTGAATATTATGGGATGATTAGTGAAATTGCTTCCCTATATAGCTTCAAGTTCTAATTGCCTGTTAACCTGTACTCTCTGCTTATAGACTGCAACCAAATAAAAGATCTAGGGATGGAAAGAAGGAAGTACGCTTTTGCAGGCTGCTTATTTTTCTGAGTTCAAGTATTTCTGCTAAAAGAGAAATTAGAATGTATTCAAATAGGGTCACATTTGAGTTGTTCAGTCTTTTCCCAAGAATAAGGCTGAAGCCTTGTAGTCATATTTAGTTCCTGAAATCTGTTTTCAAAATATTTTTGCTTGACTGGTCTTTAAGAAAATCAAGAATTTGGCATCAAGAATTTGGCATCAAGAATTTGTAATATTTTAACAGGGAATTGCAAACTAGTATGGCACAAATTTGCAATTTTTTTGCAATTACTGCTTCTTAAATGATGCTTCACAGTCACAGCTGAAAAAAAAACCAGCCACAAAACAACACAAAAATTCCTATTTGCTGTAATACAACTTTTAGATTTATTTTAAAGCCATTTGAGAACTTGATGGCTGTAGAAAAATGTTTGTATATTTCATAAGGGCTCTTCTAGCTTTTCTTGCCTCCGTTTTCCTTTGCAAATAATGATGGTATTAGCAGAGATGACATCATACTGCCATTTAATGGAACCCAGTTTGCTGCATGCATGGTGCCTCATCTAGCACACTGCAAACCCAGTTTTGGCTGTTCTTGCTACCAGAATAAAAGTGGTGTGATAATAATGGAGAGATTCCACTGTTACTGTGTTTTTCTCTTTATTTTAGATGAGCTTCACAGCCTCTTCCATTTTTGCAGGAGTGTTTAGTCTTGGAGTGCCTGTAGATGCTCTCTTCTTCATTGGCAACCAGCTGGTGGCTACAAGCCATACAGGGAAAGTCGGAGTATGGAACGCTGTGACTCAGCATTGGCAGGTCTGTTCAATTTTCCACAACACTTTTTACAAGCTAGTATGTCTTTCTAGTAAAAAGAGAATAAAATTATCTAAAAGCATATGGAAAATGCTCATCATAAGGTTTTCAGCCCTAACTTGTGTTATGGAGTTTATACCTGTGTATTGTGCCTGTGAGCAGAATGTTGACTTATTTGGTGCTACTAAGAAGCATGCGTTTTAGGCTTCTAGATGGAAGTATGTGGGGTAATAAATGTCAAGTACCAATATATGTAAACTTCTTTATGGATTACTAACTTGGTAAAAAATTCTCTAGCATCATAGGAAATAAAATTGTGGGACCAATTTCTGGACCATCTGAAAGAAAACAAGAAAGGAGTCTGGTATCTCGGGATCTCCAAAGCTGCTTTACTTAGATAGGAGACTCCTCTTCAACAGAAATGCACATGACTGTACTATAACAATGCCTGTCTTGTGTGTGGATGCTTCTAGCTGCACTGATTTCATTCCTGTTGTCAGGATGCACATTAAATAGAGAGATCCATGGAGTCAGTATGAGTATGAGAAACAGTTGAGCATTCAAATAACAAAGCTTGTAACACAAGCTTGTTAGGATGTACACCTTTATGGCACAAAACCTGGATGCACTAAAAATCCCAAAAATGCCTTGCAAATCTCAAGAGGCAGAACCGACCTGAGGTTGCTGCACTGTTTGCTGACTAAGTTTTGATCTGACTTTTAAGTGACAGTACTGGTAACAAATAACACAGATAATAGGTGTGGGATAGCACTGCTTCTGCAGCAGAGACAGACATGTTAATATGGCCTTGAATTAAACAAAATATTATTTAAAGTTCTACTTATGCCTTGCAAAACCTTTTCTGTTAAGGGACAACTTAATGCTATGTGGCAAGCTGGTGTTTAACAGTATTTTCTAAAGGAGCAAGTCATAAGAACTAAAACCTGATATCCCATTCATCATCTTTCTTCTTGGGGGAGCCGCAGAAATCTTTCTGATCACCTGAATAGTTCCTCAGTTTGACTGGCTACTCCTTTGGTGAAAGCATTTCTTATTGAAGAGTAGGAAATGTTTAAGAGGCTTATAAGCCAGTGTGTCTAACTAAAACATTTTGGCTGCTTTTTTTTCAAGAGGATGAGAATAGCTCCTTTTAAAAACAAACTAACAAAATCAACCAAACACAAAACTAACAAAACCCACCCACATAAAACCAAACCAACAAACAAAAAACCCAAAACAATACCATTTCAAGGTGCTTTCTGTATCTTGGGCTCTTTTGTTAGTAAAAAACCCAAAACAACCCACAAATGTCTTCTTGTAGATCTTAATATCCCTTTAGAACACATTCTTTTCTTGAAGAACCCCATAAAGATGTAAAGTGGCAGGGTTGATCTTGAAATTCCTGATGAGAATATCTGATATTTAACTGACTGCTTCCCATGAGTTGCCCACAGCTCTGGACTTAGGATGCAATCATACCTGCTTTAGTGAGAGAGGTTTTTGTAGAACAGTGTGCTGATGCCCCATTTCAGAGCAACAACCTCATCTTCTTTAAGGCTGATGTCTTTCTAAGTTCTACTTTCATTTGTGCAAATTTGTTTTTCCTTATGTGGTGATCTCTGATGCATTACACCCTGGAGATGTAATTCTGATCTCTGCATCTTATTGGTTCTTGCATCTTCTTCCCTTCTTGGAGATTTGAGCAGATTACTGAGGTAGTTTCCCTAGTACTTATTCCTCTGGCAGTGTTTCAGTTGCATCTTAAAAGGATGAGAAGAAGGGTGTGGGTGCTAGATAGGTTAGTAATAAAATTCTTAGCAAAGGATAGCTTAAAGGAGGTAGAATATTAAGTGCTATAGAGTAAGAGGTAACATAAAGCCACGTAAAGATTGGGACAGAAAATCCTACTAGGCAAAGTGAAGATTCTCACTGGCCATGCTTTACCAGTGACTGTTGTACAGGGCTGCACTGTTTCTGAAAGTTCTCATCTTGGCAGATTGCAGCTACCAAATCACCTCTGGTGTTCCTATCTGCAGAAGGAAAGAAGATAATATTTACTATATGTTTTAGGGGCTTACAGACCATCCTTAAGTTAGGAAGGGATACTGGTTTAGAGTTCAAGCTCTTTGGGGTATAGGGAAGTTTCTTTGGTTGGTTTGTTTTGCTTTTATCCAACTGATTCATTGTAAGTATTTTGCAAATGATTTTTCAAATCTCTGTAGCAATTGAAAGGATGCTGCTGGTCAGAGAGAAATGAGACCTTAAGCTGAAATGTCCATGAATTAGTATTCAAGGTCCATTAAGTGAACTGACTGAAACATAGAGTACGGGACAAATACCATGACACTGTACATGTTTGAGTGCTCTGGATAAAATGGCATTTGGCTTTTTCCTCCTCAGGGCTGAAGCAAAAAAGAATTGTTTGAAGTAAGACACCTTACCTAGAATAAGCTAAACTTTTTCTTTGCTTGAAATCTCTGTCCCACTTGGAGGAATAAGTACTCCTTTTAATCACAGAGGACAAAGAAAGGGCACCTTGAGTTGTAGACCAGTAAGTGAAATATGACAGGGCTGTCCTCCAGTTTGCTTGGTGTGATTGTGTGTTGGAAGTGAGAAACTGTAATGGAATAAGAATTTTTACCTTTCATTATATATCTGCTAGAGGCAGAGATTTCCATAGTTTGGCAGAGGAATACAAAACTTGGGATAAAAGAAGGCATAGAGAGGTTAACATCCTTGGTCCAGAAATCTCTTAAGGACTTGTCAGAAATGGAAGAAGGGAGAGGACAGAAGGGGTGAAATACATTCACTAGCAGAGAATGGAGAAAAAAATCTACTTTTGAAGACATGGTTTAGGTGCAACTCTTGAAGCTTTATTCCTTCACACAGAGAAGGATTTTCCAGAGCAGTTGTTCTGATTTGTCTTCATGTATCTGCAGAGCGCCAGGACTTTAGATCCAGCTTGCTAGAGGAATATGCAGTACTTAAGCAATGCCATTGTAGGTGCAAGTGTGTGCACTATGGCTTCAGTCCAGTACCAAACTCAAGTGATGTTTAATGAAATACACCAAAAATGTCTGAAAACTAGGAAGTAGCAACCTAAATTCTTGATTTGATTATTCTTTCCTTTCTATTTGCACTAGGTTCAGGATGTTGTTCCTATCACAAGCTATGATACTGCTGGGTCTTTCCTGCTGCTGGGCTGTAACAATGGTTCTATCTACTATATAGGTAAGAAATGGGAGCAGGGTGGAATAAAAAGGAGGTGCTACTGCTTTTTTGTACACCCTTTAGTTGATTTAAGTTGCATCAGAACAACTCTGTCTAATGAGAGTAAATGTCTCCTCCCTACAGACATGCAGAAGTTCCCACTTCGAATGAAAGACAATGACCTTCTTGTGACAGAATTGTACCATGATCCCTCCAATGATGCCATAACAGCTCTCAGTGTCTACCTCACACCTAAAACAAGTCAGTATCCTACCCTTATCCCTTCACTGAGAGTTTGTTAGAAATGTGCTTTTCTGTTTTCGAAGTGGACTTTTCCTATTGCTGCTTAGCAGAGTTAAAGCACACAAGGTAGCCCTTGACATAAACAAAGAATTTTTCTTCATTTAATCATCTTCAAATGAATGATGAACACTAGGCATAGCTGTTTTCCCTGACACCTGTAATCTGTATAAAGAGGTACATATACTTACATATACTTACTTCATATATTAACGCTTGTGCTTAATATATCTTGGTTGGTTTTAAGCCTTTTGCATCAGAGAGGCACTTTTAGATTATGAATTGTATTTGCTGAAATAGTTTGGGCTGAACTGGATAAGGGGGAGACACAACCTTGCTACTTGTCTGACTTTATAACCAATATGATAAGAAACATTTCCATATGCAGCTTGATGATGCTTTTGTAATTATGGTGTAATTATCTTTTAAATTAGAAAGAGAAACAATAGCAACAACAAAAACCCAAAGCAAAGTAAAACTCAAAAAAGCCCAGACTGGGAGAAAGTGGTCACTCACATAATAATACTGATACCACTGTGACTTTAACTGTAGTTCTTTCTGTTTTGCTTTGTTTTCCCATTTGCCTCCAATTAAGGCAGAAAAATAAATGTTACGGCACACACAAACCATACCACTGAGAGGAGTGCTGAAATATCCGATCATATGACTTTATCCATTTCTTCTTTTGCTTTCAAGAGGGAGAAGAGAATGGGAAAGAGGGCTTTTGTTAAGACAATGTTGAAGCATGTAGTATGGAATTGAACAAACCTGTGGTCATTTTAGTGGCAAAATGCTCTCCCTGTTTATGGGAAAATAATGAGTAAACAGTGTTTAAAAACCATAGCTTTCTTACTGTGGAAGCTTGGAAATGCTGTTTTCTGCTGTCTCCTTCCCTGGCCCCCAGTAAGCCAAGCTTTTATTCCTGGGGGAACAATTGTGTTCTTGCATGTTTTAGGTGTAAGTGGCAATTGGATTGAGATTGCATATGGCACCAGCTCTGGAGCAGTGAGGGTGATTGTACAGCACCCTGAGACAGTCGGGTCTGGCCCTCAGCTCTTTCAGACCTTCACGGTTCATCGAAGCCCTGTCACAAAGATCATGCTCTCAGAGAAACACCTTGTGTCAGGTAATGTGTGCACAGATGTGTGTTGGTGGTGCTCCCCTCCTCCTGAGCAATGCAGCATTTATGTGCTATGCTCTGTAACTTGCATCGTTCCCACATGTAATAGAAATGAGCTGGACAGATCTAGGGGCAGGGGAAGGGCTAGATTTACTTGGATCCTCTTTCTTCAAGTAAGCATTCTTCAAAGCCTTTAGCAGTTGAAAGACCCAAGTTTTATTTGACGAGATACTAGAACAACTCAGTCTTTCATTTGTGTTATTTCAGTATATTCCAAATGTATTCCAACGTTGCCATTTGTGGAAATAAAAGGGTTTGTAAACAAATGTACCTCTGTCAAGTTTTATTGTTGTGCCCAGGTCCTTCAGGACTAGTCTTCTTTTAAAAGCCTTTCAGGAACTTTCTGGGCTGCAGCAAAATGTGCACCATCTCTTCCTGGGCCCTGGAAAAAGCCTTCCTGTGACTTCAAAGGGCTGTCTCTTTCTTTTCTCAGCAGTCTCCCAGTGTTTGTTATGCTGTTCTGCTTGTCCTGGTCTTATGCTTAGGAAAGTGTCTTACTTGCAGAGAAGATGCAGTCACTCCTTCCTCTGTAAAAATCTGTTTCATCCAGAATCCAGCAGCCAAGGCATAGCAGAGAACTGGTTTACATCTTGCTGCTGTCCCGTTATTTTAAAAAAAGGAACAGGAAGATGCTATCCAATTATACTGCATATTAGCAGCCCAGAGGTCACCTGTTCCCCTGCAAGTTGCTGCTAAACCCTCAGTACCAGGAGAGGGCACATCTGTATGTACAGAACCGAGTTGATTGATGAATTAAATGGAATAGGGCTGTTGTGTGAGGAGGGTTCTGCTGCCAGGGTGCTCTCATGACATCTTGTCCTAGCATCTGCACACAAGGGATTGAAGGGGGCTGTAGGCTATTGGTGCTAGACCAGACCTTAGTTCGGTGTTGCACCTCTCTGAGTTTCTTGAATTTCTGAGCGAAAAAACAAAACTGATAGAAAATACGACATCAGCAAAAATTTAGACTGTAGACTGTTAGGAAATTGTCTGGAGATGCTGTGTGGCCTCACATTGGCTAAATTCTTGATTGCTCAGTCTTGAAAAACTATCATATAGATGATCTTTAGAGAAGTTTATCTAAATCTTTTGTCATCCCTTGTAAATGCACATCTTTTCCTTTCTAGTTTGTGCTGATAACAACCATGTCCGGACATGGACTGTGACTCGGTTCCGGGGCATGATTTCGACTCAGCCAGGCTCAACACCTCTTGCATCATTCAAAATCTTATCCCTGGAGGAAGCAGAGAGTCATGGCAGTTACTGTTCTGGAAATGACATTGGTAGGATGTCTCTGGGTTGTGCTGTGCTTGTACCTTCACTAGTTTTCTAACAGTTTAACAGACCTTCAGCCCTATAACATGCAAGTCAATGGGTTTAAGCTCTTACACACTGCTCTACCCTTGAAACGATGGCAAGGATCTGTAAGATTCACTTGGAATTACTATTTAGGCTGTAGAGAGTGAGTATACTTAAAGGATTTACTCTGAATGACAGAAAAAGGGACAAAAAAATTTTGGAACACAGATACTATACCTCTTTCTTTGGCAAACTGATGTAGCATTTCAATTCTGATTTAACTAGAGAATGAGAGAAAGCATAGGAGACTGTATTAAGCAGATGAGCATAGCAAACATTTGGTCTACTGCAAATTGCAGTTCACTGTTCAGCTAGGGTTAAACAAAGCATGGAAAAAATTCTTAAATGACTTTGAAGTTGTGACAAAGTTCACTGAAGCCTTGCAACTGCAGAGGCAAAGGGTGCTAGCACATTGCTGTAACAAGGTACTGAAGGAATGTATGTTGGTAAATATGGGTAGACAGGTAGTTTAGATTCCTTGGTGGTCTGAGCCTTGCAAATGAACCTTTGATGAATAGGATCTCCTATGAACACAGGCTGGGGTCAATACTATTGCAAGAAATCTGATTAAGCCTTTAGACATCTTAAGAGCTGCAAAATAACAAAGTACTTACTGTTATTATAGAGACCTAATGTAGGGTTTGTGCTGACATAGCAATTCCTCCAGGAACACACAGTAAACTTAAGAATGTGTGTCCCTCAGAGCAACAAAACTGGATTTGGATCTGTAGAGACTTGGCTTTTGCTAGCTACTGGTCATCTTTTGCTCCCTGCTGCTGATACTTTAAAATTGCAGTGGTCATACTCATATGAGTCTGGGTCTTCAGAACTGTTTGGGGAAAAAGGTGAGGGAATTAAAACAAACAAACAAGTGGTCTTTCCTTTTTTTCCTCTAGGACCCTTTGGTGAACGTGATGATCAACAGGTGTTTATCCAAAAAGTTGTTCCCATTACAAATAAGCTGTTTGTAAGGCTGTCTTCAACTGGGAAAAGGTACATGCATGTTTTAAGTAGGAAAGAGGCAGGACTAGGCCTGTTCAGGTGGTGATGTCTCCTTCTTCCATGCTGAGTATGTGCAGTTGCACATAACAGTCTTCTACTACGCTTGACAACTCTGGCTGGACTCTTGTTTTTGTGCCAGTAACAGAACTGTTACTTAATGATTATTATAACCTCAAAGCCAAAAAAGGCTTTTTGAGAAGTGTCATATCAGAGACTCATTTCATGATGGAGCTCACAAAACAAACATTTCTGTGCTTCTACCGAATATGTGACTCAACCATGGTACCATGCTAGCATTTAATTTCAAAACTAATGCTGAAATTGCTGGTGGCAAGGATTATGCTGCTCAAAAAAGCGTTTCTCTCTCTCTTTGTATTTGGCTTTGAAGATATTAGAACCTTTAAAATGGAGGTACTGTTTTCTAGGTCATCTATTCAATTATTTTCTTAGGCTTGACTTTATAATACTCTACTAACATTGCTGCCAACATAGTAAAAAATGTCAAATCCACAGCTGCTTTTCATCCTGTTAGGCTAGGAAGATGACAAGAGATCAGAACAGACAGTGCATTTCAGTTCCGTGCTTCATTTTTGCATCTCTTGCCTAATAACTGAATCTGGATGAAAACATTCATGCCTCAACAGTGTGACTTATTTTGGCACTGCTTGGGTGAAAAGTTCACTAAAAAGGGCCAGTAAAACAAACTACTCAGAGCATGAGCAGCTTAGTTTAGGGAGACCTTTTCTTCTCATCATTCCTCATAAACTTCTAAAATTGGGGGGGGGGGGGGGAACAATGGAGATCAGCCATGAAAAGTACAAATGCAGTTGTGATATGACAAACGTTATCTTTAAAGATAACATCTAGATTGTAGGTGTATCATTTTTGGAAATTTTTTTTATATCTTTTATATGGGTAAATGTGCTGTTTCTGCAGGTTAGTTTCCTGGAGTGTCTAGCATATGAAGGGGCTGATTTTTGTCCTTGTTGAGACAGCCTTAGCTTTCTAATCATTGCAAACAGAAAATGGACATAGAATGTGTGGGGGCTACCTAATAAACAAGCAGTAAGGGTGCAGTTGAACTGGGGTTGGGAAGGGATTGTCTGCAGCTGAGCAGTGTGCCAGTCATGCAGGCGAAAGAATTTCATCTGGAGATCATGTGTTTTTCTGATGGCAAGTTTGGTGCCTTCTCAGAAAATTGAACCAATACTGGCTTCAGTGGCCAAACTCTGCCAGATGCAATTGTTCAGGTAATTTGGGATTTCTCTTCCTGTAGGATCTGTGAGATCCAGGCTGTTGACTGCACTACCATCTCATCATTTACTGTGCGAGAATGTGAAGGATCCAGTAGGATGGGCTCCAGGCCTCGCCGCTACCTCTTCACTGGACATTCCAATGGCAGCATCCAGATGTGGGACCTGACCACAGCTATGGACATGGTTAATAAGAGTGAAGACAAAGGTAAGTTGTGTTATGACAGGACTGCAGTGTGGTTCTTTTTTGTGTCCTCAGATGTGCCTGACTGCAGTAAATGGATTTGGCCTTTAAGAGCTCTCTCTCTTGCAGATGTTGGTGGCCCCACAGAAGAAGAGCTGCTCAAGCTGCTTGACCAGTGTGACTTGAGCACATCTCGCTGTGCCACACCCAACATCAGTCCTGCCACCTCAGTTGTTCAGCCAAACCGGCTTCGGGAATCTAACTCCAGGTAAGTCACCAAGGGTGGCACTGGCTGCAGACACCGCAGGTTTTACTTTTCAGGCAGGCAAATGGATTTGGTGAATTTAAGGCTGTAGCTGAGCCCCTGAATTCCCTAAGTGGCTTGAACTACACATACATACTACTGCTTGATTTCTACTTGTTTGTACGTGTGCAGACCAAAGCACCCTCTGAGAATCTGAAGTGTGGTGGCTGTGATGAGTGTATTGCTATTGTAGTGGGAATTGCAGTGGTAGGTGGGAGCAATGGTGTGCAGAAGAACTGGCTGCTATTCTCAGGCTAACATCTGCTCTTGTATTTTCTGAAGCCTCCAATTGCAGCACCATGAAACAATCCATGAAACTGCCACGTATGGTTCTGTGCGGCCATACAGAGAAAGCCCCCTCTTGGCAAGAGCAAGGCGGACAGAGAGCTTTCACAGTTACCGGGACTTCCAGGCTTTTAACTTATCCAGCAAAAGCCCAACAGAAAAGGCAGCTGCTGCAAATGGGAATTCAAGCCAGACAGAGGCCAGGAAGGCAACAGCTGAGGGCAGTGCAGTTGAGAGGAAGACAGTCCAACCAATAGCACTTGAGGTGCGAGGCATGGGTGTGACAGATGCAGGTGGGTGTTGCAGTACAGAGGTTCACCGCCTGCCAGAGAATTCTCTGGATCTCAAAAGAAGAGGACCAGAAGAAGAGAATGAAACCAAAGCAGAAAGCAAAAAGAAAATGGGATTTGAAGGAGCTGGTTTCCTGGGAAGAAAGAAAGTGCCTCTCCTGGCCTCGGCACCAGTCCTTGCTGAAGGTGGGCCTGAATTACCTGGTGCTGCTTCTCCATCACCTACAAAGACAGCTGCTTCACCACGACACAGGAAGAACGACTCATCCTGCCAAGACTATGGCTTGTGAAATTGTGTCTGGTGGCAAAAATAAGGTGCAGGTGCCCTCTAGCTGGTAGTAGGCATGATGTTACTTGTTTTGGGTTGTTTCTTGAGTGGGGTTTTGTTCTGATACCAGAATAAAACTTGCAAGGTTATGAGAAAGTACCCAGCTGCTGCCAAAGCTTTGAAGGGTTGTCCACATCAATGTGTGGCTTTATGTAATGCTCCAAAATGTAGTACGGTACTTGGTCCAAAATATTGTTGTGCATTCTTGCGTAAATGTGGTCAGGCATGTGATACATTGTGATTTTTTTTCTTTTGGGGAAAGAGACAGTGCTAAAGGAAAACTTGGTTGCTGAGCAGAGGATGCCCTTTAGATGCAGCCGCACATTGCTCTACGGTGCTGCTGTCTTGGTGGATTTTGCCTAATTCACGGACCTGCCTCTGTAGTCTTGTTTTATGAATGGGATCCTTGCTCTGTATGCTGCTGTCTGATATCTGAAATGTTTTGTGCAGGTTAAGGAGGAAGCTATCCAAAATAGCTCATGATTTTGCCTCTTAGTCCAAATAAATTGCCAGAGGAGTGTTGCTTGTACTTTCTGAAAATATGTGGTATCCGATGATGGATTTTGCTGGTTGTGACTGAGAGAAAGCATAAAAATATGCTTGGCAGAATACACAGAACTGGCAGTCTCTTGAGGGCTTTCTTGTCATTTTCTCTGGAAAAAGGACAGAGATGAATATGAGAGTAGGTTTACTGTCATGGTGTAATAATTCTCAATTACAAGTGCCCTGACATGGTATGAAATACCTGTTTCTGTTTGCTGTTTGCTGTTTGCACCTATTTTACTGTGGATGGTGAACAAGTTTTATTGCCTGTGGATTAGTAATACATAAGCAGAAAGGATGTGACAGCAAGTGAAAAAGCATGCTTGGAGTTCAGCATTTATTAATGACCTGTTTGGTTGGCTTTTTTAACTTGGACGGAGAGGATGGGGAAGAGGGAGTGAGAGAACACAAAGGCTAGAACAACTTCGTAAGAATTCCTTCAGTGCTTTTTATTCACCTGTACACGAACACAATTTTGTGGTGGAGCTCTGTCAGGAGAAAACATCCTGCCAGGCATCCTTTTAGCCACGTGCTGTTTTTTGGACATGTAAAGGACTTTTCCTTACCAAACATGTTCCCTCCCTCCCCCCCCTCCCTCCCTCCCCCTCCCCCCCTACAACCCTCCTCAGCTGGGAAAGCTGGATGAGACAAAGATGAGAGCCTCTACCTTCACAGTCTTTTACTGCTGTAATACTGAGGGATTTTCAAACTATTCCCTTACCTTTCTGAGGTGTCAGTGCTAGCACACAGTTTTTACTATACAGTGAAAGGGATGTTGAAAAAAAGGCCAACTTACCCCCCCCCCACATCCTCTCCCAAAAACCAGTTTTCTCTATTAACACCAGGGGATGGGGTGGGTAAACAGCAGCCCTATCCCTGCCTGCAAAGGCCATGCAGGCTGCTTTTGGCAAATTACCCACTTCCATTTTCTAGACAAGCTAGTTTTGTTCTTCAGAGGTGGGTGTCAGTGAATGTGGTGTGCTCTTTGGTGACGGTGCTGAAGCCTTTGATGACATTGACAAGATCATCTTCATCTACATACTGTAAGGAAGGGAAAAAAGAAGCGTGTCAGCCAAAGCTGTACCAGACTAAAGATTCCTTCATTTCTCTTTACTCCTACCCACTAAAAATAGTTCTTAAATAGATAAATAAGTGCATTTCTAATGTCTTCCCTTTCCTCCCAGGAGGAGATAATCTAGAGCATTCAGGCACCTAAATCCAAGACAATTGTATAAGCAGTAAATTTTAAAAAATACAGTCAATTCCTTTAATTACACTGTATATCTGACAAATGGTCAATAATATAGTGTTTGTTAGTGTACTGGGGAACTTGGAGCCATGAAAAGAAAAAAACACATTTACATATTTGTTTTGTGTAACAACCACATCATTCATGATTTAGGTAAAGTTTTGTTCTTCAGGCTTCCAAGGGAGTGTCTGAGCTTCCATTTGCACTCCTACTTTAGGCTAGAGAAGGTTGAAAGCAGGAGAGAAATAAACTGTTTCCATAGCATAAAGAGGGCACTAGCAGTGTTACTGCAGATTTGTGTCCTGGGCCACTACAGCCATTCACTATATTGATATGCAAGCTGGACAAAGGGGTGAACTGAACTTTGAAACCACCATTCCTAAGCTACTGTGTGTAATAAAGAGAAAGAACTGACTCAAAAGCATTGCAGGAGGTTTGTTTGCAAGACAGTAGCTAAGCAACACAGGAGCAGAGGCTTGGATTCAGGGCAATGTAAAGCAATGTACAGATGATGGACAGAAGAGCTGCCGATTTGATAAAGCAGCTGAGCTCATGCTATCAGGGTTGTCTGCCACCAAAAGGAAATGAAAATTTTTGTTTTCCAGCTCCTGCCACTCCTGAAACTCCTTGGCGTATTTTTAAATTCATTCTAACATGTATATGGGATGTTTGCAAACTAAGTCATGGTGACAGCCCAAGATAAGTGGCTAGAGCAGCAGGAAGCTGTTCTTTTGGCAAATAAGATCACAGAAAGGTGCATCCTGGGTGAGTTGTTAGTCCCCAAGGAATTAAATCACAAGGATTTGATAGCTCTGAGAAACTGGCAAGGCTGACTCATGATACCACTGAATTGGGAAGTCCATGAACATGACCTTCAGTCCAGGCTGAAGGTTAACACCTGTACCTATAGGGGTTTTGCCTAGAGTTATGTTATCACTGCCTTACTCAAGCCTTGTCAGCTTCCTTAATCCTGCTCTTGGGGGTCTAAGTGTGTTTTACAGTGATGGAACAAACACCCCTGTACTGTGGTAAGCCCTTACTGTGGTTTCAGCCCTTCCAGCTGTTTGGTGTACTGAAGGTGGAAGTCTGAGGAAGCTACTTGAATTTTTTTGCCAGACTATCCTCCTTTCATCTTTTTCAGGAAGGAAACTTATGTCTCACTAACCCCTGAAGCCCTTCTCCTACATTTGCTCAGGGAAGGTTGGAAGTTAAAAAGCCTTTTTCCTGGTGACAAGGAGGAAGGGAGGTCATCACTGTCCTTGGCTTGAAAATCATGTCTTGAATCTGTGTGTTCAGATCCCTGTTGATGACATTGTCTAGTCCTGTCTTTTAATAAAGAGAAATACTTTGCCTGCCCCCCAATCTTATTCTAATCCCATGTGGGCATTTTGAATTAATTTGTCACACATGCCAAGAGATCTGAGCATTCACATAATCTCTGCGTTGTGACTGAGCAGAGGACAGAGAGCAGATCTCGTCAGCAACTGAGTCCCAGTTAACGGAAAGGAATTACTAGAACACAAGCTCTTGCTCAGGGAAGGTTGGAAGTTAAAAAGCCTTTTTCCTGGTGACAAGGAGGAAGGGAGGTCATCACTGTCCTTGGCTTGAAAATCATGTCTTGAATCTGTGTGTTCAGATCCCTGTTGATGACATTGTCTAGTCCTGTCTTTTAATAAAGAGAAATACTTTGCCTGCCCCCCAATCTTATTCTAATCCCATGTGGGCATTTTGAATTAATTTGTCACACATGCCAAGAGATCTGAGCATTCACATAATCTCTGCGTTGTGACTGAGCAGAGGACAGAGAGCAGATCTCGTCAGCAACTGAGTCCCAGTTAACGGAAAGGAATTACTAGAACACAAGCTCCTGCCTCAGGCTCTAAATGTGTGAAGGGTGCCAAGACATCCCACCTCAGCCATGCATGGTTGCATGGAAACTGCATGGAAAGAAAAGCCCACCAAATAGGGACTTCTTCAATGTGCATTCTTTGGTAAACCATGGAGTTACTAGTTCAATGGAAACCATAAAGAGATGCACATGGATGCCTTGCACCCTGTAAGAGCAGTGTGTGATTGTAGGCACACAGTTGTGGTCATCTGATGACTGCGACATGATCCTGAGGTGATTTGGGCAGACGGCTGCAGACCTAAGAGCGGTAAGACGGGGGAGCCCAGCGAACCAAGCAGGGCGGACAGAGAGCCTGTAGAACTGAGCCGGGCAGGAGCCTAAAAAGAATTGAGCAGGTGGGACCAAAAGCCTGAAAGTCCGGTTTCAAACAAACGCACCACCCCCCCGTGAGCGGCTGGGAACTTAGGAATGGGGGCTCAGATATCGGCGGAGGAAGAGTCCATCCTGCTGCGAATATTACAAAGGAAAGATATTAAGTATGAAGAGTGGGCACTACGCGCCTTGCTTATTTGGTGCAGAAGAGGTAAGCAACTGGGAAACATAATAATGAGGACTCAAATATTAAGAGAAGGAAAATTAATTTTGGATGTTTTGCTACGAATTTTTTGTCACCCATTTCGCAGAAGAAGGGTGCTGGATACGGGAAGCGAGCGCTATGTACTTTGCTTTTCTGGCACGAAAAGAACGCTACTCACTTTGCTTATTTGCTATAAAAGAGGGTGGCGCTACGCACTTTCCCTATTTGCTACGAAAGAAACAGAGTAAGGCTACGCACTTTGCTTATTTGGTATGAAGGAGATGGAGCAAAGCTGCGCAGCGTGCTTATTTGGTACCAAGGAGGTGGCTTGGGAGCAGACTCCCACACTGCCTTTTCATTAAAATGCGGGCGAGTGCCTGGCGGCAGCCGCGGTGCCGCCGGACCCGGGCCGGTGCCGGTTCCCCCGCACCGCCGCTGTGTGCGGGGCGGCCCCTGAGGAGTGCGGAGGGAGGTCTGCTGAGTCGAGCGCTAGAACAAATACAACGCGGGGCTCCGAGAGGCGGAGTCAGAGCTGCATAGAAAGCACGTAAGAGAGGCCTGCAGTAACCAACTAACACAACAAAAAATAAAAAAAAAAAAAAGAAAGAAAAGAAGAGAATTTAAGTGGTAACTTTTTTCACTGCTTTTTCAGACACTATAAATCTTGACATGAATAGCTTTTGTTAAGCAACTTCACTTTGTTCAGAAGAACAGCTTTAGTTAAACAACTTCACTTTGTTCACGAGACATGCAGACTAAGTTAGTCTAAAGTATTGCTGGAAGAGAAATGATAATATGCAGATGGCAGCAGCTCTGCAGGGATAACCTGAAACAGAAAGTTTACCTGGAAAAAGGCAGGTCGTAAGTTTAAAGTCTATTTCTTTGCTCCTTGTTTACCATGTTTTTAGTTATCCCAAGCTGCTGACCAGAAACATGCTGCTCTTCTAGCATGTAGTGGGTCAGAGATGCTTTTTGTATCTTAATGTCCAGATGTTCTGGCACACTTGAGAAAACTGTTTCCAAAGATGAACAGATTACATTCAATTTGATAGTGCCTCAAAACTCATGGTTGGATAGGGAGATAATATTATATTCCAGAGAAACAACAGACACCTGATCTTTTATCATAAAGAAAAAAAGGTGTAGATCAAAGCAATGGATGAATGGGAGTTTTCCTGATATGCTAAGGAGATTAAAGACATTTATTTTGTTTGTCATTGAGGATAAATAATATGATCTCCTGCAGATAAAGGTTTATATGACATGCTGTCATTTACTTAGTATTAAGGCTGTGTTCAGAGTGATGTGAGTTTGTTCCATAAATATTTGGTGTCTGTTTGAGAAAGGATAACTTGGAATTAGAAAAAGGAGAAGGAAAGGAGTGCTAGATCTTGCAGAGAATGATCTCATTGAGGAAGCTGTTACAGGTCACTTGTGTCTTCTTCAAAGCTCTAAATGTGACTATATTGCAAATTAATAAATGTGTGCTAAAACAGAGTGGAGTATGGCACAATAAGGTTACTTGGAAAAGATTATGTCAAGGCATTGTGTATATTCAGCGATTTTCTTTGTAATCCTGCTCTATTTTACAACCTAATCTATTCCTCAGTAAGACGTGGTAGAGATAAACACTGCCGATGCCTTTGTGTGCAGAAAGGAAAGAGAAGCAATTAAAGGTCTGCATGATGTGAAGTCTCTGGGTACCAACCGTGTATAATGTAGTAGAAGAACCTGGGGCAGGGCAGTATCTGGTATTGGCCTCCATCACAGATAAGGAAAAGCACAAAAGGACAAGACTGCTGGCCATGGTTTAAATCAAACAGAGTTGCCTCCAAGAGTAGCAAGTGAGAGGGCTTTTCTTTCTCTTGACTTGCTCCCTCCTACAGTATTACTTGAGTAAAGAAAGAATTTTCTTTTGAATAATAATAAATGGGATACTTGTGACTTGAGGTATAGCATGTTGACAATATTTAACTGTTTGAAATTTTATAAGATAATAAACTAATTTGATTTAAGCTTAGCTTTCTCCCATTGAGCATATAAAATTAAATTTTCAAGTCAGTCATGTTTGCAAAACTGCTGTTTGTGCACCTTGTATTGTCTTTCTGGTTGAGAATATTGTATTTCATGTGTAGTTTATTCTTTTAGTAGGCAGCCTTCTCAAAATGAAAATCAGTAACACAAGTAGATGCTAACATTTACTGTAGTTCAACACAATCAGAACTTGGTGTATGATTATTTCTTGATAGAACAGTGTGGTACAGTGCATTTTTGTCTTACAGTGCTATATTTGTCTTTCCCTAACTTTGACATATACATGTTTGTATACATAGCCTTAAAACTAATGCAGAGCTAGGGAACTCTGAATGGTGAAAAAGCAACTTATAGTCTTGGAACTCAGTATAGTATATGGATGATATCTTAGTCACTGTGCCAACTGTAGAACAGCTCACTGTGGCAATGCCTGTAATGCAAGAGGCTTTAACAAGTTACAGTTTGTGTGTTACTCCTGGGGAAGTATAACAGCAAGCTCCCTGGAAGTATTTAGGGGTGAAAATCTTGGACCAAACTGTCAAACCTTAGACGGTGACTGTTCAGCACTCTACACAAACATTGAATGACTTGCAAAAATTATTAATTAGATCAAGCCATTGCTGAGATTATCAAATGTGCTGTTGGCACCACTTTTTGATTAATTAAAAGGTAGTCCTTCCTTCTTGTCTTCCGGGAGCTTGTCACCAGAAGCACTAGCTAGATTGAGGCAAGTAGAAGTAAGAATACAAAAGGGAAAAGCTTGGAGGGTTGTTACCACCGTACCTCTCAGTGTATATTTTTTACTATCTCTGGACCATCCTGAAACCTCATAGGCTGATGGAGTGACAGTTAATACCCTCCTTTGCATTTCTAACAATAGGTATTTCTATCAGCACAGAAGAACAGTTCCCACTCACTCATGTTTCTGTGGACACATACTCTAAGGCCTGTTGAGCTTCTGTACGTACAGGAGAGAGGGGGAAAAAAAAAAGTGATCTTGCACTGATATAGTGCTTCTGCAGCTTTAGGTGTACCATATATTGTCAAGGCTAATAATGGACCTAGTTATGTAGTTCAGCATACCCAACAATTCTTACAATCTTGAGATATTCAACAGGTCACTAGTATTTTGCATTCTTCAACTGGTCCAGCTATTGTAAGGCATTTTCATTCTACATTTAAAGCCTTTCTTCAAAAACAAAATGGGAAATGGTAAGTGAAACCCCACAGGCAAGGAGTTTGGAAAGCTGTGTTTACATTGAATCGCCTTACTATTCTTCCCTCATGCACAATGCCTGTTATACTAACAACTTTTGTTACCAAGTGACAGGACTCATGGCCCTGCTCCAGTCTGGGTTCCTAATTTGCAAACATGAGCCTGGGAGGGCCCATGGGATGTTGCTACCTAGGGATGTGGATATACCTGTATCTTGACAGATCCTGGAGTTCAGTGGGTGCCTGTTCATTGCATTTGACCTGTGTTGGATAATACCCTCAAAGCAACAAACCTGGCTGTGGCACACCTGACTCCTTGGAATAAGCAAAGATGTGTGGGTGATGGGAACACATAGATTTTATCTTATCCTTGTATGTTACTTTATGGAGCTCTATAGTTACTGATGTTGTTAAAGTTGAATAGCTATTGATAGAATTATATAGCTGTTGATTTTGTTAATATCCTAGCATGCAGCCTTTGGCTTATTCATGTATGTCACTATTAATATTGTCAGTATTCTGTAAATGCAGGTATTAGGATTTTAATTGTCAATATTCTGTAAGCATAGGTATAAGGATTTTGATGAAATGCAATGTAGATTTGGGGAATGAATCAAGGTCAGTACACAGATGCATTTCAGAGCTGGTGGAACCTACATAAAAAGATATTTGCACCATATCTGCAAAGGCCCTGTAGAAGGATGGTAAACATGGCATTTATTTAAAAGAAAAAGGGGAATTGTAGGCACACAGTTGTGGTGATTGGGAATGGGGGCTGTGGCCGAGGCTTATCCCTAATTGGCTACAACTGTGTAGGACAGGTGAACAATATTGAAGGCAAAGAAACATGGAATGCTGAGGTGTATCTGACCAATCACAGAAAGGTAGATATGGTGCACAGTGGAATGCAGGTAAGATAAAGGGTATAAAAGGCCGTACTGGAAAGCAATAAGATGCTGATGCTTGAAGCCTTCTTCGTTGTCAGTCATACCTCCTCTGTCAGTCATGTGATCACCTGCAACTCTAGAAGAGAACAGCAGGCTTGAAGAATTTTGAGGATCTAACCTATGACCATGTCCTTCTAGGCCTTTTTGCTGTATCTCCAGGAAGTTATGGCATTTAGAGTTTTACCATGATTCCAGCAGAACAGACAAATCTCTCGCAGGTGACACACAGCAGCATCCTAGAGGAGCAGGAGCCCTTACCAAGCCACGGCCAGTGGTGCGATGGTTGTGAATGATGGCGTCCCAAGGTGACTCATCAAAAGTCTTCTTGTCATAGAGGTTGAGCAGCTGGCTGACGCTGCGATGGAGAGAGGCGGGGGAATACGTGCGGCTCAGCTGGCCCTGACTCGGCCTCCTCCCCCCAGCTGCCATAAGGAAACTGCGGTTGCTCGTGGGAGAATCAGCCCCTGGGATTTTCGTATCTGCTAGTCCCTGTAAAGTGGACACAAAGTAATAAATAAAAAAATAAAGGGCATGGTTTAAAATAATTTGGCTGAACAAAAACAAAGCAGGAGTGGAAGAGAACAAAGAAAAACATGCCTCAAAATCATGCACCGTTATAAGCAGAAGAAAGAAACCCCATACCTTTCCCCACTGTAGAATAATCATATAATTAAAAACAAACAACCCACCAATGCTAAACCAGGATTTTCCCCAATTTTTTTCTTCTTCCTTATTTTTTTTTTAAAGTACCAACAAGCAGAAGTCCAAAGATTTTTGATTACCAGAATGATAGCCCAGACTTGCACAGCAAGAGGATGTTTGCAGACCATTTCATGACCAGGGGAAAAATCATTCACCCACCAGGAGAAACATGCAGTGTGAGATGCCTTTGTGCATGCTTGGGTCATCTGACACACCACATGCCTGGCCACTCTGCAAGCTGAGGACTCTACCTCAAAGTGCATCGTGTATCTTTTGAGAGTGATGCTGCTGGATGAATCAGACGTGTCAGCAATAGTTTCAAACTGAGATTAAAGAGAGGGAGGAAAAGCATTAGGGCAGGGCAAGGTGCAGTGTAGGTGTACCTGACAGAGGATGTGAATTAGCTGCAGCTCCATGAGGGAGAGCAGTGTAGCAGGACGTGGGGGAGTACAGGAACTGGCAAAGACCAGGCACTATTTAATTTTTAAGTGGTCAAGTACTGTGTAAGCAGCCATTATTGCTTCACTAACAACTGTAAAGCAAGCAATTTTGCCATTCCATGGTAGCTCTGTCCTAACTTCTCAGATCAGTCCTTCAACTGTTGCACTAAAGAATCTTCCTTTCTATTAAGTCCATGAGCTGCTGGAAGAAGAAAAAGAAAAAAACAATAACAAAAAAAAGAAAGTAAAAGAAAGGGCATGAACATGAAAAGGATTTGTGCAGGCATGCCAACAGCAAAGACATTTTAAAGTCAAGAGGAATAACACAAGATGACAGACTGTAGAGGAAAAGGAATCAAAACCATGAGACCAAAAAAAAAAGTTTTTTATGCTCTTAGCCTTTGCCAGGACAAGGGGCACACTGGAAATCCCATTGTTTCCAAGAGCTTCTTGGTTGAGGCACAGATGTAGTGTCTTGGCACTGAGACAAGAAGGAACAGAATGCGTGAAGGATGCAGGAGTCACTCTGCTGCTTGATGGTGCTCACAGGAAAAAGAAGCTGAGAAGTGACAAGAATCATCTCAGGGCCTGTGTCTGGGAAGAAGCATGAAAATGGAAGGCATGGTTGTTCCCATTCTCAATCCATAACAATTGCCATATTCCTTTTGTTTCGCTTTTTCAAGGGGTATGATAGCACTACTACTCTGCCACGATGGAACACATTTTTTATGCATTCTTTTTCAGAGTTATAACTTCTCATGATAAAAAGCCTTCCTCTTTATCACTTCCCAGCAGCCCTCCTGTCACCACTCTAATGGTCTCACTGTGGGTCTATGTGCACAAATGCACGTATGCATTTTGTGAAGTTCCCTAGCTTTTTCCCTGATTACACTCTACTCCAAACCTTCCTGGCATGCAGCTTGTCCTAGAGCAGTCCAGCCGGGTGGTAGATGGATACTGGCAAGAAATAAAGCCTCTCCCTAAGTCTTGTTCTTTGCAGGCATATCTCCTGGCTACCTGACAAGACTGTCAGATTGATCCTGGTTATCCATCCACAGCAGGCAGCTGGGAATACATGAAAGGTTCCTCTGAAATGCACATTCTATCATCTACCTTCTCACAGCATGCCAAAGACTTCTGAGATCTATTGTAAATGTCAGCTAACATGAGGTGACAGCAATGGTTTTGCATCTTCTGTGACTCCAGATCCAAAGTTTGTCTTAGGCATCAGAAGCATTTCAGGACCTGCAGACCAGGTGTCCCAGGGCTCTGTTTGGACTAAGCACTTGTAACCTTGGTCTGTGTGCCCACGCAGATATGGCCCATATGGGACCAGACAGTCCTTTCCCTACACTTAACAGCCTCCATTTGGTAACCAAGTGTGCAACAAAATTTTGGAAGGAGGAAGAAAAGGTCTGTGTGTGTGTTTGATGGGGCAGGTATCATGCATATACATTAGCTGCATTTTTCCAAACATACCGGATGGGTTTCACCTGATGAATACACGCTCATTGGTGATGTTCTTTTCTGGAGTGGAACTAAAGGAGGCCTGTCTCGTGCATAGGGTTGCTTGTGGACCTTCCTCTGAAGAATTAAGGAGAGAAGAATAGCCAAGAGGATCAAACCTAGAACTACCATCAACACTGCAAACCACAACTCGTTGTAGAATTTTGCACGTTTGGACTCTGCTTTGTCCTTCTCTCCAGGTGTTGTCAAGATCAGACCTGTAAAAAGAGGGATTAGGGGAGAAAGAGACAGTTATTTCAAGAAGCATTTAACAATATGCCATTCCTTTCCTTGCTAATAAATTAGGCAGAAATTTAAGTAATTTTGTCGTCATGTGCTTATTTGCACTTATGTTCAAGGTGGCATAATGGTTCAATATGCTAGCGGGCTGCAATAAAAAACTTACTACCCCCAAGAGACCCTGCTTAAAGCTCTGGCATTGCTGCTTAGGCTGGAAATCACCACTGCATCAGCAGCTCATACGAAAGGAGGTAGTGGTGGTAGAATGTGAGGAAAAAGGGGTTCTCCAAGTAACCTTGAAGAGTGGAAATTACTATGGTAATTTCAGAGCAGTACAGACAGAGGACATTCTCTCCAGAACAACTGTGCAGTTGCAGGCCTGTGCAGTTAACAAAAGAGAGGGAGGAAGGCTTTAATACATTAATACAAAAGCAAGCAACATGAAACATTTTACTATTCCTTTCCCCCACCTACTAGAAAACAAAACAGTCACTTGGTTGGCTTTGCTCATACACAGCAAAAGTGTAAGAAATATCAGTGACAGTATTCCCTGGTTATTTGCAATTCTTCATAAACTCTTGGCCAAGGAATTTTCCACACATTTGCTTGCAAGCCTCCTCTGCAAGTTACCCACAGTGCCATTAAAGTTTTCAATAGACTCTGGGTAAAAGCAATCAAAAGAACAAAGGGGAAGAGTGTGGAAGGTGGTGGATGTAGAGCAACTGGAAACATTTTATATTGCCTTTAAGGCAGCTTTGCCTGAATCTGCAGGATAATGGAGTGAAAGCATGAAAAGGTATATAAGGGAAATGCAGCTTAAGACTAATTGCAAATATAAGGCAGATCTATTTTAAAAAGCTGAAGAAGACGCTACACAAGAAAAAGATTAATTAAACCAGTTAATTTAGTTAGAAATAGTCCAAACAAGAACCTTAGAAAAAAAGCACAACATTTTGGAGCAATACACTTAGGTAAAAAAAAGGAAAAAATATTACATATCTGACAAGATCTGAAGCTAATCACAAGAGTTGTCCCACCCTTAGAAATGTTCAAGGCCAGGCAGAATGGGGCTTTGAGCCACCTGGTCTCAGTAGAAGTTGTCCTGCATGGCAGGGGGTTGGGAGTAGATGATCTTTAAAGTCCCTTCCATCCCAACCATTTTATGATTCTGTGATGGTTGGACACAATCTTACAGGTCCTTTCCAAACTAAAGGACTCAGTCTTGTGATATAAAAAAACCAGAAATCCATACATGGCAAAAAAAGCACATTACCTACATACCTCGTACATGAGGCACTAAGGAAGCCCCTGATACTGCAGTGAGATGCCATCCTGCCTGGCGTGCACTAATACCAAATTTCAAGCACAAACTCATCAAATGAACAGGTCCTAGGTAATTTCTTCATGTATTTACCAACTCCCTCTCCAGCGTTGTACTTGATGACTGGTGTCATGGCACTCCCTTCATCAGTGATGCAGATCACTTGAAACAAAAAGGCTGAGCAAAAAAAATTAGAAAATGCTGTCAGCAGCAGCAATAAAAATTCTTTAGGTGCTGCTTTTTTACCATTATTTACCAGCAAACAGCCAGGTCTAAAAAAACAAGGCAGGAATAGCACATAACCCTTCATAACCTACCTGAGTCCCATACCAGAGCTTCACAATTCTTTACACATTGGTATTGAAATTCTAAACTGAATTTCAATTCCAATTGAAATTCTATGAACCGTGTCAGATCATAAACAATCATCCCTATGTTGCTACAAATTATATTCCTCTTTCACTACTCAATTCTTCCTCTTCCAACATAACTGGCAACTTGCAATTTTTTCATCATTTTGCCCTAAATCCCTCATACTTCATTCATGGCTAAAACAAGCATATTAAGAACATTTGAATAAAAGCAAATAAAGAAAGTATTAGCACCATTGTAGTAATGAGGAAGACAAAAATAAATTACAAAATTCTTTGACAAATAAAATCCCAATGTCATAAAAACAGAAAACATTTTTCTTGCTGCTTTTTCTTTTCCTTTTTTTCCCATCGATAGTTTCCTTTTATTTTAAAGACTGCAAGTTTCTAAAATGAAACTGTATTTCAAAACAGTTTCCAAGAGCTACTGACTTAATTTGATTCAAATGAAAATTCAAGCTCCAGTCTTTCCTGAAACTGAAGATTTCTATACATTTCCTGGACTGTAGCCCTGAAGGATGGAATTGCAACACAGCTCCAGGACTTGGGAAAGCTTAACCCTCACTGAGAATCAAAACAGTCTCAGCCAGTCAGGTATAATTTTAAGAGGAAGCTTAGCTCTATGGATGTTTTTTCAAGGATTTGTTTAGATACATTTTGGCATGCCTGTATACTCCTTTGGTTGTAGCTTGGGATTGCAAAGGAGAATTGTTTTTTTAAAGTTCAGCATACAATACTATTAATTTAGCTCAACAGACTCTCCCAGAGAGAAAGCTGTTGGAAACTGACTTTTGTCAGATGTCCTTGGCAAATAGAGCTCAGTGTCAAAGCCGCTGTAGATGCGCTGCCCACTCTCCGTCAGTGCATACTCCTTCAGGCGCCCGTTCAGCACAAAGGTGCGGCTCCAGTCGATGTGGATGGTGGATAAATTGCTGACCACGGAGAATGGAGTCATGTACCGAGGTGCTGCAGAACAAGGAAAAAGCTCATTTCCAGCCAATTGGCTAGAAGTGATTTCGTGACTGAGTTACACAGCAAAGAGAGAAATATTCTCCACGATACAAGCTCTCTGCCACATGCACTCCCCCTCACTCTCTCATATCCATGTGTATGATTAGGCAAGACATAAGGAGAAAAGAAAAAGCTGCTGTAGCATGCCAGCCTCTGCACTGAGAAAGCAGAGATATATCCTGAAAACAAATATTGAACTCCCTCCCTTTGCCTTTGTGTATGTGGTACTGACACTAAAACTCTGCAAATTAAATTCCAGCTTAAGGCAGAGGACAGGGAGACACACGAGGTTGTGCAAGCCTGATTGCAGCAGTCTGGGCTGTGGGAACTGCTATGGACAGTGTTCTTGTGCAAGCGCCCAGAAATTGCCAAGATCAACTTTAACACATGTGCATACATGAAAACATGGGGTTTCAGAAAAGTGAGAACAGATGGCAGGCAGACAGAAAAGAAATCCAGAACTCACTTCAGGGAGGAAGAGTTCATCAGTTGGGCTCAACAGCTTGCTGACAGAAAACTTCATTTAAGTTTGAGGTGGTCCTTTCTTGTGGTGTTGCCATTAAGCCATCTGCCCCATATTTGCTGGTTTGTTCATAAGAAAGCTGCTTGTCCCACTTGGCTGCTAATTGCCCACTGTCACTAAAGCAAGCCTTCAAGGCAAGAGGAAGCAGTCAGAGGACTCAAGGAAAGAGGCAATCAGAGGGACTCTGGAAATCTGATGTGAAGAGGTCAGCAAGGCAAGAAAAGCAAGAATGAAGGAAGAGGACTTTGGACCTAGCAGGTGGGAGATTAAAATTTGCTTTCAAATCCTTTTGTTCTATGTGTCTCACTAGTTCCTTATGAATTTTCTCCATTTAAAGTTCATAATCATGTTCCAGCCTTTTAACTTGCAATTTAATAAAACACAGCTTTGGACATAAGGGATCTTTCTTTTGTTTGTTTTTTTGGTTGGTTGTTTTGCTTTTTGCGGTTTTTATTTTCCTTTGTTTTTGGTGTGGGTTGGGTTTTTTTTTCCGTGGTAACATTAAAGAAAATCTAGGCCTGTTCCACCTGAAATTTTCAGGTAAGGATGTATCAGATTACAGATTTTGAGTAATTACTTGGCAGAACTACCAAATGATGCAAAAGGGATTTTTAGCAAGGTGATTCTGAAATCCTGACATGAGACAAAAAGTGAACATCGCCTTTGCCCTGACCTAACAGACTGAGATGAAATGCCCATCTCATCTGTTATGGAACAACTGACTAGTGGCTACAGCACTATAGATCTTTTTAATAAAAGCTGATGTTAGACTACTACAAATTCAGTTTTGATGGCAAAATCTATTCCGCCTGTAGGCACAGGTCCTGCATGTTTAATTTCCATGCATATCACCACATGGCCTTAAAGCACTGCCTGCAGTGCTTGGACAGCAACAAATTCTTACATCAGTGTTCACAACCATCCAGTCATTTAGAAGACATCCAAGGAAAACTTTTATGAGTCCTAGCAGAAGTGTGGCATGAATTAGGACAATAAGATTGTTTTAAGGAACAATCACCAGGTCTCTTTCAAGATCTCCACTTTTCCAAAGGATTATTTATGGCCGTATATTTATTACTACACATCAGCCTTCTGGTAATACTTGAACATTTTATGTTCTGTAGCTTTGCTGCCCATTTTCAGTAAAATAAAAGGTTTCCAGGCTCCCAAGACAGAGGATGAGACATCAGATTATGAGCAAAGAAACATTTTTGAAGGAATGAGCAGTTAAGCCCCAGAGCAGAATTTCAGTGAATGTGCAGCAGAGACGCAGTGACCAGAGACATGGAAGAAAAGGTTTCTGGGGACGTCCTCTCTCCCAGAGGTGGGAAATTCACTTGGTTCTGTGCAACCCCAGGCCTCAGAAACAGGCATCGCTGGTCAGTGAACCGTTACTCATACTCACGCTCCTTTTCCGTAGTGAATCCGATCCATTCAGAGGCGCTACTGCCAACAGAGTTGTAGGACACAACTCGCAGGTTGTAAGTTGTGTAAGGCTCCAGGTTGGACACGTTGGCACTCTGTCCTTTCCCTGTGTACTTCACCTCAGTCGGGCCAGGACTGCAAGCCTTCACTGCCGGCTGTAGGTTCAGAGGACAAGCCATGTACACGTGGAGCTCGTAGCTGAGAACAAAGAAAGAGATTTTGATGAAGGGTCTTAGAGAACATAAAAGCCAATCCCACATTTCATCCTAACTGCTGTCTATCTGGCTATTGGAGAAGAAAATAGACCTGATCCCAGTTTTTCTCTTGGAGATTTTGGTCCTGATTGTCAGATAACTGGGCAATTGTGGTGGTAAGTCACACTCACTGTTGATGCCTTGCTTCTGCAAGTCAGGATTTTTTTACCTATGTAACTCCAGATTGCAGCTCTCTCACCACTGCCAGTTGAACTCACAACTATTTGACTACACAACCACAGCTGTCAGACAATCACCTCCACTCACAACAGCTCATCCTTTCCACCTACATCCTCCCCAGTATCCTGCTCAGGAAAAAGCAATCACTGTATGTTAACACTTCCCAGGAGGTGTTCAGGCCACAGGGAATATCACCACCAACATGCCAAGGAAGGAAGACACCTGCCACAACTGTGCAGTATTCTCAGCCACGCAATTCCATCTCAGATTGTTCTGGCACCACCTCCAGTCAAGGTGTGCAGGTTCAGCTGGGTGGCAGCTCCTACCTGGTGACAATGCCGTTGGGTGACTGAGGGGCACTCCACTGGAAAGAAGCGTTCCTGGAGGTGACAGTGCGGATCTGTGGTGGAGGCTGCTCTGAGGGTGGAGCTGGCTGTGTGGTGAACTCAGCCATGGGTCCTTTGCTGCAACAGTTGAAACAGGTGCAGGCCTCCACACCAATGGAGTACGTGGTGAAAGGTTTTAGCCCATGTATTGTCTGCTGGGTGGCAGTCCCTTCTGACAGCTGCAAAAATTAAGAGGAAGCCTGTCACAGCTTCAAGCACCGCAAGTACTACATAAGAGTTATGGAGGTGAATTAACCTCAGAAGAAGATTGGCAGAAGATTCTGCATGTCCATTAAGTCTGACATTAATGCAGCTGTTGTGTAATGGGAACTCTGCATTTTTCTCCCATTATAAAATTAAAGGACACTCTTCAAAAGAAAAGACCATGCCATCAGTGGCCTCAGGACATCTTTAGTGGAGCTGTGACCACTGTATGTCAACTGCAAATGTCATTCTCAGCAACAGAGAAGCTGAAAGCTGTTAAAGAAAGAATCTGGGATAAGCGGTACTGAAGCAGAAAAGAAATTAATGTGGAAAACAGCTCCATGATAAACGTGCTAGCAAATAATCATGCATATCTCACAAGCTTCCTCAATGTGGGTGCAGAAAACCCAGGAAACCCAGCCCCTCACGTGCTGGGTAGTGTGACACCAATGTGTCTGGTGGGTCAGGTCACTCCCAGACAGGAGAATGTGCTCTCTGGTAGGTACATCTGAGTCAAGAGCCAACATGATCCTGCTCTGCATTCAAACAGACATTGCTGGGTAAGCCTGTTAGGAAGCTTTCCTAAGCTCAGCAAGGGAGACCTGGCAGTTCTGGCAAAGGAATCAGTACCGTGTTCTGAAACTGCTCACAGGAACTGCCACTTCACCTTTTTGTCGTAGTCATTTGTTGGTATAGCTTTTTCGAAGCCAAAGAAGTAAAAATATGTAGAAAACACCAACCAGGGGCAACATCTGCTCTCATTTGGCAGCATGTGATTTAGCAGAGTTCAGCAAAAAATAAGGAGGAGAGAGTCAAGCAAGCAAAGGGAAGCACTTCGTATTTCTTGATGCCAGAACCAGAGCCAAGCCAGCATAATGGCAGGTGTGAGGGAATGGAAATGGAAGGCCATGCAAGCACCAATGGGATGAACTGGCTGAATCAGACACAGCCAAGTGCTCTGGAAGCAATAAATGCGTAATGTGAAATCAGTAGACAGCTTAAGCTTACAGACAGGACAGTGCATTGCAGAGCACCTAATGATGGCAGGCCAGGAGAAGAAGGCAGTCTGTGACCAACAGTAGCAACTTGCAAAAACAGAACTGTTAAAGCTAGAAAATACAAATGGAAAAGGAAGTACTGAAAAAGTGTGACAATACTCACCACCACATCAGTCCCTCTGGTACCATTAGAAAACAGCCTGTAGATACTGACCACCCCGTTAGGCTTAAGAGGGGGGCTGATGCTCACCACAGCTACAGTGGACGCCACCATGTTGAAGAGGGGAGCTCCCAGGCCCTCGGGAGGGGCAGGGCCTGTCCGGCAGCGGGACCAGCTGCTTGGTGTCCGGCCCACAGAGTTTACTGACCACACCTTCGGCACAAAACCAAAGAAATTCTTAGCAAAGAACTCAAGCCTACAAAACATCTGCTTTTAGCCGGAGGGGCTACTACCGCTCTACTGACATTGGGTAAAAGATGATGCAATGGCACCCCTGGGAAATGTCCCTTGAAGGCCACTCAGCACCTCTGTTGACCCGTGACTTTCTAACAGAGGAGTGGAATATTTCCCACTGCACACTTAGGGAAAAAAAGGCACAAGTCATGTCTCAGGCAGTGTATGCTCCCATGTCTTCTTCATACGTGATCCCCAAACTCTGAATACCTGTTGCAGCAGCCCTCATAGTAGAGGGTAAAAATGAACTGAGGCACAGACTTATTGGATAACACAGCATAAAAAGGGTGCTGGTTTATTCTTCACAGCTTAGTCATCTTAACTCCAGCTATTTGCTGACTCTGGCTGCAGCAAGCTCCTACTGTAGGCTTCCCGTGCAGCTTCTGACTGCTGGTTATTTCCTGCCAAACTATGACTGCAGGTATTAGTTTTCAGACTCTGCAGGCTTTTACCTGGCTAGACTGTGGCTGTAGGTTCCAACAACAGGATCTAACTGCAGACCCAGGCTGACCGTGCAGCAGTGGCTCGCTCCTTCATGCTCCTCAAGGTTCCTCCTTCATGATGATGCACACCTCTACCAGCTCACCCCCTTTTTTATCTCACTCATCCTTATTGGATATAGCTGTTACTCATCAGGGGTGAGGCTGTATTGGTTAATTAACACAGCTGTTATTTATCAGGGGTAGGGTCACCTGTATTCCTTTCTCCTACAAATTCCTACCACTGTCTGTGTCATACTATGCCAAGAGGACTCCTGGAGGTTCTGCAATTAACAAGGACAATGTTTTCAAAAACATCCAAACAAAAATACCGATATCTGGTCCTGGCAATTTCTCCCTGCTGCACACTTTATTCCTGTATGTGGACAGCCCCAATGAATTCAGCCTGGCCTTGGATGACACTTAAAAGTTGCATTTACCATGACTTAATCATACAAGCCAAACTCTAGTTACTCTTTAGAATCAGTGAGTTTTGCAGGAACATCCCTCTCTTAAAAATATGAATGTATCAGTTATTTGGCAACATTTTCAGTAACTTCTAATATAAATAAAGCCCACTGAAGTGTATAGTTAATTCAGCATCTCTCATTTATTTTCACAGCAACATTTGCTTTATTGCATAAGCACAAAGGCAATGACTTCAGTTCCAAGATTTCAAAAATTAGCAGCTTGAATTAGGCTTGATTAAAACCCACATGTCTCTATGAACTATGCCTACTGATTTTGTCAGCTACCCAAAACCAGAGTGATCTGCAGACTACATAAAACTCAGCACTTATTAAACACACTCTCCAACAAATCTGCATGAAAATTAAATTTTGCTTTCATCAAGGACTGAATAAACATATGGAAGGATGTATAATCTTATTTATCAAAAAGCATTTGTATAATTAAACACGAATATCATAAAAGGTTGCCTTAGGTCATCATTTGCATGAGTAAGTAATTTGTAGAATGTCAGGTACAATAGACAGAATAGATGGATGCATGAGCGTATAGGGTTAAATTAGACTCAATATTAGCCAACCACATAGTGATCAATCAGAATGATAGATCTAAATGGCAATACAGGAGGACTGTCTGAGCAATTTTTAGTGTAAGTATTCCTTAGTAAGCTTTCATGTCGAGCAGTTCTAACTACAGTAAAACACATTCTTACGTGATCTACTTTGGGCACTGGTCCTGGGGAAGGGAATGATGGGAGTATGTCTTGAAAAAACCAGTAAGTTTAGAAGTAAGAGGTCTTCAAAATTGACCCTGAATCCTTCCAGCTTGCAAAAATAATTTCCAAGAACACAGGACACTTCACAAGGAGCCTGGTGAAGAAAATGGATAAAAACAACTAAATTGGCTGTGTTTCTGCCAATTACAAACCCAAAGATCCTGCCTGATTCCATCAGTAAATTACAGAACCATCCTAAGTACACATGATGTCCTGCAATAAAAAGCTCAGCCAAAGCACTTTCATTTCAGTGGAATCAGTAATACACCTCTGTTGTGCACTATTCATAAAGTCAAACTCTGTTCACTTTACTGCAGTAGGTCAAACCCTGTATCTCAGTTCAGTTCCAGCTGCTCCAAAGATTTACCCACAGTCATTCATATCAAGGGTCATATTTCTTTGCGGAAAGAATAAAACACATATGGAAAGAGCAGCTCTGAGTGTGGCACTGGCACCGGCGCGGCGCTTACCTGAGCTCAAATGCTCCAGTTATATCCAGGCTGTAGCCTTAATGAGCACGGAGCGTAACAGTGCTGGACCCAACCTGCTGAGCAAGCTGCTCACAACTAAAGTGAAGGTGATGAGTTAGGAACAGAGCCTTCCTGTGTAGCACAGAAATTCAGCTTCAGAATTGGATTGCCAAGGAATTTTGGAAGAGAGAGGAATGCAACTCATTTGGAAGCAAACCCTTCACCGAGGGTTGGATGGAAACACGTCCCTTCATCAATCCCTCACCTGTAGGTGCCTACACCTCCTCTTTTGGGAAGTCTAAGTTCACAGAATCACAGTATAAGCTGAGCTGGAAGGGACCCACAAGGATCACTGAGTCCAACTCCTGGCCCTGCTCAGGACCATTCCTAAGAGTCATACCATGTACCCAAGAGTTGTCCAAATGCTTCTTGAATTCTGTCAGGCTTGGTGCTATGATCACTTCCCTAAGGAGCCTGTTCCTATTACTAGGAAAGGGCCAGGAGCCAGAAGAGGCCACTGTCACAGAACAGAGTGACGATTTCTTCCCCATCCCAAGCAGTGTGTGGTCCACTTGCGCCACAGAACTGGAATATTTATAGCAGAGATAAGTCCCTCTGACCCTGGGACACTCTGCTCCCCATTATCTCATTTGGTTGTATATTTTGAGCAGGACTGATGTGCATTTCGGAAGAAGTAAAAGAGCAAACCAGAAGGCTTGGAATTCCTGAGTGTTTCTACTGTCAGAGTAGCCCAGTCACCCCTAGAAAAAACAGAGAGAAAGAAGGATAATGACAGTGGGGAGGCCATCACTTGTCCCAGTGCCAACTTCCACCTCCACAGCTGCATTCAGAACTACATTACTGGATGCCAGCAGCTTTGAATTGCTTAAATAGAGATGAAGACACATCCTGCCCTGAAAACTGCACAGAATAATGGGAACATGATGTGCATATGAGCCTGGGAATGGGCTGAAACCAGAGAAGCAACAGCAATGATGTTGGAAAAGCACTGCTGCCTTTTCTCCTCACCATTGCAGTGGCCTGTGTCAGACACCATGGTTACGGGGTTGGGAGCCCAACTGAAGAAGGGATGTCCTGCTTGTGTGAGCAGGGGTGTGACAGTGACATGCAGATACTCCTTAGCCTTGCTCCTGATGCACTTTCCTCTCCTTCCTTAGGTGAGAACAATGTGACAAGGCCTCTTGTACTTGAGCACCCTTCCAGCACTCTTCCTGAGCTGATGGTGCTGCCCTCACACACTGCAGTTTATTGTCATCCTGTTGCCAGGTCTGAGGTCATTAGTGTGGCCTGGGGTTCTAATAATAATCTTGTAGGCACAATCCCAATCCAGTGTAGCCTGGAAGAGACTGAGGGGAAACCTCACCATGGCCTGCAGCTTCCTCATCAGGGGCAGTGAAGGGGCAGGCACCAATCTCTGCTCTCTGGTGACCAGTGATATGACCCAAGGGAACAAAGCAATGTCAGGGGAGCTTTAGGTTGGATATCAGGAAAGGGTTCTTCACTCAGAGAGTGGTTGGGCACTGGAACAGGCTCTCTAGGAAAGTGATCACAACACCAAGCCTGAGAGAGCTCAAGGAGGATTGGGACAACACTCAGGCACATGGTGTGACTCTTAGGGTGTCCCGTGCAGTCCTGTTGGATTCAAAGATCCTTGTCTCCAACTCAGGAGATTCTGTGATTCTGTGATCCTATGCTCATCCCCTTCCATACTACAGCTAAGTGGTTAAAGGACTCCTTAAAGAGTCAGGTAACTGAGGTTCAGTCACATGCTTCAACAGAGGCAGTCAGGCCTGCTGCCCTCTGGAGTGGGAATGCCCAACTGGATGACCCATCTCTGTTCTTTGGATGCTCCCAGTGTTCCCTTTGAAGCAGTTTCATTTTGCATGAACACAATGAAATCAAGGTTGACTGGGCAGAGCAGGAGCAAGCAAGAAGAGACATGATTTCCCAGCCCAGCACTTCTCTATCAAGGTCAAGGGGGAGTTGATGTCCACAACATGCTGCCACGTGCTCAACTCTGGAAAAAAAGGCCGAGGTCATGGCCGTATTTGTGTGGGCCTGACAGACAGACATGCTCTGAGCGTGCCTTCTAGACAGACACCAGCTACTCAGCCCTGCCAAGACATGTGTCCAGCAAAAACCCCCTCGGTGTCTGTGAGTCTCTAACACCAGCTTCTGAGACAGCTGTGACAGCTAAACAGGACTTTTGAGGATCTGAATTCCAGATTTACACTGACCTAAGCTGGAGTCCCTTAACTCCCTTTGCTTCTGCTCAACCATCTGTAAAAGGATGGATGGTTATAAAAATATTTCCCTATGAGAATTGCTGTCTAAGTAAATCCTGGTCAGTGTTTGGAAACCCGGGGCAGTAAATCTGCAGAACTGACTGCAGATGGAAATGCTGGTGTTTAGCCACTTCTTTGCAGGAAAAAATGGGGCAGCATGGCAACAGAAACCACAATGAGTGGTGTCTTTAAAATCAGAGGTCATGGCTTCTCAAAAAGCTACCAATAAACAGTCATGGATGGAAGCTGTTGCCTGGCTAGCCTGGTTAAACTGAAATTTCATTATTTAGGCTTTTGTAAAAAGCTTTTTGGGGTCACAAATAATCTTTATAAATCGTGATATAATCAGCACCAAAAATATTTAATCACATTCATATAGAGATGTAAAGAGCCCAATAGGCAGCAGTATTATCTTCTTACAATTAAGAAAGACTACATGGGAATATGGAGCAAACAAGAAGCAATCACATCTTAGGGGATGTATTAAATGACAAAACACAAAGAGCAGAAAGCCAAGAAAAGTTTCTTGTATCTTGACTTTCTGAATATTCTACCTCAAAAAGCATTAAGTCTGACATCATGGTGCATGGCTCAGCATCCTGCCAAAAGATGTATTGTTGTCAATGGCTGCACTGTCTCAAAAAAACCAGGAGAGGGCTCTGAAATCAGCTACCAAGAGTTACAAATTAATGTTTTATCAATCTGCTGACCTCTGGCTCAGATTGCATTTTGAAGTGGAGCCAGAAAGAGAGGGGAGAAATCTCTCTGGAGAGGCTATATTCAGAGGACTAAAGAATTCCAGTTACAGGTAACTAAGCTTGCTTTTTTCCATCATAAATTGAGCCTTCACAGATCTCTGCTCCTGGAAGAAACCTGTGATCAGTCACTCAAAATTATCACAGGACAACCTCAAGGTTCATCGGCATAGCAAGAACGGGCAAAACTTATGAGAAGCAGGACGGAAGTTCTGAGAAGAGTCACCATGGTGAGCCTGTTCAGGCTTAGTAGAGCTATCAACTTCTGCCATAAGGGCAGAAATAAGGGCAGGAAAATTACTTTGGGCGTAGATACAGAATAATCATTTTATTGTACATGCTGACAGTGGAAGAAGCCCATGAGATGACTTCCATCTCTGGGCCACACATATTCATCTGCTGCAACACTCTTGAAACCCCAATTCCACAGCAAGGGAGCTTTGTTTTGGACTCAAACTCCTGCAAAGGGGACTCTCAGGCAGGGAACAGCCTACGGATAATGTGAAACTCTCCCTTTTTGGAGAGATCTCACCAAGCAGAAGGGTGCTGGGGGGCTGCTCACCTCAATGAAGGCAGCAGTCCTGAGCTGCTCCTGACTTCCCAGGTAAGGAAGAGCTGGGATACTCTGCATAGCTCGAAGGCCATATGCTTTTCACCCTTCCTGCTTGCAAGAGAGCAAGCCAAAGAGCTGTTTACCAACCAGCAGTGACTTCTGGCTCCCTCCATGTTCAACAGGCAATGTGCCTTGTGCCACTTTGCACTGTGCTTAGTCTGCGGTCTGTCACAGGTCTCTCTGTAAGGGACAAGATCTCAGCTCTGAATATGTCAGCGGCTTGTACCAAGTTCCTTCAAGCACTCAGAAAACAGCCTTTTGCCTTAGAAAAAGTCTCATTAGTAAGTCACTATCTCTCTTTGGCTTTGAGCACTGCTCAGAGCTGTAGGGAGTTACGGAGGCTTGTAGGCTCTGGGGAACCTCAAGGTCAGACTAAGCCAGGCCTTTTACACGTGCACGTAACTCTACTTCTGTCTGTAGGAGTCAGGTACAACTTAGATTTCTGCTCTTATGGTAAGCAAAGACTCCACACACCTGTGACTGCTGGTCTTTCCAAAAAGGATTCAATGCTGGTACTGCTTGGCACATGCCATGAGAGACAAATGGTAGCAGAGTGCTTTGTACTTCTCTCTTTCTAAAGCTGTTTCGTGGATACCTCAAAGACCCAGCACTATTTTGAGACTTTGCTTTGGATTTCTTGACTTAGATTTGTTCAGTTTCTAACCCTACTCTTACACAAATGCAGAGTTTGTCCTAGGTTACAATGTAAAATTGTGCCCAAGGTATGTATTCTATCCCCATGAGCCGTTGGAGCCAAGGTGGGGCAGTGTTTTCCTTATCTTCTGTTAATGAGCCTAACAATGCCTTGCCACGTGACTCATAGATAACTCCCTCCGGGAGTTATCTCTGTTTAATGGGCCATCAAGGACCCACTGCATGACTCATAGAATGAGATCATCCCATTGTGAGATGCTCCGCTCAGGGGGAGGAGCCAAGCATTCCCACCTGGATAAATCCAGGGTTTGGGACAGCACAGGCAGCTTTTTATCCACTGGACTCCCAGAGGAGACAAGAGCTACCAGACCTTTCTACAGGATCACTGCTTCGACAAGATCATCTCATCTGGACTGCCGCTACCACCCTAACAGGGTGTCAGGTTGTATTCTGACTCTGTCAGTGGTTTTTTGTACTATTACTTTTATTTTACTTTCTTTTATTTCTTTTCTTTTCCTCTTATTAAATTGTGTTTCTGACGTGGAGCCTTTCACTGGTTTTGCTTTCAAACCAGCACAGTTTTCACAGTGTAATTCTTTACCAAGATAGTAAGATATATTAGGGTCATATAAGATCTGACATCAGCAAAGTCACAAACACAGCCCTCAATTTTTGGTTATGTTCAAACAGCAACCTTCAAGACAATTGAAGAGACCACAATCTTGGCTGGTTGAAATTAAAGAAAACCAAAGAACCTCCCTCTCACCATAAATTGCAGCATCCTTCACAAGTCTCTGTGAACTGACTGTCGTACTGGCTGGCTAATTTGGAGTTACTTATGTGATGTCAGTAGAGCTCAGAGCACAAAGCTTATCTACCAAAATCTAGCATTCAGCATTGAGATAATGTATTCACATCTGGGCACTTCAGTGTCAGGCAGGTATTAGCAAAGCAGAAAGTTTAAAAAGGGGTTGCAGTTTATGGTGGAGAGAGCAAAGGCAAGGGAAAGAAAGTATCACGTCCATTCATGAGCAGGAGTACAAGAAGGTGTGCTTCCTGATTGCCCCTTCTCAGATTACCCCATAGTTTTCCCTCTTCACTGCTGTTAGTCTCCTTATGGAGGACATAAACATATAATGGGATAGATTTCAGGTTCAGACTTCTAGTACTGTGTTAATTAGAGCCTCTTAACATTGCTATTCATCTCCTCTGTTTGAATGCTAATAATAAAACTACCAAACCCATTCTGGAGAAAGGAAAGACAATAGGCAAAACTTTGGGACTTAAACAAAATTACCAAATTTTAAAGGAAGCTCATTCCATATAACATAGCATAATGCCAGTAATTAATGATAGATGTAAAAAGGTTTAACTCTAAAAGATAGAAAATTAAATAATTTGTTTCCTATGGGTATATAATGAGATAGTTACCAAGTTCCCATGAGAGAGATAAGCAGATATTAAAAGGTCCTTCCAATACCTGTAATGGCTAAGGGCAACAGCTAATTCAATAGATTCAATCAAAATCACCACTTCTTTCTTTGCTTCTGATTTATTACTTTGGCTGTAGTTAGTCATCACTCATTTTAGTTTGCTTTTCAGCAGTCATAAATTATGCCTCATAAATAAAAAGATACAATCAAGGAAATCATATCAAGCCATCTACAGCCCTGGAGTATATTTTCCCTTGGTACTCACACTAACGTTTTTTTAAAGGATAGCTTGCCATGGTTTTGAGTATGTTGGAATCACAATTTACTGAGAAGGGTCTTGCAAGAATGGCAATGTAAGTCTCACTGGCAGATCTGGATGCCAACAAATCCAGTCTAATATCCATATTTAATTTAATGAAAAAAAAAATCATGGTTTTGTTGCATCAACACACTTGAATTTAAGATGGTGTTGACAAGAGAAACACACTGCCTGAGGTGGGGCTTAACATGCAAAATTACATGGTTTCAAATGGCCCTTTTCCCTATTGTGTACCTTCTACTAGGGGAAAGGAAATATCTCATTCTGAAAAAAGGATATCTAGGGCAGGTATCATCATTTCATCAGTGAAACAACACAGTTATGTCTGCCTTACTTTTCAGAAGCCAGAGAGTCTAATGCAGATGTAGTATGAGAAATTCTCTTTAATTGGAAGCAGAAACCTCGTAAGAAAAAAAGTCTTACAAACAAAATAACAAGCAGGGAATGGAAGAAAGAACTACATTTTTTTTAATGTCACTGCTTTGCAGTGCATCTTTCTGTCAGAGAGCTGGGAAGAAATGGGGAATTAAAAGAATGAAGAGGAGCCAGATATGAGGGATATTACAAATGGGTGACTATCCATCACTGGTCAACCAGAAAACCAGTTTCACCTGATTTTAAACCACAGAAGTCATTGACCTGTTTGTCAGTAACTAATCAGCACAAACTGGAGCTCAGCCAACACTGTGACAGACAGGCTGGTAAACCAAGTGTCCTTCCTGGAATTTGGAAAGTGACCAATAGGGCTAACATATTCTACACTCCATGTAGTTGGTCCTTCCTTAGTCTTCATGACTTTGCACCCACTTTTTTTTTTTCTTTATATCTCCAAAGTCAGAATATTATTTGTTTTGTCTTTCAGAGGAACCAATACATATTTACCCTGGTGTGTCTCAGGGTATTTCCTAGACCCTTCACTTGGTGCAGTAACAGGAGGGTGAGAGGGACTCTCCACACACAGGAGGGATGCTGTGCCCCCAAGAGTGGTCAGAGGCAGACAGCTCCAGCACTGCAGACCCTGTCTTGGTGCATTGAATAGTCCTCTTGGAGAATAAACCTCCGCAGAGAGCCATAAACCTTTCTGAAGAGGAACAATTGTAATTTTCTGTCTTTTACATGTTCTGTGCCTGCCAAATAGAAATTAAGATGTGTCCTAAACTAGGAAGACATTAAGCCATTAATCTAAAGAAGCAGTTTTAAGAACACAATTAAGTGTAATTGTGGAGGAGTGATACTGCATTTGCATGGAAATCACACCATACTGTGACAGCTCTGCTTTGCACTAAATGCCACATCCTCTCTGCTCAGAAAGGGGCTTCCCTTAGCTGAGAAAAACGTTTGACTCTATAGGCTGCTATATGGTAAAACTGCACACCACTTTCAACGATTCCCAAGGAGGGCCTACACACTCTGTTTCAGAAATATTCCAGAAATCAAAGGATTGTGCTTGCAAACTCATTGG